>JAKOOJ010000020.1:14120000-15320559 GCA_022577455.1 Arizona elegans
ATAGTGATATGTGGGGATGACCTTGGGAGACAGTAGAAGAGCTGCAGCTTAGGCAATGGTCTGATAAGAGCCTAGTTTTCCAGAGACTAAAAAAGAAAGAAGAGAAATATGTTCAGTCTTTGCAAGATTCTGTTAATGTAACTAGGTGGCTCAGTGGCTAAGACACTGAGCTTGTTGATCAGAAAGGTCGGCAGTTTGGCAGTTCGAATCCCTAGTACAGGTCTCCTGCATGAGACTAGATGACCTCCAAGGTCCCTTCCAACTCTATTACTGTTATAAAAAACCTTACAAGTAGGATTAGTTAATTTGGATGTGCTTCTTGTATGGCCTTCCTCGCAAGGCTGACACCTAGATATTTGAATTCTCTGCCACTTTACTGATGTCCCTATTGACTTTAAGGGGCTGACACAAGAATGGTGGTATTCTGCAATATGATAGGCTAGGATATGTTGGTAATTCAGTTTTTTGTGCAAATTCATCCATATTTGAGCAGGTTGGATGAACCAGACCATCTTATTCACCCATAAATAGTCTAGACACAGCATGTAGCAAATGTGTTTTGTTAATGCTGTTTTACGATTTCATGTGACCTGTGGACCAAGCACAGTGACATGCACTGATTAAACCCCAGCTACTAATGCTTGCTCCATTAGATCTTTCTCTTAGGTGTTGTGGGCCAAGAAAAGTGAGGTTTATGAATAAATAAAGAATACTGTGCAATGTACTGCGAGTTATATTATCCTTTTAAAAATATTCCTCCAGCCTGTCCCCCAAAAGCTCAACTACGTACAGTAACTCAAGGAAACACTAAAGTTTGGAACTAGTCAATTAAACTCTATTTGTTTCCAAATGTTGCACAAAGCCAGGTCAGGACTTCACTGTTGCTCATGGTTATTTTTTATGGCTTTGCCCATGTCTTTAGGGAATTTTGTGGGACAATGGGTGCAATTATTGTTTGACTGAACTTTAGAGCACATAGATTTTAGATGTTGTTATAATTTTTGCAGATTGCTGGATCCTCCTCCCCGTCCCCCCTCCTCCCTCTCCTCCTGATCCCCCCTCCTCCTCCCACTTGTAGAATTGAAACCAATGTAGAGGTTACACGTCTTAGCAATGTATTCAATCAGACTAATTTGCCTTAATATTAGAACTGAATATTTTTTGTTCAGGTAACACTCTGGGCCTGACACTTTTTCAACATGAGTTTCAAGTTTATAAAGACATTTTATTGTAATGCATATTAATAATAGCAGTTTCTGTAACTTGTAAACAACTAGTAGAGGTGCCCCAAGAAAATAATGGGAAATGTTTGATTTCGGTAAAGCTGAAACTGAATTTTTCTTTCCATTCATCAGAATTATGTAAATGCATAACTTTAACATCCAATTGCAGAATAATATTGATTTAACCTAAAAAGTCTAATACAAGCATTTGCATGCTCTGCTGAAAGGCACTCTTGGCCTTTTCCAGCCTGTAGTACCTTCCAGACTTTTAATTTTATAAGCTATGCTTGACTGAACCCAGTGCTTGTCCTGTGAGGCATTACATAATTTGGGAAATGTAATCATGAGATACATGTTTGCATGTCTGCATGATGTGGCATGTACACATATGTATGTATATATGCACATGTACATATATATTGTACATTGACATCGATGCACAATTGATGTGTTTTATTGAAACTACAAGAGTTTGGACTTTAAAAATATTGATGGCAGCTAAATGCTTTTCATTGTTAGATGAAAATATATTGAATGTGCAAATATATGAAAAAGTTTCTTGTGAAGGGACAGGAGCTAGAGGGACTGCTGATAGATTTCACCAACAGGTAGTCCTTGTTTAGCAACTGCTTCATTTAGTGACTATTCTGAGTTGTAACGTTATGATCAATTCTCACATTTACAATCTTCATAGCTCGGTAAAGCTGTGAAGCTGAAATGAGATAATTTGCACAGAAGCTGTTTCATTTTACCGATTGCTTTGTTTAACAACCGAGTTGTTGCTAAACGAGGACTACCTGCAACTGTGTTGTTATAAAGAGGAAAGTGGAGGAGGATTATTGCCACTTCAGAAAACCTGCTTGTATTCCTAACATTTTCAAAATCCAGTGTACAACTCTTTTAATTGTAATTAAAAGAGAGGGGAAAAGAAGAAACTGGAATAATATAAAGGAAAAAGGGAGAAAATGTAAATACTAGAAGATCATCACGAAATAGCTGTTAAGAGAGTATTTATATAAATGTTGTGTGTCTCATAATGTCATTTTATGTTATAATAATAAAAAATTAAAAAAAATAAAGAAGAAAAAGAAAAATAGACTTTTAATGCTGTGGTGTTGAAAGGTGGAGCGAAAGATAGGAAGAGAGAAAACATTGGTTGGAAATTTATCAGATCCTTTACAAAGTCTGTATACAAATATATATGTTCCATATATTTGCTTCTGAATGAAGGCTGGATCCAAACAAGACTCTTAAATAACAGATGACTTCTTCATAGTATTCCTGCCATAAGTCACATCTTCCTCTCCCACAACTGCTACAGCAGAAATTCTTCTATGTTGTCTTTTTGACAATTCAGTCTAGAGTGGAATCTACCACAGCTTTCAATTGTCTCCAACCATATTAGTTTGCTTCCCTCTGGTTTCTTGATGCAGTGACTTCAGTTCCCTTTTTTCTCAAAATCTGTTTTTTGCTTCAGCATTTCTTTCTTTTTTTCCTTCCAAAACGATTTCTTCCTGATGATCTGCCCTGCCATCTTCCCTTCTGTTCCCTCTCTCTGAGTTGCCCTCTAAACAGGAGTTTAACTGAGTGGTGGCACAATCTTTTGCACAGCATTTTAACTGGATCATATCCCAACTATTTTATTGGCCTATTAGGATTACACAATTTTAGTTTTCTGAGATATTTTTCCATTGGTGGAAGATATTTTTCCATTGGCGGAAACGACAGGTATTCAGGATTTGTATACATTGAAAAGTGATGGCAGAAAAAGACCTAGTCATCCATTGAGTCTGCCCTTAGCTTTTTTTATTTGCTTTTTAAAAAAATTTGTTGCATGATAGACAAGTTTAACTTCAGTTACTGATGATTGTCCGTCTACCTCCGCTGGAAGTTGGTTCCAAGCTTCCACTACTCTTTCTCTGAAGTAATATTTTCTAACATTACTTCTGAACTTCCCTCCTGTCACTCTAGGTTATGCCCCCATATTCATGATTTTTGCTTAATACCGAAAATACTGTTTCCTAGAGCCTTATTCACACCCTTAGTATATTTAAAGGTTTCAGTCATGTCCCCCCATTTCCCTTCTGTCATCCAGCTGTACCAGGGATGTCAAACTCAAGGCCCGAGGGCTGGATCCGGCCCATGGGGGTGCTTAGATCTGGCCTGCAGGGCTGCCCTGGAAACAGCGAAGGACCAGCACGCTGTGCCTCTGCCAGCAAAAATGGCCCTCCTGAGCTCCGTTTTCGCTGGCAGGAGGCTGTCGCAGCCAAAAATGGAGCTTGGGAGCCCATTTTCACTGACAGAGTGCTCAGGCCACCATAGGTGCCCCTGACACGAGTAACATCAAGCTGGCCATACCCACCCTTACCATGCCTACCACAGCTCCCCAAGGTCAAACACAACTCTGATGCAGCCCTCAATGAGCTGTACATATTCAATTCCTGCTATCTCTCCTGGTACGCTTAGTCCCTCAGACTTCGCACCATTTTTGTTGGAATACTAACAATACACCGCATACTATATCAAGTATACTAAAGTATACTGTATACTATATAAAGTATACTTTCTTTACTATATAAAGAAATTTTTAAGATGTTGGATAACCATTTGTCTGAAGTGGTTTAGAGTTTCCTGCCTGGGCAGGGGGTTGGACTAGAAGACCTCAAGGTCCCTTCCAACTCTGTTATTCTATTCTATTCTAAAGCATATGAGTGGAATGAGTGGAAAACTCATCAGCACTGTTTATTTCATCACTTGATTGACACTTGAACCAAAATTACTTTTTCATAGAAATTAGAAAATCCTTGCTCTAATGCAGATATTTTAAAAAGATGAATTTAATTTGTTTATTCCACCTTAGATGTAGGCAAATCTCTCTCCTCTCTCCTTTTTCAGGTTCACTCATTTTTTTCAGATGAGTGGCCACAAACAATTTTTTTGGAGCTAAAGATCTACCAGTTTGCCTTCTACTCTTTAGAGATGCTTACCATTTCTTAAACTGAAGCAGCAGCTCTTCATTATTTTTGGAATGAAGATGGGTACATAGCAGAAAAGAAATATTTGCCATTGCCCATATTTGTGTTGTGTCCCAGGGGAAATTGAAGTTACTATTCAATGAGAGCTTTGTGTCGAATTTAAAGAGGCCTGTATTCTTTTAGAAGACTATATATAAACAACTTGATATTTCAGTATAATTTACAAGAAGAGATATTTTGTGATGTTTTTAATGACTTTTGACTGCCATTATGCTTAATTAAATATTTTCTGCATCAATTACTCAGCAGCTGTATGATCTCTTACACCATTTTGCCATAACTCTTCATGGATTAGTCTTATGAATATAAACACATAAATATAAAACTTACCAACACACACGGACAAATGCACAGACACACAGACACTCATAAAGCAAAGATGTTTTGGTAAGCTTTATTTATGTGACATGTTACATTTTTAACTTCAAATGCTTTAATTGCTGTAGTAATAGTTATCTGTCTCTGCATTTTTTTTCCTTTTTGGAAAGGTATTCAGGAATCTCCTATACCAAATGGCCATTCGCTTCCGGGTCGAGACTTCCTTCGGAAACAAATGCGGGGAGATCTTTTCACTCAGCAACAATTAGAAGTATTGGATCGAGTTTTTGAAAGACAGCATTATTCCGACATCTTTACAACAACTGAGCCCATCAAACCAGAGCAGGTAATATTTAAATCTGAAGGAACTTTTCAGCTAACCAGTTTATTGGCATCAATTATTTCATATTTGTCACTTACATTACTGTCTCTCACATGAGTTTTAATTGAATACTTTTAATACTTGGAGAACCATATTTGAAAACAAGTATTATCAGCTTCAGTATTATCATGTTCAGTTTTTACTATTCATGAATTAATAATTGGACCCAAGAATTCCCATGAGCTCACAAAAAATGAAAGCACCAACAAAATGTATGGTAAATTAGATTAAAGGACTCCTACTGCAGAATATGAAGTGGGAGTATGTGAGTTAGCAGGATTTAAACAAAACATATGCAATCCAATGTTTATTTGTGTTTCACATATGTATTAAATTAACCAAGGCAACACACTTTTAAGTCAGAGATGTTCAACTATGTTTGGGATAAGGGACTAGTTGGGATTTTGTTTGGTCCAGATTACTGTATATTTTGAAATTGAGACAATAAATTAGGAGAAAAAAAAACCTAAATTTGTTCAACTTAGATTTACTGAATTCAGTAAAAATGACTACTTTTTGTTTATTTCAATTTTTGTCTATCTGTCAGTTATAAAATTACAACTTGGCGACCTTATCTAAGGATTTGGGGGGGGGGGGAGGACATTGACCCTTTATATAATCCACTGTTTTTCCTTATTCTTCCACTGAACCTGAGACCATGATCCTAAATAAAATTAAGCACACATTGACATCTGTGACACCTCTTCCTGCCAATCTTGGTTGTGCTCTGCCCATTCTAACTGCCTGCTCCCCTCTTCATGCTATAATATTGGATGAAAATTGTAGAATGAATGATAATATCATTAGAGGTTCTTTCAACATAGAATACCTTCTAAGATATCTTGCATATAGACATCTCTACTGTACAGAATTTTCAATGTTTTCCTCCTGATCTTTGGGTCAATTATCTGTTCATTGTCATCCTTCAGCATACCTATTTAAGGCTGGAATCTCTTTCTGAGTTTGAAGATATTTTGGAAGAATTTTCTTGTTTTTCTGCATCTATTTCCATCCTCATTGACTTTACAGATGCTGCAATATTGTTTGTTCTGTCTTCTAACAATTGTCTGAAATTCTTTGTCTTAGCTTGCATAAGTAGTAGTAGTATGTATTTATTCAATTATGATAAGCAAATTTAAAAGAGCAGTAACAAAATGAAGCAAATTAATATGGAATGTACTAAAAGACAAATCACATAATGATATTACATTCACATCTCTTTTACCATATTAATATATTAACTAGCCAAGCAATGATAAATTCAAAAATGGAAAAAGTATAATATAGAGTAAATATTCCTTAGAAATGTATTAATTAAAAATAACTATCTAAAAGTGATATTAGGAATAAAAGTGAGCACTTCTTAAACCAATTACTTCTTTAGCCATTTTTGTCTTATTTTCATTATGGCACTACAAACTTGGCTACTGCACAGATAAATATTGGATAGATATTTTTTATTTAGTTTTAAATAAAACGTTTTTATTGTTTTAATTGTATATTTTTTAAAATGGCATCTGCCCAGAGTTATTGATTGAGATGGGCTGCTATAAAAATTGAACAAACAAACAAACAAACAAATAATATTGGGTTTTCAGTCCTGGAAAAAATAATTCAGATCAAATATGTCTGATCTGATATTATCGAAGAAATTGTAGAATAGAACTATTAAAGAAAGGATGCTAAAAGAGGGACAAAATGAAATGTGAATGACAAAAATTAAAATGATGTCGAAGAAACACTGGTGGATAACAGTACAGTTATCTCATGTTGAGTTACCTTGTGTTGAGTTATCCCATGGCGAATTGTTCTGTGGATAGTTGTCCTGTGTTGTGTTGGCTGGGGTGAGTCAGTGGGGGTAAGTTGGGGGGAGGGCGATCTGGCCAAGGCAAGCCAGATCAAAGAATTTCCTGATCTTTAAGTCTTTAAAGCAATTCCAAATGTTCCCCTTGAAAATGTGATCAAATGCTCAAGACCATATAATGAAAACTGGAAGCTTTATTCTTCCACTTTAGTTTGGCTGGGAGCTTGCACATGAGTAGTTTGTGATTGGGTTCATAATTAGCTCAGTGAGAAATTTGTTAAGTGAGTTTTGCCCCATTTTACGATTTTTCTTGCTACATTTAAGTGAATCACTGCAGTTGTTAAGTTAGCTGCAGTGAATGTTGTTAAATGAATCTGGCTTCTCTGTTTTTGCTTGTCAGAAGGTTATCACATAATCCTGGGACACTGCAACCGTCATAAATATGAATCACTTGTCAAGTATCTGAATGTAAATCATTTGACCATGGGGATGCTGCTGTCATAAGTGTGAAAAATGGTCATAATTCACTTTTTTCAATGCTACTGTAATTTTGAATGGTCATTAAATGAACTATTGTAACTCGGGGAGTACCTGTATTGTTTTGATAGTTTGAAGACTGTCTTAATAGTTAAAAATCATTGCAATGGCAGAAAATAAGATATTCTCCTGCCTCATTAAGGTTTTTTAAACTATAGAGTCCAACTACATTTTCTTTTCTTACTATTTCCGGCTTGGACATTTCAATTACCACCACAAGCAGCATATATTGCTGCACCCTCTGTGGATTTTAGGTTGAACTTGATTATAGTACCTGTCAACTTACTTTTTGTCTGCATTGCTGGTTAAAACATAAAGTTGAATAACTGTCACCTGGAAAAATAGTCTCATAGTCTAATTGATATTATTCAGTCATTAGTTACATTGTATCCAAGTATTCTAATTTTTCACATCCTGAGTAGTCAAGTGTCCCATTCCAGTGTACTGATGCTTAGGAAGTCAATGTGTCTTCATTTTATTTCATTTTTTACCTTATTGAGTTTCCTTGTGATCATGCTTCTTATGTTCCATGTTTCCATGTAATTCTGTCTTTGCCATTTAGGATTTTCTTTGCCTGCATGGCATCTTCAGCCATTAGACATCTTGAAGGCTCATGAACATCACTAGTACTCCAGTAAAGCCTCAGCAATTCCTTAGTAATAGGTTGAGTGCAGGGGTGAAATGCTCCCAGTTTGGACCGGATCACCCGATCCGGTAGCGATGGTGGCGGGTAGTTTGGAGAACTGGTAGCAAAAGTCCCTGCGCCCTCCCCATGCCCAGCTGAGCCGTGCGATCATCAGAGGCTTTTTTTTTAATTTTAAAAGCATTTTTTCGTCTGAAGAGGTTGTAGAAAAAATGCTTTTAAAAGTAAAAAAAAAACCGCCTCTGATAATCACGCAGCTCAGCTGGGATCATCAGAGGCTTTTAAAAGCATTTTTTCTACAACCTCTTCAGCCAAAGAGGTTATAGAAAAAAAAATGCCTTTAAAAGCCTCTGGCAATCCCAGCTGAGTTGCCTGATTGTCAGAGGCTTTTCAAAGCATTTTTTTCTGCAACCTCTTAAATTGGCTACGCCCACTCAGTCACATTAACCCCCCACCCCAAGCCATGCCCACAGAACCGGTAGTAACAAATTTAATATTTCACCACTGGTTGAGTGCCATTCAACCCTAGAGAATCAACTTCCGTCACTAAATCATCAACTTCTTTATATTATTCAGCCATATGGTTTTCTTGGTAAGACTGTGAGATAGTTTCCACAGCCTCTTCCCACACAGTATGAAATTATGCCTTTGCTGTTATCACTAAAGTGGTCATCGAACTTCAACTTTTTCCTATATCATTGGTGTCCGATATATTCTAAGTGCCTGCTTTAGTTGGGCAGCTGGATGACCTTCATGCTTTGGGTGATCTTCTGGGTGTATATACTTTTGGTGTAAACTCCCATCATTCTTCACTCATCCATCTCAGGAACAGCCCCCTCCATGATGATATAGCATAGCAGGACTTGAGGCATTATTTATTCAATAAACATCAATAATGAGAAGTTCAGAACAGCCTTTCCAAAACCCAATTTGGGGACCTGGCAGGCCATTACTTAAATGAGAATGCATAATAGATGGGAACCAGCTATCTGTAAACTCTTCTTTTGAAGTTAGTTTTTGAGCCAACCTCATTCTCTGTCAGGGTCACTTTTCAGATTCTAGCGATAGCATTAGTTCTGCAACAGCTTTCATGTGTGGCAACTTTTGTGTTGCTGCTTATAAGAACTTTCATGAAATTCTTTTTTATACCCATGAAGACTGAAATTGGAACAAGAGTCTCACGCTGCTTAATAGTATTCCCAACATTTTTAAAACTAAAAATCAAACCTTGTTCTGAAAAGTCTTTAATAACTTTGTAGTCTTTCTAGTTTTGTATTATTATGATCAGTCACACAATCAGCCTGATGTTTACATTGGATTTGGCATTTTTGTCCACTTATCAAGTTCTTCCCAAAGAAAGTTTAATAATATTAAAAGTATAGTTGCAGGATATATGCTATTCCAAGTAAAGTTGCCTTTTGCAATTGACGGATGGTGATTTTGTCAATGCTGATCATGTTCAAATGGTGCTCCAATTGTTTTGGGATTGCACCCAAGGCACCTATTACTATTGATACTATCTATGCTTTCTTTCTTCTACTTTTATTTGCAGGTCATTATATTTTGTGATTTTCTCTAATCCTTTCTCTTCTCTTCTGCTGCCTCCAAGTGTTGCAATCCAGACATTTTTGCCTTTCTTATTAACAATTATTGGAGTGTTGTGTGGCAGATGCTTATCTGTTTAAATTCTAAGGTCTCAGAACATGTTAGGGTCTTTATTTTCTATTACTTTATCTATTTTGTGATCCCATCAGTTCTTTCTTGCAGGCAAAGCAGTTTCTTCAGCTTCTTTATAGAGGCAGCATCTGCTGTCTTGTTGCTGTTTTCTCAATTCTTGCTTTATATGCATTTATTCTTCAGGCTTGGTGTCCGGCAGCCAGAATTATCTCCTCTGTCTCTTTATTCAACTTTTCTGCTCTTTACCATTGCCAAATATTTTTGTTATCTGCTTTGCCTGCTATTTTTTTTTTTAATGTACTGGCTATGTAATACTTTGCTTTGCCATGTCTCTTTTCTCTTCTTCATCCCATCTTCATTATTTTTTATAAAGAACTCAAGGAATTAAACATACCTAATACTCCTCTCTCCTCCTATTTTCTCTACAACAACAACCCAACAAAGGTGGGTTGGGCTGAGAGAGAATGAATGGCCCAAAGCCACCCAGCTTGATTTCCTGGATAAACTGGGTCTTGAACTCATAGTTTTCTGGACTTTCTATGAACTATATATACACAATCCTTTGTTGTTGTTTTTGTTGTTACAGTTGGTTGTATTGTCATTGCGATGTTTAGATGGAATTGCCATTTTTAGCCACCTATTGAGTCCTTCCCAAGGGATATAGACCTGTGTTGTTGTCTTTTTGATGATATTAGAGGTATCATCACAGGATTTAAGCTCTTCTAAGTAAAATTGCCTTTTGTAATTGACTGATTATTATTATACCTTCAAGTCGATATTGATGCCTGGCAACTGTCTGGAAAACTAGTTTTCTTGGCAAGTTTTTTTGGCAAGTGATTTTGCCATTGCATGCTTCCTAAGGCTGAGAGAGAGGGATTGGCCTGAGGTCATTCAGCTGGCTTCATGTGCCCAAGGCAGGACTAGAACTCATGATCTCCCAGTTTCAGTCTTGCTGCCTTAACCACTATACCAACAAGGCTCTTATTTGTATTTAAGAGCCCCATCAGCAATTCAAGGGAATATTTTCATTTCATTTAATTAAGTTTAACTGATGAGCATCGCTATCCATGAAACAAGACTTCCATAAATTTATACTAAGACGTTTTTATTGAGATCAAAGTGCAGATATTATTCAAAATTATAGTATTCTGAAATTTAAAGGATTAAATGAATGCCCAGGAAAGGAATTGTAAATTGTAGTTTGCCTTAATTAAACACTTCTTTTGTATAAATTTGAGATTACTTTAAAATTTACACAGTTCTCCAAATGTAAACAGTTTCGTTTATATTTTGCCTATAATTAATAGACTGCTTCATAAAATTTAGATACTGAAATCAGTAATTAAAATGTTTATTCCTGTTTTGATTACAAAAATGAAAAAATAGATAAATTAGCATTCAAATACAGATTACAGTATTTTCTTTCATTGTAACTGCCCAAAAACTTCTAATAGATATTAGGCATGTAACTTTTAGCAGGGATTGTCTGAGGTCATATGGAAAAAGCTCAAAAGAAGTAACCATACTTCTATATTCTGAGTTTAGCATGCATGCTGAAGACATAACATTTAAGTGTAAAATCTTCTAAGCCCTAACTGTAATTCAGATTTTGTTTCCTTAGAGAAAATATTAAAATATTGTCACAAAGATATTAAACTAAAGAGATGTGTATGAAATTACAAGGAGTAAAATGCTTTTATATGCTGTTAAGTGGAATTTATTTTGCTATTGATACTGACAAAATATGAACAACATTCTTATAGATGTTTCTACTTTAAGATATTTTATTTATACTTTGGTTAATCATCCATTTTGTTATTGTACGCTATCATATGGGCACAGTTATGTGGAAATAAATTCTCTAATGGTCTCCTTAGAGTTAAATAAATACATATACAGCATACTTGTAGAAATATCAGAATGGTTTGCTACACATTCCCATTATGTAATCGAGAATTGGTGTTCATAAGACAAAACAGATAAATATTTCGTGACAAAAGAATATTACACAGATTCAAGAGACATGACAACAAAATGGTTCCTCAGAAATTCCATTGTGTTATTTCAGAGGCAGACACATCCCAGATTTGAAGAAGAGTTAAAGAAATGAGATTTCAGAAGTAGGAACCATAGTTTTATCAAACTTGGCTGGATTTCATGATTTAACTTAATAGGAATAGATTATAATCTGGTGTACTCCGTATATATGATAAATTTTCACATATTTACTGACTTTCTATTTACATAGTAGTAGATTTTAAAAATATTTTCTCTATTTTGTATGGTATGTATCTTAGAATTATGTTAATGAAACTACCTGATGTTGTAAAACAATAAATAAATAAACTACTTGTCCATTGGTCTGGATTTTAAAAATGCTTCAGGCCTTTTTGCCTAGGTGATGGTTCCTGTCTACCAAGGCCATTTTCCTTACTCTCTACAGACTCATCTAAGCATTAGTCTGCAGTCTCCCTAATAATCCATGCCTTTTGATCTATAGTAAGGATGAGGGGACTTCCCTTTGGATTTAACAACTTTGGGAAGTCAGCGAGGCTGCAAACTTCCATAAGGATGATTGCATAATGAAACAGAGGACCTTAATCTAAATCCTTTGGCTGTTGTGAAACTAAGGTCAGTGAAAAATCTTATATCCTGTTTAGGAGGATTTCGTTAAAATTTTCTTTGCTTTTGGAAGAAAAAAAACCCATCTCTCTAAGATGAAAAATAACAGAAGAAAAAAAAAATACAGAAGACAATTTGGATCAGTCATCCCTCAAGGCAAAAATTATCGTGATCGCTTGATTGTTATATGTTGGATATAGATATGTAATAATTCTATTTTGTAACATAAATTCCAGTACTTATTTTTGTGTCGTTCTTTGTCATGGTACTTTCTGTTGTAGAAAGGGAACAAGGGTTGTTTGAACTCCTGAGGCAATGTATGTATGAGAGTAACAGGAAGATATATGTTAGCAATGTGCTCAGGTACCAACCTTTCTATGTATTTTGAAGTAAAGCAGCTTGTATCTGGAATGTTCCTTCCTTCCTTCCTTCCTTCCTTCCTTCCTTCCTTCCTTCCTTCCTTCCTTCCTTTCTTTTCTGTGTGAATATTATGTAATGAATCTTCTTTATCTGTGATTGGCTGTTGCTCAGTGTGCCCTACTCTGGACAGCGATGAGCCACCGATGTCACCATTTTGTATTAGCTTGTTGATAGCTGGTTATTGATGTGGGACTCACCATGGACAGTAGAAACTGAGTGCTTGGTAAATTCAAACACTGTTCATCCAGACTCAGCAAGGTTTGATCATTTTAATACATGCATACTTGACTTTCCCTCTCTTTTTTGTAATGTTATTGTTATTATTAGTTGAAAAAAATATTTATAATACTTCAGATTGTCATTTGAGCAAAGGGATAAAATACTGTTATGAGGAGCTGAGTTAACCTGGAAAGAGCAATTCTTATACAGGTTTTCCATATGAAGGCTACCTTTCTGCTATTTCTTGAAAACCACTGGATGTCTTCTGAGATATTCCATAGATGTGGATATCAGCTATTAGAATGCACATAGTTCACAAATCCTGTACAGTAGCCGAATTAACATTCTTATTATATGCAATAAATATATCTGTTCATCATTTTCGGAATATCAAATATTCATAAGCTACTTACAGTACATTTCTGTGTGTTGATTTTTGGGTTCACTAGTTGATATTTTCACTTTTGGAAATTTTTCTTGGTTACTTTCCTCTGGAAAGAGGCCACTGGAAATATTCAGCATTTTATACAAATTGGGCTTATTTATAAATAGATAGGTGAAGAATAAGTGGAATCATAATTTGTTTACTTTGACAACAGCAACACATTCAGCACATCACACAAGAGCTACATAGAGATGAATCTGATCTCCAAAGTGTGCAGAGCTCAAAAATCCCACAATCCCACTTGTTGTGTTTCTCCCAATTTGTCTACATTGAAATTTAAACTGTAGCCTCTGTTATATACAAAAACAAATTGTATAATTTTTAACCAGGAATGGGAGGGAAGAGCACATAACTTCTTTTAGGTCATTCTGAAATGTCCACTGGCCATTTAGACAACATTCTATTCAATGGGAAACAAGATTGGATCCAACAGGTAATTCCCAGATACCCTTTTGCATTTCAGAGGATTTTTGGAACAGGGCAAAAAAAGGGAAACGTTTCCCCTATCCAGTTGTGTCTGGCTCTAGGGGGCTGAACACATCTCAGTTTCCTAGCCAAGGCAGCCAGCAATGTCCAAAAACATTTCTGTGGTCATGTGGCCAGGATGACTATAGCTGAGGCACACAGAACACTGTTACTTTCCCACCGAAATGATAGCTATTTATCTATTCACATTTGTATGTTTTCAAACTGATAGATGAGCAGGAGTGGGGCAAGTAATTACTTTTTTATACTAAGTATAATGGGAGCTCACCCCATCTCATGGTGTTCGGGTCTTGAACTTGGGCTGCCAACTGACAAGCTCAGTGTCTTTAACCACTGAGCCATTGATAAGTTAAAAGAAAAGTAGCAAATAAAATACCCATAGTTGGAAGAATAAGAAAAATATGTATGATGGTGGGGGGGGGGGGTAAACCAGAACAGTTTGTTTTCAAGTTAAAAATGTCAGGATGGAGGGTATATACTGTGTTCCCCCCAAAATAAGACCCTGTCTTATATTATTTTGAACCATGAAATAAGCACTTGGGCTTATTTTTGGGGAGGTCTTATTATTTTGGGGCACGTGGAGTGAGAAGGGGATCCTCTTGCCATCTTACCTGATTTCCAGCTCTGTCTCCCTAACCCTAACCAGAGGAAATGGCGGGGACCGTCTGCAATGCGTTTAAATATTTTTGGGGGAGGGCTTATTTTTGGGGAAAACACAGTATTCTTATTTGTAAATGGTCAGGCTTGTTCTTCATTTACTATACATAGGAACACTTGCTTTTATTTATAATATTTGGAAGGCATTGATTCCAGATAGATATTTATATTCTGTTGGATGTTAATAGATAGTGTGAAAACCAAAACAATTAAAAGATGTTAAAAAACTCATATGAGTTCTACATTTTGATATTATAATTCTCATTCAGGAATTTTAGATTAAAATCTAAAATCTAAAATGTTGTGCATTCAGAATTAGAATATTGACATGCAAAAGTTGAATCAGGTCTAATCAACTCTATATGTACTTAGGATGATCCCCCCTGCTATTTGTTTTCATTTGTGAGAGATGAACCTACAAATAACTTACGAGACCAAACCAGCAACATAGGAAGGACAAATTACTATGCATTAGGACTCAGAAATTGATTGCCACCAGAAAAGTGGGCTTGTCCCTATTTGACAGAAGAACTGATTAAAGCATTTATTTTGGGAAACAGCTTTAAGCATCAAAGTGACTTATGCAAGCAGCCCACTCTATGAAAATGCTAATGCAGAAAATGTCCCTTTTACTTTCAGGTGATAGATCACCAACAATTGAAAAAAAAAAGGCAAATGTAACTCTAATGGGATGCTTTTTATAAAGGGGTTTTGGAACACTTTATTCATTATTACATTTGTATATCCTTCAAACAAAATTTGGGTTTGCCTGGAATTATATTAGTGGGGCGCAGAGGGGAGGAGTTGGAAGGAGAAACAAAGTCTACATCCACAATGAGAAAGCTGAGGAGCAGGCAGCCAAGGAAAGCCTTTCATATTTACTCTCAGTAGACTATTAAACAGCACCAGGCTATTAATTTGGATTTTGAGTCTTCACTAAAGCCCATAAAAGTGCACAGTTGTTGAATGGAGTTCATTTTAATTTCCTTTCAATCACAGTAAATTATTCAGGTGATAAATCAGCTGGGGCAACCTCCTGGCTGTAATAGAAACCCTAATTCCTGGCTAATTATCCAGCCCATTGCTGCCAACAGATCAATACTTCTACAAAATGGAAAGGGCAAAGGCCCTGCAATGGGCAGAATGTCAGAAAGACAGCTGGGAACAGTGACATGTGTATGACCCCCCTCAGAGTTCAAAGGTCGGGGGGGTTAAACTGTGCCATTGGTATCTTCCCTCTTCTGCATATGTGTTTTAAGGAATGAGGAAATCCTCTTTTCATTAATAATTTAATTTAGAATGTGTAATTTTTTTTGAGTTCCAGTATATAAAAAATCTACAAGAGATGTAGATTTTTGTCATTGTCTTCCTTCCTTCCTTCCTTCCCTCCCTCCCTCCCTCCCTCCCTCCTTCCTTCCTTCCTTCCTTCTTTCCTTCCTTCCTCCCTCCCTCTAATTAATAATATAATAATCTAGGAAACATGCCAGAGGATCTTCTGCAGTGGAATTTGGTTTGCTATGTGTTATTTCTGTTTCTCAATTTAGTCAAAATGCTTATAAAAATGTGATTATTCAATAATAAACCTTCCAGAGCATTTTTGTGATAAGACTCTTATAGTATTTTTGTCTTCACTTCTGTCAGAAATAGTATTCAAGGTGGATTACAATAAAATATATAAATCAATGTTAAATCATTAAAAATTCAGTTTAACAAAATCAATTAAAATAACGGCTACAAAATTAAAAATTATGCTGGCAACAAGGCAGTTTAAATAGAAAATGCCCCTGGCAGTCTGACAATGGAGATGGAACATTTTTGATCACCATTTAAAGCTCGACCCTATGCTCAGGACTGAGTCAAGAGTATACCCAAACTGCAGATCTGAAGTCGAATGACAACAGTAGAATTACATTCAATATAGGTTGAATATTTTCACTCTGATCTGCCTGTTAATTGATTGGAAACACACTGCCTTTTCTGGATTAAATGTATATGTAATAATTTCTATCTAATCTTGGGATGGGATTGTACTTCTTTGAAAGAGTAGCTATGCAGCTATGCAGCTAGGGATGATTCTTGTCTTCACATTCTCAATTGGCATTTTGCATAACGTACCAGCTGTGATCACTTCTAACCTGGGTAAGACTGGCAACACCCATGCTTGGTTACATCTAACTTAACTTTTACATTGGAATCTTCATGGGTTGCTAGTGAGGAGTGACCCGAAGTTTCAGTAGATGTAAACTGTGATGCTAGGCTATTGACTAGTGCATGATGCTGAGAACATATTATGTATGCCAAGGTTGAACAAGTTTGGATTGGTTGCCAGTTGTTTTCTGGGAATGGTTTAAGGTGCTTATTTTAATTTTTACAATCCTAAACAGCACAGAGCCTATCTGAAGAACAACTCACTTCCTGATGTCTGTGTCTATGTCTAATGTTTCTCCTTTATGTTGCTAAGCTCTGTCAGGAATTGTCCTCAGCCTCAGTCTTCCTACTTAGAGTCCTACTTGACCTTTTCAGTTTGCATGAATTTAACTAGGTTTTTAATTATTTTATGTGATATTAAACGTAGATAGGTATAGATGCTAGATATCCAAGTGGAAAGGTCAATAGTTTCTCAACAAATGCCTGTACTGATCTTATGTCCTATTAAGTAATGACCAGTCTAAGACGATCAAGCATCCCATTGATGACTCTACTAGAGACTTATCCAACTTAATTCTTACTTTTATTTCATGCAGCAATCCTTTTCTGTGGGTTACAGGATCTAATATTTTGTCTGTCTCTTATGTCTCCAATTTTCATATATTATATTATTTGTCTTATTGACTCAAAGAAGAGTCACTTACTTCAATTACCCTTTTAATATTTTCTATTTTTTATTCAAATTTAGAGATCTGGAATTCTATGAGATAATCTTATTCTGGGAAAAATTGGATCTCAGCACTTTCCATTTGCTCTTAATCTATCTCAAGGTGTTGTTGTTACAGTATTATTATTATTGTTATTGTTAGGTTTAAAACTTTGCCATTCTCTGTCAGGTAATGCTTCAAATAGCATCAGCTTTGTAGTGTCAATGAAGCAACATCATGATATATGTACATCTTTTTGTTGCTTATGGAAATTTGTTCCAAAAGGCGAGCTGATAACCAAAATAAATAAAATAGGTTTTATAACAAGTGGTTATGGAATCCATAAGTTGTTTTAAATAATTTTGCCACTTAAAACTGTTTTTTTTTCCAACTGTCCCAAAGGTGCTTTTCACCTTTGATTTTTCTTTGAAAACATTTCAAAGAAATGTTTTGATTTTTCTTGAAAACATTTCACTTTTATCCAAGAAGCTTTTTCAGTTCAACTGAACAACTCAAGAAGCTTCTTGCATGAGAAATGTAATGTTTTTAAAGAAAAACCAAGAAAGTCCAGTAGCTTTTTGAAAAGTACCTTAGGGACATCTGGGATCTGGATGGTTGAGAATCCTCATTGATCTTTTTTTCCAACTGATTTATTTCTTCCTCCAAGGTGTATTGCAAAACGATCATATACAGTATGCATTTTTTTAAAAACATGAAAATCTGTAAGTATTAAATTCGATCTGGAATGTTTCCCATTTCCAGCAAGGTGATTTTGTATGCACGCAGTATTTACAAAAAAGGTATGATGTGTTTTTAGGGTTATTGCAGTATGTTGAGATAAGTCACCCTGAGTGGCAACAGCCATATTGTATTTTGCAATATAGTACAATGCAGCATGGTTGATTGATGTATGTAGCTGTACATGTTGCAGTGGTGCTGAACAATCTGGAAATAGCAGAAACTAGAGAATATACATATACATACATACATACATATATATATATATATATATATATATATATATATATATATATATATATAAACATACATACATACATACATGCATACATACATACACATACAAACCAGGGGTGAAATGCTCCCGGTTTGGACCAGATCGCCCGATCTGGTAGCGATGGAGGTGGGTGGTCTTGCCCCTCCCATGCCCAGCTGAGCCGCACAATCATCAGAGGCTTTTTTTTTTACTTTTAAAAGCATTTTTTCTACAACCTCTTTGGCCGAAAAAAAAGCCCTTTTTTTTCTTTTAAATGCCTCTGACGATCCAAGTTGAGTTTTTAAAAAAGCCTCTGCCGATCAGGCAACTCAGCTGGGATCGTCAGAGCCTTTTGAAAGCATTTTTTTACAACCTCTTCGCCGAAGAGGTTGTAGAAAAAATGGTTTTAAAAGTTAAAAAAAAAAAAATTGGCCACGCCCACCCAGTCACATTACTCCCTCCCACCAAGCCACGCCCACAGAACCGGTAGTAACAAATTTTAGATTTCACCACTGATACAAACAACAGGTTTTGCTTTGTGGTATGTTTTGTATATATACTAGAGTATTTCAGAAACTGCAGTTTGTGGTCTTGAGACATAAGTATTCCAACACATGACTATGTAGCATGGAGTGTATACTGGTAGTAGTTCTGACAGTGAAACATTTTTGAAGATAACATGTCATCTTCAGCGTAGTCTGATATGCTGTGTCAAGAGAGTGAATACATTTTAATATTCCATTGGGTCCAATTTTTTCCACTGACTTTTCCAGCAAATACTGCTTGTGGAGGATTTTTAAAGGCACATTAATCAGTACTACATCAGTATCTGAAGCTAATAAACATATTTAAATTGTACGGCTAGAGGAAAATATCTGTATCTACTAATTCAGATATGACTGGGATGCAAGAAGACATGTTTGTCTTCTCTTGAGTATTGCTGAAAACCTACCCTTCCATTTTTAGTCTGAAGTTACGTGAACATGAGGAAACACACTTGACACAAATGTGTTGAGGCAGATATTATGTTCTCTTTTTATAACATTTCTTCTCTTGAACTACTTTGGTGGCACATTTCTGTTTTGATTAAAGGAAAGGAACCTGGCTGAACCTAAGTTTATTTTCAGAGGATTGCCTCAGGTATTTTCTATTGTTAAGTCAGGGTCAGCTTCATAGGTGGGTGGCACATGAATTAACAAGCCCAGCACCAAAAATGTGAGTGTGTGCATGCACGCGGCTTCCCATGCATGCGCTTTACTTGTGCGTGCAGCTTGCACACATGTGGGTGGCTTAAAAATGTGGCTAAATAGGATGGCATAATGCCAGGGCAGGTGGGAGGGCCCACCTGCAGGTCGCAACTACCTGTTTTCCTGAACTGGTTTGAACCAGCAGCAGCCCACCACTAGTCAGCTTATAGAGGAGTCACCTTATAGGAGACTCTGATGCCCAGAGTCACCTTATAGGGGATATGGATGGCATAAACAAACAAACAAACAAACAAATAAATAAATAAGAAATGGCTCAGGAACAGGCCTTCTCAGCTGTGCTCTCCCAGCCCTGAATGCCCTTCCTTGTAAAGAATGTTTGTTGTCTACTTTTTAAATCCTTAATGTTTTTATTTCCATTTCTAATTTAATATAATACTCAGTGGCATCTGTAAAGGGTGTGTGTCAAAATAGGGAAGAGGATTATCATGATATTGTGGCATTGACTACAATTCCTTGACTGTTTTGACCAGGGGTGAAATGCTCCCAGTTCGGACTGGATCGCCCGATCCCGTAGCGAGGGTTGTGGGTGGTTTGGAGAACCAGTAGCAAAAATCCCTGACCCCCCATGCCCAGCTGAGCCGTGCGATCATCAGAGGCTTTTTAAAAAAAATTTAAAAGCATTTTTTCT
Source organism: Arizona elegans (assembly GCA_022577455.1). Taxonomy (NCBI): domain Eukaryota; kingdom Metazoa; phylum Chordata; class Lepidosauria; order Squamata; family Colubridae; genus Arizona; species Arizona elegans. The sequence goes on from JAKOOJ010000020.1 coordinate 14,140,214, forward strand.
ACAACCTCTTCGGACGAAAAAATGCTTCCAGAGGCTTTTTTTTTTTAAAAAAGCCTCTGTAGAAAAAATGCTTTTAAAAGCCTCTGACGATCTCAGTTGACTTGCCTGATTGTCACAGGCTTTTAAAAGCATTTTTTTACAACCTCTTCAGCTGAAGACGTTGTAGAAAAAATGGTTTTAAAACTAAAAAAGAAAAAAAAGTTGGCCACACCCACTTAGTCACATTGGACCCCCCCCACCCCAAAGCCATGCCCACAGAACCGGTAGTAACAAATTTTACATTTCACCACTGGTTTTGACCCATTTGGGCAGACACCCCTGTTAATATTTATAAATTCAGTAATGCTTTAATGGTCCTTGTAATTATTTTCATTTGATTGTATGGGTGCAGATCTCACCTAAATGGAAGGTTTACTGAAGATGGAGAATTAAATGGAGAAATGTTAAGAAGTGCAAATGCATGGGCTGTTGCAAAGAAGGGACAAACGTTTGTTAAAAAAAAAGTAAAACGTTTTGTTTTATGGAAATAAGAATTGGGTATGTTTGGAGAAACATACTAATGCAGTGGGAATGGGATATTTAAAAATGTGTGGGCAAAACAAGAAGAGGTATGTGTGCTGAATGAATAAGTGAAGTGAAGAAGTTGTAGAAAAAAATAGTAGGTTGAGTTGGTTTGGTCATACTGTATAGAGAGAATAAATGAAGACTGCACTGCAAAATAGTTACATCAGGGAAGAATGAATCAGTCAAGAGGAATGGGAAATCTGAGAGAAGCCCTGATTGAACAGATTTAATAAGATCCTAGGAAAATAACAGTTTAGCAAAATGTAATATATGAAGTAGTATATGGGTATGGTGCAGACAAGGTTGGTTTGTAAGGATAAAAAGTGGGGTAACTTATGAGGCCTGCAAAAATCTGGCTGGCCACAGGATGATAGCAAAGAGATATAGAAATGTCTAACTCTTTGCTGCCATCTAATGTCTAGATTTTTGCAACCTATACAGACAAATATACAGAAGTATAGGGAATGATACTGCTATAAATTAGTCATAATTAGATTTTATTTTTCTCTAATTCTATATCATTCCATAATCATGAAAGAAGCTACATCACCATGATCAAACTTTCTAAATCAACAACTGAGTTACAGAATATAGTGTATTTTTAATTGCATTATATTTTGCAATGCTTTTAGGTAGCAAGAATCACCACTGGATGGCCTAAAAGAGAACTGCAAATCCTTTAGTTTATCTGAATGTAACATTTTGGATTTAAAATGCATGTATACCTTTTAGGCCTGGCCAAATCCCCTTCACTTCTTGTTTGAGTTTCCCTTGAAGCTCCTAATGTTAAAATAGACAATTTCCACCCAATCAAAAAGAATCTAGAAAGCTCATCAGTTGAAAGCAGTCTGTTTTTGCTGGCCTTCCTATTTTTGACAAAAAGCAAACAGCAACTCTATATATCTCCACGTCATATCTAGTAATGAAGCAAACAATGGACTCTGTACGTGAAGTGAGGCAGATCTGTGATTTACTGGCCATCCATCAGATTTTCAATATCATGTCAAGACATAATATATGAGTAAGATGAGTACAATATAATTGCTCACATAGTCTTTGTGCCTTTGAAAAATAATAGAGCAAGGGAGATCATCCATGCAGTTTACAGTGTGTATGTGATGTTCACCACTTGCTCTCAGAAAATAGATATAGAAGTGTCTGTTACTGAGTATGATAACACAGACAACACAATGTTGCTGAATATGATAACACAGACAACACAATGTTTGTATAGAAGTTTAATTTTTCAAAATGTGGATCTACATTACATCCTGCTTTCCACAGAAAAAAAATCTATGAGCTAATAAATTTGCCTGTTGACTTGTAGGATACGAAGTTATAAAGATCCAGATCCTACTAATTTAAACAGAATGTTGTGGTGTTGCATTACAGTATGGTTCTGGAAATGGTAGTACATTTTGCACTTAATCTGAAGTAATGAATAAATATTGCTGTACCAATTCAAAGCCTTTTTCTGTAATATTCTGTGCTTTGTTTTTGAACATATCTTGCATTTTTCCATGATATAAATTACCAGTATTCTCTGGTTTCTTTTGTAGGTATTGTTATAAGGGAATCCATTGACACATCATTTAAAGCAAGATTTCTCATATCATCTAAAACATAATACGTTCAGATAGTGCTGAGTTATTTTAAAACGAGTACAACTCGGCTCTGGTCTCCCAGAGCTCTTGAAAAGTTATGATGAATATAATGAATATGGTCCCTACTCCTAATTATTTTAGAGGTAGAGAAACTTCAGACTCCTAGAATGCACTTTGCATTTTGCTAAGATCCAGAAGTCGATGAGTCAAATGCACAACAGTAGTGGAGAGAGGTTGCAAAGCATTCACATAGCTGTCACTCACACAATATACTTGAAATTTAGAGAAACACAACACAACTGTAATGTTTACATACACTGTTCCACTCAAACAGCTAGGGATTTATATTAGGGATTGATCAACTCAACATACTAAGAGAATTGTTGAGTTGTCATAACATGCTGGCTGGATCACAGTGAAGACTGCTTCTTCTCTGAATTACAGAACTGCCTGCTGGGGGGAGAGGGAGTCAAGAGAGCCATGGACTGTGAGGAAAACTAACCACTGCTCCTCATTTCAGTGTGTCCCCAAGACCCTCCCTGCCTCCTTGGAGGAATAGGGCTCCGCCTCAACTGCTGGCATCCCTCAACCAGTGCTACTTCACTAGAAGGCATTTGATCTGCTCCTTCTCTCACCAGCCATTGACAGATTTCAAATTTAGGCCTGAGTTCCAAAGAAGCTAATGATCACTTGCCCACTGGGCCTTGCTGTCTGCTGATTGTGAGTAGGGCCCAGAGGGAGACAGGGAAGAGGGTGGGGACCAAGGATGGGTTCTACTTACCTTTACTACCGGTTTGCAACGGGAGTGCTTGCTTGCTTCTGTGCATGTGCAAATTGTCATTTATGACATCTGGGCGGGTAGGCGGAGCCTTCTGCCACTTTTACTACTGGTTCTAAAGAACCAGACAGAACCGGGAGCAACCCACAACTGGTGGGGACATGAGTCTCTTCTCTTTCCTTGTCCATGCAACCTATAGGGTTCTGGGAAATGTACTCGAAGGGCAGGATGGTACTCAAGTGGCCACACTTTCCTCAAATTTCATTCCCACAAGAGTTATGGGTCCTGTCAATCTATAAATTAGCTCTTTTGAGTTTTCTTGGTTTAATAATGGTTGCCCAACACTTGTTTTACAATTTCGCCCAATTGAAGGTTGCAAGGTATCAAACAGTCTGCGGAGTTTTAGTAGTATAGAGATTATAGGAGGAAAAGTCTCTAAATTGTATCAGAGATCTATTGATATTTCCCAATCTGCTTTTTCCCAGCCCTATTCCAAAATATTCATTGCACAGTACAGCATAGCTGCAAATGATCCATTTCTGAAGCCTATATTAAAGATGAATATTTAATATCAGGACTCTGTACAAAGCCAATTCTCCTGACTTTACGAAGTAGTCCATTATGTATGATATGATTGTAACTTTTTATGGACTTTAATGTAATCTGAACATAGGAATGGACATAATAAGCGCCAATTTTTATAAGGCATGCTCAAGAGTATGACTGCTTTAGTATAAATGGTTGAATATGGTGGATTATTATTCGTTAAATAGATAGTGATTTTTTAAAAAATGGAAATTCTCAGTATATACTTTGGAGATGAGCGATATTATTAATAAGTATGTGCATGCTTAGGAGTTAGTACACAACATATTGCAATTTCATGGCTCAGCTACACTTTATTAATGGTATTTGCTGCTTCTTGTGATCTAACATGTGCAGCGTACAAGTAAATAAAATGTGGTAGTAGATATTACAGTTTCCCTAGGCATTCTGTCTTTTAATGTATCAGGGTTCGTCAAGCTGAACACAATCTCAGGCTTTTAGGCTGCCCTAATAAGCTCCTGATGAACATTCTGTCTCCACTGCTTGCTTGGGCCTGCACAAACAATTGCAATTGTCAAGCACCCAGAAGGAAAATGGTGTGCATCCTAAAAAAATCTACCTCATTTATATTGGAAGGGAAACAAGTTTTTTCATTTTTTAAAAAAGTGGCAGATTGGATAGGAATTTCACTGAAATATTCATTTCAGCTTTGTTTCTCTTTTAAATATGGTAAGTAGGTAGGCTTTTTTGCAGAGAGTTTTCTTCGTTTGTGGTTTTAAAATAATTATGCAATCATAGAGTCATATACCAAGCCTAGAAAATGCTGTAGGAGCAGATTCTCTGCAAAGAGCTTAGTGTTGTTATAAGTGCTCTGAACTTTTAAAACATTCTGAAAAATAACCTAAAGAACCTTGTGTGTGTATATGTGCGGGCATGTGTGTGTATAATATCTATATATTCTTTAAAATAATAACAATTCTGCAGTCTCTACATTTTTTAAGTAGAAAGGATTAATGCTACCTCAATTTTTCTTATGAGTAATATTGGCTTATTGTATAGTTCATGGAGATGGAATCTCCAAATCTATTGTCAAAAGAATATATAATTAAATTGATTTACCTTTTGCCTCCTCTGCCACAATTGATGGAAATTGATGGGTTACACAGTTGCATAGACCTGTAATGGGTATATAATATATATTTACTCCATACATTATGTAAGGAATTTTTTTAAAAAATCCCCCCCATTTTAAAACTGATGTCAAATAATAAGAAATGAAATAAAACTCAAAGCAATGGGATCCAATCTATAAAAACCTCTGCAGTGTAATAGACAATCTCATCCCAAATCAAATTGATTCAAATGACTGCCTTCTTTAGATATCTCTTTCCTAATTAACTTACCGTAAGTGGGGCCTGCTGAAGAAATTTCTAGTGAATTGTATCCAGGATTATAGAATAGGAACCAGACATTCTTTTTCATAAATGGAAGGATTTTTTTTTCTGCTTGTAGACATGACTGAAATGCAATAGAGGCTTGGGCTGGAGGCAGGGGTGGGTTCTACTTACCTTTACTACCAGTACGACATCCGGGGCGGTGGGCGGAGCCTCCTGCCGGTTTTACTACCAGTTCTTGTGAACCAGTCCGAACTGGGGGCAACCTGCCACTGGTATTATTTCTTTCCAAATGAAGCATCTACTATCTCCGATGCTGTTCTGGAAACTCCATACTTTGCAGAAAAGGGCCTAGAAGGATTGCAACTGAATTTCTCCAGCAGGAGAGTTGTATAAGTAGAACTCCTTGCATTCAAGTTCAGTGAAGGTGGAGGTAGTGAAATGGGATGTTTAGGCACCGACCCTTGGCCGCACCTACTTCGCCCCCAGCCACCCAGCTCAGCTAATTCAAACACAGGTTTCCTCCTCCACTGGCCCTCCCTTGGCGATTGTCCACTGCCAATGACCCCCTGACCCTCTGCTCCCACCCTTCATCCCTGCCCATTCACCCAGGCAGTTTGATCCGAGGAATTTGCTATATGGGACAAATAGCCACTAGCCAGATGGGGGCAGGCAGAAGCAATGGTGCTGCAAGAGCAGCGTGCACTTGGTGGTGGGCGAGACAATTGTGGGGACTGTGTGTGATGCAAGAATTTTTTAATGTGAGTAGAGGGGAAGGATCTCTTGGAAGTATTGATTGTGCATTGCTAGAATCAGAAAATTTGTTTTATATATTTGTGCATTAAACATTTGTTTACATTCTGCTTTTTTTTTTTTTTTTGGTTTGTCCCATCGAACTATCCTATCCTAGTTTGGCTATAGAATTGTTTAATTTAGTGCCTTTGTAATACTTTGCAAAGCTAAATACAAACCTTGCTTTAGAAAAGAAAAGGTGCCTACTACAGCCAAAGAACACTTACCCCTGCTACTAGGGTGGGTATCCCTTTGGGCTCCTGCAAAACAGGATGGTAGATAGATGTTGTAAGCATAGGAGACAAGACAGAGTAAGTGAACTTCTGCAGTGCAACTTTTAGCTCCTGATGCCAGCTGGACTCTGCTTAAGAAAATTAAGCTTGGACTGGATCAGCAATAGCTTGCCAAGTATTTAGTCCAGATTGCCAGCTGCTGTGCACCTCCTCCTTGGACAATTTCCTGCTATTGTGCCTTCCCAAAATTCATTGCCAAGGAAGCTATTGCCACCCACTTTCTTTTAAAGGGTTTGGGTCTTACTGCATATACATTCTTTTGAAAAGTGTAATACTGTTTACAAAGTTAAAACATCAACCTGCACATATATGCACACAGAACAACTATTTTTGATATAAACATTATTTGCAATTTCCCTTTTTTTGATTACCTAGTCTTTGTTGCAACTGCTCTTGTATCTCAGTAGCATAGTGGTTTTAATATATGCTTGATGGGAAGAGGGTCACTTGTTGAAAATTTTTACTACTATTTCAGGAATTTCTGTATCTCTCTAGCATTTTAAATAAATCTTCACTGTGGTCATTAATCACTACAAATATAACATTGGACCTAGCAATGACATTACAAGTATTAAAATAAATGACAGAGGATAAGCATAAATTAACAAGTTTAACTAAAAAAAACCCACCAAAGGTAAAAAGGTAAAAAAAAATCACTTGATTTAATTTGGGTCCAATATTTCAGTAGTATAGTAGATGACTAAATAAAAAAAATAGAAAATTTTGTGAAGATATTTATGCTGGGCTTTAAACCATAAATCCTCTGCAAGTTAGGCAAATGTTATAACCACGGTGCTACTAGGACACTTCTATAATGATGGTTGCCACGAATATTAGGAAGCCAAACTTGGCAAAATGCATAAAGGAAACTTCTATTTTATACCTGGTTGATGTACATTTTGCTTCCTTAACTTTTAAAGCAGCATTTTTTTGGGGGGTGGGTGGGTGGAAATATATATTAATGATAAAATTGGGGACTACTTTTATGATTTATAACCACCACCCTGAATAAGAGACTGTATTCATGTCATACATGTAGCCATCTCAGTTAAAGATATAACAGATTATAGGAACTTGTCCTCTTTGGAGAAATTAATGTTCAGTGGTTCAATGTATTCAGCCCTGGGAAGCTTTAATTTCAGCAGCACAATATAAAATGCTTTGGAGAGCAGCAACTGAAGGGCAGCATTGCTGCCATTGGGCACAATAACCAAAGTGCAGGAATTTGCCTAGAAGGAAGTAAAGGACAGTGGAGAAATCATGCAGTAGACTAAGATTTGGCATAAACCAGGAAATGCTATTTTTTTTAATGTAGAAAAGGAAGGTGACTTTGCAGTGGTTGAGGTGAGTAGAGGACAGAATAATTTTTTTTCTTGATTCCAGAAATGGTTGGTGATCCGTACTCAAGATGGGGTAACTAGTTGGTGTGGATCAACCCTATAAACAATGGCCATCAGTTGGAAGATTGGATGCGGTGAAAAAGTTTGTGAATAAGCAGAGAAAGAGAAATGGATGTGGTGACATGATATATATTAGCTTCACTCCCAGCTCTAATCATGAATTAATTTCTCTTGCACCATAATTGGGACCCAATTTAGTACAGTGGTAAAGGAGCTGGACTTCAAACTGAGAGACTGTGATTCCCCTTAGTATGAAAGCTGCCTGTGTGATTTTGAGCCAGTCATTGTCTGCCAATGCAACCCATCTCAAAGGGACATTGTCATGGGGAAAATAGGAGGCAAAAGCATTAGATATGTGTGACACACACAGACACACAGACACAAACACATACACACAGATAGATCATAAGGATAAAAATATATTAACAATAACACCATTCTGGAATTATGCTATGAGAGTTGGATTTGCTCCATGCTTCATAGTTATAATACGAGAAAACAGAGCTGCTCTTGAGTATTTGGCCAGTAGCGACCTCTGCTTGCAGTGGGATGATTGATTTTGCCCAGTAAAAAAACTTACCTGACAGTAAATATCTTCCTGTGTATGGGAAATCTTGCTCTCCACTGTGCTGTTAGAGAAATTCAGTTCAACAAGGCTATAGTCATGTCAGTAACCCAGGTGGAAACATGAGACAACACTGCGGATTTACTTCTTGGCAACATGATGTTTTTACTTGCTGTTTGAGACTCTTGTCTATCTCATCACAAATTGTTGCATTGTGGGGAGAGGTTTTTTATTTTATTATTTTATTAACTCATTTTACAGACTACTGAAGAATTGCACAAGCAAATATATACATATAAGATGTGAGACATTTCAAACAATATTTCATGTAAAAATAAGTTAAAAGAGGACTTGCTAAACATCATTCAGGCGCAATATTCTGCTTTCGTAAATATAGACAAAAATTCTGTTTCTAATGATTTTCTACTTAACGGTGATTACAGTGTGCCATATGTGAAAAGAGCACTGAAGTATGAAAAGTAGTACTAAGGCACACAAGACTAGAGAGGAACATTAATAGCAGAGAGTAGCTTCAATAGGAGATTTTCTACATTATTAAAAGTCCATGTTTTATTCTTAATGCTATATTTGTGCTAATGCTGAGTTCACTGAGTTTACTGAGTTCAGTAAAGTTATGCTTTAGCCCTGTGTAATGTGTGAGGTTCGTGCAATCATGTTTTGAGGTATTGCTGTATGGCCATACATACACTATCTGGTAGTATGAATCCAAGGAGGATTGGAGGAAGAGGAGATATAAATGAATACTGTGAGGTAATAGTCTCTCTTTTTTTATCACATGCGATTGGAATGACTATGGAGATTCTCAAGCATTCAGATCATGGTTGTCCCAAAGGTGCTTTTTCAAAGGCAACTGGACTTCCTTTGTTTTTTTCCTTGAAGACGTTTCGCTTCTCATCCTCAAGAAGCTTCTTCAGAACTTCTTCAGAACTGAAGAAGTTTCTTGAGTGAGAAGCGAAATGTCTTCAAGGAAAAACAAAGGAAGTCTAGTTGCCTTTTGAAAAAGCATCTTTGGCACATGCGATGAATTGATAAAAATGAAAAACATTTAAAGATGAGAATAGTACAAACTAGAGTACCAACATATGACTGGGGTTCATCTTGGGTGGGGGGAGGGATATGTGATGAATATTGCATTGATTTATTTGCTTCCGAAAAATTAAATCCCATTGTTTATTAAAAGTGCACATTTTTCATTATTGGATAGTTGAGCATTTCACTATTACCTCAGGTACTCGTAGTTAGATCCAGTGGTGGGTTACTACTGGTTCGCCCCGGTTCGGGTCAACTGATAGTAACGGCGGCGGGAGGCTCCACCCACCCACCCAGACGTTATCAAATACGCTCTGCTCATGCGCAGAAGTGGCGCACATGCGAGCAAACCAGTAGCAAAGGTAAATGAAACCCACCACTGGTTAGATCTATAGGTTTGAATTAATCGAACAGCTAACACTGTTTAAGATTGCACATTTAATTTCTACAACTTACATGCACATAAACACATGAATACCAGGGATGGGTTCTACTTACCTTTACTACCGGTTCTCAGTGGGGCCGCGCGCTCTTCTGCACATGTGCAGAAGCGTTTTGATGACATCGGGGCAGGTGGGCGGAGCCTCCCACCGGTTTTACTACTGGTTGTATAGAACCGGTGTGAACTGGGGGCAACCCACCACTGACGCATACATACATACAAGGATATTTAGCTAGGACTCCAAACATTCATTTGGTAGCATAATCAGTGAAGGTTGAAGTCCCAAGTATATTAACTAGAAGCTCATCAAATTTAGGTCTATCTAAGGAAACAGACCATAGTGTTTGAAAATTAATATTCATATATCTATTTTTAAGTGCCACAAGACCTTCTTTTGTCATATTCATTGCTATTGTTTTACAGAAAAAGATTAACAAGGCCAATTTTAAAGAATAATTAAACTGAATTCTGAGAAAACTTCTAAAGAAACATATATATATATATATATATTTGTGTGTGTGTTTGTGTATGCCTAGATGTGAGGGTGCGTATGAGAAAGAAACCCGGAAAGAGTGCAAGAGGGTATGTAATTTATGGATCTGTGTCCTACCACATCTCTTTAAAATTACAGTGCCCATTTTCTACCGAAATAATTTCTACAAAGAGTGGCTCCTATTATAGCAAGAGGCGCGTGGACATTGTGATTTATTATTATTTATGGTTCCTGGGGCCTTGTTTATGCACGATGGGTTAGGTGCACAGGATAGAAATGCCATTATGCAAATGACATTGAATGTCCTTACCAAGCCTAAATAATTTTTGTGTTGGACGATTAAACCTCATCTGTTATTGATATGGGCTGCAGTCAGGCTATTAAAGAGTCCCAACAGTACTTACTCCCAGTAATGGGAAAATTGAGAGGAAGAAGCTAAACAATTGCCTCAAGTGTGCTGTGATTGTCTAGTAGGAGTGGAACATAACAAACCTCCTGAATGAAAATCGTGTTCCCTACTTAGGGATAAATAAAGAAGGGAGAACATGCCATAAATTAGACTTCGTGATTTGAATTGGCGCACTAGAGAATTTGTGTACGTTCAATTTGTTTATGTAAACATTTTTGGGGACGGTGGGAGCAGGCTGTGGTTGAAAATGCCAGTAGCTACAGCTGGCCAGCAGATAGTGGTTTTGTTTTACCCTCTTTTTTCCTGCCTTTCTCTGCTCTGGAGGAATGGGCAAAGGGAAGGAGGGTGGGAGGACCGAGTAGTGACCCAATCTCGTCTGCAAACAAGGGAGCTACATCGTCATTGCTCCTTTCTTTTTTGACACAGCTGCGTGGTCACATTTTGATCAGTGTTGATAGCTTATGAATTCCAAAATTGACAAAATTTACAGAAAAATGAGGATAATCCATCTTCCTTAGCAGCCTGTCAGGAGCTGGCTATACTTCATAATCCTCAATTACAGATGCTATTTTCAGACATTTACATGCAGATATTAGAAGAAAATGAAAATGAGAAACAAAGAGAGAATGGAAATGCAGCTATTTATATGTATAAAAGAAAAACAACAGGTAAATTCTAGGCATTTAGATTGGACGTGGAGGTCTCTTTATAAATGCTTCTGAGTGGCTGTAGTAGAGGCACAGATTTTAGCAGGAAATGCAGCATACATAGCTTCCAGCATGCAAATAATAGAAGGTTTAGGTCAAAAACAGGTCAGTTATTCAGAGGTATCGGAGTAAAATGTGTTCATGGCAGGGTGCACTAAATAATTCCCACTCTTTAAAAAGAAAATCTCTAGGGAGTGCCACGATTCTAATTGGATTTGGGTGCAAATGAAATACAGCTGCTAATTTTGTTTTAAAAAGAAATCTTTTATAGGAGAAAGATTTCAGGAGTACTTTGTTTTAGCAGTGTCAGAATATTGGGAGATTATTTTAATTTTTACACAGAACTCCTGCTGTTTTAAAAGCCAATTGACCAGTGATATGTAAAACAAAGGAGTTTGGGACCCTGCCATAATTGGCTGTGTAAATAGGATTTACCCCCAAAGAAAAATTTGTGTCATTGATAGTGCAAGGTGGAATCGAAAATGTGATGTAAATGATAGATAGATGAAAACAGGGGTGAGGGGAGGACTCATTTTTGATAAATGGTCCATCAGATTCTTGCCAGTTCAGATCTGGGGAGTCAAAAGGGAGGTTCTGGTAATGAAATTTCAATTCCTATAAAATTTAAGACAGGAGAGCACCAATGCCATACAGCTGTACATGGCACAGGGTTTTTTGTGAAGCTGGGGAGATTAATTAGAGCTGCTTTGGATTAAATCTGTGAACCATGTCAAATGTTACAATTTCTCCCCCTGTCTTTGTGGCCTGACAGCAGAGCTTTTGTGGAAAGCTCTGATTGCTAATATAACCCTTACATTTTCCTAGTGCATTTGGCCAATATGAGATTGCCCATGAATGTTTATGCAAGAAAACCCCCAGGTAATTCACATGCCTTGTATAAGGTAGTCATGATGGTGTAGATAGATTAAAAAAATCTGAAGTTTTTAATTTGGGTATTTAGAAAACATTTTCACTGAATGATGTAAAAAGTGGTCATATCTCTTAGCAGACATTGTTTCTAAATAACTTTCTAGTAGGATTCACAGAAAAGGAAGTGGACATGAAAACTGTTTCTGAGGTATTTTAAATCTATTCTAATCCCATTAATAGGGATGATGGAGAAATTTTAACTTTGTGAATCCTCAAGCGAACTGCCCTGATTCACACTTTCCGGGCCAGCATAGACTGGAATTTAGTTATTTAGTTGCTTTGCAAAATGAGATGGGCAGCATGTTAAAGAAAGAAAGAAAGAAAGAAAGAAAGAAAGAAAGAAAGAAAGAAAGAAAGAAAGAAAGAAAGAAAGAAAGAAGCAGTCTTTCCACTGCCCGAATGTTCTAATGTAGTTCATTTTTAAACCATATAGAATTGGTTTAAAATATATATTTTTAAAGAAAGAGAGTTTTAGAAATGTACTTTGAGAGAAAATACATTTATAAATATGAATATGTGTATTTATAAAATATGCTTCTCCCCTATTTTAGGGAATCTTCTTCAGTTCCTCATATTGCAACTTTAGCATGGAAAGGGATTCCCCATTCTAATTTTTTGGGGTGAAGGGGCTGGACAAGAAAATGGGCTAGGAAATTTGGGACCACTTCCTATACCTGGATCTGCATCTGCTTTCAATAAGACAATCCCCCCCCCAATAAAATTATGATTGTTATTATCTTGGTAGCAATATTTCTTTCATTAGAATACAATTTTCCCTTTTGTTCTATAAAATTTGAATTAAGAAATTAATTATATGTAATCAGGGCCGGATTTAGATTGGAAGAGGCCCTAGGCTATTCCACTTATGAGGCCCTTTCACCAGTGGTGGGATTCAATTTTTTAACAACAGGTTCTGTGGGCGTGGCTTAGTTGGGGGTGTGGCTTGGCAATCATGTGACTGGGTGGGCGTGGCTAGCTGGTCACGTGACTGTGTAGGCGTGGGTAGCTCGTCAGGTGACCGGGTGGGTGTGGCTGTGTGCATAGACTTTTTTCAGAGGGCTGAAAAAAGTCATTTCTGACTGGGCCTCGCACTTTTGACCGGTCCTCACACTTATGACCATCCTCACATTTATGCCCGTGCAGCTTTCTTAACAACCATGTCACTCATTTCACAACTGCTTCTCTTCACCATGGTGACAAGATAGGGCAAAAATGTAAAATGTGAGGACAGTCGTAAGTTCGAGGACTGGTCAAAAGTGCGAGGACCAGTCAGAAATAACTTTTTCAGCCCTCTGAGTAGTCCATATGCATAAAAGGATACAGCAATAGAGAGGGATGAAGGAAGGGAAGGGAAATTAGAGTAGGAGAGAGAGGGAGGAAGAGAGGAGGAGAAGGAGAAAGGAAGAGGAAGTAGGGAGGAGAAGAAGAGGGGGAGGAAGAGAAAGTAACAAGGAAAGAAAAGAGAGGTGGTAGGTTTGAGGAGAAAGATTGCTGTACAATAAAAAAGATGAAAGGGAAGAAAGCCAACCCCCCAAAAATATAAAGATATTAAGATAAAGAATGAATTGTTAAACTTTAAAGAATAAAAGAGAACAAATATGAATAAATAACAATAATTAGAAACACACATACAAACATACAATGTATTTTCTTTGAACAGAGTATTTGGCCGGTTCACAAATTTAAACAGTGTTTAGTCATTTCAATTAAATTTACAATTTCTATATTTCCTTTTTGCCATATTTATTCCTCATCTATTTTTGTAAAAAACCAATATTACCCTCATCCTCATCTCTAATCTTAATCAAATTCAATTTTTCCCTTCTATTCTATATTATACCCCTTCCCATTGTCATCTATTTTTATATCCATCCTCACATTGGTTAATTATGTAATATTACAGTTGTTTAATATGAATTCAACATTTTAATATAAATCAATTAGTTATATAACTACCTTTTTTGTATATTAATCAATATGAACATGAATATTCCAATTATTTCCATGCAATCCAATTTCTTACAAATCAATTAATTATATTTACCAATAATAATAAACCAAATAATTTCCCCCATATATTCCTCCAAACCACAACTTAACCATTTCTGCTTTCAACACAATATACAACTAATAGTATCTCAATTATTACAATTCCCTAGTTAAATAGAGCTTTTTTTCTTTTGTGTTTTAAAATCTCCTCTTTTTCCCTAAATTTCCTGTTGTTTGCACCTACCTTTTTTGGTGAGGAAAAAGAAATCTGCCTGCCTAATTTTCCAACGTGCAAAGCCAACAGCCTGCTTTACTTTCTCTTTCGTTTTTCAGTATAGCTAGGGGGGAAAAATCAGCACTCTTTGCAAGCAAGGAGCAGATCCGTGAGCAAAACAGCTGAGAGCAAATCTAAGCAAGGGCTAATTAGCCTATGCTGAAGCTCCGGGGGCCAATAAAATTACAAAAAAAACACCGAACCCTTTGTTAAATTGCTGGCTCCCCCGCCCCTCGCCCACCACTATTTATTGGCAATAAATAGTGGTGCAGAGGGGCGGGGCAAGCCAGCAATTTAACAAAGGGTTCGGCTGCAGCACTGGCTCTAGGGCGGCCCTTTGAAGCCCCGCGGCAAGAATTTGAAGTTTTTTTTTCCTCCAGCCATCGGAGGCAGCAATAGATGGGGAGTGGGCGGGGTAAGCGAACGGCAGAGAGGGAGGGTGAGTGAAGGTGGGGAAGCTGCTTTCTCCATCCTGCTCTCTTGCATCCGGAGCCCACGTGGATCCCAGGCAGCAGAACTCAGGCTAGGGAAGGGGTGGGCAATTGTGGCTCTTTTAGCCAAGCTGCATCAGGAATTCTGGAAGTTGATGTCCACAGGTTGTAAAAGAGCCACAATTGCCCACCCCTGGCTACGGTAGGCTGGCGCCACGCGGGTGGGAGGCGAGGGGCGGGCGAGCCAGCAATTTAACAAAGGGCTCGGCCGAACCCCCTAGAACACCCAGAATCCCACCACTGTGTAGGCCCCTCTTGATCTTGAGGCCCTAGGCTGAAGCCTAGTTAGCCTATAGGAAAATCCGGCCCTGTATGTAATCCATCCAATAATGAATGTTTTGTGATGGATTCCATGACAATAACTTCAGCAGATGGAATATACATCACATGGCTCAGGAAATAAGTAAATCACAAATATAACATCTGGCACAGCGTAATCATACATTGCATTTCCATTGTATATGCTCTGTATGTATTCAACAACTTGTACATTTTTACTAGTATTACAATGCAGACCACTTAGTTTTCATGTTTAAATGGATGAGTCATTGTTGGAAGCCTGGAAAAATAGTCAACTGCCCTTAATCTAGAGTCTATTTTTAGTCATCTGGAGGGGAAAAAAAATCATGAAAGTCAATTTATAAGCAATGGAAAATACATTCCTAGGAAATCTAACCTCTTAACTCAGTCTCCAGGGTCAGAAGTTTGTTTTATATGAAAGCTTAGACTGTATGTTGTTGACAATATTATTTGACCCATGCTTTCTGAGGCGAAAATCAACATCAGTTTAGTGTAGACATAAGTTACTGTAAAATGACCTAATAAAAGAGCCTGGTGGCGCAGTAGACTAAGTGCTGTTAAAGTAGTACTTAAGTTGCCAGCTGCCTGCAATTACTGCAAGTTCAAATCTCACCAGGCTCAAGGTTGTCTCAGCCTTCCATCCTTTTGAGGTAGGTAAAATGAGGACCTAGATTGTGGGGGCAATAAACTGACTTTGTATAAGAAAGAACACCGCTTGGGGGGGGGGGGGGCAAAAGCCCTATTAAGCAACTATAAACAAAAGTATGAAGGCTATTGCTTAACGCATTGTAAGCCGCCCTGAGTCTCCGGAGAAAGGGTGGTATATAAATCGAACCAATAAATAAATAAAACAATAGACTGTTCACTTTGTATAAGAACCGCTTAAGGGGGGCCGAAAGCCCTACTAAGCAGGTATATACAAAAGTATGAAGGCTATTGCTTAATGCATTGTAAGCTGCCCTGAGTCTCCGGAGAAGGGCGGCATATAAATCTAACTAATAAATAAATAAATAATAAATAAATAAATAAATTATAAATTATAAAATGGAAATCTTCCTACTATTTATTTTTCCTATTTTCTGCTTCTACTGCAAATGTTGTGCCTCATTAGAGGAATAATCTTTGTGCTAAAGACTCTGGAATGGGACCCCAATATATTGTATAAACCACATTTGTTAGAACACTGCTTATGCGATTAAGTATCCCAAAGCATTTTAATCCAAAATGTATTGTCCTAAAGTATAGAGGGCATTGTATATTTTACATATATGAATAATATGCAAACATTTAGGTGCCACTGGTCAAACTCTATGTTTCAGTGAATCTGTAAGTGAATTGAAGTTGACACAATCTCTGCATGTTACAGAGGTATGCATGACATCTTTCTGCAAATTTAAATGAATACTTACTATTTATAGATAATTGTGACGATGGACAGTGAATAGTCAGACATTTGCGCACCCTTTTATTCCTTATAAGTAGAAATAACAGCTTCCAAATGTTTCCAGTAGCTTGGAAAAGTTTTTCTATTCTTGTTTTTGGGGATTCAGTCCCCCCCCCTTCTCCTTGTAGAGTTTTTCTTGCTCAGAAACATTGGTAGATCTTCTTGCATGTATACTTGAAGTCTCCTACAGATTTTTCAATAATATTCAAATCTGCAAACTAGGAAAATTTCCTAGTTTCCAATTTTTTATCCTTTTTTTTGTAGATTCTTCATGGTTGATTTGGAGGTATGTGTGTTTCAGATTTTGGTCTTGCAATGAAGAAATTTAAGTGTTTTTCAGCTTCAGTTTTTTCACTGATTACGGAACATTAACTTCTAGGAAATGTTGGTGTTTAATTGAATCCAATTTTTTTCTTTCACCCATACACTATATCTAGAGACACTTGCTGCCACACAACCCAAAACACATGCTTAATAGCTAGCAAGAAGAGCTTTTCTTCAAATGCTTTTACCCTTTAACTGCATGTTGTATTGTGACTGAATAATTCAAGTTTGATTTCATTAGTCAAACCATTTCGTTCCAAAGCATTTCAAGATTTTCTTTTCCATAATTTAAACAATTTTAAATTTTGCTTTTGTGATATGGTTGGAGAAAATATTACCTTATGATCGGCCTTCCAGGCAGATTACTACTGTATGAGCAACCCGATCCTGCAGACTTATGGGCAATTGCTATGGGGTTAGTTAGCCAAACATTTTAGAAGATCTCTTCATATTAAATCATGAGTTCTGTTTTGCAAATCTGACTAGTTCTAAAGCAGTTCAGGCAGAGTTTTTCCTTGATGGACACAATTCCATGCATCTTCCATTTCTTAACAGTATTTCTCACAGTTGAAAATGTTAGCTATAAGTATTCAGAGATTTTTTTAATAGCCTTTGCCTGTTTTGTAAGAGCAAATAATCTTCATTGTCAATTATCAGACAGCTGCTTAGAGGAGCCCATCATAGTTGAAAGTAGGCAGAACAACATGAGCAGACTAGAATAACTACGGTATTAGCTTACCTGTGGAATTGTCTTCACCTGGCAAATTATTGACCTGATAAAACAATAATCTCTTAAGGCTTTCTAACAACTTCAGAATGAAACAAATAGCACTATGAATCAAGAGTGTCCAAACCTACAATTTGACTATGAGCTCCAAAAACACTTGCTTTTCATTGTATGTAAAACAGCTAGGCTATATAGGCCTAAGTTTAAGAAACAAACAGGAATAATAGTAATTCATAAGATAATGCCTTATGTATTCCCCAGAGCTGATGATTGGTGTTACTCCTGATTTTCCCCCTGGGTCTCTTCAATTGTACCCCCATCTTCATCTGGGAAAGAGATATTGAACATACAGCACCAGTTTGTGCAAACAAGTCCTTGTTTGAATGATAGTACATAACAAATAATAATAATAATAATAATAATAATAATAATAATAATGATAATGATAATGATAATGATAATGATAATTTTATTTCTATACCACCCTTCTCCCGAAGGACTCAGGGCGGTGTACAGCCAATTTAAAAACACAGGACACAACAATGATTAAAAATTAAAATAATTAAATAAATTTGGCCGATTTAAAACCCCAGAAATTTAAAATACACCAGTTTAAAATTATTATGTTGATAGCCCTGCCTGGCGGAACAACAGGGTTTTTAGTGTGCAGCGAAACACCCGGAGGTCGGAGATCTTACGTATTTCCGGGGGCAGTTCATTCCACAGGGCTGGGGCTCCCACAGAGCCAGATATGCATATTAATTTGGTCCTCAAACTGGAAAGTGTATGTGTATCTTATTGATCCATGATGGCGAACCTATGGCATGCGTGCCCAAAATGGCACACGAAGCCATGTCGCCCGGCATGCGTGGCCTTGCCTGTTTGTCTTGTGGGTTTCTGGTGCACATGTGCGTGCGACAATCAGCTGACCTTCACGCACGGGGCAATGCCAAAAACCAGTGTGCACATGCACGCCAGCCAGCTGATTGCTAGAACCCGTAAGTTCGGCTTTTCCAGAGCGTGATCCCTTTGCATGTGTGCAGTGCCGAAAACCAGCCTGTACATGCGCACCAGCCAGCTGATCATTGGGTATGCATGCACGCTAGAACCCAGAAGTTTGGCTTTTCTGTAGCGCACGTACACATGCACAATATTTCCGTATGATCTTTTTGGCACTCGATGCCGAAAAGGTTCGCCATCCCTGTTATAGATGGTTGAATAGCTTTTGCTTAAAATGTTTTATATCCAGCTTCCCACAATTTTCCAACTTTCAGAACTGGGTTCAAAACATAAGACTGCAGTTCTCTTATTTAGAAATGGCTTGTAATAATAATTATAAAAAGTAAATAGAGATGCCACTATTTAAAGAAAAAATGCCAGGAAGGTACTCGAGAGTTAATGGGATCCCTTTATTAAAAGTTAAATTTTAAAAAGTCCAGCATTCTTATAGTTGTGTGGTGTCACTGAAAGTGTGTGTTGATACTGGAAGGTTCTTTCCCCCTGACTTCCTCAACTGAATATTAGTATTTCTCTGCAATACATTTCATTGTGTGTATAAGAATAGGAGAAAATAAATATATTTTAAGCCTTCTAGTCTACCCTAGATTTTCAGTGGGTTTTATTGTGCTTCAGATAATAAGGATTTCATATTTACACAGCATTTTATTTTCCTACATCATAAAGTACTTACAAGTAATATTTCAGGAACCCTTGTAGCTAATATTTATGATGAGCTGTATTATTTTCCCCAGTATTATTTTCAGTTAAAATTCCCGTTTTAATTGAACGGGAAAGACATTCTCTTTCTTTTTCCCCGCATTGCCTTTAATAGTTTAAAAAACCCAAAAGTCAGATCCAAAGACAACATTTTGTACTAGTTTAATGCCGCTAGGTGTGTTAGTGAATGAGGAATAATGCAAGAATTAAATATCTCATTCAATTTTCCTCCTTTCCTTTCCTTTCCTTTCCTTTCCTTTCCTTTCCTTTCCTTTCCTTTCCTTTCCTTTCCTTTCCTTTCCTTTCCTTTCCTTTCCTTTCCTTTCCCTTTTCCCCTTTCCCTTCCCTTCCCTTCTTTCATTTCCTTTTTTCTTTAATGTACATAATATATGCATTTTTATTTTTGCATTTTTCATGTATTTTTTGTCTCTACTTTAAGAGCAATGAAACAATATATGACTCAATTATAAATGAATATGGGTTCAATTGATTCAGTGTCTGTAGTTATGATTCACTGTTGGATAACTTCAGTTCATGCTGTGTTGGTATATGGAAGTTAAAATGTGCTTACTTTTTGTTTTGTTTTTAGGTTGATTTATGCTTAGTGCTTACATCTCTGTGCTTTCTTTGATTGTATGCTTAAAACTGGCAGAATCCTGTACATTTATTATTAAACACTGAGAGCAAAATAACAATAAATAATTAGATTATCAGATATGATGGGCTTTAGTTCTTATGATATGACCTGATTATTGGAAACATCAGACATATATTTATACATGTATTTATTTATGAGCCTTCTATGTTACTTTAATTACAAAAGACTTTTTAAGCTAGTGTTTTGCAATCTCAGGAACTTTAAGAGGTGTGAACTTCAATTCCTCAAATTCCCCAGACCAACTGATTAGGGACTTCTCAGAGTAGAAGTTCATTGCTGAAATTGAGAAGCACTGCTGTAAGCACTGCCCAACAACAGGCCCCCAGAACTAATAGAAAGTACGAGATTGTTTTAAGAGCAAAGAATTATATCACGAGGTGTGGAAGGTTGAGACTGTGTTCAGTATTAGGAAACTGAGAGATAATTGCACTTTTCCCAGAGTTCACCATTTTAGCTAAATTCCTTATATCTATTATTCACCTGAATCAGCACAGCCTAATGGTGGGTTCTAGTGAGTATTTTGAGTGATGAAATAAATAACTTTTCTTTGAAACCTCTATTTGCATTTTGTTGCCACAATCTACAGAAATCTGATTAGGTGAAGAGAGCTGAACAGAGGGAAGCTTATTAAGCAGAGCAGATTCTTGATCAACCTTCTGAATCTAAACCATTGTGCAAATATTGTAATCAACCAAAGAATGCACCCATCAACCCACTTCCCTACAGGGAGTTGATTTATCTCGTATTTTTGCTGCTTGTTTTACAGTAGATACAAAGATTAAGTTATCCGGCACCTGGTAGGCCACCGTACCTGACTGATGGATTATACCTTTGTAAATCACATGGTATGCAGGAATGATTTGTAAACAGCCCCACCAGTTTATAAAGGTACAAATCTGAGTTATAACCCTTAGTTGGATCTCTAGTGTGTCTAGCACACCTAGAATAGTGTTAATGGCTGGTAGTCGCTCTCAATCATCTTATCTTGCTGTTGAAGTCTTGCTAACTTTCCTATGTGAAATCTTTTTAAGTGGAGGAATAACTGATCAGGGCTGCATCCAAAGAGCACTTTGCTACCTAATTATGTCTTCAACATCTCATTTATTCTTACTTTTACCCCCATTTTATAAATATTTGGATTTTTTAAAAAACTTGTACACTGGGCCTGCATTAACTGAGCTTTACTAAGTCAAACTGCGGCCTATTTTTAATCAAGTATAGTAGTCTACCAAAGACTTGGTAAACCTCTTGATTTCTTCATTGCCTACTTGCACAATTAAGCACCTGGCAAATCACAATTCATGGCTGATGGACATTGTTGAATTTCACCAGTTCTTCAGTCTATTGTATTTGAGTGAGATTCCTGTCACAAGGCCTAGATACCTTTAGAGAGCCAAGCATGTATTTCACAGCTGCACTTCTGCCTTAGATCATCATGCAATACTTAACTACATGTCAGTGTCCTGCCATCATGTAGAATTTAGCAGGAATTGCATAAAAAAGAGTGCCTCCAATAATAGAATTTAAAAGCATTTTTTAAAGTTCTCTGCACTCTTAAAACAGCAAATAAACTATTCTCCTGATATTTCTGTTTTTTTTCTCCTCCATGCTATGGCAGTGGTGCTCCATGCTGATGAGACAATACTTGGTGCAACCCCAGGCAATCATTTTTCAGGTAATTTCTTAGGATACCAAATACCTGACTCATACTTTTTCAGGTATGAAACAGGTTAGTCTCCCCAATTATGGAGTGTGTTCTTTGGTTGTAGAGTACTTCCTATTTTTGCACTAAAGTTACTCCCTAAATTTTATATGCAGAGGGAATATTGTAAAAATGGAAAAGTTTTTGAGGAAGAGTGATGAAAGTTAAAGAGGAATTGGAATATTTTCATAATTTAAAACCCTAAACTTGCATAAAAAAATAATAAACTGACCTGTATTTTAAAGCCTCAAATAATTTTTCATAATATAGAAGATACAGTTGCTGAAATACATCATGTAAGGTAAACAGTTGGATTAAAAAATAAAAATACAATTTTCGGTTGAAAAAACAAGTCACTTTTTAATTTGACGTGTGGCTTGATTCTACAAAGGTGCATGCTGATGAACAATAATCTGTCTGCATTATTTCCTTATAGTATACAATTTTGTAGAATTGTAGAAATTGTAAAAATAATTGAAAATTTTAAAATAAATTATGGGTTTTCCAATTTATTATAATACATGGGGCAATTACAGGATCTATGGAATGGCATATATAATTTTCATTTGATGAAGGCCATTAATTACTATAGAATGAAGAAAGTGATCTTATCAATTAGGGTGGGTGAAAATTCCTTCTGAAATTTCCAAAAATTTGAATTTGGATTTTAGGAGAGAACTCTGAAAATCTTCCTTTTTCCTGGAATAGTATCAAGAAATAACTCAGGGATCTCCTGCCTTTGGACACTGGGAACTGTTGCACAAATCTTCTTCATTAACTCAGACTAACTTAAAGAAACGGGTAAATAGATCAGAGATAAAAAGCAAGGATTGGGGCAATGACTATTGACAAAAGCTTTCCTTTTCCTATTTGCTCGCCTGGTAACCATCTCCAAAGCTTATTATATCAGGAAATAGAAAGAGTCTGCTGGTTGGCGATTAAACAGTTGCAATTGTTACAGCCGGATAGAGGGGAAGGATGACTGTAGCTGGGGTGAAGGTATCATTGAAAACGGACAGAGGTGAAGCTGGAAATGGAGATGAGAGATAAAATAAAACTGATTGTAAACCCATTTGGGAAAGAATATAGTGAGCAATGGCAACAATTCTTTGCATTAATAGAAGAACACAATAGTTGCTAAACAAGTGTAGCGATGGTTTGTATATTTTGATAAAATTCCATTGAACTGCCTCATTCAGATGTAGCATGTGGATAGTATTACATTATTGGTATTAATGAGAATGAGGACAGAGATGTCTTTAAAAAAACACGAATTATTATTGGAATTATAGTTTAAACTTGAACTTATCATTAGAATATCAATAACAGTTATGACAGCTAATCATGTTTAGAGACAGCCTAAGTCTAATGCTGAGACTAAATCAGAGGGGATATTTTCTTTCATGGCTAATATTAGAAGCAGATTGCTGGACTAAATGGATTAGGCCTGATCCAGCAACTCAATTTTTATTGGGCTGCACAGAAAAAAAAATTTTTTTTGGAAGCCGCTTTGATGCTTTGAATACCAATCTGCACATTTCAGTTCACTTCAGGCAAACCCCATTTTGTTTCCAATTCAAGGCAGTATCTTATTTTATTTTTCCAAAGTTTTAAATGATTTTTCATTTAATTACTATGGTCATTTCCCCACTTCTGACTTCTATTGTCATCTGGGAATGTCCCACCATTGTTGTGTCCAATCCAATGTGGGCAGGCTTTATGTCATTTCAGTATTTGCTTGGTGATACTGTTGTAATCAAGATGTTATGTAGACCTAGTGAGAAAGCAACTTACATGACAGCTCCTGCTACTGTCAAAATACTTGAAAAGACATTTAGATGCCTTTCTAAGTGAAGTAAATCTTTTAAATGAGCCTAAATCAGGGCTGTCAAACTCCTGGCCCGTGGGCCGGATGCGTCATGCACTGGCCATGCCCATGCCCAGTTTAGTGAAGGGGGGGAAAAGTCCTGATATGTCATGTGACACCGCCATGACGATGTGAGTTTGACACCCCTGGAAATAAACTGGTCATGAACCTTTAGAATTTGGGGAATTGGATGAACTGTCAAAGCTCTGACAAGGATTTTCAGAGCAATTCTTTCTTATCTGAAACTGAAGCTGATATTATTCTGAAGGCACTTATTTTGGCTTTGCACTGACTGTAGATCACCCCACAAAGTAATCTAGGAAGCTATTTTTTTCCATTGCTTGTCCAGAAATGCATTATATTGATTGCTGTTTTTAATAACATTATTGGATCTTCATAACATAACATGATTGGATATTCTGCCAAAGCAAAATAGCTCATGTATTTACACACATGCAAATACAGACATGACCTTTCAGATTTGTTAACATTAGTCCTACATATGAAGCAGAATCGAGAGAAACGGTTTCATCAAGTGCACCATTTAACAGTTGATAAATGTTCAGTAAAATATCCCCTGCTCTGCAACCCATGTCCATAAAAAAATACATCTGCAAAAAACCTAGCCAAATGTCCTACTGACAACCCATTTTTATATTTTCTTCTCCATTGAATGAAGGGTTTTATTTTCGTATTAATGCATACAACCCCCCTATTGCAGTAAATTCCACAAAGCACAACAGGATTTCCTACTAAGTAGACATGCATAGGATTGTAGCATACTAAAGGCAGTATGGTACAATTATATTCCATCTTTCTTGATATTGAACTCTGGTGGAATTTAAGTACCTTTAAACATTTCTAATTAAGGACAAGCAAAATAACTATAATGCAATAAGACAATACAATACAAAATGGTGTATGATCAATTGGTGTTTTTTATCGCAAATAAATATTAAAAAATGAAAATGTATTTCAGTCTGGAGAATGTTTTGGGTTTCTGTGGGTTCATAGAATCTGATATACAGCACTCCAAATACCTCTTGTGAATTTTTTTAAAACAACACAGCAAAACAAATGAAACAGGTATCTACCTTTGATTTTAATCAGCATTCCTTTGCCAGTGTTAGATATGTATATTACCGTCTCTGTACCTGCTTGACTGATAAACTGCAAGGAGAAAGATAGAAATAATAAACCTGAGGCTAGAGTTATTTTCAACTGGGAAAGCCTTGCTCAATAAAGTATTATTCACTAGTCATTTAAGGCTTTCTGCTTCTGGCAAAGTCTACCTTGTCATGTGTATCAGCTAATGTAGATGTTGCTATTTCTACCTTTTATTCCTTCTTCCTACTTAGAAATAAGAGGCTAATTATACAGGCTGATCTCTCTCTCTCTCCCTCTTTCTCTCTCCCTCCCTCCCTCTTCTCTAAACCACTCTATTTTACAAGATTATAAATTCCTCTCAAACTAACACATCTTCGGCTAAAACTGCTGGGTTGATTTTGGTCTGCCATCTTTTTTCTTCTCTAAAACCAGCAGCCTTCAACAGGCAAAGGTGTTTACAATCTATTATGGTTTTCTATATACCTTAAATCTTCAACTGTCCTCCTCCTCAAAGTTCTTCAGATGACTCCAGTCTGCCAGTTCAACAGCGACTCCTCCTCTTTCCTAGGTGAAATATTGCCTATGAGAAAAGGTATCTAGTTTACAATCAGAATTCTACTATCAACAAAAAGAACAAAATGCCTGTGGATGGTTTTATGACTAGAATACAAAGGAGATATTGGGTTACATGGACAAATTTAGGTTACTTATAGTTAATACTGTATTTAACAAGCTAATCTTTATTAGCATGCACCCTATTAATTTCACTGGGACTTGAGCACAATTTTCTTTAGGTTAGGTTAGCAAACAGTTAGGTTTGCAAACAGTTAGGTTTGCTGTGATCATGTCTAGGCTCAGAACCACAGCTTGAAGAAAACATTTACACACAGGCTAAGTTCATGGAACATTTTAAAAGATAAACCACGGTTTGTAGAATATAGTACTTATGTTCATACACCACATTAAGCTGAAAACAAACTAAGTTTAGCTTAGCTTACAAAAACTGTAGTTTTAAAAAAGAGTTGGAGGCAAGATGTCCTTTCTCATTGCTTTTGCCCAAAACAAATTTTGCCATTCAGTGCTACAAAACTTTACAAAAGTTACTTGACTAGAGTTGGTAGAAGGAAAGAAGGGATATGTGTGCACATCAGAGTAAGTGATTTTTTCTATTATACTACCTTCAGTTCTTTGAAAAGTAATTACATTTTGACAAAGTCAGTTGAAAATAGATCTAATAACAGCTTGAAGTGATACATTTCTGCATAGAGGAGAATCGGGGAAGAAGTGAAATAGTTTTGCAGTCAAGGACTGTAGAGAAATTCAGGTTTTGCTGAGAATGACTGGAAGGTAGAACAGAAAACATTATTTTTGGACATTATCTTAATGATGAACAATAAAGGTGGCTGTTATTCTATAGTTCTTTGTAGAACCAGACTACTACGAGCAATCTTTATAGATTCCTTTTCTTGACCATGCCATTTTAAGCCATTCCAATGATATTAGTTATTTCTCTTGTTGACACTAATAAGGATTGTGCCTAAAACAAAATCTATTTATGTGATGCTTCTGAAGGCTAACAACAGCCTGCCTCATCTGTGTTTCCTTTTTCCACTATTCTTTTTTTTTGTCACGTGTTGTCTTTTCTCAAACACTTTGCAGGTTTTAAAGCATTGTAATTATACCATGCTAGGAAAGCATGTACTGAGCCAAGATCTATCTTTCTGCTGCCACATGAGGGCATATAATCTTCAGAATGGAAGCGGAGACGGAAAAAAGAGTTTCATAAAGTAATGTTTCTGGCAGAATAGGGGAAAAAAAAATGCTGGCAATAGGTTATGCAAAAAAGCAACACTGCTAAGGAAAGCTTTTCTGACCAGATTCACATATGAAGTTGGAGAATGAAATACAGGGAATACAATGGACATTATGTGAAGGGGACTAAAGAGTCATAATACAGGACATGTAGGCAAATGTAATGTAGTAGGTACAGTTATTTGTGTGTGTGTTGTGTAGTGATTTCGTAGCAGTTTAAGCAAGCCAATTTTGGCATTAGTTTCCTGCCATCGTTGCCTCTTCTCAGAGCTGACAAGCAGTACTATAATCTTTTGATAAAGCAGGAGAGAAATTTAACTGATCAGTTTTCCAAGATACTTTGCAAGTATCTATCCTAAGAGCAATACCGATAGAAGTATCTTTTGAATCTACTTGTTTTAAGTTAAACTGAATAAGCTTGTGCATCTGAGGAATTCCTGGAGTAATGGGTCAAGATTTGGGTCAAGATTTACCTATTCTACATCTTTAATATTCTTCAGTATTTTGCTTACCTTAACATACAGAAAATGACTGGGTCAAGTCATTTGGGATTATAAGGTTTAATATCTTCAATCTGTAGAGGACAGCCAATTCTTCCTTCCTTTTTGATTACATTCCAAACTGTTCCTTAGTGTCAAAAATACATTAAATATATGCTACAGACTAATGCTGACTCCAGATAGTCAGCATTGATGCTGTTGGCTTGTAGAGCTGATCTACAACTTCTAATTCAATCCACTACGATAGTGTAGCATTTCGTTTAAAAAGTTAGTTCCATAATTTATGGATTGCTAATCTGGGGCCCCTCAAATGTATTGGGAATATGTGTGGATTAGATAGTGTGGGAGTCACACTTGGAAAGCACCACGTTGGAAAAAGCTGCATGTATTAAATGTGAGATTATCACGTTAGGGTGATGAGAGGTTTGACACTGTGATTCTATTATTTTTTCCACCACCACCCCAAACTTACATATATTTAAAATATTTAAGGCCCAAATAAAGTTGATATTAAATGAGTCCTTGAATTTAATGGGCATGTTTTTAAAATGTAAAGTATTTGTGTGAATATGTGAAATTACATATGGTAATTTCTCATATGGTCTGAAACATAAAGATTATATTTGCTGAATCTGGCAGTCATGAATCCTAAGTAAGAAACAGACAAATCACACAGATTTAAAATGTAAAAATGTATTTCCCATATAACATTTAAAACTACCTTTGATGATTTAATTTTTCTGAACATGGTTAATGTTTTACATTGTATATGCCACTTTGATCTTTTCAGAGAAATAGTTTAAAAATGGAATTTCTATGTTGGAGGTATGCTTATACTTAATAGCAGGAAAAAAAGGAAATAGGGATCATTCTTAAATGGGGTTTTCAATATTTTAATTGGAATTTCGCAATATTTTAAAAATGCTATTATATGTTCCCAAATAATAAAACAGTTGCTAAAATGCAGTTTGTAACATGAACATTGTTTCTGACTTGGAGTCATGGTTATATTGCTATGTCACATGATCTGGAGAAGACATTGCCAACTTCTCCAGATTTTTTTTGGGCAGTGGTGGTGGGAAGGGTGTCAGAACCTCCCCAGCTAAACTATTTGAGCCTTGGACCCCCTTGAATGATGTTACTGCTCCCCCTTGTGTCAGCTCTTCAGAAGAGTCTTTTAAGTTTTAAGCATAAGAATGTCCAAGCTATTTTTATAAAAATGTAGTTAGCTCTGTGCATCTTCTCTTTTGATGTTTAAATCAGTGCAATATTTTGATTAATGTCACTCCTAAGTGTATTCCCATCTCATGAGTGTTTTCATGCCTTTCAGAGAAAGGTTGCCTGTTTAGTGCTGAAAGAATATATATATAGACTTCCGAACATGTTTTGAGGACTAGATCTGATGCACTACAATTAATCAGACCAGCTTAGTTTTAAAATGGAATTAATCCATTCTGATTAGTTTCTGATTCTGTAGTCAGATTTTGGTGAATGACGTTCTGGTCTTGCTTGGAACCCCATGTATATATCAGTACATTGAGTGTTTCTATGATTTACTGAGATACAGGTGACAATAAGTTGACTGTGAAGTACAGTATTAATGGTAGAGATCCTAGCTTGCAGAAAATAGTATAAACACACTTGGGATAAAACTGGGGTTGGTTTTCTTTGTATTAATGTGTGCTGAAATTAAAAAAAATATTGTCTTTATCATTCAGAGGGAATGCTGCAAGGTATGACTAAGGCTGTAACCAAGTCTGCATCATCATATTACTAGAAACCATAATATGAAAGTCTTGAGTAACAAAAGTCATAATGGGCAAAAAAGGTAAATATTTATTGACTGACCTCGTGATGACCATACTTTAAGAAAGATTGCAATTTGGAAAGTAGGAGGAGCAAATTCATAAGAAGCAGGGATACACACATGAAATGAAATATAGAAAAATGAGTATGTTGGACGTCTGTGCAATTAAGAGGAGAAGAATATAGTAAGTCTGAATGAATGTGAACTAATCATACAGAATAGAGTTGATGAATTCCCATAGACAAATGAAGATGCAGGTTTAATTATGAATGAAAAAAGCTAAAATGTATGTTAAAAATATAAAATGGCATCTTCTAAGTTGTTGTGAGTGGGTATAGAAGTAAAATTCCATAAGTTGACAATATGTTCAATGTAATGCTTCAATAAGTTAAGTTAAGATGGGAAGAACTGAGAGATGAGTTTGGAAAAAAATTATAAAGCCTTCTGAAAGAATGCAAGGGAAGAAAAAGTTTAATTAAGAAATATGAAAGGGTGAATAAGAATAGGAAATCAAAAAGTGTGATTGGACATGAATGAGACTGTTGACTGTTAGATGAGCATCTGTTTTAAAAGCCTATTTGTTCTGAATACAAAGTAAGAATAAATCTATTCATATGTTGTTTCATGTGGCGGAGGAATGAATATGCATTTAAATGTGTGATTCATTTCATTGTTTATTATGAAATATTGGGAAAAGCTTTGAATATAGGATAGATCAGTTTTGATCAAATTTTGGGAAAAAAGGAAAGAATGAAAAATGAGCATGAAAGCTGAATTATTGTAGGAAGAGAAAATGCAAATACTTTTTGAAAAAATATTAGAAACTACTAACTTCTAATACTTCTGTTGAATTCCTAACAAAATTTTGGAAAGTGGAAAGCAAATAAGGGAACATTGGAACAGACATGCTGTTGAGGTCACTCAGTAACATCAGAGTATCACAGAATTTTCTGAATATTAATGTAGGAATGTTTGAAAAGAGATCCTTGGTGGGATGATCAGATGGATGAGGAAAAATGCAAATAATAGAATGACTCCTGTGAAAATGGGGATCAGAGAAAAAGACTCCATGATATGTAAAAGAAAAAACAAGTAGCAAAAAAAGCAATGAATAATTAAAATTAAAAGAGGCAGTGAAGATGCAGTGCAATTTTCTTGGAAATCTGAATGGAATTTAAAAGAAAAGTGATGAAATAATATGGGACGAAACTGAATTGAGGAACTGCTAGAACGATTATTTTAGAGGTTGGAATAGGAATGTTAGTGATGTAATCATAATTATATATTAAACATGTATGCCACTTGACTTCCAATAGCTCAATGTTCAGAATTACATTGGCACTGAAAAAAAGTGACTTACAACTATTTTTCACACTTACAACCCTTGCAGCATCCCCATAGTCACGTGACCAAAACTCAGATGCTTGGCAAGTGACTCATATTTTTGATGGGGTCATGTGATTAACTTTTGCAACCTTCTGATAAGCAAAGTCAATGGGGAAGCCAGATTCACTTAGCAACTATGGTACTAACTTAACAGTTGTAGTGATTCACTTAACAGCTGTGGCAAGGAAGGTCATAAAATGGGGCAAAATTCACTTAACAAATGTCTCGCTTAGCAACAGAAATTTTGGGTTCAATTGTGGTCATAAGTCAAGGACTACTATATATGTTGATACGTTGAAAAGCAGAAATGAAATGAATACTACAAATGTTGCGTAAGTATGGGAAGAATGATCTTATTGTTCCCCTTTACCAAGGAGAATTGTTGAAAGAATGAATACAAAATCTACAAGGGGATTAGTGGGCCTGGTTACGTGTTTGAACTAAAATCTGACTAAAAGTGTTCAAGAGGTAGAAAAAAAAATCTGGGAAGTACAGTACAGTTTTATGCCAGACCAGTTTCTGTTCTTCAACAGGTCATTGAGAACATATGAATGCAAAAAAGAAAACTTGGTATATGATGGTTAAACAAAAGAACCGAAATGAATAGATTTAAATTATGGAATGTTTTCCCCAGCTGTGGATTTGAAATTTGATTGCCGAATGCCAGTAGAATAGAAAAGAATGGAAGTAAAACATGAATGGGAATAAATAGAATGGTTAATAAACAATTCAGCATTGACTAGGTAGAAAAACAAGGATATGTGATGTCCCCTTGTTGATCTATTTATGGAAAAATGTATAAGAAATATTTGTAGTGATATAAGAAGTGTTTTGGTTAGGGCACATAAAGATGATGGCAGATTGCTGTCTGAGAAACTGAATAATTTGTAGGGAATGTTAGACTGATGGTGCAAAGTGAAGTATGAATCTGAAAATTAATGTATCAAAGAGTTAGATAGATATGTTAAACAGGGAGAAAAGGTGAAGGATTATGAGCTATACATAAATGACAAAAACTAGAGGAAATAAATTTGTGTTTACATACCTCAGTAGAATGTTTATTAAAGATAGGAAAATGGATGGAGAATTTTTAAATTATGCCAATGCTGGTAGAAAGCTGGTGGGAAGATACCATCTGTTGGGAGAAATGAATGTTGAAAGAGCAAACTTCTACCCAGTTAGTTCTGTGGAAATGAGACTTGGTTATGTCGGGCAAAACATACAGGCAATTTAAATGCAGCAGGAATTGGTAACGTTAAGAACAGTGAGTGGCGAATCAAGAAATGAGAGGATCAAGAATGATTCTGTGCTGGTTGAAATGTGAATTAAATGCAAAAGTACACTAAGGTCATACAGATAGAATGAACAAGGCTAGCACGCCAAAACGAATATGTGAAGGAAGACAGAATGGGTTCAAAGGAAGGGGAGGACCAAGAAACTAAAGGTTGAACAGAGTTGACAAAGTCCACAAAAATAAAGCGAGTTCAAAGAACAAAAGGCAGCAAACGGATGTAGTTGAAGGAAATATACCTTGCCAAAATGGAGAAGTGTGTAGAGATATAAGGATGGTATTGGTGCAAACTAGATTTAGCTATATTTCCTCTAATTTTTCTTATTTCATCGCTTTACATTATTTCTCACCCCTTTTCTGTGCATTGCATAAAGTTGTTTTCTTCAGAAAGAACTAGCATGACAGGCATATAAGCATGTGCACCTTGTGCTGCTAGAAGAATTGTCTTTAAATTGTTAAAAAATGCATATACATATCCTTATCTGCCTCAGGGAGATGTGTTTCTTCTCTAGAGCTTTATATATCTATTCTTTCTCCTTTCTCTCTTAGAGAGCCAACGATCCACAGTTTATCAACATTAACATTAACACTATCATTATCATGATGGCAACATTATCCTGGGACACATATATTGGCCTTTATTCATAATTTCTCTATATAAATTCATAATTCCTCTGTATAGACAACCTCAAGCACCAAACTATATGACTCCTGTATTGAATGACTGTGATCTGCTCCAAATCTTTAGAAAAAGTAGACCAGCCTGGTTATTTCCAGGCTGGTCTACTTGTAGTCCTCAACTTATGACCACAATTGAGTCCAAACTTTCCGTTGCTAAGCAAGAGAATTATTGTGACTTTTGCCCCACCTTCCTTGCCATTGTTGTTAATCACTACAGTTTATTAAATTAGTAACACAGTTATTAAGTGAATCTGATTTCCCCATTGACTTTGCTTGTCAGAAGGTCGCAAAAAAGCATCACATGATCTCAGGACATTGCAACCCTCATAAATAAATCTGAATTTTGATCACATGACCATGGAAATGCTGTAGTGGTCTTAAGTGTGAGAAACGGTCATCAATCACTTTCTTTCAGTACTGTTGTAATTTTGAACAGTCACTAAATGAATGGTTGTAAGTCGAGGACTACTTGTATAAAAAAAGATGGATTGCAACAGGCTATTTTACATCAACAAACAGAAAAAAAAATCTGATTTTGTCCTCCGTTGGGCTATGGCTGCATTTATAGTTCAATGAAGAGCTGGAAGACAAACTGGGGAGGGGGCAGCAGAATTATGATTTGGGACATCAGATATGCCTTCAGTGAATAAGAAAAAACAAAATATCAAAAGAAACAAACAAAACATGTCCAAAATTGCCTACATCACCTGGAGTTAGGATTCACTTCAAGCTGCAACCGAGTTGTATCCGATTACAAATAATAAATATAGCATGGATTCTTATTAACAAACAAATGGACAGGCTTGTTATCTTTATTTATTTTAAAAATAATTTCTGAAGAGAAGAATCCTACAAATGCTAAGAGCATTTTGTTTTATGCTCTGTGGGTAATAGGTGGTCATTAAAACAGTCTGGCCAAAGTATCAGCTGCACATTGGTGATTCCAATTTACCCCAAATAAAAAACTGAAGTGTTACAAATCATTAATGCATTTTTAAAGAAATCACAATGAAAATAAAAGATGGAATTATAAAACAAGGGATTGTTCTACAGTATCCTTCCTTCTGAACAGAGTGGACAGTTTGGGATAAAAGTCCAGAGATAATACATTACTGCCTATATACCCCTAAGTATGTATGTACTACCATTTTTCTTTTAATATCTCTTTGAAATAAGGAGTTTAATTTCCAGGGAAATATGCAAAGGAATGCACATCTATGTCATTTTAAACCAAGACAGTTTTTTTCAATACTGCCTTGCACAGGAGGAGCTTGTTAGCTTTTCTCTGAGCTATTTTATACTTATTTAAATATTTTATGCTGCTGTCCTGCATGAGAAGATAAAACAAAAATACAACAGTGGCACATCCTTAAGGTCATTGCTTAAATACAGACATACCCAAAGCAACAGCTAAAAAAAAAAAAATCAAAGTGATATCTGCAACCAATAAATCACAAGAAACAACTCTAACTATAGCCAAAGACAAACATAATTAATGCAACACAAACCATTAACCAAAAGGTCAGGTAAACAGGGCAGTCTGCATCTTGCTTGATAATTGTTACAGTCATGTATATAGTTGGCTTGCTAATTTCTTTATTGGTTCTAATATTAATTTTCTGCTTGGCAATAGATTGCCACCTGTTCATTATTTGAAGGAATCAGTTTACATTTATCAACTTTTTATATACTTGTAAGATGCACTATAATTGTGAAATGCAATTTTATTTTAATGCATTATACTGTAATGAGGACATATTCTAAGATTAAAGTGTCGAGTCTCACAATACTTTTCTTGTTTGGGAACTTGTTAAATGGTAATTCTATAATGGGCAGTCCAACAGAGGATGCATTGCAGTTAAAAAACTATTTAAAAAACACTTCTAGTGCATCATTAAACAAAGCAAAAATATCATGGTCATGCTTAATAATTCATGGCTTTATAGAAAGAAACTGTCAAAACCTTCAAGCTTGTAGAAGCAATACAGAGATTCCCATGCTCCCCTCCCAATAATTAGAAGTATTTTTTTGAGATTACCTTGTGATACACATTAGAAAGTGCTGGTGATTTGTCCAGCAAATAATCTGAGAAACTACAAAATTTTTTTGGTTAATCCAATAACTGAAGTTTGCAGGATTCATGTTGTCATAACATCTCACCACAGTTTCAAACTGTTTCATTTCACGCTGCATCTGAACAGTAAAATCAATCGCCAGTTATAAAATCACCATTATTACCATTATGACCCACCAAGGCCTTCACTGCCATCATAGGAATGAGCCACTTAACTTGGTTTCATCATATATTAGAATTTAATATATGGAAAATGTTACTAAATGATCTCATTTTTCTTTGAACTCAGTCAACAGAATATTCAGCCATGACATCACTAGCTGGTGGATTAGACGAAATGAAGGCCAATTTAACAAGCCCTACATCAACAGATATAGGTGCCAGTGTCCCAGGACCACAATCATATCCTATTGTGACAGGTAAGAAAACTAGATACTTTAAAAAGAATGTATGTCAAAACTGATGCTTGTGATGATATAGTGCAGTGATGGCTAACCTTTTTGGCACCGAGTGCTGAAATTGGAGCACACGTGTACGGACAGGAATACCAGAACCCGGAAGAAAGCAGCTGGCCAGTGCGCATGAGCATGATGGCCAACTGCTCTTCTGGGTTCCGTTGTGCACATGTGTGCTGGCCAGCTGGTCTTTGCACGAAGACTAGCTGGTGATAGCGTGTGGGCCCACAGAGAGGGCTCTGCATGCCACCTTTGACACTTGTGCCATAGGTTCGCCATCACAGATATAGTGTTTGCGATATGAATTGAACAAATGCTAGTTATTTAAAAATAAAATGAAAGCCTGAATGGCATTCAGAGACCTTAGTAGCTTGTATTCTATATAGATGTTCTACCTGTTTATTATTATTGTTGTTGTTATTATTATTATTATTATTATTATTATTATTATTATTATTATTATTATTATTATTATTATTTTAATTTGATTTATATGCCGCCCTTCTCCGGACACTCAGGGCGGCTTACAATGTGTTAAGCAATAGCCTTCATACTTTTGTATATTTATACAAAGTCAGTTTATTGCCCCCACAAACTGGGTCCTCAATTTACCTACCTTAGAAAGGATGGAAGGCTGAGTCAACCTTGAGCCTGGCGAGATTCGAACCTGCAGTAATTGCAGGCATCTGGTCTTAATAACAGGGTGCCTTAGACCACTGTACTACCAAGGCTCTTGCTATTTCTATGAATAATTGCTTTGTATTTGTGAGATACACCATAGCAAGAAAAATAATTTTGTTGTAATTACAATAGAAATGAACAATTAATGCTTGAGGGAACATATGCAGCACAAAGCTTATCTGGGCATCAGAAATTATGCCTTTAAATTGTGAAAACACCTTATTAAGAAACAAAATTCCCAAAAAGTCTAGCAACACACAATTGAAGCACTAACTTTGTGGTTGACCCATCAAAAGTCCGAAAGGAGAAGGGCGGTATAGAAATTCGAATAATAAATAAATAAAATAAAATAAAAAGAATGAAAGAAATATATATATATATATATATATATATATATATATATATATATATATATATATATTCTGAATGGGAAAGATGGAAGGGACCAAAGAGATATCCAAAGGACCAAAAGAAAGCCCCATCACTCTTGGTGATTCCTTTTGGAATTCTTTCTTGTGAGAAAGGAAGGAAGGAAGGAAGGAAGGAAGGAAGGAAGGAAGGAAGGAAGGAAGGAAGGGAGTTGTGGAATGAAGACTTTACTGGTCTGCTTGAACAGAGGCTGTCTGAAGCTTCATTCCATCCTTACCCCCTAGAATGAGGGAAGAATGAAGCCATTGCTCGAAGACTTTCCAGGCAAACTAAATGATGGATTCCCAAGGTGCTGCATGAACTTAGTGGCTGCAGCACTGGGGGAAGAAACATAGGAATATATGTCCTTGCCTGTCTGTAGAGGTCATTTTGCTGCCTGGAAGACAGCATGTGAATTGATCCAATCCAGTTTTCCACTCCTGTCTCTGCTGAACAGGAGTGGTCTTTTTCTGTAGCTTCCTATTTTAGTACACTGGATGGATGGATTGTATACAAATTCTTTGCATGAGACCTAGAACTAAATTTGTTCAATGGGTATAACTAAGTTTCATGCCATCTTGTTCAAAACAAATAAACACATACCCCACAATTTTCTGCACTGTGCCTATTCTATTCAATCCTCCACTCAGGAAGGGGAAGATTATTTATCAACACAGCAAGACTAACTGAAGATTGTTTTTTGGTTTAATAATTTTTCTTAGCTGTTTTGATAGGTGTTTATTCTAATTTGCAGTAGCATTTTTAGCTCCTACTGTATCTGATAAATTGTTTGTAATTTTACTTTTTAATTATTGATTTTAAAATTTTTGTATTATTAATTTCTTATTTTATTTTGTAAATATAGTATTCTATGTCTCTTAATATAACAGAAAGATACAAAGACAAAAAGACTGAAATATAAAAAAGAAAAAAGAAAAAATACATAGATAATATCAATTAATAATATGTATTAGATTATGTATTTAAAGAGAAAATAAACTGAGTTTCTAAGCAACAAATTATATCTTGACTACAGAAAATGAAAATTGGTAGGTTTTTCTTTAATTGATATAAAATCAATTGACAAATAGAAAGTAAACACAGATCAACAATCTGAGATTTAAAATCTGGTTTAGCAGACTCATTTCGATAAATAAAGCAGTGATTTTAACTACAGTCCACTGGAAATCTAGATTCTTCATACATCGTTAAGTTCTAAATTTATGGTATAAATTTATGGTATAACATTACACTAACTTCTTTATGTTTTATTTTCTCTTCTCAATGTTGAATTGAGAAACTGAATTACATTGAACCAAAATGGAACATCAATGGGACAGGCTCAAAATGTGTACTAA
Source organism: Arizona elegans (assembly GCA_022577455.1). Lineage (NCBI taxonomy): Eukaryota > Metazoa > Chordata > Lepidosauria > Squamata > Colubridae > Arizona > Arizona elegans. The sequence goes on from JAKOOJ010000020.1 coordinate 14,177,233, forward strand.
AGTTCTTTCCATTTAAAATTTCAAATTTCCAACATTTTAATGTTGGCATCCAGTCTTTAGTAAGTATCTTAAGTGTTTAGTACACTACAAATATATCAGGAGATCAAGAGGCAATCAGACAAACACATCATTTAAAACTAACATAATTAATTTACATAAAGTATTACAACTCAGTTTTCTTTTTTTGTTATAATAATCCTGTCAATTAAAACAATAATAGCTTTAGAATCTTACATAGGTATTCCTTCAATAATAACAATAATATAATTTAATGATTAATTAAATTTTAATGTTCTTAAGTTAATACTAATAATGTAATAAGGGTGACAAATCATAATATTTAGGAGTTTCAGATGCTGCTAATGCATTCAATTAATCAGTTGATAAAAAACATTTTAATTGGATATCTTTCCATTCATCAGTTTTCAAGTTCTTCCTGCAATATTGCAAATACTTTATAAGATTATTAGTTAAAGTATCAATACCCTGTTTGGCTACAACACTCAATCCCAGATTGTTCCAGATATCAATTACGAGACTAGAAATAAAATCTTTCTTCTTAATATATTCCAAATATATCTTGCAGTCTTTAATGGCAAATATTTCCTGTCATAGATACACAGAATAAAAATAGATCCAAACCCCTGCCAAGGGGAACAAATAATAATAAAAATGTGTCCATGAAGACTTTAGAAAAGAATGACTTATTCAGTGAGATATGAAAATATGTCAGTGATAAACTAAATCTGAAAATCAAAACTCCCTTCTCTATAAGAAAATTGTTATTTTGATAAAGAAAACTGGGAAACTGTCAGATCAATATAAACGTTTTCATATCCTTAAAATATCCAAACAGATTTAACATCCACATACCTCTCAAAATAAGTATTCATTTAATCATACTTTATTTTTTTCCCATAAAAGCATGTAATCATTTGTTAATTTCAATCATAATTTGTGGTAAACATTTTGAAATACATACCTTTACTGACCTAGAGATCTTCCTAGAAACAATAATTCCAAGGTTCTTAAAAGAATTCAAACCTTATATAACGTCCCAATCTTTATATCTTTCAATAGGTACATTAGATCCTATTGGACATATTAATAAAATTATTCCACTTAATTGAATACTTTGATAACTTACCAAAATGTACTACACCAATTTTGATAAAGAACTTTAATGTTTTTTTTAATATCTATCTATCTATCTATCTATCTATCTATCTATCTATCTATCTATCTATCTATCTACCTACCTACCTACCTATCTATCTATCTATCTATCATCTATCTATCTCAAACAGCATATAAAAACAATTTATGTTTACCATCAACCGTCTTATTGCCCGAGATACCCTTCAGCTTTTGAATCAAACAGGTCAGAAGTTCCAAATTTAAATTAAATGTAAAAGGAGACAACAGATATTTTTAACAGATTCCACAAAACATTCCAGTGAGTCAACTAATAATTTCATTTGTATTAACTTTGGCTAATGGAACTCAACTAATTAAAAGGTATTTTTCCAATTCAAATATTCAGGTTTGCAGCTGATATAAATATATGACTTACATGATATCATAGCAGAAAAAAATTTACCTCTGTCTTTTCCTTCTGCCTCTCACCCAATTTGTACAATATTCTACCCAACATGAGCAATGAAGATTTTACTTGCATTTATGTCATATACCTGGATCTGAAGTAGAAGATAAAGAAGATTTAATTAGCTATGTTTTATGCAGGTTATTTCACTGCATGACAAATGATGGCCATAGGGGTGAATGTGGGGGGAAGGGAACAGAATTTCTGTCCAAGTCTGATAATGAGCTAGAAATAGCTCTGTGTTCAGGCTTGGAGATATAGTCCTTAGCTTGCATTTGGTGTGATCTGAATGTGGTTATCGTTAAAAGAATATTGGATTATTGAAATCCTTTTGTGATAAAAACGTTGAATTTAAATATGTAGAAGTGGAGACTAGTGGTAACTCTATGCATTGCAGACAAGTGGATACGTGACACATTAGTGTTAGATCGGAATTAACTGAAAAGAAGTGAACCGAAGGTTTAAGTCCTCATAAACTTTCGTGGTTTATAAATATTGTGAACACATAAGCATAATAAAAGGACCCAAACATATGCAGTATATCCAAATAAAATGCAGTGTATAACGTATGAAATTCATTTATGTAACACAAGAATCAGCTCTGTTCTTCACACCATTGCTTTTCTTTCAACCCTATTTTTTAATTCTTTTACAATACCTTTTGCTTTTCAGTGATATTTTCATGTATTTTATAGTCACTGGTTGTGCATCAGATTTTGTTCCAATGTTCTTTAATAACTGGATGAAACTTACAGTATATCAGAACAGAGCAACCAGAGTAGCACTGAAACTAACATATTATCTCACCTTGATCAACTTTACCGGAAAGCAAGCCATTTCCATTAAATCATCAATATCATCTAAGCACACAATCTACCTAAATGGTGCTCTGTACTGTAACATATTTTGCACAGGAGCCCCATTATACCAGCCCTCCAGGAAAGAAATGAAGAAAGGGTTTCCATTCATACAATAGTTTCTTTCTTTATGAAAATTAGGGCAAGTCCCGAGAAATAGGGTTTTGGGAATTTTTTGTTAGAATGGTTTTACGTTCTATTGATTTTGGAGGTTCCTGGAGGGGGCATATTAAACCTAAATTGGATTATTTGTATATTGTATCATACTTCATTAAGGCAAGCTATGGTATTGTTGATAGAAGTCCTTGGCAAGGTTTACCTTCATCTCTTGTCTGTCATAAACTATCAATTGGTTTCAACATTGTAGCTGTCTAGGGTACTACCAGTTAGAGGCAGCTCGATGGTCAGAAAGATTTTCAACTCTTCTTGTCAGTGCTTTTTGAGTTTGGAACAAACTAGCTGGACAAGTGAGAGAAGTAAACATGTGAACGATGAAATATTATGACCTATAATTGGGGAAAAGAAATCAGGAAGCCAAATACATGGAAGGAAGATAACAGGAGTTGTACAAGAAAGATGAATGTGCTTGATAAAAAAGAAGTTTGTGAAAGTCTTCTAATACAGTGGTACCTTGGTACTCAACTGCTTTGAAACACATCACATTTGGTACTCAATACATTTTGAAGTGAAAATGTTGTCCCACTATTTATTGTTCGTTTAGTATTCAACACACAAGCTAGAACATGTCAGTGTTGGCTGCCTTACAACTCACTACATTATTCCTTATGGGAAAAATTATTTGGTACTCATCATTTTTGGTACTTATTGTACCTCTTGGAACCAATTAACGATGAGCACCCAGGTACTCACCCAGGTACCACTGTATGTTTATGCATCATGTTCAGCAGTGTTTAATAAAGCAACACAGTGTAGAGTTAATAGGACTCTGTCCTGAAGTATTCTAAACTGAGGAATCCGAAAATCACTGCAAGATCAAATTACAGTCCTTGTACTAGATGATCCCATGCCTGCACACTTGATTTATATATTAGTTGATAAACTGGAAAGTAAATACAGGATTAATATTTTAACAACTGAAATCATTTTCACATAAAATCTAATAAGCTCTATTACTAAATATTTATACTAACCTACTAAGTATTTAATTGGTTTCTAGTGTTATGGTGTCCCTGAGTGGCTTAGGCTATGCATATCTTGTTCTAAACTTAAAATACATATTAAAATGATGCTTGAATACTTTGATAATTTAGAATGCTATTAGAGTGATATTTAGGGTTTCTGGAGGACATCTTTCTTTCCCTCTGAACTATTTCTGTGCTACTGTTTCAGACTAAATGCCTCAGAACGAAAATTGTCCAGGAGTCCTTAATCTAAAGTTTAATTCATTGCAGGAAGGACGATAGATTTTGAAGGAAAAAAAAGGCTTATGGGGTACAACTTTTCAAATGTTCATTAGGATGATATAAGTCAAAGAGACACAACTTAATGTCATTTAGAGGTTTGGGCCATGAGTTTTATAAACCTCAAAAGATTCTGTGGTCTATTATTAGGGTTTTTAGTCCAAAACATCTGGAATGCACTAAATTGTTCACTAATACTCAGGTGTGAAATCCAGCAGGTTCTGACAGGTTCTGGAGAACCGGTGGTGGAAATTTTGAGCAGTTCAGAGAACCAGTAGCGAAAATTTTTAATAGTTCAGAGAACCTGCAAATACCACCTCTGGCTGGCCCCAGAGTGGGGAGGGAATAGGGATTTTGCAGTATCCTTCCCCTGCCACGCCCACCAAGCCACACCACACCCACCAAGCCACACCCACAAAACCGGTAGTAAAAAAAATTGGATTTCACCACTGCTAATGCTCTCATCAACTAGGGGTCAAGCAAACCAATTATTTCTCTTTTTATTTAGGGTTTTTCCTCATCTTTCATAGTATGCATTCATCATTCCATGTCTCAACTGCTCTTAGATTTCTGATACCATATATTTTACTCTCTGGATCCTTTATAATTCTCATTTTTAACTTTCTGAGTTAGAAGGAAGAAAAGTAATAAATCTTGGATTTTAGCAATACTGCATCCTTCTCTCCTCCAGCGTTAAATAAACAAAAAAAGAGAATAGTTAGCATTAGTATGAAGATAGAATTTGATTCCCCAGATAATAATGTTTGCTTTCTTAACAGTATGTACTTTCTTGAAAGCCACAAGCAGTTTTCAATAAAATACCCAAGTATATTTTAATTCATGAATGTATAAATTTATCTTGGGCATTTAATTACCCATATATGCTTTTACGTGGAAAGAGACATAGGTGCTGTAATAATAAATAATAGAGACAAAGTATTTAATATAACCAAGCTCATAATTTTATAGGTAACTTCAATGAAAATCATAATTATACTGCATAATATTAATTCAAATTAGTATTCAATATGCTGAATTATTACTTGGTCTTAAGTACTCCACCTTAAAAATACCATAGATAATTTTAAAAAACCCCATCAAAATGGCAAGTAAATTAAGGTTGCCACCTCTTCCAAAGGGAAATAAAAAACTGTCAAAGCTAATTTGCATATGATTTATTTAGGCATGTACGTAAGTCTGGCCAGAGTTGAAAATGAGTCTTTACCTCCCCATAGCACGCCCAAGTGTGCACACAAACATATACCCCCGCCATTCATATACAAACATTCTTTCCATCTCCATTACAATATTAGTAACATTCAAAACTTTTCATTCTGATGGAGAACATTCAGCTTGGAAAACTAATAAGGGAACAATAATTATTTAAGTTTAAATTCATTTAAATAACTATTTTAACTGTGTTATTATTGGTTTATATTTCATCCTGTTCATGTTTATTTTGTTGTAACTCCCAGGAAAATTTGAATGGGGTTAAGGGACTAAGGAGAATTGCAGCAGTATTAGTCTTAATAAATACTATCTTGCCTAAGATCATTTCATCTATTGATATTAAAGAACTGATAAATTGGTGTTACTACTTGCAATCCATCTTCTGATTAAAGAACAAAGTGAAGGCAAAATTAGACACAAAAGAGAACAAAGCTGTTTCACTTTTAATCATTTTATAGAAATGATGATCTTTCTCTCGATCTGACTCAGTGACATAGTTGATTTGGTGAACTTAAGTTCATGACTGACATGGACTTTGAAGTGGGGAATTCCCAATTTATCACCATACCATACTAATTCTCAATTTCTCGATGTTCTTTTTCTTCTGAAGGAAAAAAGGGAGTTTTTTAATTAGTTCGAACAATAGAATAAAAAAATGTGTGAAGAGAATTTACAAGTCATCTAGTCGAACCCTCTTAGTATAGGAGTAGACTTAATTATCCCTGACAGATGGTCACCCATCACAGTTAAAAACCCACGGGCAAATCTATCATGATGGTTGGAGCCTTTTCTCCTAAATAGATGACATGCTTCTAGAACAAATTTGAACATTATGTTTGTATATCAGAATAAAAACCTTTATATTGGACGTAAAATATTTGCATTTGCATATGAGCATTCCTGAGAATGAGAATCTAATCTGAGCAATGATAAATGAAGGAAGTTTTATATCTATAAGAGAAAAGAAATTTATAATTTATATATTTATAAATGTATAATTAAATTTATAAATTTGTAATTAAAGAAATTCTTGATAGGAAAAGGCAATGTTCAGCACCTAATTCTGCTTGGAGAAGAATCATACAGCAGATCTCTGAGTATACTTGGGACAAAGACAAACTAATAGCTCAAGATTAGCAATTTAATATAAGGAGTATGCAGAATGAGAAACAAAGCAGACAGACAGAAAATTGCTCATTCTGCCTTTCGTGGTCAGTAACTGTCAGATACTGGAGAGTTAGTGCCTCTGAAGTTGCATCGCTAATATGCAATGAGCAAAGTATAAACTATCAGATAGTATCCAGTAGACCACTTTCAGTTTTCAAGTTGCTGGAAATGTAGTTTAGGTAGGCCAACATTTAATTCTGCAGGTCATTTTAATGTTCTTAAATGCAAATGTAACTTTAAGTATGAGCATAGCATTAGTTCTGTTTAGATATCTTATTTGTACATTAAAAATAGAAGACTATAGGAATTATAAGAGAAAGAATCTAACAAAATAGAATAGACCAGATAAGATTAATGAACCAATCCTTTTATATATCTATTACAATCATCCCCACCCACAAATTCCTGTTGAAATTCTGAAAATTGCCATATCCTCATTAAATGTTGTATGTAACATATAGTTTGAGCTATCACAAATATTGTGTCTTTCAACACATATGTGCTAGGACATCTTCATTTTGTGTGGGAAAATCAAATGTAGTATTATGCTTTTAAAAAAAAAGGTTACAAATGAATTGTAAATAGCGGCAGAAGTCATTGACCAATGGAGGAAATAGTTCTGTTTCATGAAAATAAAACCACTCAATTCCTTAGTTCTTCACAATTCAACACCCAGCAGGATATTAATGTGTGAAATGCTTAAAAGCCCCCATATTCTGGGATGAAGAGAGTTTGAGAAATGGGTTTTATTGTGGCCAAGAAAACTAATCTGGTTCTTTTGATAGTGCTGAGATCTGCAGTTCAAGCTTCAGCAGTTTTTATGAGAATGTCTAGGGACAGAGCTTGGCTTCCATTCACAAACTGACCTACGTCTAGTTTGTATTGTGAGTCCTGAGTTCTTAAGCCAACTCATAAAATAGTTTAATCAATGCAAAATAGGCTGAGAACCATGCAGATAAGAGAATTATGGCCACAGTGTTTCATTGTTCTTGTTTTCAAGCCAGGCTGGAGTAGGAAAGCAGCACTGAGAAATAATAATGTAAAAGATCCCCAGTGCAGCTGTGGTGTCAGGCTGGGCTTTGCATTTCCTAGCAGATTTGCAGATCTGATCTGCAGCAATATCATTTGAATGAAAAAAAAAAGTACTGTTTAGACATTGGCATTCACATCAGCAGGTCCATAAAACTAGACCTAAATTATGGTGAAAGGAAATTTTGATGACACTTTTCTAGCCCGCTTCATTCACCAACTTGCTTGTGGTTATGGACCAGTGGCTGAACATCTGATTATAAAACTAGTTGATTTCTCTCCATCGTTTTTATGCCACATTAAATATTAAGTTAAAAAAAATCCTAGCTCTTACTGCCTGCTGCCACGGTTCATAAGCATGCTCTCCATTTGCAAGCCAATGACATGTGCCCAGCTTATTACTGCTATAGTCAGCATTTCCTGAGCAGACCCTGATTGTTACTAATTACCTGCAGATGCATTTTCTTTGCTCGGCTGTGCTGACTTCAGCTCGGTCGCTATCACTCGGAGAGGACAAAGTGGCACCGAAATTGACACCTTTGCTTGCCTCTCCAGGAAGGCACAAGGGACAGAGTGACAAAACCATAGGCCATTCCCACTGCCCTTGGTTGGCAAGTCACTGTGCATTAGCTCTGCCAAAAATGTGCTGAACAACCTAGCAGAAATGAGATTTTCAGAAATATCCATTTCGGTATGATACCAGACAATTCTGAACAATATGAAATAAAATATAAAATATTTTATCTAAGCAATATGAAATAAAGTAAAAAATAAAATTGAATTTCTGTAGGTGTCAGAATGACACGCAATATTTGAAAAATATCCTCTTCCCTAACTTGCTTTCCATACTACATGCTAAAGTTTGTAGACTGGTTATAAAATGACTGAATAATGTGGATCTGCCCCACAATCACAATCCTAGCACATTCTTGCACTAAAATACTATAAAATCCAGGTATGCATAATCTGAATGTGACGTTTGCCCTTAAATTAGTCTTGAGTCTTAGTGACTTCATAGACAAATACAGTAATTTTCTTGGCAACAGTAATGAAGTTGCAATATTCCTGAATTTCACATTATAAACCAGGAGTCCTTAAGGACCTCGACTTAAACCACAATTGAGTCCAAAATTTCTATTGCTAAGTGAGACATATGTTAAGTGAGTTTTGCCCCATTTTGTATCCTTTCTTGCCACAGTTGTTAAGTGTTCAACAATCACTGCAGTTGTTAAGTTAGAAAGTTAACTTAAGTGAATCTGGCTTCCCCATTGACTTTGCTTGCCAGATCACAAAAGGTGATCATATGACCCCGGGACACTGCAACCGTCATAAATATGAGTCAGTTGCCAAGTGTCTGAATTTTGATTACACGACCATGGGCATGCTGCAATGGTTAATAAGTGTGAAAAAGGGTCATAAGTCACTTTTTTCAATGCTGTTGTCACTTTGAATGGTCACTAAATGTACTGTTGTAAATTGAGGATTTCCTGTATGATAGAATAAAGGTATGATTAAAAAAATAAATAAGCAATTTTCTGCTTCTGGAATATTTTTCAATTTCCTGCCTAATCTGCTACCCTGGAATTTCTTAATAGTGCCCTGTCTAAATACTAACCATGTCCAACCATAGTTAACTAAAGTTATGCACCCTGCTGTATATCTGTTACAATATTTTGAGGATCAGACTTAATGATGAATTCAGAGGCAATTTCTTCAGTTAAAGAAAAATTTATTCATAATAGGCATTCTACTTATTCTTGTCAGATTTACAGTGAGAAGCCAACATGAGGTAAAAGCACTCTCTATTTATATCAAAGGGGAGGAGTCAAGGAAGGGGGGTGATTACACATGAATACATTAAAGGAAGATGAATAAATTAACCCTTTATATCCTGTACATATATACATATCTCTTGTTATAGAATAAGGCATTTACTTATGACAATATCTGTTGGATGACATGTTTTTCATAAACAAAAGTTTAGAATTCTTTTTCTTAATCAACTGTAGATATTACTTATTTTACTTAAAATATATCTATGTCTGCCCAGGGGTGAAATGCAAAATTTTTCCCTACCGGTTTTGTGGATGTGGCTTGGTGAACGTGGCAGGGAAAGGATATTGCAAAATCTCCATTCCCACCCCACTCTGGGGCCAGCCAGAGGTGGTATTTGCCGGTTCTCCGAACTACTCAAAATTTCCGCTATTGGTTCTCCAGAACCTGTTAGAACTTGTTGGATTTCACCCCTGTGTCTGCCCCTCACAGCAACAATAAAAAACCCAAACTAAAAAACCATAAAACAATAAAGCGCAATAAAAACCTGGTACCTAAATAGGTATGCATAGATTTTTTTCCCCCCTTGAATAAAAATGGATACGTGATCAAATAGATGCTATCTCGTATAGGGTCGGTATGGTCATGGGTGGTAAGGTTCTGGTACATATTTTGTTGGCAGCTACCTCAGAACCCAATCGAAAACTTAGGTAAAAGTTACATAAAGTAGGAGAAGAGAAGAAGGAAAAAGGAGATTAATGCTGTATGCATGGAAATGGTTGAGCAATCACATAAACCTCTTAGGTTCCCAGCCATAAAATGAGAAAACTATTTCCTGGAAAAGATATTTAAGAGAGAAAATTTTCTAAAATGTGGATATAGAAGCAGTAGAACAAACTTTTTCTCCCTGTACTATTACTACTAGTAGTAATAGGGAAAAATTGGATGTGTTTATTTATTCATTCATTCAATTTCTATAGTTGCTTAACTCAACCCAGTAACACTGAGCAGCTTACAGTTTTAAAACTGTAAAACAATAAAAAAACAATAAAACAGTGAAGACCTCAAGAAAATGAAGAAAATGACAACAGCAGTGGCCCTTCTTAAGTCTGTTCTATTCTATTTCTACATAATTCCCCCCTTTAAAAAGCATTAAGACTTACTCTTTCTTTAGTTTTTAAAATTTATACATAGATAAAAAATTCTTATAAAAGAAAAGCTTGCTCCAGTGTGTCTCCAGTGTGGAGTGTCAAAGCCAGTGGTGGGTTCCTCCCGGTTCAGCCCGGTTCCCCTGAGCCGGTAGCAGTGACAATATGACATCACCTAACTGGTTTTTCCTCCCCGCCCCCGCCCCCCCCACTCCCTGCATTATTCTTACCTTTTATTTGGCCCCACCCCCAATCTATTGCTGCCTCCTGATGGCTAGAGGGAAAAAAACTGTTTAAACTCTTGCCGCGGGGCTTCAAAGGGCCGCCCTACAGCTGATCAGTGTTAAAAGAAAACAAATGAGTGCCTGCAAAAATAAATGGGTAGACCGGTGCCTGCAAAAATTCATGAGTAGATCAGTGCCTGCAAAAATACATGAGTAGATCAGTGCCTGCAAAAATAAATGGGCAGATGGGTACAGCTCTGCAAGCAGTTGAAAGCCTGGTAGACCAGTACCTCTGCTAAATCCTAAATAATTGTCACATGACCATCAAGCCACTCCCACAAAATAAGCCATGCCCACAGAACTGGTAGTAAAAAAATTTAGAACCCACCCCTGGTCCAAGCTCTTTAGGATATGCTTTGTACATACCAACATACATTCAGAAAAACTACCTTTAAGACTGAAGCAGAGTCCCCTTGAAGAATGTCACTTCATATTTTATAGGGTTAGGACTAGCTGCATGTCAATCATATTCAGTCACCTTCTATGGAGAAGGTGCTAGTCATCTACCATATTTCATTCAAACTTCAGTTTACGCTGTCTAACAATGAGGGTATTGCACCTGGCTAAAACTCATTTTCTCCCAGCAACATATGCTTGGGTATTAAAGTTATTGCACAGAGCACTAGTTAAAATTATCAAAATCATATATGTAAAGGGTTTTGACTATTTCAGAGTGATTTAACTGGTAGTGGTGGTGGTTATGGGGTTTGTTTTGTTTCATTTCCTCAGTGAAAGTAAAATAGTTTTGAGGCAAACAGTCCATTCTGTGGTTTTAGTAAGAAATTGTATGGTTTATTTAAAAAGACTAATAATTTCACTTCTTAATTCTCTTCAGAGTATTAAATGAAGGCAACCTACCCAAGTGATCACATCCTTAAAGAACAAAATATTTATGAGTAATAGAAATACTATTATATTTATGGAAGCTAAACAAACATTATTTATTTATATTTAATTTATGTACAGGACTTATACGGTCTCATATCATGTTTATAGGCAGCTCATAGCAATCAATAAAAAAGAGATTAAAAACTAAAAATATCATTCTCTCAGGCATCAGACCAAACTGCCTCCTAACTCAACCTCCATCCTAGTCCAGGGCCTGAAGAGCCAGATCTTCACAGCTTTCTTGAAGGCTGAAAGGGTAGGAAAACCTGAGATTTCAGGGTGGGGTGACCACCCAATTAGGTGAGAAGGCTTACCTCCAAGGTCACACTGAATGATAACATTCAAGGGAAGGGACCTGGAGTATACCCATCCTATCTAACTTAGTAGTATGGGGCAGGGGGAGGTGGTTCTTCAAATAACCTGCCTCTGTGCCATGTAGGGCTTTAAAGCTGATAATGAACACCTTGAATTGCACTTGGAAAGCAACTGAGACACAATGCTGTCTCTGGAGCACTGGTGTTGTGACCTAGGCCCAAATAGTTATTACCAGACACAATCAGTCCTAAACAAACATATTTTATTAGAACAGCTGAGAATTACTTCATTCTCATCTTAGTCCAAATTAATTCCAAAACAAATTCTTCATAAACAGTCCTTTGGCCTTATCACAAACCTTTGTCTTCTTTGGCACACTGCTTTTCTTGGCAAAACCTCACAAAGTTCAGAAGCAAGAGACGCCGACAAGAAACAACTATAGCAACGTTGCTTTCTTACAAAGATCCCAAGAGCCGTTGCTGTGCTTTTAAGCCTTCTGGGAGGGGCCAATCATCTTCTGGCCTTACTCCCGAGTTGTCCTTTTGGCTTTAGCTCGTCTTCTGGCAGCTCTTCGCATGCATGCACTAGGAACAAGCTCCTCCTGTTTATCTGCCTCTCTGCTATCTGCCTCTGGAGGCTCCAGAGTCCACGCATCACTCCCAGATGGCCCTTGTCCCATCTCTGCCTCCAACGCCGAGCCCTTGTCCGGCCCTTCCTCTGACTCCAGGACTGGCCCATTGTCCTCCCCAGCCTCCTCACTGTCTGACTCCACTGCCAGCTCCGCAGGCTGCTGGCGGACCACAACAACTGGAACTCTGGAGCAGTTGCAGCTTCCACATGGTCTTTGGGCTGTCCTCTTCAGGTTCAGCATGTTGCAGCAATTAAAAAAAAGAAAGTAACTGTGACCAGGCTCCAGGTTTTATTTTATTTTTTAGGAGAAGCAAATTTATTTTATAAAATTATGTAACATATGAAATAAATATAACATTTGCTAGAGCAGGCCATTTCAAATCAATGGTAATTGGGTTTCAGAGATTATTTGGGAATAGAAATCGTCTTGCTGCTCTGAGGATGGCCTGTTATTATAAGGTATACTGAGTAGTTTTTATGCACCTCAGTGACTAAAGTGCTTTATGTGACATAAAGCATCTTGGTAAACAAGCCATTAGGCAGTACTTTTACTCTTACCTGACAAAAGAAGTACAAAATATAGTGCTAGGAGATTTTTGCTTGAGCATTTGGCATCTTGGCTTTAAATTTTGCACAGCCAGAAAAAGTTCCCAGGATAGTTATCTACCAGTTTAGACTGACTCAGTATCTCATTTTGTGTCAAAGTTGTAGGAGGATGTGTGTGTACCAAATCAGGGTACAATAATGGACTGCATTGAGACCAAAATTATTGCTGGTGGCATAATGCATTTTGAAACCTTTGTGATCACTCATATGATTTGAAACCTTTGTGATCATTCACATGAAAGCATTATGATTTAAGGTATCGGCAAGAATGCATGGTTTCCAAGGAAGAAGCTCCCTGCCACGTAACAGCGGTCCTGCCTGAGCTGCTCGACATTATAGCTGGGGTGGCGGTGGAAACCCCCAGATTTATTGTTATGGGGGATTTTAACCTGCCATCCGCTGGTGAGATGTTGGAGATGGCTCGGGAGTTCATGGCTTCCATGACGGCCATGGACCTGACCCAGGTAGTTCAAGGCCCCACCCACTTGGGGAATCACACTCTGGACTTGATTTTTGTCTCTGATCAGTGGCTGAATGATCTAAGAATAGGGGATATAGACATCAAGCCCTTGTCATGGTCTGATCATTCTCTCCTTCACATGGACTTTCAAGTCAATTCCACCCATTGCAGGGAGACGGAACCAACCAAATGGTTCCGTCCCAGGTGCCTGATGGACCCCGAAAGGTTCCTGATGGAGCTTGGGCCATTTCCTGAGACTCTGGCTCACAACTCGACTGAGGACCTGGTGGTCGCCTGGGACAGGGCGGCTACTGGGGCCTTGGACCGCGTTGTGCCTTTGCGGCCTCTGACCCGATGCCGATCTCGTCTAGCTCCTTGGTTTTCCGAGGAGCTAAGAGAGATGAAGCATCGGAAAAGACGCCTGGAGAGCAATTGGAGGACAAGCCGATCTGAATCTGACCGAACACAGGTGAGATCTTATATTAAGACCTACCAAGTGGCGATAAGAGCGGCGAAGTCTAGCTACTTCTCCGCTCTTATTGCATCTGCAGAGAACCACCCAGCTGCGCTGTTTAGGGTGACCCGCTCCCTACTTCAGGTGGGGGTACGGGAAGATCCCTTAAAGGGTCGAGCTGAGGATTTTGTACAATTCCTGCATGATAAAGTCACTCAGATTCGGGAAGGCCTGGACTCCGATTGGGTAGATCCAGGGGAGGAGACGGGGGCAGGTCTTGAGAGCGTTATCTGGGAAGAGTTTGACTCTGTGGCTCCTGAGGACGTGGACAGGATTCTGGGCAAGCTTAACACTGCCACATGTTTATTGGACCCGTGTCCCTCCTGGTTGGTACTGGCCTCCCGGGAGGTTACACGAGGCTGGCTCCAGGGGATTATAAATGCTTCTCTGAGTGAGGGTGTCTTTCCTGCCGCCTTGAAAGAGGCGGTTGTGAAGCCCCTCCTCAAGAAGCCTTTCCTGGACCCGGCTATATTATCAAATTATCGTCCAGTCTCCAATCTTTGCTTTGTTGCGAAGGTTGTTGAGAGTGTGGTGGCGCAACAACTACCCCGATACCTGGATGAAGTTGTCTATCTGAATCCGTTCCAGTTGGGCTTCAGGTCACGATACAGCACGGAAACGGCATTGGTCGCATTGGTGGATGATCTCTGGAGGGCAGAGGTTGCTCCTCTATCCTGGTCCTATTAGATCTCTCAGCGGCTTTTGATACCATTGACCATGGTATCTTACTGCACCGGCTGGAGGAGTAAGGAATAGGGGGCACCGTGCTTCGGTGGTTCTCCTCCTTCCTCTCTGACCGTTCACAGTTTGTGTTGGCAGGGGAGCAGAGGTCGACCTCGAGGCACCTTATTTGTGGGGTGCCACAAGGGTCAGTCCTTTCACCCCTTCTGTTCAACATTTATGTAAAACCGCTAGGCGAGATCATCCATGGTTTTGGGGTGAGTGTTCATCAGTATGCTAATGACACACAGCTATACATCTCCACCCCAGACCACCCCAATGATGCCCTTGCTGTGATGTCCTGTTGCCTGGAGGCCGTGCGGATCTGGATGGGAAGAAACAAGCTCAGACTCAACCCCTCCAAGACCGAGTGGCTGTGGCTTCCGGTGTCCCGGTAGTCAGCTAGTACCATCACTGACAATAGGGGATGAGATCTTGCTCCCCACAGAGAGGGCCCGCAACTTGGGTGTCCTCCTGGATACACGGTTATCTTTAGAAGATCATTTGACGGCCGTGGCCAGGGGTGCCTTTTATCAGGTTCGCCTGATCTGCCAGTTGCGTTCCTTTCTGGATCGGGATGCCTTGCGCATGGTCACTCATGCCCTAGTTATCTCCCGTATGGACTACTGTAATGCTCTCTACATGGGGCTCCCCTTGAAAAGCACCCGGAGGCTCCAACTGGTCCAGAACGTAGCCGCGCGGGTGATTATGGGCGCAGCTCGTTACGTCCATATAACACCTCTCCTATGCGAGCTGCACTGGCTCCCGGTGGTCTTCCGGGTGCGATTCAAGGTGTTAGTTATCACCTTTAAAGCTCTCCATGGCTTAGGACCTGGGTACCTACAAGACCGTCTTTTGCCACCAATAGCCTCCCACCGACCAGTTCGTTCTCACAGGGAGGGACTACTCAGGGTACCGTCAGTCAAATTATGTCGACTGGCGACTCCCAGGGAGAGGGCCTTCTCTGTGGGGGCTCCAACCCTTTGGAATGAACTGCCCCCGGAGATACGGAATATCCCTGATCTCCGTGCTTTCCGCCGTGCCCTCAAGACCCTGATGTTCCAACAGGCGGGGCTAAACATAGAACATGTCAATGATTTTTTAAATGTTATCTAATTCTGGGTTTTATTTAATTGACCAAACTAAGTAATAATTTTAATTAGCAATTTTATGATGTTTGTGTGTCTATATTTTTCTTGACTGTACACCGCCTTGAGTCCTATGGGAGAAAGGCGGTATAGAAATATAATAAATAAATAAATAAATAAATAAATAAATAAATAAATACATACATACATACATACATACATACATACATACATACATACAGGAACAGTAGTAAAACATTTTATACTGTTTGCCTACGGTAAATGCTTTTATTCTTTCATTGTTGGGTTTCACAATAAGATCATTCCATGTCATCATAATCCATGTCAACCTCTTCATTCTAGTCATGGCAAAAGAAGAAGAAAGTTAAATAAACAGATAATGCTCTGCTTCCTTCAACCCTTCTGATGCCAAAGGAGTTAAGAAAGGGCTGTTCATCTTTTAACTAGGCTACCTTATTTGACCTGCTTTTATGTCCAATCATAGATCATGATCAGCAATGGATGATGATCAAAAGTACTGAATTTACTTTGTGTCAAACTGAAAAAAAAATTTCAAGGGAAAGAAATAAAAGGAAAGCAAGGGAAGAGTAAAAAATCATCATTTTGATAACTTCTTTTAATTTCAAGTATTGTGTTTTCTTCATTTCAAGCATTTTACATTCTGCTTATTTTCATGCCTTCTCATATAGAATAGCACTAACAATAGAGTTGCCCTGATTTCCATAATTTATATTAGCCTATATCTGCCTCATGGTATTATTAGAAAAAGAAAGAATATACTAAATGAAAGGAGATGAACAAGGGAGTTTAATTAGGACCCTTATATCCTCATGTATATAAGGAAGCTTTTATGTAATCTGGCATTGAGACTCAAGTGAAAAGAATATATTTTAGCAACTATTTAAGGATAGATCTATGTGTTATTCTTAAGGGTGGTTTTTGTTGTTATAAAATGCACAGATAGTTCATAAATCACAGAGAGTTCAGTAACAGGTAACTAGGTAGGCAGGCAGGCAGATTTCCCAGTCTCGTTTCCAAAGAATAGGAAGTGAGATTGGTACACAGGAAAATCTGTCTGTCTGCCTACCCACTTACCTGCTTATCTGTGATTTATTAGGCAGCTTAAACATAGTAACTATAAATACATTGTCTCTAAAAGGAATAATAGTTTTACAGGTGATCTCAAAGCTTGGAAAGGAAGTAGAGCTTGGAATACCTCTTAAGTGATTTGGTGGTAGGAAAATCCCAAATTGGTTAGTTTAGCTAGTAATATGCTTAATATGCCACATACATATTAAGAATCTGTTCTTCATTTTTACTTGTCATTCTCCAGGTTTTGCTTTTCTCATTCATAATACCTACAATCATGCCCTTCCTCCAATTAAAAACTTTAGATCCAGCCACTGACCCCAAGTAATCCGAGCTGGGAAATACAGAGATGGCTGGTTTTAATATAACTATCAAAAGATGCCGAGGTGACCACAAATCATCTGATATTTTTCTATGTTTAAATATGGTTCAGCATTCTCTTATTACTAAGCATTTAAAAAGTTTGGGGTTTGCAATAGTTAATTGTTATGATTTGCAAAGAGCTTAGTTCCGTACAATTGTCCAAACAGCTGTTTCCTTCATAATCTGTAAAATCTATATGTTGATCTATACAGTTAAGTATTAAATATTTTCTTCAAGAGTTGTACAGTGCTAGATTTACAATTCTTTTTCACTGTACGTAATAGATAAAAGTGACAATGCATTTTCCAATAATCTATTTGTCACTCCGAATAGGGTCTGTCATTTTAAAAAGAGGCTCATAAACTCACTTCATATAGTATTCCCGTTCTGTGTGATATTTAAGTGTTGTGGTTTCCCCCTCAGAAAAGCAACAGTGTAGTCAGCATGGAGTTTCTGCTGCCCTTTAGTGAAAACTACTATTGAGAATCCTTTCATATAACCAGTGGCAAAACTGCAACTGGGATAATAAAAGTGACACAGAATCGGTTGTGACACTCCTGACAGGAGCATAACTGTTCATTGGGAACAGACTGAGAGCCATTTATTGTAGCACACGTATAGCTTAATAAACCTTCTGGTTCTGGAGAATGCCAGAATTGCAAGACCATGGATAATTGTACTCCTGGTAACTATAATGCTTTAACCAATAAAGGCGAATATTTGTAGCTCAAGGTTGAAATGAGGGGTCCTTAGTCCTCTCTGAGCTTGGTTGTTTTCTTGCAGACCTTTCATTATCCAACCTAGATAACATCATCAGTGCACCTAATTTGGGTAATAAAATGTCTGCAAGAAAACAGCCAAGCTCAGAAAACATCAAGGTTCCTTCATATATTGGAGCAATGGTTAGAATGCAGTACTGCAGGCTACTTCTGCTGACTGCCGTCTGCCTGTAATTTGGCAGTTCGAATCTCACCAGGCTCAAGGTTGACCCAGCCTTCCATCCTTCTGAGTCAGTAAAATGAGGATCCAGATTGTTGGGGACAATATGCTGACTCTGTAAAACCATCTGGCGAGGGCTGTAAAGCAATGTGAAGCAGTATATAAGTCTAAGTGCTATGGCTATTGCTATAATACCCTAATCCAGTGATGGCTAACTTTTTCGGGACCAAGTGCCCAAAGCGCGTACGGGTGAATGTGAATGCAAGTGCGCGACCCCCAAAATGCAATGCGTGCGTGGCTCCTGCGCATGTCCCCATCCCCACGCATGCACACCCCCCCGCATGCACCCAGTCCCCTGTGCATGCACATGTGGTCCCCCGCATGTGCCCTACTCCTGCACATTTGCATGCCCCCGCATACCCCCCGCGCATGCACATGCCCCCCGCATGAGCCCTGCTCCCACGCATGTGTGGCAGAGAGCTGAAAACCAGCTGGCCGGCAGGAGGCACACGCTCGGGCGACAGCTCATGTGCCCACAGAGAGGGCATTGTGTGCCACCTCTGGCACAGGTGCCATAGGTTCGCCATCACTGCCTTAATCCTTGCAGATTTGCAGAATCCTCCCTCCCTCCCTCCTCCCTCCCTCTCTCTCATTTGTATATTTTGATGTTAATAATATTCAACCTTTAATATGGACTTTTATTTTTTTGTAATTATTATTTTATGTATATTTTGTTTTTATTTGCTTATTGTACGCTGTCCAGAGTCCTTTCCTATAATGGGAAGCCATATAAATTTGATAAATAAATAAATAAAATAAATAAGCAAACCATCCCTACTTTGCTTACTTCCTCAGTAGACCCATAAAAGATCCTTAAAATCTGTTCTGACCTATTTTGACAGCTTCACTTTCATTTGTTGACTACTATAATTGAGCACCAGTTGTTCCTTTGCCTCAGTTAGCACAATGATTTGGGCCATTCTATACTCACCATCTCTATACCACAAGTGTGAATCATAGAGGTAACAGTATTTTTTCTCCTTCTTACTCCCAATTCTATGCTTTAGAACTTCTGTTACATTCTGATCTTTTAAAAACAACAATAATTTAGAACAAGGAAAATCCCTCAGCTGCCATTCTGATGCAGCTTCAGATTTTAAACTCGCTCATGTTAGCGAGTTTAAAGTTGCACCACAATTATATTCCATCTTTCCTTTGAGAGCTCCAGGTGGAGCACCTGAAAGGCATCACTTTTCATTTTATCCCCAAAACAGTCCTGAAAATCATAACAGAGTCATGATTGCAGCCAGAATGGAATTACCTTTATTTGCCTGGGGCATAATATATGTACAAAGGAATAAATACCATCCTGTAGAAAAAGGTTCTTTTTTTAAAGTTGAGTCTGTATTGAGGTAGTATCTATATTAGTTTAGTCATTTTACAGCACAATTTGCAACCCTTTGAATGTGAAAGAAATCTTCATTCAACCTAAAGGAAAAAGGATTTTGGACAAAAAAAAGAGAAGAGCCATGCTATTAGGAAGTGTGGCAAAAAATCAGTTGTACTCATTGACTTTTCAAGTATGCTGTGTGCCAAGATTAAGGATTCAAGGAAGTGACAGAACAACTTCCACTGACAATTATTCTTTCCTGCTGATATAATTGAGGACAAAAGATCCTGGGGAAAAAACCCAGCTACAACTATATCATAAGTGAGTTTGAAATCACTCTGGGGTCTCAGGTGGAATTTTTGTATACAGGTGTTGCACAGCCATTGCTGTAATTGAGTTTGAAAGTATGGTTGTAAGTTGTGCTGGCTGTTAAGTGGATTGCCACCTGACCATGTCTAATTTTACAAACTGAATCCATTTTCTTCAAAGGACTGTTTTTGCTGGAAATTGGAAGTAAATGCCAAAAGCTATAAAAAAAACCCCATAATCACATGATCACAGAATACTACAAAGGGCTGTAAATACGAGCTGTTTCAGTGGTGGGTTGCTACCGGTTCGGTCCGGATCTTGTGAACTGGTAGTAACTGCGGTGGGAGGCTCCACCCATTCACCTGAACGTCATCACGGACGCTCTGCGCATGCGCAGAAGCGCTGCACACAAGCAAAGTGAGCACACGCATGTGTGTGCTCCCGTTGCAAACCGGTAGCAAAGGTAAGTGGAACCCACCCCTGAGCTGGTTGCCAAAATTTGATCATGTGACTCTGTGTGTGTGTGTGTGTGTGTGTGTGTGTTTGTGAGTGCAGCCATTGGAACTCCAGAACCAGATCTGTTGTAGAATGGTTGGTAAATTAATCAAAGACTACCTGTCTCCTTCTAGTCTATAGCAGAAGATGAAAAAAAAAAAGAAAAAGGAGTACTAAAAGTTAGTTCAGCAAATGGTATTGACAGGAGATATTTGGTATCTGGACTATATCTTAAACTAGATTTTATTTATTTTGTGTATTGCATCTACAGAGGTGCACCACTGATATACAAATTTAGTTTCAGTCTCTGTCTGTCTTGTCTGTCTATCTATCTATCTATCTATCTATCTATCTATCTATCTATCTAGCTATCTATCTATCTATCTATCTACCATCTATTTGTGTGTGTGTTTGTGTGTGTGTGTGTGATAGATGACAGGTGGGCAATGCAATGTAGGAGATAATATATTAAATTAAAACCATAATAAAATTACCATAATACGGGGCCATAGTATTGCAATGGAATAGATGTTATAATTCTATATCTAAGGAAGCTAACCATCTAACCAGTGGTGGGATTCAACCAGTGTAACAACCTGTTTGCTGGGCACGCGCTTCGCTACTTAAAAAGCCTTCTCTGGTTTTATTCACAAAACCACATGAAGAAGGATTATCTGAAGCATCCCCTTCCTGTGCTGAAAATAGACTGAATGGGCTTCATTCTATAGAAGAATTTAGCTTTGACCTTGAGAAGGAAGTTGAAGGGACAAAACCATTGATCAGTCTTGGGAAAGTAGAAAGCATGAGAAAAAGATGCAAAACAGTTCTGGCCTTTATTGTGTATTTCTTAAAAAAGGGAGACAATATTTCAAGGTTATCTTAATATATCTCCAACAATGAAATAGCATTTCTGGCATCCCTGCAACGTCTGTTCCCTGACCTGGCCTAGCAGAGTTGACACATTTAGAAGAGATGGTTTGAAAGTACTTGGGAGTCAAGTCACATAGGCCATTCTAGGTTAAACCAGAACTTTGAATGGTACTCAGAATTTTATGAATGATTAACATAGTACCCCAGCAGAACTAGTCTCACATATCTATGGCAGCTTTCATCTGCTAACAGATTAGTGGCCAATTCTCTTCCAGCTGTGGTGTAAGAAGGCGAGGTATATTCATTTCCCCCCTTTTGATGCTTCTGAGTGAGTCTTGATTCCTGATGACTGCCTGGACAAATCCTTGCAATCCTTTTGGCAAACAAAGGTGGTTTGCCCTTGCCTCCTTCCTAATACTGAAAAGAACTGGCTCAAGGTCTCTAGAACTCATGGTCTCCCAGTTTCTAATCCAGTGCCTTAACCACTACAAACTGGGTCTCTCTCTGTATTCATTAAGGAATAGCCTACTTTGACTGGTCTGAGGCTCTTCAGTCTTCCTATTATACATACCTGAAAAAAAGATGCTGGAATAATGAAAGCCATTCAACTCTAATGTGACTCTGAAAACAGTGGCATCTTTTGCAGATTGGTATAGAAGCCTGGATGGATTTGCATGGAGTTTGCATAGAGTTTGCATGAAGCCTGAAGTTCTAGTCCTTAGGAGAAATTTTTTTTTGGAGTTTGAAGGGGGAGAAGAATGCAATTTTAAGAGTTTTTGCCAACCTTGGCCCTATGTCACAAAGTAAATCTCCCTTGCATTCCCTGGGCTGGAAATAAAGGAACTATAAAAAGAAATGGTCTAGCTAATAAGGAAATTAGCACAGAATGATAGTTTCTGAAAGAAAATTGTAGCACGGTGCAAAGGTTAAAGATTCCATTGTTTCTTTGAAATAAAATTTCTGGATAGAATGGTCTATACATTAAAAAAATTAGGCATACCGACGCTGACTCATTGGATCAATATTTAACAGTGAACCTTAAGATCAGGAGAACAATAAAAATTCCCTGTGATGACAGCAATGAGAGAGATTTTTAAAAAATCTACACTGGAAAGTAATAATAGGTGAATTCAATTGCCCCCAAAATAACTATGTTCTGCTGTGACTTTAATCTGTTAAGAAAGGCAATTTATTGACAACAGAACTAATTACTTTCTGGGGCACACTAAATGAAAGGGCACCTGTGACTAAGTCCTAAGTAACACACAAGGACTGGTTCAAAATTGAGCCACTAAATAGTGACCTATCTTATAATTAAAGTTCAACATGTCCATTGGAAGGATTATGCCATAAACTAGCAGACTGACATTCTACCTTTTAATGAGTTTTAAATGAAGAAATCTAGTTGGACAGAGACAGAAGATGCAATATTAAATAAACTATAAAATGAAAAAGAAAGTTAAGCTATACTAGAGGCATGGAAAGTTTAGTAAAACATAAAAGTTTTAATGTATTAAAACTGTCATTGTGATTGACTGAAAAGGGAACATCAGGTAAGATATATTATAACTAGTGAGACAAGAGGCTGTAACTATTTTGCAAATCCATCTCTTTAGTTACATGTTTCATTTCAAGGAGCCATTTAAATAATACAGAATCTCATGAATTTTAGTAAAATTCAAAATTAGCTTACTTTAGATTTAGAAGTTTTGAAAATTAAATCAAGGGACAAATGAAATATTGGAAATGTAAGCATAGGCACCCTTTGTGTTTGAGTTGTTTCTTTCAGGTGGTCATGCCAGCTTTAAACTGATTTAAGAAAATATTGTTTGAACTGAAATATTTTGAGAATGATTGGCAAGATGTACACCCCAGATAGTAGACTAACAGCCTTGCCATTGGAAAATTCCCCTGGTACTGTTGTTCCACCTTTCTGTTCCAGAGACAGCAATTGCTAATCCATTCTTTCCTGTGAGAGTGTGAGTCTTCCTGGCTGTTATATGTAGCAACCCAAATAACTTATAATGCTGATTGATGTTCTCAAGTTGTTTTCAGCTCCCATAATCTAAATCTACATAGGTAGATTTTCTCCATGATGATCTTTCTACACCTGTTCTTTCACATCTCCCATTGGTGCACTCATGACCACTGTAGCTGAGTCCTTCCACTTTGTTTCTGGTTGTCACCTTCTTCTCTGTCCTTCCACCATTTCCAGAATTAGAACCTTTTCCATAGAGTTCAATCTTCATGTAATGTGTCTGAAGTAGGATAATATGAGCCTAATCATTTGAATCTCAAGTGAGAACTCCAAGTGGAATTGTTTCATGATTCATTGGTTTGTTTTCTACGTTGTCCATGGGATTCTCAGGAGTCTTATTTAACATCAATGTTCAAATGTATCAACATTTTTCCTATCCTGCTTCTTCAAAGTCCAACTGCTTGTTCTATGCTAATTTGTGGCATACTTCTTGACTGTTTGTTCCTTTACTGTTTACAGTTGATCCTAAAAGACAGAACCTATCCACTGATATTTTCATTATTGGTACGAAGGCTGGTTGTTCTACTTGTCATTAGTTTCATAACCTATAAAATAGCAAATATTGTAACCATCATGATATTATAGAAGTCATGGTGAACATAGATCTGAAAAGTATTTGCAACAATGGGAAGCAATACAGAAGGGGTAGTCCTACCTCTGGAAATAACTATGAAATTAGTAGGTTAGCTTCAAACAAATTGATGGGTGCTGAATATATAACTTTATAATACTTAATAACAGGTATATTTTTGTATTGGAGCAGAAAAATACATGCTGAGATCACTTTACTTTTTAAAATATAAATTGTATTAAAACTTTTAAATGAGAAGATAAAAGCTAGCACAAACTAATACCCTGTTTCCCAGAAAATAAGACATCCCCTGATAATAAACCCAATCAGGCTTTTGAGCACATGTGCTAAAATATACCCACCCTCAATATAAGCCCTCCCCTCAAAATAAGCCTTCCCCGAAAATTTTTATGGCAGCCGGTCCCTGCCATTTCCTCTGGTTAGGGAGACAGAGCTGGAAATAAGGAAGACTGCAAGAGGAGCCCCATTTTGCTCCACATGCCCCAAAATAATAAGACCTCCCTGAAAATAAGGCCAAGTGCTTATTTCGGGGTTCAAAAGAAATATAAGACAGGGTCTTATTTTCGGGGAAACATGGGTAGTAAGAAAAAACATTGAGGTCACCTTAAGGGTGAGTGAGGGATTGATAGAGGCAATGTCTGTTTTGTCATCCAGAAAGGGTTGCCAGGTCATACCGGTGACAAGGCAACTAGGAAATATGGATAAGCCTAAGTGCCAGTTCAATCATACACGTCTGAATCCTAGAAAATAATACATGCTAGACTATAATAAAGTTATTTTCCAACCCCAGTATTGATGGACCTGCATGGCTAAATATATTGCCATAAAGAAATGGAAATTCTGCAAATAGATACTTGGGATTCCCATGAAGGCTGCAATTAGCTTATAAGCATTGTGATGTATAGGCATAACTGTCAAAATGTTTTAGCAGATACATTTCTGTGAACAATGCATGTTCTAAGATTCTTTGGGCATAGAAATATAATAATCACTGAGGCAAATCCAATCAGCAAGCCCTTCAAAAGTGGGTTCTTGGGATAAATTAAAGAGCAAATCATTGCCTCCCTGTAATTTTCTAAAGTAAAATTAAAGGGATCACCTTTCTAATTAAAGCACTCCCAAGAGATTAGGGCTATTAGGCCTATTATATCTGGGTTGCAAAAATTCAGACCACCGTTAGATGGCAGCAAAGATATGCAAAAAATGTCTTTGTGCTGCTACCTAGTGGCTCTCCTCATTTTTGCAGCCCAGATCTAATAGCAGCATTATTTGACCTACAGATATGCATGTCTAGACAAAGGAATGCTCTCTAGTCCCATGACACAGAATGTGGTGTTTTAATTTACCTTTCTTTATTACATGATTAGATGATTTTAGCAACAAATGAGTTAGCAATCTATGGCTCTTTTTCAGACAAGAGCATTATAGAAGTCAGTGAATATAGTTCTTACTTAAACACTTGTATAGTTATAATGCAGTGATTCCTAGTCTGGTACATTTGGCTGCTATGTGGAGTATGGCCAATTATAAGGCACTTGTTTCTGTCATTCTATTCTACACCATCTCATCTAACAATCCAAAACCTTATTTTTATTTTTGGTAAGGAAGAGGGGATCATGAAGGCATATTTCCAAATAAAGCACAGGACTAGAGCCACCTTATTTTATTTTCTAAGGATGAATCTGGGATCCAGATGTGGCATAGGTGATTGGTTTGAATTATTCTTCGAGGTAGTATTTTTCTTTGCTGCATGCTACTTTCCTCTTTATTTATTTATTTATTTATTTATTTATTTATTGTTTATTTATTTATTGGTTCAATTTATATACCACCCTTTCTCCGGAGACTCAGGGCGGCTTACAATGCATTAAGCAATAGCCTTCATACTTTTGTATATACCTGCTTAGTAGGGCTTTCGCCCCCCCACCAAGGGGTGTTCTTTTTTATACAAAGTCAGTTTATTGCCCCCACAATCGGGTCCTCATTTTACCTTCCTCAAAAGGATGGAAGGCTGAGTCAACCTTGAGTCTGGTGAGATTTGAACTTGCAGTAATTGCAGGCAGCTGGTGCTACTTAATAGCACTTTAGTCTGCTGCGCCACCAAGGCTCTTTGGTACATTTACATATTTGTACATATTTGGTACATTTGTAAATATGTAAATGTTAAAAAAAGGTAGAGGACTATGTGAGGCATCAGAAAGCACATTTGCACTAACAACTTAGAGGCCTCAAGTTACAGCAAAACATTTTGTGAAGGTGTAAATGGCATCAGTAATAATGAGTGATGCCAGGAATTCTTTGCACACATGGTTTAATGGCCAAGGGAATACCCCAAGAGACAGTCACTAAAGGGAGTGCTTAATATTCAGAGAAAGTTAGGTAGTTAAGTCTAGACCAGCTAGAGCTCAGAAATAAGCATTATAGTTCTTCATGAAATAGTCCCAGTTGGAATTTGTCACTATGATCTGTCCAAAGTACTGAAGGAACTTTTATCTTGCATTTTGCAACCCACCATAATAGATCAGCTCCTCACACTGTGAAAAAACAAATATTACAATGAAACAATTAAGATATATTCAAGTTTCCCTTAAACTGCATCACCAACACCTTATCTCCTTTCTCCTTATAACTATTTACATTTCAATTTGGCTACTCCATGCATCTGATGAAGTGAGCTTGTAAAATCATGCTAAGTCTGAAGATCTGCTACCAGATTCTTTGTGACTTTTGGATATCATTCATAGACTAACACAGCTCTCCCCCTACAAGGTTCTCTGGCGTTTTCACAAGAAATTGGGTATCCCCTTCCTAATAAACCTGCTTTTAGTTTGTATTTGTGTCTGCAAAGGTAACTTTGGCATTAGAATTCTAGCCAGCAATGTCCTTTTAAAGACTCAGTCATCTGGTTCACCATTTTCCTTCCCAAGAACCAGTCAGCACTGTATGCCTGCTGAGCTTAGCTGTTTTGGTGCTCTCCCATCTAGCCTCCACTACTTTTTATTGCAAACCTTGCAAGTCTGCCAGTACTTGTCTTTTATTTATGGATGAACCTGTTTGGGCTAAATTGGAATCCATCTACATTTAGAAAATGAGTCTACTACCAATATTGTAAGATCACAGAGTTTACTTGCTACTTCTGTGGAAGAGCTCCAACCAAATTTTCCAACCTTGATACTTGTAGGGGATTTGAAAGGATTGTGCTTCCACTTGTTCTGCACTTCTGGAGCCGGTGAAATCCTCAGATAGTACCCATCCTGTATGAAATTGGGTGGTTGGAAGGAACAGCATGGATACTTAGTAAGCCCAAGATATACAGAATCCAAAAACCTTCTTTATAGAGCTAGAGAGGGTGTTTGTGATTTCTTTCTCTTATGCGTTCATCCCCATTCTTTCTCTTGAGTTTGGAAGTGAAAGAATGGTACAGGTAGTCCTCTATTTATAACAGTACATTTAATGACTGCTCAGAGTTACAATGGCACTGAAAAGAGTGACATAACAATTTTTCACATTTATGACCATTGCAGCATCCCCATGCTCATGTGATCAAAATTCAGATGCTTGGCAACTGGCATGTATTTATGATGATTGCAATTTCCCAGGGTCATGTGATCATCTTTTGCGACCTTCCGACAAGCAAATTCAACGGCAAAGCTGTATTCAGTTAACAAACATGTTATTTAACAACTGCAGTGATTCATTTAACTTCTTTTACAGAAGGTTGTAAAATGGGGAAGGTTGTAAAATGGGGAAAAATTCACTTAACAACTGTCTCAGCAACAGAAATTTTGGGCTCAATTATGGTCGTAAGTCAAGGGGTACCTGTATTTGGCTCCTAACATCTTTCCGTAGTGTTTTGCATATTGGATATTTTTCATCAAATTTGGACAGGAGAGCTGAAAGCTTCTTCTCACCCAAGAAGCTTAGAAACAGAGAAGGGAGTAGAAAATGGCTCCCCACAGTGAGTTTTAGAGGTACAGTGTAGAATCAGGGAGAGGATCCTGTTCCCCAGGGAAGAAGCTTGGCAAGGACAAATGGCCGGTAGTCCACAAAGCTATCCAAAATTTGTTGACAGAGTCGGATTGATAGGAGTTTGCAGTGTTTCTTTCTGCCACAATACAAACTTGCTTCCTGGAGGGATTCTTTTCTTTTGACCTTTATAATTATTCCTGTTCAATCTTTCTTCATGTTATTTTTCCTTCCCCTCCTCTCCAGAGTATTAGGGAAGTGAGTGAAATTGATGACTAGAACGTCTCCAGTCTTTATGATGATGAATGACTTTCACTGCCAAAGCTTTTATTGTCTGTGATTTGGGAAGAAGGGGGAACTGATTTATCATGGCTCACTGTCATGGCGTTTAATACAGTTATAAATCCTGACGTCACCCACTCTCCAGCAGAATGAACTACACTGGCCAGCCGCCCCTCCCTTCACCCCTGTCTTCATTAAACTTTTATAGATTCTCCCTTTTTCAAAGCTCTTTGCTTGACTGTCACTATTATACTCATCAGAGGGTAGCATTCAGAGTGTAATTTAAAAGCATGGGAGTCCCCAACAGTCAAAATTTCCACCAGATGCTCAAGAGGAGAGGCAGAGAATAGGAAGGAGAGGTGGGGCAGGGATCACCTCAAATGTATGATTGTCCAAGATGAGCATGGGATTTCTTCAGTGAAAGAGGAAGCTATAGAACAAGGTGGGCAGCCTTTGTCATGGAATATATTCCTAAATATTAAAAATTAATAAGTATTCCTTGAAGTCAAGGTTGACTTTTGATGACTTTCATTTCCTTCCTTTCTCTTCCCTGCTTCCCAGAATAATTTACAACCTTAAGAATTTCCTGTTAGTATAATATAGGCTATGTTTAATTAAAAAAACAAACGAACAGCCAAACTTTCAGGTACTGTGCCTTAGTATGAAAATAACCTTGGATAGCTCTTTAAAAGCATTTCTCTATTTTGGTTACTTTTTTTTCATGAAAGATTTCTCAGGATTTTTGCAGGATCATTTTTTGTTGTCCCTTTGATGTTTAGAAATCGGAATCCAAGTGACAAACATTTATTCATGTATTTAGTATATCTTCCTACCGTATTTTACAATTCACAATTTCCAGGACAGTTTAATATACATTGTAATAATATAAAATTAAAGGGACAGTAACTGGGTTTGCTTTTCATAGGCCTTGGAAGGATATAAGAATAATTCCCAAAGCACCATATGAATGGTTTATGTTATTTTTATTTGATTTCACATCCTAATATATGTTGAAAGATTTTTATGGGCAGATAACAAGGCAGAAAGCAAACAAGAAGTGAAATACATATTTCTCTGGTGCAGGCAAAATGGACAGAAACAGCACGTAAAGTCTGATATTGAGAAAAAAAATAAAGCAATTGGAAAAACATAGTGATTTACATTGTAGAAAGCAGTAACTTTTATTTTTCTTCTGCATTTAAATTACAAAAATCTAAAATAAATAGTTGCCATTTATTTTCTACCATATCACTTATATCTTGCTTGCTAAAGAGCAAAGAGGCACTTGGTGATGCTTATTTGTGAATTGTGGCATTGCAATAATTCTTGGGGCAGTGCTTAGGTCAGGACGAAGTAAGTATTATCTTTATACACCCTAATAAAAACCTTGTTCTCCGCATTTAAAATTATCTTGAATTCTGATGTCTCTCCATTCCAAATTAATTCCAGAGATGCAGATCATAAATATTGATTTTGTGAAATAGGAAATTTAACATGGGATTAACTCCTCTGTGACATAAACCAATTGAAGTTTTCATTCCCCTGGCTTTTGTTGTTACTTTAATCATTGACTTATAATAAATCTTTCTGGTTCATAATTTTGACTATCTGTCTGCATTATGAAAGATTTCTTTGGTGAATTTCTTATGCTAATATAATTTTTTGAGGACTTATTCATTTTATGCTCCCTCACTTCTTCAAAACATACATCTCCAGGGAAGGCAAAACATCCACTGCTTTAAATAAGGAGCAGTCATAGAGGCAAATTCTAAATAATGACAACGCTTTACAGCCAGGGCTATTCATATTGTATTTTCAATTTGAGGACATACTGATACAATCTCAAACTCTTCTGTTAAAACAAAATAAATAAACTTTCCCTTCCCTTCTCTCTTCCACATCAGTACCTTTTGTGTGTACTAATGTTAAAAATAATTTTAAGAAATCATTTAAGCATTTTAATTTTTTTTATCATAATGTATAACTAGCTATATGGGATGTGGTAGCTCAGTGACTAAGATGCTGAGCTTGTCAATCGAAAGGTTGGCAGTTCAGCGGTTCGAATCCCTAGTGCCGCATAATAGGGTGAGCTCCCGTTACTTGTCCCAGCTTCTGCCAACCTAGCAGTTCGAAAGCACGTACAAAATGCAAGTAGAAAAATAGGGACTACCTTTGGTGGGAAGGTAACAGCGTTCTGTGTGCCTTTGGCGTTTAGTCATGCTGGCCACATGACCACAGAGACGTCTTCGGACAGTGCTGGCTCTTCGGCTTTGAAACAGAGATAAACACCTTCCCCTAGTTGGGAACAACTAGCACATATGTGCGAGGGGAACCTTTACGTTTACCTTATAACTAGCTATACATTAAAATAGCAAAAAAGGCAAATGTCACCTACTCTCCAAACAAATAACATGATTAAATCACAATCACCTGAATGACATCATTTTTTTTTACAATAAATGTTTTGATTATCAATCTACCGTTTTTAAATTTGAGCAGAATAAAATATAGAAGTATATATTTAAAAAAACTCCAAGTTAAGCAGCCATATGATGCATCAGTTTTGTCTTCTGAAGTTATGGAAACACATATAAGATTGAATTCTTCTGACAGCACTTTCAGCATTATGCCCAAGTTCTAATATAGAGAAGTAGTCAAGGAAAGGATCTGGAAATTGTGTGGTTGGGTTGAAAAGATATCTGAAGAGATAACTACTGTGCCTCTGATCCAGAAACTCTGGAAGGTAGGAATAAAGTATCAGAAAAAGTAGAAAACATTGGATTTCATGGTGTTAATTGACTGCCAACAGAACACAGAGAATATCAGTCACTTTAATGTTAGGAACAGTGTAATAGGGCATACTGCTTCCCTCCATATAACTACAGCTAAAAATGTGCTAACAAGAACACTGAGAAAGAGCAATGCTATAATGTTTGGGTAGATTCACCTGCTTAATAGAGGAAAATAGAGGTGGTGTTTTCTTTAGATACTATCATGAAAAAAATCTATGTTTGGAGGTTGTTCCATTATTCTTTATTTTACATATAAAAAAGGTTTTCTGAAAGCTGAGAAAACATGGAAGAAGCAGTGGCAAGAAAATGGAAGGTTATATATATATACATACGTTTTCTCAGGTTTTCGCTTCCACTTCCAATTTTACATGGGAGAAGACCCGAATAACCAAATATATATATATATATATATATATATATATATATATATATATATATATATATATATATATATATATATATATATTTCCTCAGGTTTTCGCGGGTGTTTGTATGTAGGTCTTTGGTTATTCGGGTCTTCTCCCACGTAAAATTGGAAGTGTCTTGGCGACGTTTCGACGAAGTCTCATTCGTCTTCTTCAGGCTGGTGTTCTCGGCTTCATGCTTCCAGGAGCAATGTGAGATTGCAACTGTCTCTTCCTTTTAACTGCTAGTGGGGGTGTGAGCTGATTGGGTGGGAACTTGGCTGTGTTCTGATTGGGTGGAGGTATGTTCTGATTGGTTAGGGGCTTGGCTGTGCTCTGATTGGATGGGGGGTTGGTTGTGCTCTGATTGGCTGGGGGTGTGTTCTGTTTGGGTGGGGGCTTGGTTGTGCTCAGCTTAGTCTGATTTGCAGGGGGATTTGAGCTGGTGAGCTGCGTTGTTGTTGTTTGGCTTCATGTTTGTGGCCGTGCGAGCTCTTCATGTTGGGTGTCAGTCTGCTTCATGTATGGATTGGAGGGGTTTAAAGTGACTAATGATGCAGCTGCGGTCTGGCTTCTGGTCCTTGGTCGTGGCTCATTAACAGTGTGGGTTTGAGTCTGTTTTCTGAGTGGATGTGTGGTGGTGACATCCTGTGTGGCTCTCGTGAGTGTGGGTCTGGTGTCATTCGTCATGTTAGGGACTCGTTTGTCAATAAGGGCAGGTTTCCAAATGGGTGATAGGCGGGAGGTATCGTCTTGTTTGTTCATGCTGTGTGGGTGTTTTTCTATCTCGATGGCTTCTCTGATTATTCTGTTGTTAAAGTGTTCAGTTTTGGCGATAGTTCTGGTCTTTTTAAAGTCAATATCATGTCCTGTGGCTTTAAGGTGTTGGACCAGGGAAGAAGTTGGTTCCTCTTTTCTGACTGAGTTCTTGTGTTCTTCTATGCGTGCACTTATTCGTCTGTTGGTTTGTCCGATGTATGTGGTGGGGCAGGCGGTGCATGGGAATTCATATACTACTTGATTTTCTAACTCAATTTTGTCTTTGGGGTTCCTTAGGATGGTGGATATTTTTCGGTTTGTGCAGAATGCTGTCTTGATGTTATGTTTGTGGAGGATTTTGCTTATTTTGTCTGTGGTGCCTTTTATGTATGGGAGGAGGGCTTTGCCGTTTTCTTGTTCTCTGACTTGGATTTTAGTGGGGGTTTCTTTTTGGATTAGATTGGTGATCTTATTTCTTTGGAATCCATTGGATGTTAGTACGTTAGTGAGAGTGTGTAGTTCGGTTTTTAGGTGTTGTTCGTCAGCTAAACGTTTTGTTCTGGAAATGAGTGTCTTGGCTACAGAGTTGATCTGGGCAGGGTGGTGGTATGAGAGTGCGTGCAGATAGCGGTTTGTGTGTGTTTTCTTCTGGTAGATAGTGTGTCCTAGGGAGCCATTGGATTTTCTGTAGACTAGGACATCCAGGAAGGGAAGTTGGTTGTTCACTTCTGTTTCCATGATGAACTGTATTTTGGGGTGTAGGCTTTGGAGGTGTGTGAGGAAGTTGTCCAGTTTTTCTTTCCCAAGTGGCCAGATTATGAAGGTGTCGTCCACATATCTGAGCCAGAGTTTGGGTTTATGATCAGATTTTTCTAGAGCTTGGGTTTCAAAGTATTCCATATAGAGGTTGGCAATGACAGGTGAGAGGGGTGATCCCATGGGTGCTCCTTCTGTTTGTTTGTATTTCTGTCCATTATAGATGAAGTATGTGTTGGATAGGCAGTGGTTGGTCAGATCTAAGATGTGCTTGGGGGGATTATATTTGTTTTGGATAACTGTCAAGGCTTCTTTGATTGGTACTTGGGTGAAGAGGGATATGACATCGAAGCTCACGAGTAGGTCACTGGGCTGTAAGTTTTGTTGCTTTATGATGTCTATGAACTGGAATGAGTTTTTTACGTATGAGGTGATGGATTCTGCATAGGGCTGTAGTTGTTTGGCGAGAAATCCAGTCTATGAACTGGAATGAGTTTTTTACGTATGAGGTGATGGATTCTGCATAGGGCTGTAGTTGTTTGGCGAGAAATTTGGCTAGGTTTTGTAGAGGTGAGCCTATGGAGCTGTCTAAGTGGGGTTCCTTCTTTGTGTATCTTGGGGAGACCATAAACCTATATATAGGTCTTTGGTTATTCGGGTCTTCTCCCACGTAAAATTGGAAGCTTCCAGGAGCACGAAGCTCCTGGAAGCACGAAGCTGAGAACACCAGCCTGAAGATGACGAATGAGACTTCGTCAAAACGTCACCAAGACACTTCCAATTTTACGTGGGAGAAGACCCGAATAACCAAAGACCTACATACAAACACCCGCGAAAACCTGAGAATGAATGAAAATATATATATATATATATATATATATATATATATATATATATATATATATATATATATATATGTATGTATGTATGTAAGTTTTCACGGGTATGTATGTGTGTATAGTTAATATTTCGGGTTTCTTCCCGTGTAATTGTGGATATATCCCTAAAAGGGTAGAAGCGACGTTTCAACAGAATCCCATCTGCCATCATCAGGCTTATGTCAGCAGTCATTTTGCACTAACTGCCGTTGGTATTTCAAATCTGGTGCTGGTATTCTGGTGCTGGTATTTTAAAAAACAGAACACACATCATCATTAGTTCAACATATAAATACAACAGGACACAACATTAATTTTAATAAAACAAAAACAGTTGCAAAAATAGAACATCTCAATGGCAGGATAATCAGAGAAACAATAGAAATAGAAAAAAGACCACATTGCATGAATAAACGGGATGACACTTCACGTCTGCCTACTATTTGGAAACCTGCTCTCATAGATAGACGAATTTTAACACCATATATAAAACATAGACCAAACATTAATCAAAAAAATCCCAACCAAATCATATTCAAACCATCCACAAAGATGAAGCCCTGCCACCTAGTGGAGAAAAACCGACCATACACCCGAAGCCAAGCCAATAAACACATACTGGGACTCCCAACCAATCAGAATGAAAAGGTGGAGCCATCCCAGAATACCAGCGGCAGTTAGTGCAAAATGACTGCTGACATAAGCCTGATGATGGCAGATGGGATTCTGTCGAAACGTCGCTTCTACCCTTTTAGGGATATATCCACAATTACACGGGAAGAAACCTGAAATATTAACTATATACACACACACACACACATATATATATATTGAGACAACAGTCAAATTGGTATAAGAAACTGCAATCTTAGTTGCAATATCCCAGCTCTATATAACATTTAAATATACAATTCTAAGGCTGTAGAATTTATTGTAGGGCAGATAAAGGTGACAACCCTGGACATTACAGGTCCTGAAAGCGGTAAGGACATAGTCCAACCAAACAATTGACAACACAAGACATTGTCAAGGATAATATCCAGATACCTATAAAAATCAACAGTATACTAAAGAATAAGGAAATGAAGATGGCCCATCATAATAATCTTTCATCTACTTCCATTTATGTACAGGAAGTCCTCGATTTACAACAGTTTGTTTAGTGACTGTTCGAAGTTATAATAGCACTGAAAAAGTGACTTATGACTGTTTTTCACACCTTTGGCCTTTGCTATAGCATCCCCATGGTCACATGATTTAAATTCGGATGCTTGACAACTGCTTGCTATTTATGATGGTTGCAGTGTCCTGGAGTCATGTGATCATCTTTTGTGACCTGCTGACAAGCAAAGTCAATGGGGAAGCCAGATTCACTTAACAACCGTTTTACTAATTTAACAACTCCAGTGATTCATTTAACAAACATGATGTACAATGACAATAAAGGCTGTACTAAGAAAACGTGGCAAGAAAAGTCGTAAAAAATCGGACAAAACTCACTTAACAAATTGCTCACTTAGCAAGAAGAATGATATCTACAAAATGACATAATATTGGTTTTGGTCAATATAATATTTGGTATAACTCATTAATGCCAATAACAGCTAATCTGATTAATAAATTAATAAGGAAGTAGGTCATACATCCAGAACTAATGACAGAGCCACTCCGAGATCATACTACCACATGCTCTATAAAATAGGATAAAATTTTGTTGCAAGGTCTTTTGGAGAAATTGGAGTGCCCTAAAGCAAATGATAAGATTTACAGACCAAGAATTTTTTTAAGCTTTTCATACATGCCTCAGTTTATCTTGAGGCCAAATAGAGTCCTGAGCCATATAGAGCTTTATGCCAGATGATTATGTCAGTTTCTATTAATATGAGTAGATGTCACTGGTGGTATAACAAAGGACATTTGGAAGATTACTTTGAAATTACAAGACATAAAACAACTTTTCCCAATCTGCTGCCTTCTAGATGTGATGGAAATATGCTGGAATTGAAGCTTTTCACACATGAAAGGTGTCAGGATATTAAATACTGACCTGTATTAGATATCTTTTTTTTTATGATAATTGTCATGATAGTAGAAACAAATATTCCCATTAAATACTGGATTAGTTAGGTTTTTCAAAAGGTAATTTACAAAGAAGGGAGGATGAACTGACCCTATAGAAGCTGATATATTACAAGCTCATTTGCTGTTACTTTTCAGTCATTTCCAGAAGTGGTGATAAAATTGGGCACTGCATCTTTGTGGGTGTTATAGTCGTGTAGCACAATAATATAGACTACTAGTTCTTACACTAGTAGCATTACTCTTCTGTTTAAAATTTAAGGTTTTTTTAAAAAAAATTCTAGACAGTATTGAGGTGTATCAAAATTAATCATTAAATGTCTAGTTCCTATCAGTCATTTTGGAATTAGAAATATGGATTATTTTCCATTTAACAACAACAACAAAAGCCTTCTGAGGTAATTCTGAGTCCCCCTTTTTAATAAAACAAAAATAAGGCTCTTGATTTGTTTAAATTATTTTCCACAGTTTATCACCCCAGAATAACCTTGTAAACTAAATCATAATAATTGGATCAGAATTGTGGAATACTTGAAAGTTGTTATTCCAAATGGAAGGTGGTCTTTATAATTTTGCATTTTCTAATATCAGTAGAGAACTACTAGGGAGATGGCCTTTAAGTGCCTGCTGAGCTGCTCTTATTAAAAGTATTGCTATGCTATTGCAAAGAAACAACAATAGAGGGAATGTGTTGCTCTGGCACGCGTTAAGAGCACTGATCAAACCACATGAGATCCCATTTCGGGCATAATGTGCATCAGAGGGCAAAATTAGATTGAGAAGTAAATGGAGCCTAAAATTTCCATAGCTTTATCCGTCAAAAAGCTGTTTCATTGCATGGTTTTAATTCTCCTAGTTCTTCCATTCAATGCGTATAGCATGCTGGCTGCAGTACATTTCAGAAATAATGGGGTGAAAAAAGCCCATCTTTAATTTGGTGGTATTGGTGAGGTGCATCAGGGCAGTTCAGTACTGAAATGGAAGTAGATATGAAATGGAACGGTATACGTTGCACCTAAGCAGAAAATACTTTCTGAGTTATTAATATTTTATGCCTTTGTAGATGTGATTTGTTAAATGAAATTTTCATTTCATTCCTGATTGCAAAGCTCTATAATGAACGTCACTTGCTCTTTGTAAAGCAAATATATCTGAGACGATTAAACTTATCCTTCATGGTATGATTAGCTATTTATTTTTAAGACTTGTTTTGTTTCAGTTTTCAATATATCTCCAAAAAAACGAGAGTAGAAGAACTCTATAAATCCATACATTGTTATTGGGTTTTTGTTCTTTGAACTCTGAAGATAATTCCTGATGTCAGCTCAAAACTAACACAGATTGCCAAGCAAAACACCCAGGAGAAGAAAGGATTCCTTCTGAAATGGTGCAAACTGGTAGTCTGGCATAACTGACATGGAGGATTTTTCCAAAGTAGGGACCAAGAATGATTTGTGTCCTTTGCAGTACTGTTTTATTTATGAGTTCTAGAACTGTAAATGGCCTTGAGTTTATTAAATAGAACCATCTAACCTTTTGTGAAATAAAAGGAAATGATACCATTGATCTTGTAACATCTACTTCTAAGTGCAGCCTTAAGCATCTGAATGTGCTGTAGGCTAGTAGGTGAACACATGGTTTGCATACCACTGGTCAAGATTTAACTCCTTGTTTTTAAATATGTGTGTGTATATGGTATATGCATAATAGTTATCTTTTGAGAGCTGAATTCAATGAAATTTCATTTTAATGTATGCTGATTAGTGTACATTTAAAGCAGGGGTGGGTTCTACTTTCCTTTACTACTGGTTTGCAACAGGGCCGCGTGTGCTCTGTCGCTTTGCTTGCTTGCGCGTGCGCTCTTTTACACATGCCCAGAAGCTTCCTGATGACGTCTGGGTCAGTGGGCAGAACCTCCCGCCGGTTTTACTACCGGTTCTTGCGAACCGGTCCAAACTGGGGGCAACCCACCACTGATTTAAAATAACAATAAAGTACTCTACTCTATTATTCTATTCTATTCTATTCTATTCTATTCTATTCTATTCTATTCTATTCTATTCTATTCCATTCCATTCCATTCCATTCCATTCCATTCCATTCCATTCCATCCCATCCCATCCCATCCCATCCCATCCCATCCCATCCCATCCCATCCCATTCCTAAATAGGACTGGGAAAGATCCAATCTGAATCCCTGGAAAGTGCCTACAGTTCAGTGCAGATCACTCTGAGTTGAAAAAAGTGGAAGTCAGAGCAGAAGCAAGGCAGCTTCTCCTGTTCCTATGTGAGAATACAGTTGCTTCCTTTCTAAAAGTTGCAGAGATCAGAATCCAGCCTCAGCTACTATTTCTCTATGATGAATTTACCATATTTTTCAGACTATAAGACACACTCCCCCCACAAAATGGATGGAAATGTCTGTGCATCTTATAGAGTGAATGTTGCTGAAGCTCCACCCACCCGCCAGCCCCCACCTTTTGACCTCTGCCTCCCAGCAATTTGCCTCCTTGCAGCAAACAGCAAACAGCCTGGTCAGCTTCAGCACAGCCTGATTTAGCATGAGCACCTGATTGGTGGTTGGATCAGCCTCCTGGAATACCGACAATTAGCTGTTCCAGGCTACGGGGATCGCCATTGCCACTACCACCTATCGCTGCCTCTGTGTGCCCCATTTTTGGCCTCTGCATGCCCCATTTTTGGCCTTTGCGCATCCTGTTTTCGGCCCATTCCAGGCGGCAGCGGCAATCCCCACCGCCTGGAATGGGCCAAAAATGGGACGCGCAGAGGCTGAAAATGGGGTGTGTGGAGATCAAAACTTGGGCACATGGAGGCCAAAAATGGGGCAGGTGGAGACGACAATAGGCGGCAGCAATGGCGGTGGCAATCCTCGCAGCCTGGAACAGCTGATCGTCAGAATTCTGGGAGGCCAATCCAACCACCAATCAGATGCTCGTGCTAAATCAGGCTGTGCTGAAGCTGACCAGGCTATTTGCTGTTTGCTGCAAGGAGGCAAATTGCTGGGAGGCATAGGCAGATTTTTTTTCTTGTTTTCCTCCCCAAAAGCTAGGTGTGTCTTATCTTATAGTCCGAAAAATACGGCAATTGCAAAATCGACAAGAGGATAGGATAGGATAGGTAAGGTAATAAGATAAGATAAGATAAGATAAAATAAGATAAGATAAGTTAAGATAAGATAAGATAAGATAAGATAAGATATATTGTTATTTTTTACTGTGGACACATTGGCACACATTGAAAATGAAATTCTGTTGCCTGCTCTCAAAAGAAAGTATGTATCTACCCATACATAACACACATATGCAAATGCTATATACATACAAACATATATAAGAGGCTTCGTGGTATCCGAAGTGTGTGTGTGTGTGTGTGTGTGTGTGTGTGTGTGTGTATGGGTGTAGGTATATATATATATGGATATGGTACATATATATATATACACCTACACCTACACCCATACACCTACACCCACACCCACACTCTTTGCATACCATGAAGCCTCTTCCCAGAACGTAAATAAGTAAATAAGTTGGAGGATTTTCTTTAGAAAGCTGAGAGGTTTGACAGCAGAATATTTGCAGTATATAAAATTTTCTTAACAAACAATTATAACCAATGTTTATTATTCTTATTCAGATTCATATGTGCTTTCTTGGTCAATAACCTATTCAGAAACAGACAAACTTTCTATAATATGAGTGGAATCACCGTTCCTTAAGTGGGAGGGTGTCCGCTGGTATGAATTAATGGTCATGTCCTGCCTTAAGTTACGTTTTTGTTTTGTGTTTGCATTCTGATATTATTTAGTATTTAATTCTATTACATCCTGTACTGTAAACCTTCTTGACTCCATCATAAGTGATGGCATGTAAAGCCATGTATAAATAAATAAGCTAAAAAGCTAGCTAACTTCTGAAAAAAAGTAGATTAGCTGTAAAACATACGCAGATTCATTGTTTATTTGCTTCATTCATTCATTATTTTATTTATAAAGGTAAAGGTAAAGGTTCCCCTCGCACATATGTGCTAGTGGTTCCCGACTCTAGGGGACGGTACTCATCTCAGTTTCAAAGCCGAAGAGCCACCACTGTCTGAAGACGTCTCTGTGGTCATGTGGCCGGCATGACTAAATGCCAAAAGTGCACAGAACACTGTTACCTTCCCATCAAAGGTGGTCCCTATTTTTCTACTTGCATTTTGTACGTGCTTTCGAAGTGCTAGGTTGGCAGAAGCTGGGACAAGTAACGGGAGCTCACCCCATTACACAGCACTAGGGATTCAAACCGCTGAACTGCCGACCTTTTGAACAACAAGCTCAGCATCTTAGCCACTGAGCCACTGTGTATAATCGTGTAGAAGCAGCCCTTAACTTAGAAAGTTCATTTAGTGACTGTTGAAAGTTACAACAAACTGCAATAAGTGACTTCTGACCATTTTCACACTTTGCAGCATTGCCATGGCCATGTGATAAAACATCAGACACTTGGAAACTGATTCATATTTATGATGGTTGCAGTATCTTATGGTCATGTGATCATTTAAACATTTCCAATCTTCTGACAAGCCAGATTCCTTTAACAAATGGGTTACTAACTTCAGAACTGCAATAATTGTGGCAGGAAAGGTTATAAAATGGGGCAAGACTCACTTAACAAATGTCTCGCTTAGCAACAGAAATTTTGGATTTGTTTGTTTTGGGTCATAAGTGAAGGATTTACCTGTACAGAATTTCTGTTTTTAAGCAAGGCAGCTGTTTAGTAGGTTGCGCCCAATTTTATGACCTGTTTGCTGTAGCTGTTAAGCAGATCACTACAATTGTTAAATGAATCATGCAGTCGTTAAACAAATCTGACTCCCCCCCCCTCCATTGACTTTTCTGGCTGAGAAGGCTGCAAAAGACAATCACATGACCCCACACTGCTACAACTGACATAAATATATGCCACTTGCCAAGTGCCCAAATTTTGACCAATTTGGCCATGGGGATGCTGCAATGGTTGTATATGTGAGGATTGGTCACAAGCCACTTTTTCCAGTGACATTATAACTTTGAAAGGATGCTAAACCTGTATGGCTTTTACAAGGAGAGTGACTATTGTCCCAAGGGATGCATAGTCTCTAATTCAGATTGGAAAAAGCCAGTATAAATACAGTTGAAGAGGTGAAAATATGCCTTTATTTCAGCTACATGTCTGGTTTTAGAAAGCAAAGAATAAAGAAATTATTTTTTAGATCCAGACAAGAGAGCTGATATAAATATAATAAATGACATGGGTTTAACCTGGCTAAAATTAATATATTTAATTTTCTGTGTCTAGACTAATTCCTAGGGTTGAACATAAGCTCTTCATTGCATATAAAATTGCGTCGATCAGAAAACAATGGGTACA
This sequence comes from Arizona elegans, assembly GCA_022577455.1. Taxonomy (NCBI): domain Eukaryota; kingdom Metazoa; phylum Chordata; class Lepidosauria; order Squamata; family Colubridae; genus Arizona; species Arizona elegans. The sequence continues at coordinate 14,218,399 of JAKOOJ010000020.1, forward strand.
TACAAAATTATGACTGATGATGAAAGCTAGAGAAATTGGGATATTGATATGCACAGTTAGACAGTGGATGCTTGGATTACTATACCATTGGATATTAATAAAAGCTGTGAGATTTCGATCGTGATGTTGTACCCATCCAATTATGAAAGGGATAAAATGGAACTGATGTACTTCTGTATACAAGCCTGAGAATCTCTGCTTACTTGCTTTTGTTAAAGGTAGACACTTTCTGTTTTTATCATATTTAACTGGCCAAATTATTCCTTCCTTCCTTTCTTCTGCAAACTTGTAATATTCAGTCACAATAGCACTTGTTAGTATTTTATTACTTACTTACTGTGTTATGGAACACAAGTGTGAGATTGCACTATAGATTTAAGTCCTACTTGTTTATAGCTTCCCTAAATTGTGATGGACAATATATTTATCAAAAACACAGGTCAGGTAAATATTTGTGGGTTTTTTTTCAACCGTGTTTTAATTTATTAACATTTCAGGAAAGTTACTGAAGCTCACTATAAGAGCATTTGTCTAGTTGATATGATACCCACACGGAACATTGACCCAACTAAATAAAAAAACCTACACAAAGTCGGTGTATTTGCAGATACATCTTTATTCTCCTTAGTTCTGCCTTCGGTGAGAGACATTTGTTCCATGCGGCTTTCTATTTATATGTAGAAGAAGCAATGCTGACCGAGACGGGAATCGATGTCTTAGCATTACAGCTTTACAGCAGTAAGGGGCTACGATTTCAGCAAGATTTGTGGTTTGAATGTTATAGCATTAAATGGCAGATCCCCATACTACTGTCAGAGACAAACAGCAACAGTGTTGGTGGGTACTCTACATTTCAGCGCATCCTCCAGTAATTTTTCCCCCCACTGCTCCCATTCCCTGGCTGCTAATTTCACGCAGGCACTTAAACATGATGGATAATTGTGTTCTGCTTATCAATGTTTAATTTAAGGGCTGTTCTGTCTGACCTGGATGCCCTCTGCAAAGAGCTGTGCCTCATTATTGATTTCACGGTCACACCTGTGACATTACCTGCTCTGTAGAAAGAAGGCTTTGACATTCCTGAGAGGCCATGGCAGCCAGACTTAATTGTCAGAAGAATAATCGAGTTAACAAAATCATTACAGCTGATCTGGATGTTACTACTATTTTATCTTTCCCCTAATTAGGTGGAGGGGAGCTCAGAGATCACCACTAGATTTGAGTTGCACCTATACTGTATCTCAGTAACCAACAAAGGACAAATTATCTATTCTTTTTGACAAAAAGTAGACATTGGTGTTTGTTTTTTTTAAAAAATATATCCTCTCCTCTTCCTCTTTTGTGCTATTTATAAAGTTTGAAATGAAGGCTCTGTGCAAGAATGAATTGTTTTGTACTGGGATATAAAAGAAGAAGAAAGGAAATAAGTTTTGGAGTAAAACATTCCTTTGGATAGAGGGATCCTGCATGACTTTTACTCACAGAATCCAATATTCCATTCATTACAATGTCAAGCAGGTGGTTTTTAAAAAAGCTAAGCCTTCCATTTAAGCTTTATTATTAAATAATAAGGCAAGTTACAAATTAATAGCATTCCAGGCTCATTTCTGCATGACAGATTGCTGCCCCTGCTAAAATTGCCCCTTTTAGACTTGTTAAACTGGGAAATATCTTCAAATCAACTGTAAAAGTAATCACAATTATGTCACTTAATTTGTATAATACCTTCAGGGTCCAAATCTAGAAAAAAATATATTTATCATTGTCGGTAAACTGTATATAACTGTATATAACACGAGACTTTTGCAAATATCTAGATAATTGTCTGCTTTAATAAAATGCACCTTTTTACCTTCAATCATTATAGTGCTCTAGTGAAAAATTATATGTAGTTATATGCAATTCAGTTTATAAATTCTAGAAATGAAACAAATATGAACTTATATCCAATGTCCTTTTTTCACAGCCAAAGTACTGATATTTTTAACTTGGTATTAGGGAGATAGGCTGGCAGTCTCTTTCCAAGTACATTTAAAAATGGGAGGATTTTTTGGTTAAAAGATTCCTTTCAATCTAATGTATTACGGTAGGCAGTGCAAAACCAATTAAGTGCATCATTTATGTTGCATATAATATGAGCCAGAACAACTGAACAGAAATACCAGTAATTCTTTATTTGGAATGGGAATCATTATAGCCATTAATCCAGGAATTATAGAATGAAAGGGTCACCAAGCCCAACCCCCTATAACGTGAGAAAAACAAAAACAAATCATCCTTGAGAAGTGGCTATCCAGCCTATTCTTAAAATCCTCCAGGGTGGAGAATTCAGTACATTGTTCTGCTCTTTTACAGCTCTTATTATAGGAATGTTTTCCTTATATTTAAATGAAATCTAGTATATTCCTTATTCAATTCAATAATCCAAATTATATTCCTTATATCTGATCCTAGCTTTCACCTATCTTATGTATCTTTTATTTATCTGGACACTGATACCTTAGCTCAGCTTTTTTTCCCTGCTCCAGGCTGAACATCCCAAATTCTTTCAGCCTGTATCATCTTTGCGACCCTTCTATAAACCTTAATATCACTGTGGAAATATAGGGTACTCCAGGTGTGGAGTACCAGGTGTACTCCACGTGTGGTTTCACCAATGAAGAGGGTGATAAAAGGGAATAAGGTCTTCATATGATTCTGATATTGTACTTTTTCTGATGCAGCCCAGAATTATGTTAGCCCTTTTAGCAGCTGTCTCACATTGCTGTCTTACATTGCTGTCTTATGCTCAGCTTGTTATCAATAATTATACCCAAGCCCTTTTCTGATGCAGTGCTTCCAGGTCATGAATGTGTGTGCTCTATATTTTTGGTCCTTAAATATATTTTTCATTTACATGTCATATTCCTCTTAAAACAGTCTTTCATACTAGTCCAGCCTAGGCTGCAGTCTGTTTCTGAGCGTTGGCCAAAACTCCCAATTTTGTGTCATTTGTAGATTGATAAAGACAAATCTCCATGAAGTCCCACTGATTCTTGTTCTCCAGTTCAGTGAAGAGCCATGAATATTAGCAAGCCAATGGTGGACCCACCTTATTGTAGTGCAGTCTGACCACGTTTTAACTATTTGTCCATTGGATTATAATGTGGAAACTTATCAGTTGGGAACAGGCCTGTTGAGGTAGTTTATATCTACAGAATTCTCCTTGTCCACTGTAGTAGTTACCTCATAAAAAAAAGTAGATTATCATCATTATGATCTATTTTTGACAAATCCATGTTAACATCCAGCAATTAAAGCATTGTCTTCAAGAAAATGGTTTTCATGAAGACAAGAAAAACATTTTCTTTATTATCTGCTGTAACATGTTTCCAGGTATTATCTGCTCTAACATTTTTCTTGATATAATTATCAGGGTTGCATTTTTTTTCCCTTTCCTGAAGACGAGGAACACTTATGTTCTTCCTTAGTCTTCTGGCACATTCCAGTTTTTAGAACTTCTCAAAACTAACTAACAGAAATTCTGTCAGCTTTTCGAGCCTGTTCCTTCTGTACTCTCTATTTCATTGCAGCTTGGGGACCTGAATACATTCAAATGAGCTAGAAGATCTTTTCCCACATCCTTACTGCCTTATATGCTCCCCTGTTGTGTTCATTTCCTCTCTATTCTACTCAAGTCACTATTTCCTTTAAATGTAAAGCAGAGGCATTCATTTCTTTTAGTTGTTTGTTAAAACTTCTACCACCTAAAGCAAATAAACACACTTTTCCTTTCTCTTCCTCTTGTCATCATATCTGGGGAAAAAAACCCACATTCTTGATGGAGTTTGCTTCTGTTAATAGTACAAATTCATTTCCTGTTTATGCTTTCCAGACCTACATTTCTAAGCTTAAGCTTTATAAATTTTCTTGGCATTTGTCTTCATTTCCAGTAAGTGTTTTTTCCTAAGCTTTAATCCATTTCTTAAGGTAGGATAACGTGGCACTGAAATTTCCCCCCATTTTCCCCCCAAAACATATTTTGAGAGTGTATTATTACATTGCATGTATCTGTGAGTTGATGGGATTTAGTCAACAGTATGTTAGCATACCCTACCCTACCCTACCCTACCCTACTCTACTCTAGAAATCCTTTTGAGGAGCTGGGGTTGCATAGTGGTTAGAATGCAATATTGCAGGTAGACTCAGCCTTCTAGCCTTCCAAGGTTGGTAAAATGAGGATGCAGGTTGTTGGGGGCAATATGCTGACTCTGTAAACTGCTTAGAGAGGGCTGGAAAGCCCTGTGAAGTGGTATATAAGTCTAAGTGCCATTGCTATTGCTATCCTAAGGTAAAACTAGGATTTGGTTGGCTTTGTGCATACTGACCAAAATATACAGAAACTGACTTTACTAACATCAGAGAGTGCTACAAGCATGCTAGTTTGACTAAGCCTGGTAATTAAGCCTATACTCAGTTTCTGTTACTAAAAAGTTATGTGAAAACCTTGAAGGACTAAAACCATGAGGGATAGTTGAAGCCAATATTTAATTCCATGTTGTTATATGCAAATTTTGACATGTAAAAGGATTAAATAATAATTAACAGATGAAAGAAATAAAAATATGATACTATGTGTATCTGTGAAAGTAAGAAAGAGGAAAGATACAATAAATCCAAAGGATTTGATCTTGATTTGATCTTGAGGAATGGGAGATACAAGCAGGGAAATGAAGGCTTAGGTTTAATTATGGTTTAAGGAGCTACAATGTATGTCTAAAAAGCAATCCCATTTAAATTATTTTAGTGCATATGAAAGTAGGGATTTATGACTTGGAGATGGTTGTATGTTGTGCTCCACTAAATGGTTATAATGAAAGAACCAGATACGAGTTTTGGAAAAAAATATGCAAAATTCTAAATGAATGTGATCCATGGAAGTGTAATGGGCAGAAGAACATAAGATAAAGGAAACCTGAATTTGGGACAGCATTGTAACTTGAGAAAACACCTCACACAAGACCCTCATTAATTCTTACAAAAATAAAGGGAGGGAAGGGGGAAGTGCATTCAGACCTACAGGATTCTTTTACTATAACCTTATAACAAAAGTGATATTAGCCTGCATGATTTTAGTTTCCTCGTCGGGAGTACCATGACGAGCTGATAGGAGGAGAAGTTACTGGGCTAGTTAATAAGAATGAAAGTGGGAGTGACACAAGAGAATACCAAAAAAGTTGATCAAGCCATTATATATCAGTTATAAAAATGGTCATAACATTGAGTCCAAACACATGGTTTCTCAATTTATGACTGCATCAACCTATGACCAAAATTCCATTGTGGTGTGAGTTGAAGACTACCTGAATAGAAATGAAAGTTAATACTAAAGTCTGAGGCACAATTTCCACTAAAATCAGTCTCACTTCCTTATATGGTACAGTCCAGACAAAATACAAAATGGATTAGATTGTAGAGATATTTTGCTTCTAAAGCTTTACTATGATAGTGTTACCTCTCTGCTTTGTCTAGCTGTATGTGGTTTTATTGGCTCTAATTACATGCAAGAGCAAGGAGCTTTGTCAAATCAGGTTCTTTCAGAAGCTGACAACTTTTGAATGGTTGTGAGTTGCATAAATATCCATCAGGGATTAATCTGTGACAATCAAAACCACTTTTATATCTGACCTATTCTAAATCTGAACTTGGGTCTTCAGGGAAAGGTGGGTAGTCCCTTAACCCAATTCAACATTGTAGTGTCTGATCATGGATCATCTTTTTAATCTCATTGGGTAACCAATGAGGGGAAAAAAAAAGAACAAATGCTCACATTTCCTATACTGGGGAAAGAAGTATTTTACAATGACAAGGAGTCAAACAGAAATTGTGGGGAAGCTGTGTAAGGAACTGAAGATGGGTAAGGGGCCATGTGGCTCACCTGCACCCCCTCTCTTTTCTAATGTATCTTTTGCAGTAATTAATTACATCTCTTGTGGATTCCCTTCTTCCCTACTATTGCTGGCAATCACGTAGATAAAGTGAAAAAAATTGTTGGTGCCCTATGGTATTAAAAGTGAAGGGTTTTCACACTGTCAGGGTAATGAATGCTGCAAGGGTTTGAAGTACTTGAGCATGGGGAACTTTTTCTGTGTCATGTGTCTGGGAGTGACAACCCCCAGTGGTTAATTACTGCCATGGATGAGAGCTGAGCTGGTAGCAAAATGAGATAAGTTCATTATGAGCTAAATTTGAAGTTAATTGGATTCACATTTTCACCCATTAGTATACAAAGATAGACCCAGAAAGGCAATTCTTTGTGAGAAGAAACTTGTACATAAGCAAGCTATAGACTTTCTCCCTGCCCATTTGTCTTAACTTTTGTATTTTTACATGCTTTTATATATTTGTTTTAAGATTTTCTTATAAAAGCTTGTGATGCAGTCCTGCATAAAATTAGTCTGTTGAACAATGCTGGTGTATTGACAGTAAATCCTGATGAGATTAAAGGGATTATTCCAAGTAAGTGTACATAAGGTTTTGCAGACTAAATTCCACGGAAGTTAAAGCGATTTAAGCAAGTTATAGTCCTCGTGAAATATTGTAATCATTTCAGAGAGCTTGATTTGGTGATTGGTTTATCCAGTTTGAAATAGTAGTCACTTCAGGATATTTTAGAAGACATATATGAAACACGGTCTACATTAAGCACATTTCTAGAAGTGTATTCCAAGAAAACACTATCCACTATGTGAATAAAGTTTAGGGCTACTTTCTTATTGTAATCAATTTTTGAATCTATATTTCTGAGTACAGATGCTGTTCTTTTATTATGGACTTCATTATTTCATTATCATATTTCATTATAAATGCATTTTTTAAAAAAAGATTACAATAGTGATTCAGCAAACATTTCATTGTCTTATTTAGTCACTCATTTTAGTGGGAGACATTTAGAGAATTACATCACAGTGGTTTAATCTGTCTATTGTGTAGATAATGTTCTTGATTGTATGGAATGTGAACAGGAAAAATCCCAAGAACCAAGTATGGTTATAAGAGTAACTCATAAGAGTGACATGTGAGTAGCTTCCTTTATTGTTTTTCACCTGTAGCCAGACTCTTGCCAGACTAAATCAATAATTTGCACAACTACTGATATATTCTGGGAATACCCAGGACAGAGTCATTTTAATGCTCTTTCTCCTGTCTAAACTTTCTAAGCTCTGCTGCCTGTTTGGCCTCTGGAAAAGAGCCCTTCCCTCCTAGGAATCCAGACTACATTCCACCACAAAAGAACTGTGAAAACACACCAGAGTGGATTTTCTGATAAATTTTATGATCTGAATCTAAAACTGCAGCCCTTTAAATATTGCAACACTAACTATACGTATGTTATTGGAACGGAATCTCATTATGTCCAATGATAAGATTGTCCTAGCTTCTGATGCTTACTATCTCCAACTTGCAAGCATATCTAAGGAGTTGTGCACTAATTCAATAAATTAGTGCACCTACCCCTCTTTGATCCTTTACTTATTTGGCATCTCTTCTTTGGAGGTCCTTGAATTATAGCCCAACTGAAGAATGACAAAGCATCAGAAATATAGTTTATTCCCCATGAATTCTTAAAATCAAATCCAAAAGCATTAACATTTTCAGGGAAGGCAATGTAGGGGAGGGGAGAGAAATCAGTTTGATGAAAGCAGGATTTCAGTCTTACAATATATGCTGATCCCTTGTTTACATGTGTTACAATGCCTCACACATGTGAAAACAGATGTCCTTGTGGTGTGATGCTGCTTTCACCATTCTGACAATTATTTTACGTAGGTCCTGATGCAACTTAACCTGGGTTATAGATTTTACTTCCTCTTAGAAAAAACACACAACTTCTAACATGGCTTATTGATGTCTGTCAACAACACTACTCTCTAGTGTTCCAATTTCTAAGGTGCTGCCACAAAGAAGAGAGAGTCAATCTATTCTCCATGAAGCAATGGATGGAAACTAATCAAGGAGAGATCCAACCTAGAAATAAGGGAGAAATTTCCTGACAGTTAGAACAATTAATCAGTGGAGTAGCTTGCCTTCAGAAGTTGTCGGTGCTCTGTCACTGCAGGTTTTTAAGAAGAAATCAATCACTTGTCTGAAATGATATAAGGTCTCCTACTTGAGCAGGGACTGGACTAGAAGACCTCAAAGGTCCCTTCCAATTCTGTTATTCTGTTATTTAGTTTGGACCCTTATAGCTATGGAGCAGAGAATGTTTGATTTAGATCTAGAAAAGGTCAGCTCAATTTCTTTATAATGTTGCTTCAAAGAACTTTATGTTGTCTATGGATATTTTTATAATAGCCGCTCTGTTATAAATAGAACATTTGCATTAATGAGATTCATCATTCTATCCTCAAAACTAGGTAGAGGTAGAGGCTGAGTCAGTTGCATACCTTCTGCTAAGCTGCCCTGATCTCTTCTTACTCTTTTATCAATATTCAATTTGAACATTAGCCTGCAATCCCATTGCCTTCAGACAAGGTGGGTGGCACATAAATCCAAATAAATAAATAAATAAATAAATACATCTACAGAATAAATATTACTGGATTCAGCGGGACTTATTCCTGAGTAAATTTGTATTAGGAGCCTACTCCTTGTATGCAAGCTTCATCTTATGTTCTTTAACTCTTGTTTTTACACCCACATGCACATACAAACACACACCCACATGCACAGGCTTTGCATGAAAGTACTGTTTCTGTAACAGAATTATTGTTGTTTCAGTTATATAGAAAACCTGGACCATTGATTTCAACCTCCAGTAGACAGACAATTGAAAAATTAATTGCCATTATTTTAATTTATTCATAAATGAGTTGTTGTGCAAAAATGCCTTTGAAAGACAATGTAATTGCAAACTTTACTACTATTCCTTCCCCCCACCTAAGTTTTTCAGTGAGTTTGCACTATTCATATTCATATCTATGTGTCATTTATTTCTTGTACTAAGTTTTGGTCCGTCTATCTGTTCAAAGCCAGTTAACAAATAGCTGCTTGTTACAATATTTGTTGAATCCACGAGGATCATATCCTGGAGTAGAGCGGCAATATATATATATATATATATATATGTAGGTCTTTGGTTATTCGGGTCTTCTCCCACGTAAAATTGGAAGTGTCTTGGCGACGTTTCGACGAAGTCTCATTCGTCATCTTCAGGCTGGTGTTCTCGGCTTCGTGCTTCCAGGAAGCACGAAGCCGAGAACACCAGCCTGAAGATGACGAATGAGACTTCGTCGAAACGTCGCCAAGACACTTCCAATTTTACGTGGGAGAAGACCCGAATAACCAAAGACCTACATACAAACACCCGCGAAAACCTGAGAAAACAAATATATATATATATATATATATATATATATATATATATATATATTTTCTTACTTCTTCGTAGGGTCTATGTGTGTTTTTCTTCTAGCCAGGTTTTCCCTACGTAGCCAAGGTTTTTTTTTTTTTGTAGCTCCAGCTCAGTACTGAGCTGGAGCTACAAAAAAACCTTCATATATATATGAACACCACTGTAATCTGTGGATTCTTCTCTTGCAACCTCCCACATAATTTCTATTACAAGCATATCTTTGATCTTCATGTAGATTCTGTAGATTAGATACTGTATACAGACAATAAAAATGTTGGATAACTATTTTGTTTGCCAATTGCCCACCTTTTTAGAAGAAAGACAAGGGCAAACTGGATTCTTTAAATAGGGTGTCTGAAATAATGTCACTGAGGAGCAAGCTATTGTCTCTTGTTCAAAAAGCAGGATGTGTAGAAGAAGGGATTTTGGATACGGGAAAGCAGATTCTGACTGAATGTTAGAAAAAATTCCTGAAACCAAGAGCAGTTTGACAGTAGAACCAATTACCTAGAGATGTGGTGAGCTTCTCTTCACTGAAAGTTTCAAGTAGAAGCTAGACAGCCATCTGTCAGGGATGCTTTAATTTGTATTTCTGCATTGAGCAGAGGATTTGATTCAATGGCCTAAGGAGTCCCTTCTAACTCTATGATTTTATGGAGCAATAGACAACATTCTGGAGATCAAAAGAGGGCAATTGGTAGTCTTGTGGGTGCCAGTTTGCTTTCTGATAAATGAGGTTTTGTGACTGGTTATGTCACCACGGCAGCATTTCATGAATGTAAAAGCCACCTATCATGACAATAATTTTTATCAGAATGTCGGCAACTGCTCTCAAGATTCTGAGAACGTCCACCACTCCAAGGGGTTGTCTGTTCTTGCTGCATCCTGTGGTCTTTGAAACAACATATTGGACATGATTAATGACCACAGACAACAGGGTCAGATTTCTCTGACTGCAATCATACCTATATGACACCAAGCTTCTATTAGGATGGAAAAATGGGTATATCTACTAACATTTGTTCAGAAACCACTGGAAGAAATAGTGGCATAAACTGACAAAGCATCCTGGAATTCAAAGGTTTTTTTTCCCTCCTTCTTAGCAGCATTTATGACTTATGCAGGAAATGTTTATCATAAGTTTCTATCCCAGTGCATTTTTCAAAATGAACAACCAACACTCAAGTGTCTAGGAAAGAAGCTTTATTAAGCTTCACATTAGAATGAGAAAAGCAGTAAATAAGTACTGCAGCCACGTATTCAGTTATCCACTGAAGGTTGCAAACAATTGATTATTAACAAAATGTAAAGTGCCAAATTTCAGCTAATTAATTATCTGGAGTGTTCGGTGCTAACTGTTGACAATATCCCTGCATCCAGCAGACAAGAGTGAGCTGTATATGTTCCTTCTGTCATTGACAGTGACATACAGTCAGCCCTGTTAGAGTTGACATAAGGTCATATTTTCCTCTCCAGTGAGACTGGGGCATCTACAAACTGTCGGCTGACGTTTTTAAACTATGATATTACAAACTCCACAGGCTCCTGTGATCTGTTTTACATTCCTTTGTTCCTGAGTTTCTTGAGCTGGTGAAGACCGAGTCAAAGAATTGCTCCTAATTTCTAAGCTTTGTATTTCTGACTTAAGTTTACAGGAAAACAAAAAACAAAAGACAACACTTTAACTGTTGATTCAGCTCCCAGCTTTTATCTAATTAAGAGCTGCTAATAGGTATCACTTTGGCAATCAATTTTTATCCCTCTTAGTCCCACCGAATCGTACCTTGCTAAGTGGATTTTGACTTTTGATTGGATCCTAAGTGATTTTAGAATAATGGTGGCTTGCTAGTTTTATGGCTGTAGAGTAAAAGTAATTTAGTACTATAACAGTGGGTGCTGCTGAAATTTCTACTTTTACATTGATGTAGTACATACACTTTTCTGAACATAAGATAGCATGTACAAGGTGTGGTGCAATATGAGATTTTTGATATTGCCAGGGAATCATATGTTCTGTGAGGTGCTGTATAAACAGTAGTGAAACAATTAGCATAAGCAACATGATGGAGATGATGATGATGATGATGACCTTTGGAAAGACTTAATGCAGTAATGGAATTAAAGCACTGGAAAAGCCAGGATGGAGACAGGATACCTATAGGCTGGTTTATACTTTTGGATAGATAGTAATTGGATGCTATTTGGTGCTTGGAATTCAAAGGCAAAGAAGATACGTTGGGGTACAAAAGAGTATAAAGAGCACTTCTCTGTTAGTCCCTAAACTGCCTGTGACTTTTCCCAAGATTACACAAACAAGCTTGAGAAAACGTATAGCTGCTATAAGGTACACTGCTTTGTACCTCTGCATGCTCCAATGCTTTTTTTCCCCTTTGAATCTGAGCGGGCTGCAAAGCTGTATTGGACACAGCCCATCAAAACTTCATGATTCCTGTCTATATGATTTACTATCAAAATACACTAGCGTAACATCAGAATATCATGGTTCAGTTGAAATCTTAAGGTGATTTTTGTAAATTCATGGCATAAGAAAGATTACTTGCCCAAAGCTTTTACTTTGATTGCTTTTTAATATGTCAGCCATTTTTCATCAAAGAGAAAAAGGTTTGTAGAAAACAAATATTAAGTTCGGTTATTAATGGACTATCAGTGAGCTTTGGGGCTTTGAGTTTAACCACCATTCTGTATGATGTCTCATTGGCAGATTATGGATAATTGCCTTTTATTAACTTTTATTTTTGTTTTCTATTTCCTACATCCAATATATTTTTGCCAATAGAAAAGACATGCTAATAACACAAGCATATGAGGGTTTGAAAATAGCCAACCATTTATTATTGATCAGCATTTATAGTATTTGTAGTATCATGTGGACTGGGTCACATCAGAGACAATGGTTGTTGCCTGTCTTTCCATTTGCTTGTGTAATATGGCCTTAGAAAGGGCTCTTTGGTAGACTACAATATAAATAATTACTGTGAACTAAATCTGAAACTCTTTCTTGTAGATTAGAGTCTTTCAAACCATATTCTGCAGATCCTTAGGGTTGTGCATAAAAACCTGACGGGGTTCTGTGAAAGGCTAAGTGGGAAAAATATACTCAAGTCCAGCCAATTTTCCTTCAGTACAGCTTTGTCTCTTGATCAATGATTCCACAATTGTATTCTTTTATATAACACCTTTGTTGGTTTGAAAGAAAGTTTGAAAACTTTTAGGTTCTTGGTGCTGCACACAATCTATAAAAGGTAATTTCTGACAAAGGATCCAGTGAAGTACATCCAGAGCTGATCTCACAATAGTTGCACCAAAACAGAGTTGTACAATATAAAATTTATACTGTATGATTTTAAAAGATTTTAAGCACTCTAGATCTCAGCCAGAATGGCTGTACAGCAATCTACACAATCCAGTCTAAAGAACTTTGGACTCATTGGTTTCAATGGGAGCAACAATCATGGGATTAAAACTACACTCCCATGCATATATACATATATCAGAATGGGATTCTGTTGGGTTCAGTTTCATTTATTCTCACCATAAAATAGGGAGATGTAGAGTCAAGGGGAAGTGAGAATCTTTTAGTCACATTGTTACAAGAAATCCTTCCTTCCCCAAATTTCATTTTACTGTTTCATTTGTGTTCATTTTGGTGTGTGTACATTAAGAGTAGACTAAAGAGAGGTGATGGCAAAAACTTTAGTAACCCCCACCATAAAGTGCATAGGATGAAACTTGAAATAGGACTTACAATGAATGTAAGATTTTTTTATCCATTGCTATAAAAATTTCTAATGAGTTTCAGACGAAGAAAATGGAAGAATTAGATTATGACAGTAAACTTACACTTATTTCTTTTTTAAACAAAAGTATTACTGTGAAATAGCTATTTATTCACTGTTTCACTTGGGCCATTTCTCTAGCTGTGCTTTTCATCAAATAGAATACTAATACTTTGTTTAATACTTGAATAACAACATAAGACTTTTGCACTTGGTGAGATATAATTTCTAACTCTGTCAAGAAATCAAAATAATACTGGTGATTCTTAAAGGAAAGAAAACCCATACATTCTGTCTTCAATTTGGTATGTGTTACCCTCTCAGAAGAGCAATTGCCTGTTGATGTTTTCCAGATATAATTAAAGGGAAAGTATGGAGTTTGGGATTTCTAATTAAGTTAATTAAGTGGAAGATTTGATTTTGCTGAAAAGGCTGCCACAGGTGGAATGAAGCCAGCCTGTAGCAGAAACTAGGATCATCAACCCCTGTGAGAATAGATGAATGATTAGATCAGAAATGCACTTGGACCTCCCATCCAGCTATGGTTTAGGGGCAACCAGAAATAGATATTGATTTAACAGAAGTTAGCCTGCTTAACAGGTTGCAGATTGTACTTGATAAGGCTTCTTGGTCTGGACCAAATCTCTAATCACTTAATCACTCTTCACTATGCTTGGAATCTGAGCTAGCTTCTATTTTGACCCGTATAGGGCTTAGATCCTGGTCCAAACTTATCTTTAGTCCAGGTTCTCTTTTCTCCTCGACACTAACTCCTGGATCAACTAGCTTGAAAGAAAGGAATTTAATTAGATTTTAGACATTAAGTCTATCAGTCTCAGTATGGTCATTGGTAGTAGAAGTTAATTTATAAATGCATGCATATATGTGTCTGCCTGCCCCACCTCTCTCTCTCTCTGTCTCTCTGTCTCTGTCTCTGTCTCTGTCTCTGTCTCTGTCTCTCTCTCTCTCTCTCTCTCTCTCTCTCCCTATTTCCCTATCTCCCTACCCACCCGCCCGCCCGCCCGCCTGCCTGCCTACCTACTTACCTACCTACCTATCCTGGATTCAGATTTGATTTAGGACCACACAATTCCCTGCTGGTGACAGCGTAGCTTCATCTATTTAGAATTTTTTGTAATTTTAAAAATCTTTTAAAACTCGCTTTATTCCCCTTTTGGGACATGTTGTTTATTTTATTATTTTGATTTATGACAGTAACAAACTGTTTAATGTCTGCCATTTTGCCATATGAACACATTTTATTAATCAGCATTTATTTTAAGGAAATGTATTTTTTCAATAACTAAATGAAGCCACCAGTTTCTTTGTAAAAGGATGCCCATCTGTCCAGTGCACATGAAACAATGATTGAATTAATAATAACGCCATAGTCAGAGCTCCAAACAGAGGAAGAAGGCAGATGACAAAATCAGTGATCCTTCTGTGCATGTGTTGTGCAGGGATGGCTAAATAGACACTGGCCTAGGGTGGTCATAGTTTAAGGGACACCAACTGTATCCTTCTTCCAATCTATTCTAAAAAGGCAGGTCTTTGCATCTGCAGGAGGTAGTGCTATCTGTCGATGTGGCCTAGGGATGCCATATACCATAACCATCAACTGGCCCTGGTGTTGTGACATGGCATGTGTGTTGAAAGAGGCATAGTTTGTGATGCAATTGTGCAACCCTCCTTGCAAGAGTTTGACAAAAACGTCAGACTCTTCAGAGACTTCTGGACCTAATCAATACTAAATTGTAAAGTCTCCTTTAAGCTACATTTCAGTTCTCATCATGGATGGATGTGCCCACACAGCTTTCTTGGCAACAGTGCAAAAAACGTTGTCACTGTTCTCCCACAGTTTTTTTAAAATTCCCAGGTCTAACCTGTGGCCCTGGGATTTCCTGATATTCTGTCATACAAGTACAAACCAGGCCAGAATCACATTTGCTTCCAAAGCAAAATATAGTCAGCCAAGATCTATCACCTACACAGCATTAATTGGCTCCTATTTCGAGCTGCCAGGTGACCTAAATTAGACACTCTCCTTTTTCAAAGTGGAGGTATTTAGTATTTTGCATGCTCTAGTCTTCTATATGTATATCCATACCTGTCAAAAAATTAAAATTAACCCACATTTCCACCATTGAAGCTGTCTGAAAAAAAAGTCTTGCGACATATACAGAAATCATTCTGATTCTTTGACAATCATCTGAGCAGTGCTAAAATCATTTCATAACTCGTAAAGTCTTCCCATTCAAATATGGTCCCATCTAGTATGATAAAGAGATGGACATACCACTACTGAGCATCTGGATATTCAGGCTGTTAATTAGAATATAAAAGGCAATTAATTTGTTGTGTTGCATGACAGTCTATATTTGTACACATGACAAGCTATGCCTGTTGCAATTTCCTTTTGTACATAGCCATTAAATGTATAACATCCCTTTCTCTTTACATATTGTCTACTTTCAAATACACGTGGTTCCACATTGTTTCAGATTTCATAAAACAAAAATCTTGGATTGTTTTGCAGTTAGTGCACAATTTCCAAATTATTTCAAAATATGATTTTTCACTTTTCCCAACAGCCAGTACTGGGGGAGGAGAAGAGAATACATCAGTTATAATTATCCTTTGACTAATATTTAATACCATGTTTTTGTTTTACAAAAAAGGAAAAACCCTATGAGATGGGTTTCACCTACTTAGACCTTCAAAACAAGACATTCAGTCAAGCCATCAGCAATATGGCAGGTACTTACTAACACCACATGCCAGGAAAGAAGGTCATTGTTGATTGGCTGGCTGATTTAAAGCCTCCTCTTGCTGATTGCCTCTGAAACTATAGGTATGCCTGTATGGAATAATTTATTGTCATTATTGTTATAATACACTGGAAGTCCTCGTGTTAGTGAATGCAGTGGCATAAACATTGCAAAGCAAATATCAGTTTATCGGTTCATTAGAACTCTATTTCACATAAAACCTCTTTGCTTCCACAGCTTTTTTTTCTCCCTGATAATGTCCAGGTCTTGCTATACCTTGTAATGATAGTTTAGAAAAGGTATTTAGCCCTTTCCATTCAGGTCTTTAATGCTTGACTTTTTTCTTCAATCAGACTGTATATAGGTCACAATAATTCCCTAAGCTTTTTTTATTTTTAGAAAGCCAAGAAATTGTCTATCAATTTTGTTTAATAAAAATGTATTCTGCAACTCTGTCGCATAATTATGGACACAGAAAGGATGCATATCTTTATCTCAACCCTTCTTCTTCCTAGCGTTTGCCAGAAGGTTACCGGCTATCAGGGTCCAGACATATGGCTTTCCCAAACATTGGGCCTAAAATGGGAGGTTTATCTGAATTTCAACCCTATCCACAGTAATCCCATTGTACAGCTATAGCATCAGAAATTAAAAGCAGAGATCTTCCCAACTTAGTAATCTTTTATGATCCAAATATTTGTGTATATTATATATTTATGCGTGCAATACTCTGCCTGCAGGAAGTGAGAGAATTCAAGAGGGTCTTGAACCAAATTTGTAACTTGGGCTTCACATTAGTTCTGTTTCATATGAGTTGATGGTTGTTTTATCCTTAACTGTCTCATAATGTTCAAATTCTTCACTGGAACTTCATTTAAATCTTTAATGAGAACTCAACTGAAATTTTGAATCCCTTTTTGTTAGGTTTTCAACATTTTAAAGTGTGTTGCATCCAGAGGAAATTACAGTAGTTGGTATGTTACTGTGGCAATCTATATGTTCTTAGTAATATTTTGTGACAAGGAGGATGAGCTGGATTTAAAGATATTCCCCTTATAAAAAGAAGAATAGACAAACAAGCAAACAAATAACGCAAACCAAGATATTGTGGGAGGCCCAAATTCCATGCATTGTCAATTTAGGTTTGCCAACTACATTTGAAACTAAAAATTCCCTTTCCCTAAAAAATATGTTTATATACCATTTTTTTCCTCTGAAGTGTGTGTGTATGTATGTCTGTAAATGAATACACATGCACAGACAAAACATGAAAAATAATAAATAATTTAATTGGTAACTTTGGATTAGAAAGTTATAAAATAAGGTATCTCATTTAAAAAGTATATATACAAATCACTCTTTCTCATACTCATTCACATGCAAGACAAGCAGTATGTATTAACCATTAAGCAGACTAAGCATGTGCTTAGGGCACCAGGCCCAAAGGGGGCACCACAAAGTTTAGAAAGGAAAAAAAAAAAAACCCAATGAAGATTTGTAAAAAAAAAAAAGATGTACAAAGGTGGGGGGGCACCAATATTTGTCAGTGCTTAGGGCACCAGTGAGCCTTAATCTGCCACTGAAGACAAGCCCTTCTCTCATTCTCTTCCTTCCTTCCAGATTGAAACACAAAAAAGAAGAAAATGTTAGAATTTGAGTAAGAATAGAAGAAGGTCTGGGAACAACAGAGAAGAAAAGAAAGAAGAACGAAAGGTGGTTTCAGAGGAAAGAAAGGGAAACTGCAGGGAATCAAAAATGTTCTTTATTAGATTAATGGAATCTTGAAAGCCTATCAAGATTTCCTATAAAGATATTCCTTGATTTAGGACTTTAATGGACCCTGCCCATCAGAGTCATAAGTCGTGATCATCATAAAATGGGCCAGTCATGTGACCAACATAATTTTACAACATTTTTTGCAACAATAATACAGTGGCTGCCATGGTCATTAAGTGTACCAGTGGTTCATTATAAGCTCAGTTTTGCCAAAAAACAAACAAACTCTGGAAACACCAGGTTTTGGCCAAATTGTCATAAAACATATTACCGTGGAACTGCAAGTTCCAGTTGCCAAACACTTGAAATTTGGTCACATGACCATGGGGGGGGGCAACCATTAGAACTTTGAATCTGGGTCATAAGTAACCCCAGGTAGGTTCATTGTAACTTTGAATGGTCGCTGAGTGACCAATCTTAAATTGAGGACTACCATTATTTTTTTAAAAAACAAATGAAGGTAGAGTTGAGGTTTTTTTCTTGCACTTTCTACTTTCCCAGGACTGAGTTGCTTTTTCTCCTCTCTTAACAGTTCATTGCTCTTTCCACCCCTTCCCAAGCCCACATCTACATTCCTCCACAGGTGGGAAGATAGAATAGGGTGACACTGAAGCACAGAATTCGGGCAATCACAAACAGAGGAAAACCACAACAGGGGGTTATTTTGATATGATTCTGTAAATTGGGTGTAATTTGATCAGGTAGGCAGTATCTTTTTCTCCAGTCTATGTATGCTGTGTTAAAAATGAATATTTATTCTGAGATGGATACATTAACTTTTTTGATTAGAGAAAAGACACTATCTACATTTATTGGTGACTAGAAACCACTTATGAACTTTTGGCATGAAAATGAAAAAAAAAAGAAGAAAGAAATTGTGATTCATGGCTTTGATGATTTAGACAGGATAGATAATACAAAGAAGAACATTATAATATCATTTTAGAGAAAGTTTGAAATATAATAGTACTTATAACTGATGTGAAGAATATGAAGCATTTATGAAGCATTTCCTATGTCCTTTATCTTTCTTTTGTATCTTTTTTCTTGTTTTGCATTTTTTCTTTCTCTTTGCTTGCTTTCTTTTTATTTTTTCTTCCTTGCTTTAGCTTTTAATCTTCTTTTTTCATAGTTCCAATAAAAATATTTTTTAAAAAAACCCAAAAATGAATGTTTATCTATTTGCTATGTCAGAGCCATTGTGGTGCAGTAGTTAAGGAGAGGGGTTAGGAACAAGGAGAAACAGATTTTAGTCTTTTCAAAGACATGGAAGACAGCTGGGTGACTTGGGCCAATCACTCTCTATCAGCCCTAGACCAGTAAGTAAAACAACATCTATCTACTAATACTCACTGGACTAGTGTGGTGGATAATGGTACATCACCTTCAATAAAGTGCCCTTCATCCTACAGTGGATTGATTTCAGCTGATAATAATAATGTATTCATGCATTCCCCAGATCCCAATAACTAGGTAGTTTACATTAATGAAAAAATAGTATCCAGTAAAGCATATATCACTCAACAAGCCCAAATCATCAAATTACTGGAGCACAAACAATAAATATGATCAGATATTTTATAACTGTCATAGACACAGGTGTACATTTCTTTTCTGTATTAATGTATTACTATTATTGGATAACTCTTTCTGGTTTTGAAATCCTGTTTTTCACCATTCAGGGAAATCACACTGAAATTCTTGCAATGTTAGTAGCTCATCCTACTGAGAATGACTTGTATTAATCACTTATTCAAACGGGGATCCTAGAGAAACTATCAAGAAAAATCTTACTTTGGTGTAAGCACCTGGAATGTAAAATATCTACCTGAAATTATAAAACAGACTTTGCCTCCCTGTCCTGACCCAAAATTAGTTTTGTTGTTATTATCTGATGGTTCATGTAAGGATCTGATTCACAATGAGCTTGTCACATTTTTGTTACTGACAGTTTGAGTGGAAATAGGCAAAAGGTGTAGCATTCTCACCAAGTCATGTTGAACATATTAAAGAGAGAGGCAAATAGTCCTGTCAGAAAAGTAAATGCATCAGCTCAGACCAGATTTCTGCAACCTGGTGCCCTCCAGATATTCTGGCATTGCCCAAATTGAGAATATCTATCTGTATGTAGGGAAGCTGAATCAATACATCAGAATATATGCTACCCAACAATATTAAACAGAGCAGTGATAATGTTTCTTAAACAGTGTACATCTATCATCTGTTCATTAGTCTTGTTGAAGCTATTGGGGTAATCATCCTGTTACTTACCGGCCATATTCAATTCATCCATCACTTCTTCTATTGTTTAACCACACTGCACTTGGACTGAAAAGAGCAGATCGTGGCTTGATTTATTTTTTAAATCACTCGCTTCCCTTTTTGTGTTACTGAATTATATATTTAAAAAGAAGGGGAGGGGGAAACAAGTTGGGTTCAAAATTGTGTTGCTTCTAATTTGTTTGTAACACTGTGTGCAGTTGCTGCTAGTCTCTTACTTGTGGTGCTTATAAATAAAGGAAAATCTTTCTTATGCCCGACAAAGCTAAGCTTTGGTGGAGGGGAGGGGGCATCCCACTTTGGTATTTGCAGTTGAATTTTGACAAATGCACGGCCTGCGTTTTGGGTGTTAAGGGAAATGTAAAAATATGTCTAGATCTTGTGAATGCTCACGTGGCAATTTGTTGGTTTGATTTTTCAGGTCGTGATTTGGCAAGCACAACCCTCCCTGGATACCCTCCACACGTCCCCCCTGCTGGACAGGGCAGCTACTCTGCTCCAACGTTGACAGGGATGGTGCCTGGTGAGTTTTCATTAAAGAAAGAGAAGATGGGGCGGGGGGGGGGACATGGGAAGTACAAATGAAAGCAATGACTTTCAGCCAAATATGACAAAGCCCAATATTTCCTTTGTGCTCCTTTTACATGCCAGCTGCATCTAGATTTACAAACCTGAAGGCAAGGAGAGATGCTAAACACACAAATTAAGTAACTGCCTTTCTCTGACTCTGTAATTGTATTATGACAATGATGTATATAACTCCTGGAAACTTAGACCTTGACATCAAGCTGATGGGAGGGAGACTGATTTAAAAGAACTGGTAGAATGGGTACTAAGGGAAATTATTCAGTCAAAATATATCCGGAAGGAAGCTTCCTGTTGAATACATATGACAAGAGATATGTAAAATTAATTTTGGAATTACTTTGCTCATTGCATTTTTAGCATGTGAATCATTTAAATTAACTTGATTATAAACATGTCTCACAATTGTACCTGTGGGTTCTCATACTTGGAAGTGATATGCTTAACCTATACAGGTAGTCCTCAATTTGTAACCATTACACTTTGTTTAATGACCACTCAAAATTACAATGCCACTTGTGTTAATCAGACCCTAATATTGAAAATTGAGCTGATCTTACTGACTATGCAAATATATCTGAATTTCTCTATTTAGCCAATTAAGCTTTAATCTGTATAAGCAAAAATGATTTTGACTGGTCAGTCAGTGCTCTCTCACCAATTCTTTATTCAGAAAATACATAATAGATCCACCCAGTGGTGAAATCTAAAATTTGTTACTACTGGTTCTGTGGGCGTGGCTTGGTGTGTGTGTGGGGTAATGTGACTGGGTGGGTGTGGCCAATTTTTTTTTACTTTTAAAACCATTTTTTTACATGTAAAACCATATAAAAAATGCTTTCAAGAGGCTCTGACGATCCCAGCTGAGTTGCCTGATCAGCAGAGGGTTTTTAAAAAACCCTCTGACGATCAGGCAACTCAGCTGGGATCGTCAGACCTTGGATCATCAGAGCCATTTAAAAGAAAAATAAACCTTTTTTTCTTTTAAATGGCTCTGACAATCCAAGCTGAGTTGCCTGATTCGCAGGCAACTCAGCTGGGATCGTCAGAGCTTGGATCGTCAGAGCCATTTAAAAGAAAAAAACTTTTTTTCTTTTAAATGGCTCTGTTGATTCAAATTGAGTTGCCTGATCGGCAGGCAACTCAGCTGGGATCGTCAGAGCTTGGCTCCTCAGAGGCATTTAAAAGAAAAAAAGCCTCTGATGATCGCGCAGCTCAGCTGGGCATGGGGAGTGGGGGCAGGGATTTTTGCTACCGGTTCTCCGAACTGCCCACTGCCATCGCTACCTACTTGCCTGAGCCAGTCCGAACCGGGAGCATTTCCCCCCTGGATCCACCTCTTGCAAAATCATTTTTTTCCTAAGACAGTTAAATGGAATCAATAATTTTTTTACATTTCCAGTTTATCGTGTAAACTGAAAATTGAAAATTACCAGCTTCCCACATATGTGTTTGGAAGAAACAATAAAGAATTCTGTAGTGGTTTCCTGAAATATTTCCTCACTCCCATAAAGAGAACAAGCTGCATCATCTTACACTCATTATACAGTAGGTGCAATAGTAGAGATACAACTAAATTACTGAACATATTCAATTTTATACTTGAAGTAGCCATGTAGATAAACAATTATATATATATATATATATATATATATATATATATATATATATATATATATATATATATATATGCAGCCATGTAGATTAATTTGCATACTTCCCTCTTTCTTGAATGATAATATCCTGATCTTAAAAAATGAACATTGTTTATAATTTTTCTCAATCCCCTTTCTTCCTTCAAACTAGGCTAACTAGCATCCAAAATAACTTACTGATCCTCTCTTGTCACTTATCATTTGGAGGGCCCATTTCAGAAATCTCTTATGAATGCATTGCAGTCTTTTATCATTTGGCTGTGCAACAGACGACAGATCAGCTTTATTACACACACATCAGTGTGATATGACTGAATTATTCTGCGCTGACATTTATACAGGGAGAATTCATTTCACCAATTCTCAGACACTCACTTCTAGACATATTGATCTCTTGTAATAATTTTCAAAACATGCAAAAAAGTGGCTGCAATAAATCTTTTAATAATTAGCCATAAGGGAGGGCTATAATTAATGAACACAGTAGAGAAAAAAATATAAAATAAAGGAAGTGTAAAGGAGAAGCTCCTTATCCTTTTCCTCCTTGTCTTCTGCCAATAGTATATACTCTACTGTAGAATCTTGTTCTGAAACATGCTAGTAAAAGGAAAGATATAGAAATGAACACTGTAAGCTTTTCAGTGTGTATAATATCTGTCAAATATTATGTAGGATTTGTTCCATAAAGATCAGATCTGGAGGCAGGTATCTTGGAATAAGATATATTATGAGCAGAAAAACAGAACCAAGATCAATTTGGGTAATATTTGTCATAATCCTCCTTAGTGTTGAAAATGAGAATTGCATTGAATTTATTGGCATTCCTAAATCATTGTGAAGCCAGGACAATTGAAGAACGTGCGGTGTGTAGTCACCAGTATGAAATGCATACTCATCACAACAATGATGAAGGATTATTCCTGTAGGATAACTTATGCTGTGTCCCCAGACCATGCTGTTTTTTTAAAAAAAATATTGTCCTCTAATATAGGATTATTCAACCTTAGAAACTTTAAGACAGGTGGACTTCAATTCCTTGAATCCCTCAGCCAGCATGCTGGCTGAGGGATTCAAGGAATTGAAGTCCACCTGTCTTAAAGATGCCATAGTTGAGAAATTCTTCTGTAGTATATACCATTGTCTTAGATCAATGGTCACCAACCAGTGGTCTGTGAGAACATTTTGGTGGTCCGCAGAAAAATTATTTGCATTTTGATATTGCACTAAATACTATTTATCTTTTTAAAAATTCCTATTAGTGGTCCGTGGAATTTAAAATTATGAATGTAGTGGCTCCTGAGGTCTGAACGTTTGGTGACCCCTGCCTTAGATACAGTCCTCTCCATTCAGGAGCATTATGATTAAACCTGCTCTTTGAGAAATAATATAAAATTTGTAACATGGCCCAGTATATCAATCAGTACAGCAGATTTTTTAAAAATGGTCAAACAGCCCTAAATGCTTGATTTCTTTTCAGGACAAATTTCATGTGTGTGTGGGTGTGTGTATTAAACTTGTAGAAATACAACATAAATCACACTGAGAAGTCTCACTGAATTTTCTAAAGGAAAAGTAAGATTCAAATACAATAAAGTTTCATAGATTCAGAAAACCAAGTACGATTGTTGAAAATATGATTATATATATGGACTGCAAATAAGATGACGTACCTATTTTTATCTTATGTTCTGTGAGTTTTCTAGAAGCATCTAATGGCTCTTCAGTCTGATTCTTTTCTTCCTATTAGCAACTTTCCATGGTGTCTTATTAATTGAGTTGCCTAACTCATGTCATGCTTCCCATACTTTATTCCTCCATTCTGTATTTTCATGGGTACCATCGCTGTTTATTTAATGAGTAACAACATGATTATTTTCTTAGTTGATTCCCAACATCTTGCTGACCATAAGAAGCATCTACAAGAAAATGTGGTTGTATGTACAATTGTGGAAGGTGATGTTAAGGTTGAGTTACACTTATTCACATGATATGAGCTTTTAGATAGCTACCACCAGTGGTAGGATTCAAATAATTTAACAACCAGTTCTCTGCCCTAATGACTGGCTGGGTGAGCGTGGCTGTGGTGGGCATGGCCAGGGGGTGTGACAGGCAGCATTCGGCCTCCTGCACCCCCTTGAGAGCAAAAACAGTCTGCAGGGGGGTTGTGCCCCCCTCCTGTGCCCCATTTTGGGCCTAGTAGGTCTCCCTGCAACCCCCTGAGAGCAAAAACAGGCCGCAGGGGACCCACACCACACACCCCGTGCCTTGTTTTGGGCCTAGTTGGCCACCCTGCACTTACCTAGGAGCCAAAATGGGGCACATGGGGACTTCTGGAAGGGGTGGGGAGGGGAGGGGCAGGGCCAGCCAGCAATTTAACAACTGGCTTGGCCGAAGGGGTGAGAACCGGTTGAATCCCACCACTGGCTACAGCCAATTCCAATTTCATAGAATGTTCATAAAATAATCAGATTGTATGTTTTTGGAGTGATTTGGAGGAAGATTGAGTGGTGTGTGTGGGGTGGCGGGGAAATATGTTTGCATAGCAAAGAACTATTTCTATTACTTTGGCCTAACATACATGGCACCTTCATGCACAGTTTATTAAAGAAATTGCAGTAATGTACATTCCATATGTTTACTTCTGATTGGAAACTGGGTTTTTCCTATGTTCCAGGAAAAAAAATCTTATATAGTCAAAAAATGATTATGTGATAAAATTTTTTAAAATTTTTGTTTACTTCTGTTCCGTCTTGCAATGAAGTTGTGTATTGATCTATATGGTGATAATAAGGGTTAATTTGTGGATGACCCTTCCTTGAAGCTGGGGGATAGATTTAGTTAATCTTCATATCTTTTTCACTCTTAGCATTCTATTCTCTCTGATGTCTATTTTGACAGTGAAACTGTCAAGCCATTTCATGGGTGGATATGTAAAAGCATGAGTTCTATTACAGGTTAACAAGGTTTGAGGATACATTTTTTTTATGGAATCACTGAATATGTCCCACAGAAATGTTCCACATTTTGTATGCTTTTTGTATTTTACTGTGAACACAGAAGGCAAGAATGGTCAAAGAGATTAATTCAATGAACCATAAAGAACAAAGCAATAGATTTGCTTCTGCACATCAGTTATGCTAGTAGTTCAATCAAAGTACACAGATGGAATAAGTTGTCTTTAAAATATAGGCTGTGTGGAAGAAGCGATAACAAGGATAGAAATGCTACAGATGGTAATATTAGCGACATTATTTGTTTACAGTTTGGTGTAGTGGTTAAAGCACCATGCTTAAAACCCAAACACTGTGAGTTCTAGTCCTGCTTCGGGTACAAAGCCAACTGGGTAACCTTGGGCCAGTCACTCTCTCTCAGCCCTAGAAAGCAGGCAATGGAGAACCATTTCCAAAAAACCTTGTCAAGAAATCTGCAAGGACTTGTCCAGGCAATTGCCAGGAGTCAAGACTGACTCAAAGACACACAGAGTTTATAAACTGATGTTAGAAAATCTATTTTCTTTGCAAAGTTTTCTTTTGATCACTGATATTATGTTGTAGTACCCTGACAGTAAAAAATCAGGCACTCGGAGTCAATCTATGGGGAGTTCCAGATTTGTTTTTCAATCTGCCAACAGAACACGTCACCTGTAATGGAGTTTTCATGCCGTGTATCTAGTGTGAAGGGTAACTTGTACCTTAAAAATCCACCATTAGCTGCCACATTAGTATATTAGGAAGTTTAGCTATGCATTAGCAGCCAATGGTGTCCACCTGTTGTTCACTGGAGAGAAAATTTTTACTGTCTCCCACTTCTTATGCTGTTTAAGAATTTGATTTCCATTATGGAACTATAGAAGAAAATCGGTATATACGGAGTTTAAACAGCTTGCTTCCATTTGGTAAGATGATACCATTTTTCCTATTCAGGTAGTCAAGGCTTTTGAATGAAACTTTGCAAGCATACCATCTGTACAACTCAGATTATTTAGGATTTGAAACTCAGGCGTCCCCAAATGGCAAAAACAGATGTTCTTCAATATGTCTGTTTACATTTTTTGTTTTTTGTAGTTGATATTATCTGATCACTATTTTATAGTGGTTCTTGGGAAATATTTTTTTCTTTTTTTCTTTTTTAAACCACCAAATGAATATACAAAAGCACATGCATATTAAAGTATGGATTGCACACATGTAAGAGGGAATGTTAGTAAAGTTTTTGTGGGTATGTTTCAGGGGTGAAATGCTACCGGTTTGGATGGGTTCGGCTGAACTGGTAGTGATGGCGGCGGGTGGTTTGGAGAACCGGTAGCGACGGCAGCATGAGGCCCCGCCTACCTGTCCGGTCGTTGTTACTTCCTGGTTTTAACCAGGAAGTAACCTGTTTTTTACCCTCTGCGCATGCGCAGAAGGTCCGTGCACGCATATGATGTGGTGCATTCACTTTCGAACTACTAGGGAAGGTAAGTAGATTTCACCCCTAATATGTTTATGGCAGAACGATGAAGGGGTATTTTTGTATTTACTTGGCATAGTATATTTAGTTGCTGGATAGCATGCAATAAACAAGCTTGAGCACTGATCGGTACACAAATCTGAAAAAGTCAAGATTATTTGAAAACATTCTGACTTGTTTCAACATGTACAGTATTGTGAGAAAAATGGTGATTGTCTGGTAATCTCACAGACCAGAACTCGGTTTCAGCAGGTTCTGACCAGTTTTGGAAAACTGGTAGTGGAACTTTTGAGTAGTTTGGAGAACCGGTAGTGAAAATTCTGACAGGCCCTGCCCCCATCTATTCACTGCCTCCCGAGTCCCAGCTGATCGGGAGGAAATGGGGATTTTGTAGAAACCTTCCCCTGGAGTGGGGTGGGAATGGAAATTTTGCAGTATCCTTCCCCACAAAAGTATCCTTCCCCTGCCATGCCCACCAAGCCATGCCACGCCCACCAAGCCACGCCCACAGAACTGGCAGTAAAAAAATTTGAAACCCACCACTGTCACAGACCAAATAATTGTTTTATCTTGGGAAAGCCCATGCATATTTCAATGCAATGAGGATAAATTTTAGAAAATATTCTCCAAAATAGGGAAACCTAATAAACCAATCAGGAAAAGGTTCCTTGAGAAAAAGTGGGATTTCTGCCCAAAATTTGTAGTAATGTGGCTTTTTTCTTATGTTTCCCCCCTTTTCAGTACTGAGTTGCTGTTTCTCTTTTCTCTTTCCCCTTTCCTAAGGCCAGATCTACATTCTTTCACAAGAATCTGATTAAGACACTATAAAATAATTCAAATATGATAGCAGGGAAACAGTATATGTTTTTTCATGATTGCAACATTTGAAGCAGTGACTGAACATTCAAGCCATACTGAACTTTCAGATTGTTTTGCCTTCCCCAAAATAATAATTATTGAGTGGAAAAATGCAGGAGCCTGATTCAGCTCAATTCAACTTTATTATATTTAAGGCTAGGTGTATAGATAAGAACTCTCCCACAAAAGGTACATACATACAGTATGTATCTGTATATAGAATAGAATAGGATAACAGAGTTGGAAGGGACCTTGGAGGTCTTCTAGTCCAACTCCTTGCCCAGGCAGGAAACCCTACACCACTTCAGACAAATGGTTATCCAACATCTTCTTAAAAACTTCCAGTGTTGGAGCATTCATAACTTCTGGAGGCAAGTTGTTCCACTGATTAATTGTTCTAACTGTCAGGAAATTTCTCCTTAATTCTAAGTTGCTTCGCTTCTTGATTAGTTTCCACCCATTGCTTCTTGTCCTGCCCTCAGGTGCTTTGGAGAATAGCTTGACTCCCTCTTGACAGCCCCTGAGATATTGGAACACTGCTATCATGTCTCCCCTAGTCCTTCTTTTCATTAAGCTAGACATACCCAATTCCAGCAACCATTGTTTATATGTTTTAGCCTCCAGTTCCCTAATCATCTTTGTTGCTCTTCTCTGCACTCTTTCTAGTGTCTCAACATCTTTTTTACATCGTGGTAACCAAAACTGGATGCAATATTCCAAGTGTGGCCTTACCAAGGCATTATAAAATGGTATTAACGCTTCACGTGATCTTGATTCTATTCCTCTGTTTATGCAGCCCAGAACTATGTTGGCTTTTTTGGCAGCTGCTGCACACTGCTGGCTCATATCTAAATGGTTGTCCACTAGGACTCTAAGATCCCTCTCACAGTTACTACTATTGAGCAAGCTACCACATATACAGTACCTGTGCATTTTGTTTTTAAAGATGATCTAAGATGTTCTACAATTATATGATTTTTTTCAATTTTAGAATTATACGAAAATATAATGCATGGCTAAATTACCATGTTGTCTGATTTAACATAGAGCAGATATAATGGGATGTGTATTGTTTGGGTTTAATATACTGATGTTTTATAAAGCAATGTACTGCTTCAACCTGACAAAGTGAGCAAATCTGGATATTGCCCAGTCAGAGAAAGACTGGGGCCCACTAAGCTTGTTCTGTTTGTATATGGGTGCGGTGAATTCACATTTTCGCACAGCAGACACTACAGTTACTTTAAGTCTAGCTTAATCAAACCACATGATTCAGATTCTTTTCTAAGTGTTATTTTGCTCAAACAAATTACACAAAGCAAAAATAGCTTGCTTCCAACAACATTTCTAAGCATCAACCTTGTGTTTTGTCCAGGAGGCTTCAAAGTGGAATAAGCTGATGCAGTCATTCTTGTTTATATAAACACTGGCTCTGCAGTTCTTATCAATTTTCCTATCTGGTAACCTCAGCTCTAAGAATTCCCATGCTAGAAGGAATATGGGAAGTGTGGTCCCAATGTATCTGGTGGGCAATGAGACTGTGAGAAGGCTACATCAGATAATGTCAGATGATGTCCTCCTAGTTTCTGGAGATATAAAAGCAAAATATCAGATGGGTATAAAGCCTTAGGGACTAGAAAAAGATACAGGTGAAATTATATTTAGTCATATTTATTTGTGTCTATGGGTGTGCGTGTGCCTGTGTGAGAGTATTCACATATCTCTTTCTTTCCCTGGAGGCTGAGATGCTGGCCTCATCCCTCATGGTTTGCCTTTCACTTGACTGTCATTCTCATTGTCCTCTTGGGGCTTAACGGAGGGTGACAGGAAAGGATAGACTGTCCGGGATCGTAATGCTGAAAATATAGTCATTAATGGGACTCTGGAAACCCAGATGTCCTTTCCGAACATTGGTAATTTGTTTTTAATGAAAAACCATGCAGTGACCCTGAACAAATGAATTTCCTTTATATGAAGTCTATGTGTGCAATTACCCAACTAAAGGGATCTGAAAATGATGAAATTCAAACTCAGGTTTCACTTTTAAAAATACACTAGATACTGTCGAGTTTTGTGTGAGTTGCTGGGTCAAAAAAACATTCACAAGGCCACATTAATAAAATGTATAAAGTTGATGCTTTAAGGAAGAACGATGTAGGTCCTTAAGAACATTGCTCTATTAGCTGTATTATTCTTTTTTGAAACTCAGAGGTTTCTCTGTAAATCTTAAAAATAGTTCTTGCGTTAAAGCTTTAAATAGAAAGTCACTTTAACCAGAAAGCACATTTAAATTAAAAATGCTTCTTTTCATCACTACTGGTGATGAAAATATCTGCTAAAAAAAAATATTTGTGGGAATAACTCCATGAATCCCGCAAAGAAACATATAAGAGGTAGTCCTTGACTTACAACAGTTCGTTTAGTGACAACAGTTACTGAAAAAAGTGACTTATGACTGTTTTTCACACTTAGGACTGTTGAAACATCCCTCTGGTCACATGATCAAAATTCAGATGCTTGGCAGCTGACTCATGTTATGATAGTTGCAGTGTCCCGGGGTCATGTGATCCCTCTTTGTGACCTTCTGACAAACAATGGGCAAGCCAGATTCACCTACCAACCGTGTCACAAGTTAAGAACTGCAGTGATTCACTTAATAATTGTGGCAAGCAAGGTCATAAAATGGAGCAAAATTAGGATCTTGCCTGAGTCTCAGTTAGCAACACAAATGTCTCACTTAGCAACAGAAATTTGGGGATCAATTGTGGTCATAAGTCAAGGACTACCACTACCTAAGTTATTGCAGGAAAAAAGGGAGCAGTTCTCCATACATAAATGTGAAAATAAAATTGAATCTAGAAAGAGGCATCGAAATGAGGCAACAACATATTATAAAGTGAACAGACAAGTACAAGGTTGGGCAAGCATGTCTCTCACACACTTCAAGACAGCTTCCTGAAGTGGGGGGTGGGCATAGCCCCTCCTT
This sequence comes from Arizona elegans, assembly GCA_022577455.1. Classification (NCBI taxonomy): domain Eukaryota; kingdom Metazoa; phylum Chordata; class Lepidosauria; order Squamata; family Colubridae; genus Arizona; species Arizona elegans. The sequence goes on from JAKOOJ010000020.1 coordinate 14,248,947, forward strand.
TCATTTGAATCTCTTGACAGTGAGAACAGCATCTTGCCTTGGGCGTAATCCTGGCACTCTGGGCTAGCACCATTGCAAGGCTGTGCTGCTCCTCCTTCATTCTTCTAAGCATGCTGCCCACCATGTATCACTAAGTGTTGTATCTTATGATTCTTGATGAATCTTATTTTTTTTCTTCTTTCTCCTTTTATATATACTGAGAGCATATGCACCAAAGACAAATTCCTTGTGTGTCCAATCACACTTGGACATAAGTGTGATTTTGTTCTGTTCTGTCCTGTTCTCCAAAGTCCAAGTGGAGAATCACCCAGTCTATTGAAGAGATCTTGAGTCTAGATGCATCTGGATCAGGGGTGGGTTCTACTTACCTTTACTATCGGTTCGCAACAGGATCACGCGTGTGCATTCGCTTCACTTTCGCATGCACCTTGTTTCTGCACATGTGCAGAAGCTTCTGCTCATGCACAGATTGCCAATGATGACATCTGGGGCAGTGGGCGGGGCCTCCCGCCGATTTGACTACTGGTTCTTGCGAACCGGTCTGAACCAGGGGCAACCCACCACTGATCTGCATCCCATTTGTGTGCTATTAAAATGCTGGATTATACTGCTCCCCTTTCCTCATTTGGTAATTAGAAAAACAAAAACAAATTGCAATCAGTTTACATCAACAGGACCAAACCAACTAGATAAAACCAGTGATTTAGCATCATCATGAGAAAAAATGTAGCTCCTGAAAGTATTGCTAACAGCTGCTAGATTCTACAGATTCTTTTGGAGCTTGAATCCAAAGTCCTAGTCCTACTTGGTATTAAAATCACCTTTAAACCTACTAAAAGATCTCAGAATAGGACATGCTTTTCAGCTGCAGGATTGCAGCACAGCCATTTACCTTCTGATGAAACAGATTTGGAAGCGGGTTTAAAAAATGTTCCTCCTGACTTGCAGAGATTTTACACAGGTGTGATTGAATTTAGAATTACATAGACGTGAATGGAATAAGATACATGTTTTTTTCCCAATCTACCTGTTCTCTACTTCAGTTCTGTTTCATAAACTGATAGTGTGACAAATGGTTTCTCAACACTTGTGGTGGGAAGCTAATTTTGTGTTCCAACAAGGCAACATTTACAGGCTCTGAACAATAACTAGGTAAGCTGTATCTCTCTCATTTTTATTTGCTCTAGATAGATTTTCTATTAAGGCTAAGAGCATAAGATTCATGGTCAAGGAGTATCTGTTTCTTTAAGTAACTTGCTACTAGTCTTTGGAGTGCATTCAGATAGAAACTTAGGATGTATCTTCTTGGATCATGCCTAAGTTTAGCATTCAGTCCAAAGCAGTTCAATATAAGGCTCTAGAACAGGGTTGTCAAACTCGCATCATCATATCATCATCACATGATGTATCACAACTCCCCGCCCCTTCGCTAAACCAGGGTTGGGCGTGGCCAGTGCGCATCCGGCCCATGGGCTGCAAGTTTGATACCCCTGCTCTAGAAAATGATAAGCAACCAATGGTCACCACTAACCATTATTTTCCACTCATTTAAAAATTGGGACAATGCCAGCAAACTCAAACCTGATTTAAAACCAAGCAAAATCAATTAATGCATTTTTTTGGTCATAAGAATAAGACTCCTTAGACTTCAAATATGTTTTTCATATCCCTCCTTTCTAAAAACATTATGCTATTAGGGGTTACAATGTGTTCCAGTTTATTAGATGCTGTATATAGGTGATGTTTAAGTAAACATGAACTATCTAAAAAGATGACAGTGGTACAGTGGTTATTCATTCATTTAATTTATTTAATAATCAAATTTATATGATCGCCCATCTCATGGACTCTGGGTGGCATATAACAATTGTATCTACAGTATCTAATGTGCCTCACACTGCACAGCATTTCAGGGAAAAAAATTATGTAGCATTTATATTCCACTTTGTTCTGACAGTCCTGAAGCAGATTATATTTTCTTGGCAAGGTGGTTCTTGTTTTTGCCACCATACTAATAATTGTAGTATTGTAGTACAGTGGACTAAAGCACTGTTATTAACATCTGCTGCTTGCAATTACTGCAAGTTCAAATCTCACCAGGCTTAAGGTTGACTCTGCCTTCCATCCTTTCAAAGGTAGGTGAAATGGGGACCCAGATTGTGGGGGCAATAAGCTGACTTTGTATAAATATACAAAAGTATGAAGGCTATTTCTTAACGCATTGTAAGCCGCCCTGAGTCTCCGGAGAAGGGTGGCATATAAATTAAAGCACACACACAAAAAAATTCTTCTTGCTTGACAGAAATAAGTTATAATCTGCTCTTAGTTCCTCTCCTACTTGTCTAGATGGGGATTGGGAAAAAGAATTCAGGGCAGTGAAGTCCCAACAAAGTTCCAGTTGGACATACATATCCTCTTCTGCATTCATTCAACATTTTTTTCTTTTTATTAAAAAATTTAAAAGAAATTTTTTTGAAAAGAAAAGAATATGGTTCTTTGAAAATTGATAGGATGGAGGCAAAAAAAAAAAAAAAAAAGGATGTCCTAAGACCTCAATGAATAGGATGCCTTTTCAGAAACCTAGATCAAAATATGATGTAACATTAGTGAGAATTTCAATCAATACACATGACCTCGGTATGATGTTTGGTTTTTGTTTTCTCTTGGAGGTGTAAGCAGCAGTTAGACACAAGAGGCACAGGTAGGTTTGTTACCTGTCTTTAGACTCATAGCTGCCATACTTAGCATCATTTGTACTGTTTCTGGAAATGTTGCTTTGAATATTGGCATCTGCAGCACTGCGAAGTTTAAGAAGTCCCTGGCAAAATTTGCCCTCCAACAGACCCTGGTTGTTCAGCCATATTCATGATGGAAAATATGCTTATGCCAAAAGTTGTAGTCACTCAAGCAAGCTTTTGTCATTTAGAAAAATTCTAGCAGGTTGGTAATGTGATGTCAGGTGCTCAGTTCTTGAATTCTTCAAAGAATGATGCTGGGTGTGGCTGGAAAAGCCACTGGTGAAGATTTTGTGAATAGTATTTTCCTACTGATTCACATTGCAGCCTGGCCAAGATGAGAACAGACTAGTTGTGAGTGTCAAAGATGCTTACCAACATAGGCTAGGCATCTCATTCCAGAAGTGCAGACCTTGATGAAACTGGATTCACCTCTTTCAGGTTTAACTCTTTGGATGATAAATTCTTGCTTTTGTACTATGTCAACATGTATATGTATATTTATATGCCTATCTACATCTACATCTGCATCTCTATATATCTGAGGGAGAAGGGTGATATATATATGTATATATACCACCCAAATTATATATATATATATATATATATATATATATATATATATATATATATATATATATATAATTTATATTTTGCTGAGAAAGAAATAAAGGGAGACTAGTATAGATCTATTTCAAGCTATTTAGCTCTCATCAGCTAGCCATACCCTTACTTGGATTCGAACTTGGGCTGCCTGCATGTTAGGCAGTTGTATTAATCTCTGAGCCACAAGTTTTCCCTTCATCAGCTTGAGCCAGGGGAGAGATTAAATGTTTTTCCATCAAGGCACCTGGTCTACCCCAACGTGTGGGAGGGAGCATACTGCATTCCTCTCACCTTTCAGCTCCAATCCAGGAGCCCTCAAGCAGTCGCATTAACAACAAACCATTTTATACCAAATTTATATTGGCTCAGAGGTTAATACAACTGCCTAACATGCAGGGAGCCCAAGTTCGAATCCAAGTAAGGGTATGGCTAGCTGATGAGAGCTAAATAGCTTGAAATAGATCTATACTAGTCTCCCTTTATTTCTTCATCAGCAAAATATAAATTTGGTATAAAATGGTTTGTCGTTCATGTGACTTTTTGAGGGCTCCTGGATTGGCACTGACAGGCGAAAGGGATGCAGTATGCTCCCTCCCACACGTTGGGGTAGACCAGGTGCGATAGAAACACACACACACACACACACACACACACACACACACACATATATATGTTTTTCTTCTAGCCAGGTTTTCCCTACGTAGCCAAGGTTTTTTTGTAGCTCCAGTTCAGTAGAATCACATCTACTCGGTTCTGGGCTTTTTTTCCTTTCTAACACCTAGCAAGCTCTAACTGCTAGGTGGGAGACCTAAATAGATCCATTTCTAGCTCGTTAGCTGTCATCAGTAGGCCACACCCATATCTTATGTATCCTCCCTGTAAAGGTACAGTATCAATTTTCTTACTTCTTCGTAGGGTTTATGTGTGTTTTTCTTCTAGCAGGTTTTCCCTACGTAGCCAAGGTTTTTTTGTAGCTCCAGCTCAGTAGAATCACATCTACTCGGTTCTCGGCTTTTTTCCTTTCTAACACCGAGCAAGCTCTAACTGCTAGGTGGGAGACCTAAATAGATCCATTTCTAGCTCGTTAGCTGTCATCAGTAGGCCACACCCATATCTTATGTATCCTCCCTGTAAAGGTACAGTATCAATTTTCTTACTTCTTCGTAGGGTTTATGTGTGTTTTTCTTCTAGCCAGGTTAGCCAGATAATTCTAGCCAGATAGATCCCCTTCATTTTAGTGAAGGGGAAAAAAGTTGCAATATGTATCATCGCGGGTTTTACACCCCTGCTATATATAATTCCAGATAAATGGCTGTCCAATGTCTTCTTAAAAGGCTTCGGTGATGGAGCACCTATAACTTCTGAAGGCAAGCTGTTCCACTGGTTAATTGTTCTCGTTGTTAGGAACTTTCTCCTTAGTTCTATGTTGCTTTTCTCCTTGATTACTTTCTCCCCATTGTTTCTTGCCTTGCCTTCTGGTACATACTTGATTTTAACATGTTTGCTAAAAAAGGAAAATTGCATTAGCTGGAGTGATGAAACTAATTCCCAGACTTTGACTAGGCTTGGAATGTGATCTCTATTTTCTCTCTTGCTGCTCCTGAAGAAAAGCTCCCTTTTAAAGGGTATTTTTGGTTGGAGGTTGGAGGTGAGAAATGATCACTTTGGCTTTTAAGTAAGGCACACAGCCATAAGAATGTACCTGAATCTTTAAAGAAAACCATAGACCTATGGCATAACAGAGTAGCCCAACCTTTTGAAATAAGGTAGATGACTGTTAGAGACAAGTGATTTTCAATTGCCCTATTTGGCCTATAGAATTATAACACCCCACCACCCTATTTCTGACACACGCTTTGATGGCATTCAGATGTTAATTGAAGCCATTGTTATTTTCCAAGGCATTAAATGGGATTCATACCGCTGTCTTATACCCATTTACTTTGAAATATATCTCTTTGTGTTAAGTGAAACTTACGTCCTAATATAATATTGCATTATTTTTATTTGATAGATATTTAAATTAAATTTGCAGTTCATGTTTTCCATTTTAATTTTCTGTGGGTGTTCATATTGATGATGCTTCCAACGAAGGTTGTGAACCAAGTCAGAAATAAAAGTATAAGTACTTTAAATAAAAAATGGAAGAATTATAGGTGTTATTATTAACCCATAGCAATAAACTTCTTAATTAACTCTTATGGCAAATTCCTTTGCTCGTTATTATGTGGATGTCAGCATTTCTCTCTTGCCAGTTTATATAACTTAACTACACGATTGTGGTTAATAAGAATTATTGTGAGAAAACATTTTTTTTTTTTTTGGATATTCTGGCTTTTAAGACCCAGGGATGTCATTAACATACCTATGCAGAATATACCAACTTTAGTATAATTCTCCTGCATTTAATGGGTTTAAAATATTTTTGATAGGAATAAGCAGGACAACTCAACAAGATTACTTTTAATGAGATGAATTCTTAGCTAGTATAGCCTGGTGTAATTCTGTTTTCATTTCTGCAGACCTGGCTTGATTTACACTACTCAGTGGCTGGGCAACATGTACAGAAGCATCTTCTTCCCCCCACCCTCAATATTCTCATTTTTCTCCTCCTCCCTTTTTAAAGTGAAACATTATGCATATCTAAACATAAGTAAGCAAGGCAAAGTGTGTATAAACAAAAGGCTCCATATTTAGAAATGGGGAGGAGGAGAGAAAAACATATTGTATTGCTCCACTCTTTTGGAAATTTCTATGCATTTGTAATAACAAAATTACCATAATTTGCTCGTTAACGCGGCTAGATCAGTCAAGCATTGTTCCAAACATGCAGAGGCTGCTCCTCTCTCTAGGACTGCCAGTGAGTTAAGCATGGTGAAAATTAGCATGCAAATAGCCCTAATTCAGTACTGGAGCTGTCAGATTCATATTCAGTGGCTTGTTTCCATTTGAAATCCCTGACAGGAGCAGTTGATGCAATCCCACCTCCTAGTACTTCCAGCTAGAGGAGGCACCAAGGGGGCACTTTCTGAGTGACAGTTTGGCCAGCTTCAGTCAAATAAATCAGTCGTGTCAACTAGCAGCAGTGAGCGAGCTACATTGGTGGGGAAGGGAGAGGAAAGGCCAGCAGGCTCATTTCTCTTCCCCCCCATCCCCCAGCAGACCCAATACCCCAAACTTTCCATGGTCCATCAGAAAACCCAAGCTAGGAGCAATTTGTGTGAGACATTACCTGGAGGGAGGGAGTGGGGCAGGGAGGGAGACGAGAAGGGAATAAAAGAATTTTAATATTCAGATAAAGGCACTGCATTCATTACAAAAGGACTTCACAGGTGCTCAAGGCTAAATGAGGGACAGTTTCTGTTTGAACCATATTGAAGATCCCTGGCTTCTTTTGTTGCATTCAGCTGTTAAGTTATCAAACTGCTTTCCTTATACATTAGCACACCTGTGAGTTTCGAAATCTAAATCAAAAAGATACAGTGGTGGGTTGCTCCCAGTTCTGTCTGGTTCTTTAGAACCGGTAGTAAAAGGAGGCTCTGCCCACTCACCTGGATGTCATAATTGACGATCTGTGCATGCGCAAAAGCTTCTGCGCATGCACTCTCGTTGTGAACCAGTAGTAAAGGTAAGTAGAACCCACCCCTGCATTGGTACCCTGCAGAGGTGGTATTCAGCAGATTCTGACCAGTTCTGGAGAACCAGTAGCGGAACTTTTGAGTAGTTTGGAGAACCGGTAGATACCACCTCTGACTGACCCCGCCCCCATCTATTCTCTGCTTCCCGAGTCCCAGCTGATTGGGAGGAAATGGGGATTTTACAGTAACCTTCCCCTGGAGTGGAGAGGTAATGGAGATTTTACAGTATCTTTCCCCTGCCACGCCCACCAAGCCATGGCCACAGAACCAGTAGTAAAAATAATTGAATTCCACCACTGATACCCTGGCCTGTCCCCATTCATAGCTAAGCTACTTTAAGGAGGTCTATCCCAAGAACACACTACAATGGATTTTGTGTGAAGTGTAAAGCTCCCAGTTAAATTAATCCCACCCACCAAACATTTGATCACCATTTTAAGCTAATCTTTCCTTCTCTTCCCCCCCCCCAAAAAAAAGATGATTTCAAAAGCTTCAGTTACAATCCATTCACTTAAATATTTATTCAGATACCTAAGTAAATTCTGGGTAAATGCATCCCAGAGCACTTGAGGAACTTATTTTATGTTATGTTTGCCCGCTTGGGGGCGGGCGAAAGCCCTACTAAGCAGGTATATAAAAAAGTATGAAGGCTATTGCTTAACGCATTGTAAGCCGCCCTGAGTCTCTGGAGAAGGGCAGCATATAAATCGAACCAATAAATAAATAAAATAAATAAAATAAATAATGCACCGGAAGCTGCATTGGCTTCCGGTGGTCTTCCGGGTGCGCTTCAAGGTATTGGTTACCACCTTTGAAGCGCTCCATGCCATTGGGCCTGGGTATTTGCAGGACCACCTTTTGCCGCTGATAGCCTCCCACCGGCTAGTTCGCTCCCACAGAGAGGGACTCCTCAGGGTGCCGTCAGCCAGGCAGTGTCGGCTGGCGACCCCAGGGGGAGGGCTTTCTCTGTGGCAGCACCTGCCCTCTGGAACGACCTGCCCCCGGAGATACGTATGATACCAGATCTCCGGGCTTTTTGCCGTGCCCTAAAAACCTTTCTTTTTCACCAAGCAGGGCTGGCATAATCCCCCCCTTTTTTTGAGATGTTAGATTTTTAATTGTCTATGGGTTTTAGTCAGGAGTTTAAATTTAGGCCAAAGTTGTGTAATTCTTTTAACAAATTTTAAATTTTGAATTGGGATGTTTTTATTTTGGCTGTGCACCGCCCTGAGTCCAGTAGGAGAAGGGCAGCATACAAATTTAATAAAATAAAATAATAAATAATTTATTTTATTCATAAAATTTATAGGCCTCTCATCTTACCTCAAGGTAACTCTGTGCGGCTTACCAACATAAAACTTACTGATGGTCTTGTTATGGATTATGTTTGAAAAAACCTGGAGATCAGGTAAAATGCTAGACTCCTTGGAGGAATGTGAGTATTCAAACAAACAAACAAACGAAGATCAGGAAACTGCAGAACAGTCAAGGGAATTCCCCCGTGCCCAGATATGCAACTTTTGTCTCCTAAAGCACTTGAATTATTTTCAAGACTGTCTTTCTCCAATTTTCCCTACCTATCCCATTAGATCCAGTTGTGTTGGCACTTCCAAGTTAACTCATTAAAGAAATATCTTCTTGTGGAACCTGGAAACATGCTTTCTCCTCTTTTCCCACACCTGGCCTCTGTAAAAACATTCCCCTGAAGGTGTGCATCAGTGGTGGGTTTCAAAATTTTTTACTACCGGTTCTGTGGGTGTGGCTTGGTGGGCGTGGCAGGGGAAAGATATTGTAAAATCTCTATTCCCTCCTCACTCCAGAGGTAGGTTATTGCAAAATCCTCATAACAAGAGCCTTGGTGGCACAGCAGACTAAAGTGCTGTTAAGTAACACCAGCTGCCTGCAATTACTGCAAGTTCAAATCTCACCAGGCTCAAGGTTGACTCAGCCTTCCATCCTTTTGAGGTAGGTAAAATGAGGACCCGGTTTGTGGGGGCAATAAGCTGACTTTGTATAAAAAAGAACACCGCTTGGGGGCGGGCGAAAGCCCTACTAAGAGGTATATACAAAAGTATGAAGGCTATTGCTTAATGCATTGTAAGCCTCCCTGAGTCTCCGGAGAAGGACAGCATATAAATCGAACCAATAAATAAATTAAATAAATAAATAAATTTCCTCCTGATCAACTGGAACTTGGAAGGCATAGAATAGATGGGGGTGGAGCCAGTCAGAATTTTTACTACCGGTTCTCCGAACTACTCAAAATTTCCGCTACCGGTTCTCCAGAACTGGTCAGAACCTGCTGAAACCCACCTCTGGTGTGCATGGTCCTGATTCTACTGTCATTTAGGAAAATCATAGAGGTGTAGATCTTCTAGCACAGAGGTGGCGGCCTGCAGGCCAGATGCGTCACTCGCAGGCCATACCCACCCCAGCTCCATGAAGGGGAAAAAACGTCGTGATATGTCACATGATGGCAAAGTGATGCCACAAGTTTGACACCCGTGTTCTAGCAAGTGGTAGCGTTTTGTGAACTCATTAGTATGTGAGTTTTATATTTCCCTGGACTGTTGTTTAAAAAAAAAACTTGCTGTATTGTGTTTTTGCTTGCCCCATATACTGGCTTGAGTTATGCGACAATTAGATAGCTTTAAAAATAAAAACTATAAATAAAAATAAATGATTAAGCAATTTCAGTTTCAAGGATACCTAAGCTTGATCCAAGTACTTAAACTATTTTGGATGTATTATGTTACGAGGACACTGTGAACATGGATTTCTTTCTTTCTTTGCAAATCTAGAGTTTGCCAAAAAACCCCATCATCCAGGTAATCAACCTTTAGTTTCTCTCCAATAGCTGGGCACTAAAATTCCTTACCCTGTCAGTGTTCACTTGCCAGGCAATAACTGAACTCACAGTGTGGTTGCGAACCTTTATGGCCTTCTAAATTCCTACCACTGGTTATGTACCAGCAATTCTGCAACTGGCCTTCCTCCTATAATCGTGCCACCACTGTTGTGAAACATCTCAAGCTGTGAGGCAAGTTGAGCTTCCAGTTCTTAGTGCAAGGTAGAGGGACAGTCCAGAAAGCAAAGATTCATCCACTGACTTCATACTTTCTTGGCAGCTGAGTAATATAAGCCCTGCATTAGAAGAAAAGAAAGTCAAAGAAAATTCTGAATGCCAGAGTAAGATTGCAGTGGATGTACTAGTGATGGCAATTGAAAGAACCAGCAAGTTGTATTGCAAACACATACAAAAAAATGGAAAAAGAGCTATATGCACTTCTTACTTTCTTTTTTTTTTCTTGCTATGTATTTTAGCAATAGCAATAGTGTTAGACTTATACAGTATACTGCTTCATAGTGCTTTACAACCCTATCTAAGCAGTTTACAGAGTCATCTTATTGCCCCCAATAATCTGTGTCCTCATTTTACCGAACTCAGAAGGATAGAAGGCTGAGTCAACCTTGAGTCAGTCAGGATCGAACACCTGGCAGTGGGCAGAGTTTCCCTGGGATACTGCACTTTAACCACTGCACCCTTGGGGCTCATAAATATCTTTCAAACAATTAAAACTGAAAATAACAAAATATAAGAGCAGAGACAGCTTGCAATATTGCATTCTAACCACAGTACCACTATGGCTCTTAATTTTCATATATTCCATCACTGACAGGAACCTAGCTGGTTTGTACGGTACTATATGTTGGTTATTGGATCTCTTTCATCAATGCCTAATCTAGCACGAGTGAACAATCTACATGTTTTAGCATAGAAAATTTGTTGCCTGCTAATAACTCTGGAAGCCAATTAGCTGTTTATTTACAGGAGTGAGGGAAAATGGTCTTAGCTATTGGCCTGTTTGACTCTCAGCTAATATTTTTATACCTTTTTCTGGGAGGGGGGAGCTGGCTTCCCCTTGACACTTGCCTAGACTAGTCCCTGCAGTTTTATTGGAAAGGTTTTTTGGAAGTAGTTCACCATTTAGCTTCCTCCTTAAAGCTAAGAACAAGTGACTGATTCAGTCACCCTCCATGTCTAAAGAGGAACTAGAATGCATAGTCTCCTGGTTTTTAGTCTAGTGCCTTTAACCATTACACCAAAGTGACTGTCTAGAAAGATAGATTACAGCTAATTAAATATGTAAATTGAAATAATTAACAGAATGATGAAATAATGCCTGCCATAAAGTCTACTGTGAGTGCATGCTAAACTGTGATGATTTACTTTCTCCACATGTTCTACTCATCAAACCTTCGTGCGTTAAAAAAAATTGTTAATTTCTTCTAAATAAAACTTCAGGAAACATACCAATCCAAAGATTGACTGATTAATTTTATCAAGCGTGCTTGCCTCCTCTTTAAAGTATGATATGATTAATGAATTGATTATAAAATTAAGCATAAATTTGATATCCATTGACCAACCATTCACTCATATATGTAAGCCATCTGAGTAGATATGTATATGAATGAATAGTAGGTCAATGAATTGCACCTTAAGAATTTTGCAATTTGAGAATATGGGAATAATACAGCATCAGCCAAGCTTGCAATGTAAAAAAAAATGTTTGCAATGGAAATTAATGCCAATATGGTAAGATATAAAAGTTGTCTGAATATTGTCAACTACTTTGCAGATGTGAAATATCATTATTATTGATCCTTTATATTTGAATAATGATGTTGATGACTGAATAATGATATAGTAATCATATATGATCATGGTGGCTAGTGGGAAAGACATAGGCTGCATATGGAATTAATAGATTTTTGTTGCAATTCTTAAAAAAAAATAAACATGTACTTATTACTTTTATGGTGCTTTTTTAAAAAAATGTACTTCTTTACTTAAGTTCTCGATTGATTTTGAAATCTAACCTATAGTGTACACTGTGATTAAACACTGCTGCATCAGATTTTATCGTAATTATTGCTTTTGCATTCATATTCCTACAGCAGAAAGGTTTCAATAAAAGAAAAATAATGAAGATCTGTGGGGGAGTTTCCACCAAACACTGAATATTCATTATGAATATTCATTATGAATAAACATTCACTTTATCTGATGTGCCAGTTTTGTATAGTGGTTAAGGCACAAGGCTAGAAATTGGGAGACCATGAGTCTTACCTTAGGCACAAAGCCAGGTAGGCTAGTCCCTCTATTCAGCCCTAGGAAGTAGGCAATGGCAACACTTTGAAAAATCTTGTCAAAAGAACTATAGGCAGTGGTCCAAACAACTTCAAGGCGTCAACACTGATTGACACAGACACTATAACACTTTATCTTGTGCAGGGTCTAATCTTTATCCAAACAGTAATACTTAGTTATCCTCTTAGTTTTATCTCAAAATTATATTAATGATTTGTGAGTATGTTGCATGGGGAATAAATGGGATTGATGGGCTCAATGACTAATAGTTCACAGTACAGTACAATCCAAGTGATTCTTATGACCAGACTTTTATTTTTTATTTAATCACAGTTTTTGTGTTGGGTTCAGGATGGGGCTGAATAAAGATAAGCTGAGAAAGTTTAAGCATTTGCTGAGTGCTTGACCCCTGTTACTAAAAATTAATACGATGTTTTGTGACTCTCTACCTGACTGACTAAAGGATTATCTTTTCTTTTGTGGAAACAATGAATGAGTCAATCTTTTACACTTTTCCATTTTTAGCCTTTGCGGATTGCAATGGTACTCATGGTGCATCCATATGTTTCTTTTCATGAATGAGTGTCATTGCATTTTTCTTTCTTTTTTTTTTTTCTATTCGAATATTTCCCACCTAAAATTGTATGTGCAGATTAAAAAAATGGAAATAAATAAAAAGAAATTAAAAGATTGAATGCCATTTCAGAAGGAAAGACTGATATAAATTGGATTAATAAATAAATATTTTCCCCAGACTTCTCTCAACCTATGATGGCACAGTTCAATTTGCAGCCTATTCCTATGCTTTACTCTCTAAATAACATATAGAGATTCATATATGTTTATCATATAGAGCCTGAATTTCCAGTGGAACAAGGTGTTATGGCTCTAAAAGGCCTTCTACTGTACATATTTCCAGGAAATATGCTCCTTCTTCCAATTACAATATTCTAAAAGTAGTAATATTCCATTAAAGTAAATACTAAAAATACAAAAAGGCATAACCATTTATTTATGGTTGGATAATGGCAGGGCGCTGCTGTAAATTCCCTGGATAAAGCTTCTGAATTTGGATAACTATGACCTTCAATAGGGCAATAAAAGGCTGCTTGTGCAATTTTTCAGTTGTTGAGGTGAATTGAGTGTTTTTTGTTTAAAAGGCCTAACCAGGTTCATCTCAGCAGCTGAAAAATGTGTGGTAAAATGAGGCTTTCAAAAGAATAGGAGACTCATTGAATGGATCATCAAGGTTCACTTAATCATGATCAATAATTCTTTCCTTAAAATTGGATTATATTAATTAAAGATTTTTCCAGTCTGTGTCAGAGGGATTGTAAGAAAATTAGCGCATAATTACTGGTGCTGATAACGATGCCCGATGCCCATTATAGTTTTTTTGATGAAAATATCGAGGACATTTGTTAAATTACTCAACAATTTTGGGTAGTAAATGTAGACTAAATTATAAATTGATACAATGAAAGAAATTTATTGCTTTTTAAACATTTTTTTAAAAATATTGACAATGTTCTTTTGATAGACTGCTTAAATAAAAATCACAAAATCAAATATTGTATAATGTTCAAAGAAGAGAATGGAGAATAAGTTTGCTATTTTTCTTATTAGAAACTAATATTATTCAAAAGCTTTAGGTAATGTTGAGATCTAGAAAATTTAGAGAGATGCTCCAGTGTTGTCTACCAAATCTTGCTTTGGAATCAAATCTGAACTGGTTATTATTATTTGTATGGAGCTTGTAGTAATATATTTTTAAAAGGCATTTTAATGACTTTAGCTTGGTGAAATAGATATATTGATTGAAGTTGATGCTACTGGGCATCCTATCAAATCTCCCGCTCCCCCAAAAAACCTTACCAAGACAAATGCAACATTTAGAATGTGAGATTTATGAAGAAGGATATTATAGCTTTAGTTATCTGTTTTAACTGTAAATTGAGGTCTCTGATGATATCTGGCATAAGATATAAATTTTATAAATAACGATAAAGTTGACACACTCAGAATGAGTACACAATTGGTGAAATGGATGGTAGGATCATGTGGCTTATATAGGCCATATTTGCATGCTTAAATTCTGAAGAATTCTGGCATAATGTGAAACATTGAAAGTATTATGTTACATTCTATTCAAATGCTTTGGTTTGGTTCTTTCTGCCAGGAGAAACAATTCAGAAAATAACTTTCTGTTGTCTGTTTGGTATTATGGTATTAAAAAATGAACTCAGTTTGTTCTAACTAATCAAAGCTGGAGTCTGTTCAAAGTTGAAATTCATAGTATGATGTTCAGATGTGACCAGTGTCTGTCAATTTGTCCTCCAATTGGCTATAGCTTGCATCAAAAATGTATTCATAATATACAACATTGTGATTTTGCTTTATTTAGTATTTGTTATTCTTATTAACTTTTTTTATTTTTAAAAATTCAATTTGGATTCACTCCAACTCTGAGTGCTTTACAACAATAGAATAAAATAAGCACATTAAAATATAAAATATGAAATATTCACTATTCTAGCATTTTCTGTGAAATAAATGGACCTATTTTAAACTCCAGGAGTTCATACTATTAATTGCATTAAATTAGGTTCTTCTTGACCTGAAAAACACACTTTCTTTTCATTTCAGCCCTTTTGCAAACAGTACTTTTAGTAATAGATTTTTGCTTTAACTGCTGTTTTGAAATGAGATTACGTAAAATGCAAATTGCTTCTGTTCACTTTGTTTGCTAAATGTACTGTTTAGCCCTGCTTTTCATACAGTGAAGCATAGCTTAACACTCTAACTAATGATCGTTATTGGAAGAAATTTATGAACCATCTTCAGAAAATGAGACATTATAGAATGAATATAAAAAAGTTAATTTTTTTTCAAACTGTTCAGTTATGAACCTTTGTTATAGATTGTTTATAAAGTTTAACAACTATATAAATTTACTTTAAGATAATGGTTTAAAGATGAACAAATATTAATTTCTTAAAGCATTTAAAAACAACATTGTAAATTAAGCCTTCAAACATTGGGAAAGAACATTTGACATGTATAGTCTTCACAATCTTGATTGATATTAATCAACGATTGTGAGTACAGATAGTGCTCGGTTTATGACCACAACTGAGCTCCAAATTTCTGTTGCTAAGTGAGACATTTGTTAAGTGAGTTTTGCTCCATTTTACAACCTTTGTGGCATAATTGTTAAGTGAATCACTGTAGTTGTTAAATTAGTAACACAGTTGTTAAATGAATCTGGCTTCCCTATTCTCTTTGCTTGTTAGAAGGTTGCAAAAGATGATCACATGACCCTGGGATACTGTAACCGTCATAAATATGGGTCAGTTGCCAAGCATCTGAATTTTGATCACATGACCATAGGGATGCTTAAATGGTTCTAAGTGTGAAAAACGGTAATAAGTCACATTTTCAGTGCCATTATAACTTCAGTTACTAAATAAACTGTTGTAAATCAAGGACTATCCGAAATTGTAAACATTTCTTTAAAAAAAAAATCTAATGTATTAGCTACCACTATTTTTTCTAAGACAAATCAGGGAATTCTCCCCTCCCCACAACAGTTCTCATATGTTCTATGCTACATTAGTTTTTTAATTCAATTTTTTAAAAAAGTAGAAATAGGTTGCAGAATTTTAATACTGGAGGAACAAAGGCAAAATATGTCCCTTTAATAAATTGGGCCAAAGAGCAGATTAGTGGAAAAACAGTAGATTATTCAGCCTTTCCCTGCTTCATTATATACTCTTTTTATTTCAGAGGATATCACTATTTATCTTAGCCTAAGTTGAACTGTGGAACAAGCAAATAAGCAGTTTATGTATTTATCGTATTTGGAGGCCTTGGAAGCCATATTAGGCCGGAAGCTTCAATGCTGCCACCTCCTCATGTGTGGGAAAGTAGGAGGGGGGATTTAGGAGAGGAGAATTAGTAGACATAATAGCATTCTTCCTATTGGTCAAGATCAGGGTGATCCAGCATCTGGAGGAGGAGTGGTCAGGGGCTGGGTCGAGGTGGAACGGCCGTTGATTGGAGCATGTGATCGATTGAGGAGAAAGGGGGTGGTTTTGGGAGCTTTGAATTTTTGAAGGAAAGCCCGGGCTTTTCAGATTCGGGATTTCCCAGATGTGCCAGTTACCTATTCGAGTAAAGAGAACTTTGGAAAATGCCTGCTTCCGCGTCTTTACTGGGAATTGGGGGTTTTCTGAACGCTGACAATATTTCTGTACCGTCCATTTGACCTGTGTGACACTGGCTGGTTTACAAATGAATCCATGCAATCGTATAAAAGCCATAGTTAAAAACAAAGTCTGAAGATAATCCCCTGACCCTTGGCATTCTATGGCAGGGGTCCCCAACCCACGGTTCATGGACCGGCATCGCTCTCTACATGGGGCTCCCCCTGGGGTGCACCCGGAGGCTCCAGCTGGTCCAGAACGCGGCCGCGCGGGGGATTATGGGGGCGACGAGGCGCTCCCATGTAACACCTCTCCTGCGCGAGCTGCACTGGCTCCCGGTGGTCTTCCGGGTGCGCTTCAAGGTGTTGGTGACCACCTTTAAAGCGCTCCATGGCTTAGGGCCGGGGTACTTATGAGACCGCCTTCTGCCACCAATAGCCTCGCACCGGCCAGTACGCTCGCACAGAGTGGGCCTCCTCAGGGTGCCGTCCGCCAGACAATGTCGGCTGGCGACCCCCAGGGGGAGAGCCTTCTCTATGGCGGCGCCCACCCTCTGGAACAACCTCCCCCCAGAGATACGTACAATAACAGACCTCAGGATTTTTCGTCGGGCCCTGAAAACCCATTTATTTCAACTAGCTGGGCTGGCTTGAGTGAATTTTAAATCGATTTTAAATTGGGTTGTTTTAATTTTCGGCCAAATATTTAATTATTTTAAACTGCTTTTAAATTTTGTATGTATTGTTTTTTACTTTGGCTGTTCACCGCCCTGAGTCCTATTTTGGAGAAGGGCGGTATAGAAATTTAAATAAATGAAAATGAAATGAAATGTCAGTAACTGTACCGCGCAAACAAGCAAAGCCACGTCCTCTCTGTTCCATGAAAAAACCTCTTTCCACGGAACCAGTCCTAGCCAGTCCAGTCTAATATAGAAGTTATTTTTTTGTGTCTTTTGTTTTTTTGGGTCTTCAAGTCAGTCTTGACCCCTGATAACTGCCTGGACAATTCCTTGCAGTTTTCCTGGCAAAATTTCAATGGTTTGCCATTGCCTTCTTCTTAGAGCTGACAGAAAGCCCAGGATCACCTAGTAAACTTAGACCATGCCTAAGGCAGGTCTAAATCTCACAGTATCCTGGTTTCTAGTGTGGTATCTTAAACACTATGCCAGACTAACTTTCAAGTAAATGAAGAGTAAAAAAATAAATAGGAAGAAAAGTGAGTGATGATAAAAGCAAAAATTAAAACTTCTTGTTGACTTGGCAATCAAACTTACCCTAAGCTTCCTTGATACTCCTTACTGTCTTTATTCATTTATTATTAAATGAACCAACTTAGATAAAAAGCAGAATTTTTTAATTTTTTTTTTTGCTAATTGACTTATCTCTATTTTAAACAAAGCCATATATAAGAAGGAAAGAAAGCAGATTAGAGGGGAACAAGAGGAAACAAATTGTATTTGGAAAGAAATACAATTCAAAAATATTTTCGTTCTATCAACAAGATGAACTAAGTAAAATCAGAAAATATCTAATTAGAGCAAATGATATAAAATTGGTGGTGGCCAGCTTCAAGTAGGCCCAGTGGCAAAACATGAAAGGTTTTTAATCATCCATAAAAACTACAGCCAAACTTCAGTAAAGATTTTTTTTTAAAAAAAAAATTCTTTAGGACAGTGAAAGAATATCTGGTCTCCATCCAAACTTTTAAGAATAAAGATGTATATCGACTAATAAACTGCTTCTCATGAATCATCATTCTTACACCAATGTAAGAACAACATCTTCCTAAATTGTTGGACTTCATCAGTATAATCTTGAAAGAACATAGTCAAGGTTATTTCCTCCCTGTTCAATTGTTTGAATGGACTGCAGTATTTGCAATAACTCATCTGTCCATGGCAAAGATAAGAAATTTCTAATGGCCATCACTTACCAGCAGTCAAAAAAGAAAATCTGGAACACAGTTAGTCCTCTTAGTAGCTACTTGATTAGTAGCTAATCTAACAGAGCTAATGCTAATTAGGGCTTCTTCTAGAATTCCATGTGCAAATTGGACTAGCAAGACTAAGATGTTAAAGACAGTAAAGATATTACTTGTCCTTGAAGGATGTTGTTACTCTTCAGTAAATCAGTCGTAAACACATTCATATGTTTGAATGGAGATACTCTTTTCTCAAATGAATCCAATCAGGTGTTTATACAATCAATAATCTTTTTAAAACTTATCTCCCTCCCAAAAGAGCAAAAATCACATCCTTTCAAAAATTGCCACAGTAATGGGAAGATACTGGTAAAACTGCCTTGAGCAATATTCTAAATAATGAAAAGGAACTTAAAATCCAAATAAATAAATAAATAAATAAATATTACCTGTTTTGAGTTCCAAAAGTGACATTTAAATAATTTGTGAATATTAAACATTAGATGATGCTGGAACAAACTAACCTATCCAACTAGAGTGAGATGTTGACCAAAAGTCCTAACTTTAGACTACTTATGATACCCCTTCCCAAATTAAAATAACGTATGTATTCATGAAAGCATTGATAAGGAAAGATTTTGGCCATTCCTTATGCTGGTATCCATCTCTAATAAAACTAATGTACAATCTTTCATTTGAGGTAGCATAGAAATATTGTAAATATATAAATGAGGCAACGAAAGTAAAATGTGGTCCAGTCTAGTATTTATTTATTGTAGGTGAATAATACCAAATCTGGGGGATAGATATGCGACCAGTGTGATGGAAGAAAAAGTCATAGTTTAGTAGATCCAGTTGTGTTCTTTGAGTTCCTTCTCCTTCCTTTATAATCAGGAGTTCTTTTTTTACTGTAATAACTCGAGTCTTTTGTAAACTGAAAGAATTGGGTTCTGTCATGATTGCATTGTACAATCTAAATAAAATAAAAAATTTGGGGAATGGAAGCTGATAATGAATGCAGTAATCACAATCTTCACTGATACTCTTCATAGAGAACTGCTCTTCACCTCCTAATTATAATTCCATGTTTTAATTAAAAAAAAAAAAGAAATTGAAAAACTTTTTTTGAAAAATAATTATAGTTTATACATGTATACATGTATTCTAAAATGTTTCTTTGCCTTTGCTTAGATATGTATTTTGCAGCATATGGTGGAGGTGTCTTCTACCTCAGTGATATGTTAGAACCCATTATTAGCTGCCATGAATGTAATTTCATCTGTATAAATAGCAATGGTTTTTCATATTAGCAGGGTGTGTGTGTCTGTGCCTGGATATTTTACTACCTAGTAGATTATATCTATTAAGAAGCATTCAATGTCAGAACAGCTTTTGTCTTGCTCTACCTATAGGTTCGTAAATATTCAGAGTTCTCATTATTCAGCTCCAAAGACATTTATCAAATACATGATTCAAAACTTTAGGCCATGCCAATCAAAATGCAACAAACGAAGGAGCCAACTTTCAAGGTTCTGTGGGGTTTTTTTTTTTAGTTGATCCACATACATGCATATTCTAATTGTGTTTGTAATGGTTCCTTTAAATTCCAGGAACTGAGAAATAGAGAAAAGTACATGAATCAACATACCACCTATTCAGGCCAAGCAGCCCTACTATTAGCTAAATATATATACGCAAGGCTGTGCTATCCAATCCTCCTTAGACTGGAATAAATATTTCTTATTATCAAGCCATAGTTTCTTTTCCCCCCCTTTTCCCAGATCACATGCAGCATCAACCACTGAAATCATTGTCCGGCTTCTTAGTGTCTTGTTGGTTGAAGAAGCATTTTTCTGCAATGCAATTAGGTGATGGGATCATTTGTAAAAAGCAGCAGTCTTAATTAAGGGCTTTGCCATGTAATCATTAAAAAACAATGTATTGAACTATCATTTTATGAAATATTTCATCTTCCTAATCATCTGCCCTCCCGCCTTCTTCTCCCAGACAAGAGCACACAATTCCCCTGGGTAGCTGATGCATAGCATTGCTCTGGATTGGACTGATCATTAAACAGGGCTGTCAAGAAGTCTATCTGATGGGTGCAGAAGTAGCTGGTAAAAATCACGAGGCACTCATGCAGTGTTCATTCATCTCGCTTACTCTCGCAGCACTCCTGCTCCATTTATCTGTCCAAGGCCTGGGATGTTAATGGTAGGGCTGGTGGCTCTCCGTTTACTCTCTTCCCACCCGCTCTGTGGCTTGCTGGTTTTTCTTTTCCCCTTTTTTTTCCTCCCACCCTTTTGCATGGCTGATGGATATGCAGAGTATGAGGGATGAAGCGAGCGCTACTGTCACCAAACTGATGGTATTCAGTGACTCCTCTAGCTCCTGGCTAGTCTGTACTGCAGGAGCCTGACACCCTGACCACTGAGGCATAAAAAACAGAGAATTGGAAGCCTCAGCCTGTCAGGCAATAGAGCATCCCCCAGAGAGGCTTGGAAATTCTCTCTTTCTCTCTCTTTCTCTCTCTGTATGTGTGTGCGTGTAGAGGTGGAAGAGATAGTGGGAAGAAGAGCAGCCTCTTTCTACTGATACTTGTGCAGGAGTGCTGATTATTCTTGGAAACACAACATCTTTCTCCATAGAGGCAAGGAAATAACAACATACAGTTGAAGCAGGGGAATAGCATAGCTGGCTGCAACAGCATGGAGGAAGACTTACCTGAACAAGGGAAGTGAAGTTTATGAGATTTCTTCTTCTACACTATATGATTGTAGAGCAATTGTTCCAGGATCGTCCTCCTGAGTCACAGAACATAGATGAAAATGGCACAGAATTCCCAATATTCATGATTCAATTAATATTAACATTGGGAATTCAGTACTTGGGTGACCAACAGCACATCAAAAAACCAACTTAAATCAAATCAGCAACAATAAACAAGAATAAACCCCACCCCAAATACACAACATCTATAT
The DNA here is from genome assembly GCA_022577455.1 of Arizona elegans. Taxonomy (NCBI): domain Eukaryota; kingdom Metazoa; phylum Chordata; class Lepidosauria; order Squamata; family Colubridae; genus Arizona; species Arizona elegans. Next base: position 14,270,187 of record JAKOOJ010000020.1, read on the forward strand.
TTACATAGGCACCATTGGCAATACACAAAAGAACAGTTTAAACCCATAATATCTCATGGCTGAAACTACTAACTTTCTGATGCCTGGTCTTAATAGCATTATAGCTTTCCTAAAAGTTGACAGGATTGGTGCAAGTTGCAACTTGAGAGTATGATGTTCTAGGGGCAAGAGTTGCAAGAGAAGAGGGCCTTTTCTTTCTGGGTCCCACTAGAACGTGACCATTTTTAATCATTGGGACCCATAGCATGCCTGTACTATTGGACCATGTGAGACAAGCAAAGTTATTTGTACTAAAGCCATGAATCCACTGGATTTTGGCTATAAATGTTTGGTTGTGTTAAAAAGTATGTTTTTAATAATATGAATATGTGATATCCAATTTCACCACATATGGAAATGGTACAGTAGCAAAATAGATGTATGTATCAAAGTCTTTAATTCTCAGTCTTTAGTATCTTATGTCCTGCTAATCACCGGAAAAAATCTGGTTTACAACATGATATAAACAAGATCCTACTTTTTCCAAGAAGGGCATTTAGATGTTTACAGGCATTTTGTTACATTAATTTTGATTTAATGTTAGTGTTTCAATGATGGCTGGACAATGTATATAGTGGTTGAGAAGGCCTGGTCTACAAATACAGATGCTTCAAGGATGTAGTAATTGATGGAGATAGGTCTTATTGCCTCCATGAATTTTTTAATGACGTTTCAGTAGTATAGCATCTGTATGGTATGGTGTTATTAGAACTGCTATTAAAAAAACCTCAAATAATTCAAATAATATTCATCATAAGTTGTTGGTCATTATACACATTGAAACTATTAAATGCATCTATTCTTAAACTAAAACAAAATCGAAATCAGAGAGAGTTTGTTTTGGGTCAACTATAACAAAGAAGATTCAGATGAATATTTGTGCTAAGCAAACCATTTGTAAAATAATGATAAATAAAATAAAAAGCTTAATCTGATTCTGTTTAAAGTTATACTCCAAGATCTTTCATCCAGGTGTTATTTTCCATTTAAAGGAAAGTAAGGATTGATTAAAAACCCTATTTTTTTCCTCAATGCAGTTTTAGCAGTGAAAAAGATAAAAAGTATGATGGTTGCTTTCTATGTGTGAAGTAACTCATAAAGAGGGCAGGTTAATTTAAACACTTGATTTTTAATTTCCCTCTCACTACTACCTCCAGGGGTAGCAGATATTGTAGAGTAGTTAAAATCAGTCAGTTTATTAAGAGCCTACATAATCTTCACGTTCAGTAGAAATCATGCTAGAAGATAAAGTGTGAAAAGGCTCACATTCACTTCACAAAATGATCCAGTCTCCTGGTGGGTCTGTACCAATTAAATTTTCAGGAGGGGACAGGGAAATGTTTATTTGAAAGCTAGCCTACATGAACTTCATTACATTACTTTCCACAGTGGGGGAATAACATCGATTCACTGTCAAACACCACAAAAAAGCAGACAAGAAATAGTAAAAATATGGCAACCAGGCCTCTATATGGCATCTGTCTTGAGTTTTTTTTTCTCTCAGAAACCCAGTTGTTTGATACTATATTAAAATAAACATGTAATCTTATGATAGGACCCTCATAATGTAGATATTCTAATAGATTTAAACATCAGAGGCATCATGTTTTAAATTTGTGCAAGTCTTCTTTTTATAAGATTTATTTTCATAGAGATATATTACCTAAACAGGGTCAGAATATTTTTAGTGCCTTTTCTAATAAAGAGAAAAGTAGTCAGATAGAGGAAAAACCATGTCTTCCCTTGATTATTATCTAACAATTTCCCTCATACAGAGTGTGGCACACATCAAAACAATAGGAACCGTATGCCACTTTACTCCAATGTTACTATTAAACAACACTGAAGTTTAATACTTAAACTTTTCCCAAAAGAACTATAGTGCAAAAAAACAACCACCACCTTTCTTTCTGTTTCTTCTGTAATTCACAGAAGAGGAAGATATAGGTAAATAAGCTTTGACTTCCCAAATCTTTTCTGCCAATAGATGCCAAAGTAGAGATGTAGCTATAAAGGTCTCTTTTTATTAGAATATTTAAAAATATTTTTCCCTCTGCTCAACAAACTAATTATGCTGATATTAAAATGACCTATTTAAAAATTTTAATCCAGGGAGAAGCAAGGTGTTTTGTATCTGCAGCATCGAAGTTGTCACATACCTATTTTTGGAATTCCTCAAGTAGCATACATGCAATCGTGAAATACCTTGAAATCACCAAAACAACAAAAGGGGCAGCCTGCATAAATACAGTATGTCTGGGTTAACACAGTTGAACCATGTCAGGGCATTTATTAATCCCATGTTTGGCTCTGGGAAAAAACACCCTGGTTTAGAGGAGATGGATCGTGGCTTATTCCAAGTTGCAATATTCTGATAAAGAAAACGCGAAGAAAAGTTTCTAATAAAACTCATTTATTTGTTATAAAGAAAATAAAACACCTCACTAACTAAGAAAAGTTAATTGCTACATTTTTGAAAGTAATTCTTGCTGGCTATCTCAGCCGGACCTTGCTGGAAAGAGAACAAAGGAAAGAGTGTGAAGGAATGTGAAAGAATGTGGGTGGATACAGAAACACGTAGCTTACTGATAAGAAGTTGGCAAGCTACGGAGAGTCTGACAGTCCAGAAATGATGAGTTCAGCTGGCAAATAAAATAACACAGTGACATTCCCCTTCTTTGCCAGTTGAGCGAATATCAGTACATCATCAAATAAGGCACATCTTCATACGCAGATACTCGTGTTGAGCTGCTGGAAGTGGTTTGTTGAGCATATCAGCAATTTGATCATGTGTAGATACATATTGCATTTTGACAAAACCTTTTTTCACTAAATGTTTTATGTTTTGATAACGGATGTCAATGTGTCTGGACCTAGAACCTGTGAAATGTGATTCAGAAATATAAACCACCGATTCATTGTCTTCCATCACGGTGATCGGTCGGATCGGGTGTGTCCAGATATCTGTGACTAAAGCATCAAACCAAGTTAGAGAATTACATGCATCTGAAACACAAGCATATTCAGCTTCAGTAGATGAACAAGAAACAAAATTCTGTTTACGTACTTGCCAATAAACAGGACATCCATTTAAGAACATCATATAACCTGAAGTACTTTTACGTGATTTCTTATCACTTGCCCAATCAGAATCTGCATAACAACATAATTCTGCATAATCAGTATGTGTTGGTTCTAACAATAATTTCATGTGTTTGGTGTATTTTAGGTATCTCAATAATTTCTTAATGCATGTCCAATGAAACTGTTTTGCCTTACCTACATGTCGAGATAAGAGATTAACACTAAGTGCAATGTCGGGTCTGGTCCAACTACTAATGTACAACAGTGACCCAATGACTGAACGGTAAAGTGTTTGATCCTCGAACTCAGGACTTTCTTCTTGTGTCTAGTTGTGAAAATCTGTTTGCATGGGTGTCTTTGTTGTGTTAGCATCCTTCATGTTGCAATGATGCAAAATTTGTTCAATTTTATCTTCTTGTGAAAGACTAAACCCCTTCTGTGTTTTTTCAATCTGAACACCTAAATAAGTGCTAATGTGACCTAATGATTTCAATGTGAAGTATCTCTGCAAAGCTTTGGCAAAAATTTCACTCATTTGCTTATTTGGACCAATATAAACAATATCATCAACATAAACAAGAACTATCTCATATGCATTGTTAGATCTTTTTGTGAACACGCACTCATCAGTTTCAGACTTAATAAAGCCCATTGAATTTAGTTTGTCAGTAAGACATAAGTACCACATTAAACCAGATTGTTTCAGATCATAAAGGCTTTTGTTTAGGAACCAGGTATCCCCTTCTTGCTGTCAGAATCCTGGAGGACTTCTCACGTAGATCTCTTCGTCTAGGTCTGCATGTAGATAAGCCGTGTCAACATCAAACTGGAAAACTTCTAAACCAAGGATAGTTGCAGTTGCTAAAGCAATTTTTACACTCTCAGTTCTGACTGTCAGTGAGTAAGTATTTGTGTAGTCCTCAGGATAACGTTGAGTGAAACCCTGAGCTACAAGTCTGGCTTTGTACAATGACTCACCATTTGGTTTCTTTTTGATTCTGTAGACCCATCGAGTGCCAATGACCTTTTTGTTTGCTGGAGGTTTTGCAGGTGTAAATACTTTAAGTTTCTTTAGACTGTCCATTTCAACCTGCATTGCTTCATACCATTTGTCTTGCTCTGAATCAGGGAGCTGCTTAATTTGTGTGAAATTATCAGGTGGAAGTGTAACATTGCAAATCAAAGGCAAGGGTGCTTTTGTCAGTTGCCAAGAATATCGTTGTGGAGGGATTCCTTTTGTGGCCCTCTTGGAACATCTTGGAACAACAGTCCAGTCTTCTTCTGCTTCGTCCTCGTCCTCACTTTCGTCGCTAGCATCAGCATCTGCGGCTTGCGAAGATGGAACATCGGGTTGAGAAGAATCAGTGGAATCTTGATCATCAATCTGCGTGGCATCAACAGTATCATCTCTAGGAAAATAAACTCCAGGATCATTGGAATGAATCCTGGACCAGTCAATATCTTCCTCAAAATTTGCAGATTGGGAAATCACAATTGTATGTTTAGAGTCAATAAATCTGCTCCATTTTGAGTTATCATCAATACCCATAAATCTCAGTCTCTTTGCTGCTGGACTTCCTTTTCTTCTTTGAGCTAAGGGAATGTTCACCATAGCATATGAACCAAAAAATATGAATATTTTTAAGATCGGGCTTGTAGCCATGCAACATGAAGAAAGGAGTCTGATTTGTTACACTGCTCCAAGTACAGTTTACAATGTAATTTGCATACTTGATAGCTTCACCCCAGTATATCTTACCAAGGTTGGTGTCTTCTAGGAGACAACGCATCATGGTTTGCAGTACTCCTTGTCTTCGTTCTGCGACTCCATTGTGAGCCGGTGTGTAAGGGGCCGAAGTCTGATGAATAATTCCATTCTTACGCATCCAGTCCTGGAAACGCTGAGACATGAACTCGGCACCACGATCACTCTGGATTCTGGCGATGCGAACTTGGTGTTGGGTAGAAACAAGGGTTGCAAAGTCTTTAAAGATCTGAAAAGTCTCTGATTTTTCTTTCATAGGATATACATATCCATATCTAGAGTAATTATCAACAATTGTTAGAAAATATTTTCTACCACCAAATGATGGCGGGAATGGACCAACTATGTCAATGTGAACCAAATCAAAAATGCGTGTTGACAGGCGTGTAGCGTGTTTGGGAATGGCTGCTGCTTTGGATTTGGCCTTCTTGCAGACAGCACAATCCAAAAACACCTTACACCCCTTTAGATCCAAACCTTTTTGCGAACTCCGGCATCTTCCTAAGAACACGGAAACTGGCATGCCCCAATCTTCTATGTCATTTGTGGATACACCTGGAATGCAAAGGTTTACCTGTTAGTGAATTCTCAACATGAACATTTTTATGCGGAACCTCAGGCTTGCTCTGAGCAACCTGTTTACCAATTCTCTTTTTGTTGGCTTTAGGAGCCTTAGGGATAGCAACAGGATCTCTCTCTGGAGCATCTCTATCTGGGCCTGTGCCTTCCCTTTTTGGAGTTTGTATACTTGCCTGTGTTTGCGTTTTAGGCTTTGGCTTTAAGTAATAAACACACCAATTAATATGGTTTCAGCAACAATATCTCCATCTTTAACTATGTAACTTGCTTTTTCAAGGTGGTGAACTTGGAACTTTAACATTCTAGACAAGTGACACTGACTAAGCAAATTACTGGTTGCTGTTGGTATGTAATAAACATCAGGAATGAATGCATCGAGCTCTTCAACATAAACAGTTCCTTTTCCTTTGACCTGACAAGGATGATTGGAAAAAGAATAAAGTTCACCTAGCTCTGGTTCAGGCTCGTGCATTTCTGTGAAAAGTTCCTTTCTGTAGGTAACATGCAATGCTGCCCTACTGTCCAAAGTCCACAGGAGTCGTCTGTCGTACTCTGGTTGAAGTTGTGGATCATTGGTTAAAGCCAATGTGGCGAGTGGAGTTTGTGGATCACGCCGGGGACCACGATGACCTTGTCTTCCGCCTCTGCCTCTGCCTCTGGAATCTGTTCCTCTGGGCTGGTATGAGACGAGAGCTGGAACTCATTGGGGACAATCCCGGGTGGCATGTCCCACACGATCGCAGGTGTAGCATCTTGGCATCCTTGGAGCGTAGGTCCTTCCTCGGAAGGGGCTCCTAGCTGGAGCTCTTGATGCGGGTGGTCCTCTCAAGTGTGGAGTAGCTAGCATGAATGCCTCTTCTTCAATTAAAAGTCTATAGACATTGTCCACTGTGCGTTGAGCAATTGGGACTTGGTTAATTTTTGTAACAGCATCTTTCCATTCATAGTTCAAAGAGTTAATAATGATGCTGATCATTTGAATATCTTCAATGTTATGGCCTCTTTCTCTCAATTCTGTTCTGAGACCTTTCAGTTTGGTCAAATGTCCTCCAATTTGTTCACTAGGTTTCAATCTCAAACTGTGGAGTTCAGACATGAGTAAACATGAAGATTCAATTGAGATAGGCCTGTAGCAATTTTCCAATTCAGCCCAAATTTGTCGGGCTGTTGTGTTTGGTGGAAAAGTGACCTGCAGTTCAGTATCCATGGACATCAATAATGTTGTGCGAGCCCTTATCTCTAAATCTCGTATTGCAAAATCCCATGGTTGTGCAGGAGGGTTAAATACCATACAGTGCGTGCCTTCTCTAAGAAGCAATAGTGTAATCTCACTGACCCAGGCTTTGTAATTGTGTCCTGACATTTTTAGTTTTGACTCACCAGTTAGTGGAGAGACAGAAAATGCCTGGTAAGGAGCCCGCATTTGATATGCTGGCTGTGCTGGCAGAAATGCCTGTGGTATTTGCTGTGCCTGTTGTGGACCTAAAAATGGTCTTGGTTGTGCCATTGGAGGTGGGCCAGGAGGTGGCCCTATTTGCACTTGTGGCTGGGGCACATTTGCAGGCATTTGTGGCTGCTGTGGCTGATGCACTGGAATCTGCTGTATTCCAGTTGCCATTTGTGCTTGAGCTGCAATATTGGCATGACCTGCTGGAGATGCAGTCATTTGCCTTTGCTTCATTAAGTTTAATTGTGTTCCATCTAAAAGGACACCAACACCGCCAGGGGGTGTTTGAGTTTGGGCCTGTGGAAACACTTGTGGCATTTCAGCTTCTTGTAGTAAATTACTTTCACCAGCAGATGGTGCTGCACCTTTAGCTTCGGGCAGCTTTGCAGTTACAAGAAATGATTGCGTGGCAGGTTTATATGTAACTTGATCAGGGAGACTTTCATGTGACGTATACAGGGCCCTCTGTCTTAATTGGCCTGACACAAAGTCCACCAGGGGGAGTGTCTTTGGCTCCGAGGAAGAAGACAATATGGCGCTTTTTGAAAATCTTAAGTTATCTTCCTTATCTTGCTCAAACATAGATATAGCCATTTTTGCCTGGGATAGCTGCTGTTCATAGAGTTTTATACGGTCACGAAAGGCTTTGATGGCCATCTCACGCCGAGTGAGTTCAGAGTTTTGAGGAGAATAATGAATTGTTTCTCTCTCTGCGTGGGAGTAATTTTGCTCGGCAGTTTGCCTTGCATCGAGCGTTACAAATTTAGAAGGTTCTGGGGAGACAGTTTGAGAGCTTGGAAAATCAGAAGAAGATGTCACTGACCTCAGTTCCAGTACGTTATCTTCAAGAGCAGCTTCTGTCTTATCTCCCTCCATTTCTGTTCCCACGGCGTCTTGTTCCAGGCGTGTGGCTGTAGTAAGGGGCTGGAAATCTGAAAATCTCCTGTCTGCCACCTCTTCGTTGGAAAGATCAATCAAATCATTTACGAAGAGTGGTCTTAGTTTCATTTTGCCTTTTTTCTTCTGTTTCGGCATCTTAGCAAAATAATTAGCGTACCTCAGTAGCTAAAAACTAATTGCCTATGCGCTCTTATCAGAAATAACAAAACAAGGAAAAAAAGCCATAAATCAACCGTCCGAGTGCTACCAGATGTCAGGGCATTTATTAATCCCATGTTTGGCTCTGGGAAAAAACACCCTGGTTTAGAAGAGATGGATCGTGGCTTATTCCAAGTTGCAATATTCTGATAAAGAAAACGCGAAGAAAAGTTTCTAATAAAACTCATTTATTTGTTATAAAGAAAATAAAACACCTCACTAACTAAGAAAAGTTAATTGCTACATTTTTGAAAGTAATTCTTGCTGGCTATCTCAGCCAGACCTTGCTGGAAAGAGAACAAAGGAAAGAGTGTGAAGGAATGTGAAAGAATGTGGGTGGATACGGAAACACGTAGCTTACTGATAAGAAGTTGGCAAGCTACGGAGAGTCTGACAGTCCAGAAATGATGAGTTCAGCTGGCAAATAAAATAACGCAGTGACAAACCAAATAATTTATAAGAGATTATTCAATAATAAGTAATTGAGCTGTTTTCAAATATTGAATGCCTGGATAAACACAAGAAAAGAATCAATCCAGATTCCTATCCTTTTACTGTGTTTCCCCGAAAATAAGATCCTGTCTTATATTTTTCTGAACCCCAAAATAAGTGCTTGGCCTTATTTTTGGGGTGTCCTTATTATTTTCGGGCACGTAGAGCAAGACGGGGCTCCTCTTGCCATCTTTCCAGCTCTGTCTCCCTAACCCTAACCAGAGGAAATGGTGGGGACCGGCTGCCCATGCAGTTAAATATTTTCAGAGAGGGCTTATTTTCAGGGAGGGCTTAGTTTCGGGGGGGGGCTTAATTTAGTGCATGTGCTCAAAAGCCTGATTGGGCTTATTATCAGGGGATGTCTTATTTTCGGGGAAACAGGGTATATTGCTATTAAATGATTATTTTTATGAAAAGGGAGGTAGAAATTAGTTTGCTCAGTGGAAAGTTAAGTTAATCTTAACTTAAAAGTTCAGATTGCATGATTTAATGATTAATAAAATAAAATCTTCTGGAATTCTAAAATTCATAATGGTCCAGCCTAGTTAATTTCTTCCAGTATTTTCAAATATGTAGCATACTGTTAAGATAGCAATAGCGATAGCACTTAGACTTATATACTGCTTTATCAGTGCTCTCTAAGCAGTTTACAGAGTCAGCATATTGCCCCCAACAATTTGGGTCCTCATTTTACCCACCTCGGAAGGATGGAAGGCTGAGTCAATCTTGAGCCTAGTGTATTTCAATCTGCCAAACTGCAGGCAGCCGGCAGGCAGCAGAAGTAGCCTGCAGTACTGCACTATAACCACTGTGCTACCACGGCTCATAATTGCAGAAACAATTGGGAATATTGAAAGACTTGATTGCAATTCAGAACATTTGCTGGGCCTTATTTATAAACTACTAGTGAAGCATCACTCAGAATCTCAGCAAGTCAAAGACCGCATGATTAAATAGATATAACATTTGAATGCAGTAATATAGATATAATAATGGGAATTTTAATGGAGGAACATTAAATTCACCTGGATTATTATACTCAGAGCAAATTGGTATAAGATGTTAATATATGGCTCCAGTCTTGCTTGTTAAAATGGACCATTTATTTTTCAAAAAACTGGAAATGTAATGAGTAAGTTGAATCACTTTTTCATATTTGGTGCCAATATGATAAAGCTCAACAGTTCTGGAAAATGATTGATGCTGGGATGAAGACTTCTAAAAAAGTGAATTCACATTTCAGTTATGATACGGTAGCCTGCAACATTCTTATTCGACTCACTTTACCCACTCAGACACCCCTTCAAAATATACTGAATTAACTTGTATATGGCAAGTGCTGCAAGGATATTATATGTTTTCTTTTTAAAAGGTTGTTTGATTCCCCTCAAAGTTGTTTGTTGTTTTTTAAATTGTAAGCTGCCCAGAATCATTTATCAGTTGGGCAGCTTATAAATCATATTAAATAAACTCAAACTGGAAATCATCATTTAGACCTACATCTAAATACCACATCTACAGTTTGGGTGCACTTTGCATAGAATTGATGTTTAAAATTTCTGTATCAGAATGGTAATATTCTTAGTAATATAGACTGAATTATTGAATTTATTACAACTCATAATTTTATTTGGTGATTTATGCTGTAATGACTATAATGCTTGATATTCAGCCGGTAGTAGGTTTCAATTTCAGCCGCTACTGGTTCACTTGTGGGCGTGTACATGCTCGTGCTTGCGCGTGACGCTTCTGCGCATGTGCAGAGATGTCTGGGCGGGTGGGCGGAGCCTCTGGCTGCCGCTACCAGTTTGCCTAATCTGGGGTGAACTAGTAGCAACCCACCACTGTATTCAGCCATACTTAAAGTTTAATAAGGATTCTTAGTCCTTTAACGTAATACAGTAAGTAATCTATTGATTTTTTTTAAAGCTAATCATAATAGTTGTGGGTGCTCCAACACTGGAAGTTTTTAAGAAGAGATTGGACCAGCCATTTGTCTGAAATGGTTTGAGTTTCCTGCTTGAGCAGGGGTTGGACTAGAAGACCTCCAAGGTCCCTCCCAACTGTTTTTCTATTACATATTAGAGACCTATAACCTTTATGATTTTCTAAATCCCTACTTTATTTAAATTTATTTTATTCTTTTATTTTTTATGTCTCTTTTTGGAATCTTTAAAATGTATTTTCTTTAAATTGGTTGATAAAAAGAACCCTCCTCCCCAAAAATGTTGTGGATAATGAAAAAAGAATTCAGGCAATTAAGAATCAATGCAGCACAACTGAAACTGAACACGGTTGAATTTGATTCAAAATTACCATCTAAACAGCTCTGTAGAGAGAAACATTTATACTTAGCTTGTTTGAACTTGTTTCTCAGAAAACAGTGAAAACCCAATGTATAAATATCAATAGACAGATGGAAACAAAAAAAGAAAGCAAAGCTAGTACCAATAGTAATAGGTCCCTTGGTGTAATCCCAAAACATCTAGAGCACCACTTGAACACCACTGACATCCACAAAATCACTATCAGTCAATTGCAAAAGGCAGCTTTCCTTGGAAAAAGCTTACATTCTGCAATGATCCTCTTACTGCTACCAAGCAACATCCACCTCTCCCAGGTCTATGGGAATGATTTGACAGGTGGATAAAAGTGCAAAATCGAGTCTGACCATCTGACTGACAGTGTGACCAATCACAATCATAATAATTCATTATTTAATCCTGCCTTTCAATTTCAATTCTATTAGGAGTATGGCAATGATAAAAAGATTTAAAATGTGAAGAACAGTAGCAAGAATAAAGATATAGTAACATGAATAAAGAATCTAAGGGCAGTTGCAGCATAAAACCAGCTGCATTCAGATTGTAATAGTAGATAACATGTCACAACCAAGAACCGTCTTTCTTTTCATTCACTGCATTAAGTCGTCTGTTAGAATTCAGATGATTTTTTTTAACCATCTCTGCTATTGTATTTGATCTTTATTGACACCTTTCCTTTCTCTTTATTTCAGGGAGTGAGTTTTCTGGAAGTCCGTACAGTCACCCACAATATTCAACATACAATGATTCCTGGAGATTTCCTAACCCTGGATTGTTAGGTAAGTTTGTTCTCATACCATTAAAGCTACAGCCTAATCCAAAATTCAGGAGAGCAATAATCCATCCCCATGTGCCCTGCCCAATGTACTCTTGAGGACCTTATGACCATGCAACAGAATGCAATCCATGTTGTACGCTTCTGGGCAACCACCACCTAATGCAGTATTGCAGGCTAGCTCACTGCCCACTGCCAGGAATTTGATCCTGATTGCCTCAAGGTTGACTCAGCCTTCTAGCCTTCCGAGGTCGATAAAATGAAGATGCAGATTGTTGGGGGCAATATGCTAACTCTGTAAACTGCTTAGAGAGGGCTGTAAAGCACTGTGAAGCGGTATGTAAGTCTAAGTGCTATTGCTATATATTTTAAATTTTATGTTCTTGTGCCTGTAGTTATATCTATGCATAACATTTTAATAATGATGCTTCTGATAATAATAGAACATAGAATCATACGGCTGGATATAATAATAATTTGCTTTGAAACGTTCTGGAGTGCCTTCTCTATAGTTAAACAGTGTATGCAATGTTTAATCACCAAATTACATAGACCAGAACTGATTAATTTACAACCCTTTCACGCTTAAATTTTAACCTGAAGTCTCTTTGTTTTTAGTTGAATTCACTTTCAAGGAATTCTTGTTGTTTAATGTAAATATGAGAGATAGGAATGGATTTACAACTGGGTATATAATTGCTTTCTTTCAACAATCCATAATTAAGATATTCATATTCTGACATCACAACAAACATCTCAGATGGCATTTGCCAAGGTTTTCTGTAGCTCACTCTCAGTCTGCCATGGTTATTCAGAGATGAAAGGAGTTTGAAAAAGCGATCTCTGTTCCTGCTGTATATAATTGTTTCCCCCTTTGCTTTTGGCACACAGGATACAAAACAGTGCAAAGCCCCATGTAATAAATTTAGCCATAACTGGCAGGGGTATAAAAGAAATGTAGCCTATGGGAAGTTGAATCCATTCCCATATTACGCTTAACTCCCCCAAGTTATTGGCTTTATTCATCTTATGCCTTCAGGCTTTATTAAGGCTCCACTGTGATTTGGAATTAATTTGAAGAAATGCATTAAAATGTTTGGAAGTGTGAATGCTGAACCTGTCTGCAACTCATTAAAGCAACCATGTCATTTCCATGAAGGGACAGACCACTGCATGTTTTACTTTTAACTGCATGTTCTAAGCACCTCTTCCAAATCAAATCCAAGGCAGTGCATCCCCTTAGTGTTTTCTGGCTAGTTTTCTGGATTCATGTCTCAATTTTTAACTTAATGTAGAAGAAATTGTATTACTTTTGCATATGTTTCATCATAGTGCTGGCTGAATATACCCCTCCTTTGATCTTTTGGGATTCAGTAAAGATGATGCTGTTCCAGTAGAAGAGAGCAGCATAATTTATATTTACAAATGAATAGCCTTTCTTCAGGATCTCTTCTTTCCTCTTTAAACTGGTTTCCCTCCCATTTTGTTCTTTATTAGATGTTTAGTATCCAGACACATAGGAGAGATTTTGGCGCATGTAATTTTGCAATAAGACAGAATCCAAATGATTCTGGAAAAAAAAACCTGCCTTACAGACCCTTGGAAGTCCCTAAGTAACTCACCCTCACCCTCCTTTAATAAGGAGGATAAGCAACATCCATTTTACGCCACTGTCAAAATCTGGCCCAACTTGACCTTACATGTGTGTAGCACATGGTGATTAGAATTCTCCTGCATAATCTATGTGAATGAGGTAAGTAAAATACCAATTAATTGTCACTTCTCTAGCAGAGAGATATTGTGCCTTAGAGACTTTCAGATTTATGGATGGCAAGGTTGTTATGTGTGACCTCTAGCAGAGAAATAATTTTGAATTTTTGTCATTTTTTAAAATTCAGTTTCTTTGTTTTAAGTAATTGAGTCCCTAAGTAATTGAGCCACCTAAGATCTACCCATCACATTTCTTGCCCTTAAACAAATCCTTTGGGAGGAATTGATGGGTTATAGCATTCTGTGTCACACTGCTTTTTACAGGACAAAATTGCCATTTACTGTGCTGTAACTAAGGGTCTGGTGTTGCTCACAGCTCAGATCAAAGTTGTTTTCTAATACTATTTCAGCACATACTCAACTCAAGGCTAACTAGCTTGACATAAAATGGACTATAGCTACTTACAAAAAGCATGAAGGATACCTCTTGGGACTGGTTCCCACAGATACAAGTACTTATTTCCTTGTTTGTTACTTGCTTGTTACTCCTTACTGATCGCCAAGAAGTGTTTCGCTACATATGCAACACAGTGAAATACAGTAGTGGCTTCCTGAGGTGTAGATTAACTAACTCAATTTGGATCCTAGTATAGCTATAATTTTTATCACCCTAAACTGTCTGCAAGTGGCTAATCTCATAGTCTGTCTCGTGCTAGCAATGAATACAATGAGTACTGTTTCGAAGTTAACCACAATACGAGTAGTATTTAATTGGATGCAATAATTGAAACACATTCAACAACATATCTTATCTTAACAAATCAGCTTCTCTAGCCAGATATCTTTCATAGATTTCCTTGCCTATATTTTCTGTTCCAGAAATATGAGCGGTTTTTTCTTTTGGGCTATGTCTGTGCGATTTACTACATCTATCGCACATTTCCCAGTTTTATTGGAAATGATCAATTTCTGGACAAAAGACAATATAACAAGAAATGTTTAAAACTTTCTCCTAAAACCATCTATTTCATAGGGTCTGATATACCGTATTTCTGAGAGTTAGGGTAGTATATGAAATATAAACCCTAATCGGTTATTAATATTGCAGTTTTTTCTGTGCAGTATTTTGAAGAGCTTTTAAAATTAATTAACTAAAACAACACCACCAAAAGGAAATTTGAATACACAAAATTATAAAAGAAAAAAAAGTTGAACACCCCTAAAAAAGCATACAAGATGCATGCTTTGTATTTACAAACATCAGTTCACTGAAGCCATGATTACTTACAGTTATCCATAACTATCTATTTTGATCCATTCTGTAAGCCACTGAATAGATTCTCCTTGTTTTACTTGCCAGTCAAACTGTCCCCAGTTACATGCAAGACAGCATCTAATGTTGTTAAAGTGGAGAAGGCTGATGCAAGGAAATAAAAGAAGTATCATATTTATAAAAAACTTGAGTTTATCACTGTTCAAGCAAGCGAGCTAATGTGCAAGAGTAGGGATTGGATTTAATCAGATTGCTTTTTGGGCTAATATTAGAAACAATCCCTGTACATACCACTTTGAGTTGTCAAAAATAAGGAAATATATTATTGCAAATTATTATGATATAATATGATAAATTATTATTTACATTGATTTGGGAAAACAATGGTACTCAATACGCACTATACAAATATAATACAATTCTCTTCTCTCAGGTTCGAAATAGGATGGAAACTGATGGTTTCAAGCTTCAATATTATAAGCTCTTAGGAAAACTTTTCTTGGGTTTTTCTCGGTCTTCAGCTGCAGTTGGATATTGGTTAAGACATATGTTTTTTTCTGAATTGGATGTTTGCTAGTAAAGTTTGCTACTTTATTATTGAATGATTTAGGGAAGGCACCTTATAGACAAAGTGCAGAAGCTTCAGTATGCAGGTGTCAGGCAAAACGTGTCTTAGAGATTCTCAGTCATCCAGATCATGGTTGTCCCAAAGATGCTTTTCCAAAAGGCAATTGGACTTTCTTGTTTTTTTTCCTTGAAGAGGTTTCACTTCTCATCTAAGAAGCTTCCTCTTGCTCAAAACTGAAGAAGCTTCTAGGATGAGAAGTGAAAAGTTTTCAAGAAAAAAACCAAGGAAGTCCAGTTGCCTTTTGGAAAAGCACTTTGGGCCAGGTAAAACATGTATTTCTCTTTGGAGGAGGACAAGTGAGGATTTCTTATAATTTCTTTCATGGAAAATGGTTAGGATTAGGGAGCAGAATTCAAACAGTGTCACAAAATAATGTCAATGAAGTCCTGGACCCTGACAGCATAGAGTTGTTAGGATCTAGTGGGAGGAGCTGGATCTGTTCTTATGGCAGAATGCATCCCAGCATAAAAGAAGGGATTGGGAAGGAGAAATTGGGGAGATGGGTATTGCTTAATTTTACAAAAGTACATTCTATAAAGAATTATGTGCCAGAAACCTAATCTGTTTTACAAACAGAATATATACTTGCCACCAGAATCTTGTTGGAGGGCTGGAGATATACAAATAAAGTAGACAAATGTATTCAGTTAGTAAAGAAATCTTATTGCTTAGGCCAATTCAAGAATCAGTTTCCAATTGGCTCAGCTTCTGAATCTAGGATCACTCATGATTTTGACTACAGGTAGTCCTCGACTTACAACAGTTAGTTTAGAGATTGTTCAAAATTACAATGGCATTGAAAAAAAATGACTTATGACTGTGTTTAATGTTTACAACCATTGCATCATCTCCCCCAAAATTCCGATGCCTGACAACTGACTCATGACAGTTGCAGTGTCCTGGGGTCATGTGACCACCTTTTGCAACCTTCTGACAAGCAAAGTCAATGGGGAAGCCAGATTCACTTAACAACCATGTTACTAACTTAACAACTGCAGAGACTGACTTAACAACTGTGGGAAGAAAGGTGATTAAACAGAGGAAAACACATTTAACAAAAATCTGTCTCATACAGCAACAGAAATGTGGGGGTCAATTGTGGTCATAAGTCAAGGACTACCTGTATATTCAGAAGAGGAACCATTTTGCTCTTTTAGGTAGAGTAGGATAAAGGACCAGCAATAATTTGAATAGGGCATGGATTGAATGCAGCTCTTGTCCAAGTGAACAACCTGGAGAGACCATCAATGAGTTTCTAGGTGGTTTTGAGATAAGGAATTGAAGAAATTGGCAAATCAAGAATAAATTACAAAACAAACAAAAAAAGAGATGGAGGAACAGAAATGGTGGGGTGGAAGTAGACTAAAATATCTTTTCCTAGTTCATATGAATAATGATTTCTGCTCATTTTTATTTTACCATAAGCAAGGAAGATGTAATCAATGTTATATATCGAGTAATAAGAATAATATAAAGAAAAACAAATCAGGACAAATATTGTAAAAGTTGTCTGCAATCTTCATTAACTATGATTAGTGATTAAAGAATTCAATTTCATTTAATTTTTTTTATTAAATGTCTTTCTTTAACAAGATAAATTTTAGTGCAAATGTTATAGTAATATATCTTTTGTTTTCTGATCATCCTTGCTATACCAGTAATTTGTGACCTTTTCCATTATGAGGCATTCTGCTTTTCCTTTCCTAAGGAACATTTGTTCTATAGCTTAGAGGTACTTTAATAGATCTTTCTATGTTCCAATCAGTTTTTCAGTTTTATGATAGATTCTAACAACACACTTTATTTCCCAGCCTGCATAAAACCTTTAGTAAGCTGAGGGATGGATCAAACCAAGCAATCAGAATTTGAGATGGATTTGTTTTTCACACTATTTGAAATTTCATCTGATGAGCACATTAATTATAAGAAAATCTAAAGATGACATAAATAATTGTACTGATGCCAGTAATCTTTGCCTAGGAGGTTCCCCCCCCCCTTTTTGGGGGGCAATATTCAAGTACTGCAGTAACTTATCATAATGGTATATGAGCGCCTTCCTGTGGTTTCTTAAATGACCTGACTGACATCTGCCATGTATCATAACTTAGAGGCTCATACCCTTTAGATTCCAGTAAAGTGAGACTCAGTTGACACTGCCTCTCGTAGGACTTCTGCTGTAACTTTGTTGGATATAATCAGATCTATTGTTCGTAGACAAGGTAATGAATGTAGCTTAAAAATATGCTGTTACTGAAACCAAATAGGTCTTTTAGATCCCGCCCCCACTTTCTGTGCTTTGTTTCCTCTGTACAGTACACACTCTCCTCTGTAAGAAGAGGCAAAGAGTGAGAGAATACATCACTTTAGTGTTTTCTTATTTCTAGTTTGTGTAATTGAACGCTGACACAATGTTCATTTATAAATCTTTATGAAAACTGTGTTTGGAGCTCAAGCATTGAAGTCGTAATGGCTGCCCTAGTTTGTATGAACACACATACTTGCAACCCCAAGAGGTTTCAGCCACTGAAGCCTAGCGAGCTTACATGTTTAAAGTCTACTTAATACAAACATGTTAAAAGTGGATAATAGCAACCCAGTCTAATGAAGAAAAATGATTCAATTTCATGCTGGTTTGTTGTAATAACTTCTTTAACATTTTAACTCATTACTCTCGACTTGATGTTGATCATAGCGGATCTCATTTGATGCACTGTTCTCTCTTCTGTGCTGATGTGATTTGTGCACATTGTGAATTGTAAGTAAGGCTGACAGGGCTCCCTTTTGGCTACACCTGAGCTATAGATATATTTATAGAGAGAGTTGTTGTTATAGAGGACAGTGTCATGAGGCTGACAATATTGGCATGATTTCATATGAGGTGAAAAGGTATGGAATCAGTCAGTTAGGATTAGAATCAGTACTTCTATGGGCTTCTATGAAAGGATTAGGGAACAAGTAGAAGTCAGAAATGACTGTGTCAAGAAATAAATTGATGATAATATGAATTGGAAAGGAAAAATGACAGAAGAAAGGACAAATTTATTCTAGAGGAGAGTGTAATGACAGGGCAAAAGAGTGAATGTTTTGGAATGTGATGTTTTCATTTTTCACTTTAAATACAGACCTTTTTGATTTCAGCACAGAAATGTGAATGGGGGGAAAAAAGTCCAACTCAGCAAATATATAAAATCCTGCCAGGGAGCTACAGAGAAAAATTATACGTTAACAGCCAGATTATTTTAAAAGCATCATGAAGTAAAAATGCATCAGAAGGTCAGCTTGAAGAAGAAGAAGAAAAAAAAGTTGTAAACTCTTGAAGGAAGTTCTATTTTTTAAAATCAAGTTTTTAATATGGTCAATATAATTAGATCTTTAATAGTTTTCTTTCTTTGTTTAATATAGGGTTTTGTCTAGAGTAATTTGTGTAATATGGATTCATATGAATAATTATAAGTATAGAAGCTGATGGAGTCAAGTAGGAAGACAAAAGTTAGATACAATCAAATATATTCTAGTGATTGGAGAAATATCTATGTATTTCTGAGAACTGGTTTACTGTTGTGCATTTGATCTGTTATCAGTTGATGACCTTCCATTGAATATGAATATTGTTCTAGTTTAAAAATTGGAGAATGGAAATTGAATTATTCTCGGATGATTACTCTATTATGTTCTTTGATTAATGAGTGAATGCGTAAACTCAATACATGATGGACAGTGCATTGGAAAATTGCATACCACAGGGAATGCACAGATTTCCCTGCAGTTGCATAGCATCAGGTTTCTGTTATTGCCCTCACAAAAGTTGAAAGCCAATTTGGTGCAATGGTTAAGGCATCTGTTCTGGTCCTGAGTTCTAATCTTACCTTAGGCACAAAGCCAGCAGGGTGACTTTGGACCAGTCACTCTCTCTCAGCCCTAGAAAGGAGGCAATAGCAAGGTACTTCTGAGAAACCTTGCCAAGAAAATTTGTCCAGGCAGTTGCCAGGAGTCAAAAGCAAACATGAAGGCCTGCATGCATACAGAAAAACAGTTGGAAGTTACATATGTGGATCATTAATTGGTAAATGTGATTTCCCCACTCTGCGTGCAGAGTAGGATTCTTTGCAGTTCCGGAATTCAGAAGCAATTCTTCCATGTCCACAATGACCTCTCCTTAGTAGTTGATAGAAGATCACCACGGACTCTGTAGATTTAATAATATCATTTGGCAAATGCTCATTTTTTAAAACAATCTTGCTTTCTTTTTTCTTGCAGTCAGTACAATTTGGGGATATACCCATTTTGAAATAGTAGTTAGACAGTGGCAGCAGCAGCAGCAGCAATAGCACCCAATACATTGCAGCAGGTAATCTGCAGAGGGTTTTTCCTACTTGCATCTAATTACAGCACAAATATCTTTTTTCTCCCTTGTCCTCATGGACATTGCCTTTTTCTTCTTTCCAGGTATCAGTGGGATAAGTTTAAGTGATCCTTAACTATACAGGTGCTAAGATAGTGTTTTCCCTGTTATTCAAACAATCTTCCAGAGCAATCTGGAGTTGTGCAAACGTTGTTGTTTGCTTTCCATTGAAGGAATGGAATGATTGGAAACAAATGCAGTAAAGATCAGCAGCAGGAACACCAAATTCCATTGCATTATTGTTTTTTGCTGATTTAAGAATAAGTGCAATAAGTCTGCAGAGTTTCTCAGTCATGGTTGTCCCAAAGGTGCTTTTTCAAGAGGCAACTGGATTTTCTTGTTTTTTCTTTGGAAGACATTTTGCTTATCATGCAAGAAGCTTCTTCAGCTCTGACAGGATAGTGGGGAATGGAAAGATTTATATTCCTTGCAGACAGCTGGTCATTTGCATCCTTTTAGAGGGTCCTTGAAGCATTAGGAGATTTATCTTTGTCCTCAGGGTGCTCCTGGTTCCTGTAGTCTACCATTTTTCCTCTGGAAATCCATTCCTACTTCCACACCATTCAAAGGGTGTTCATCCCAAATTGTATAGTTAAAAGTCTGTAGAGATTCTCAGTCATCTATGACCTGCTAACCATGACCTGGTTTTCACTTTCATGTTTTTTTCCAACTTCCCAGTCTAGGGCCAGAAGAAAATGACCAGCTCACTCAGTCAGGTTCTAAGGGAGGACTAAAATTTGGTCTTCTTTCTCCTAGTCCAACATGTTAATCCCCTTTACCACACTGACTCTTTCATATATGCACACGTGCTAAGAATAAGCAACCAATCCCAATGCAATTGTTAAATGGATGAAATTAGAGAGCATTAGTAATAAAAACTTACAATGCATTTTTAAATTTAAGTTGCTATAGGAACCGTGTTGCTCCCCCTGCAGCAACAATAGCAAGGTTATTCTATGGCCGTATGGCTCCCTATCCCAACGTTATCTTAAACCATCTTTCGTAATCCCTCATTCAGCATAAGCCAATTACAGGGGCTGCAATTCAACTCATCTGGGAAGCACTTGGTTAAGGCTGCTATTGTATTGGTTGCTAAGATTACAGCTCATCTAAACAAGCCTCAAAATTTGAGTTAAGATCCGTTTATTACAGAATTCTCTCCTTGCCCTTGTTGTATCAAGAAAGACACCTAAGAAAAGCCAAGCTATCCCCTTCCCCCTTCCTCCTCCATCTTCCCAAAATACCAGTTGGCTCTCTTGAAACAGGATGTAGAAAACCTTTTTCATCAATATTGTGCAATACTGCTAGTCTATTTTCACATGCTCATCTGTTTGAAATATTGGCCCCTTACACATGTCTTGAACTTTGTGACTTCTTCATGATATCTGTCACTACTCTATTGATTTCTCCCTGTTTCTTCTCCTTTAATGCTGTCAGTAGCGTTTTCTATGACAGGAATGATTTTGCTGTTAGGAATTTCATTACTTTTCCAGCATGGAGAAGGTGTATACAATTTTATGTGAAAACAAGGCTTTGAACGAGTTTGAGTGGTTTTTTTTTTTTTTAAAAAAAGAATTTAATACACTGTATGATCTATCTCGGGTGTGGATTATCTGTTCCCAAAAAACAGTTTGTAGTTCAAAGAGTTACAACCTAGGTAAGGCTGCAATTTGACAAGGAGGTGTTATGTTTGAATTTTATCTCATAGTAAAATCTCATAGTATGTGGAAAAAGGAATGTAAGGGTTCTACTAAAACTTCCTCAGATACTATTTTCATAAATAGAAACATCTTAATTCTTCTTTCCCGGCTCCTAAATTCTGTCCTGCTGTGTTTCATCAATTAGTTGTTTTATAGCTAGTTTCTGTGCCAGGGGTGAGTTCTACTTACCCTTACTACCGGTTCGCAAAGGGATTGCACTTGCGCAGATGACTTCTGATGACATTAGGGTCAGTGAGTGGAGCCTCCCGCCAGTTTTACTACCGGTTCTATAGACATGGACATGAACGAAGGAAATGAGTACAAATAAATAGGGACAGTAGGACAGGGACGGTAGGCATGCTGGTGCGCTTATGCATGCCCCTTTTAAGGACCTCTTAGGAATGGGGTGAGGTCCATGGTAGACAGTTGAAGGTTGAAGTTGTGAGGGTTTGAGGATGTAACAATGGAGTCGGGTAGAGCATTCCAGGCATTGACTACTCTGTTGCTGAAGTCATATTTTCTGCAACCGAGTTTGGAGCAGTTGAGTTTGTATCAATTGTTTGCCCATGTATTATTGAGGTTGAAGCTGAAGAAATCATTGATAGGTAAAACGTTGTAGCAGACAATTTTGTGTACTATGCTTAGATCAGACTGCAGGCGCAGCAGTTCAAGATTGTCCAAGGCCAAAATTTCAAGCATGGTGGCATAAGGGATTCTATTGTGACTACAGGACTGGAGTACTCTTCTCATGAAATATCTCTGGACCCGCTGAATCGTATTAATGTCTGATATACAGTGTGGATTCCAGGCAGATGAGCTGTATTTGAGAATTGGTTTTGAGAATTTTAGCCTTGGGTTTTCTTTTTTTACATGCCAACATTAGCAAAATAGCCATTTTGACACATGCAAAATACCATAATGGAAGAGTGGATCATGAAAAAGATTTGCAGAAATGGCTAAATGGCTTGTTTGAATAGGGAAAGAGCAATAAGTACTTTTATAAAGAAACCTGGGAACTCTTTTTGGACTTTTTTTTTTTTTTTGGCTGAAAATTGATTTACTAGATTTACTGATTGAAAGGGCTGTATACAGAAGAAGGAAATCATGTAATTTGGGATTGTGTTATCTAAAGAAACAATACATTTTACTTCATCCAAATAAAAGATGAGAGTTTGCAAATATCACAGCACACTCAGATAATTTACGGTGGATTTTAGGAATTTAATACACCATAACATTTTCAAATGATCATTTTAGCATCTGATGGACCTGAAGAAGCTTCTCAGATGAGAAGCGAAGCATTTTCAAAAGGAAAAAAAATGAGAAAGTTCAATTGCCTTTTGAAAAGCACCTTTGGGACATCTTATCTGACCATTACCAATATTTTCCAATTCTTCTATTCCAATATCTTAGACCTGGTACTCTGTGCACATATATGTTAACCAGTATTTTTTGTAGCCCATACCTTTCTGGACATTACATTCAATTCTTCAGTCTTGAAAGTCTACAATTTTATCAGTAGACCAAGTAACAAAATTTAATGCCTTAACATAAGGCATTGTGATCTTTCCATCACCATAGAATCTATAAGGCCGTATGGCAGCAACTAGAGTTGGAGAACTTGCTGTATCCATGGGTCTTTCCAAGCTACTGTACTGGATTCCTCCAATTTGCTATTCTTGGTCATGACCAAGTCACGTCAGTCAAGGGATTCTATTCTTTCCCAAATTCATTCAAGTTTACTTATCATGATATGCCTCTTCCCAGTTGGTGAGCACACTTCCATGGAATGACTAGAAGAGGGGCAGAGTCTCCAATGGAGCAAATGGAACATGAATATTAAGGAATTCCTTGGGGTTTGGAAGGGTTTGTAGATCTCAATTTCTCCTCCCCTCTGGTTGCCCAAAAAA
Organism: Arizona elegans; assembly: GCA_022577455.1. Taxonomy (NCBI): domain Eukaryota; kingdom Metazoa; phylum Chordata; class Lepidosauria; order Squamata; family Colubridae; genus Arizona; species Arizona elegans. The sequence continues at coordinate 14,293,413 of JAKOOJ010000020.1, forward strand.
ACAAGGTGAACTTGTAATCTACCTGTTTATTCAAAGGAACCTATATATATACCTTAAAGTATATCTGTCCTTACATAATGCCATATTTTGTTCGTAAAGTCAAATAAAGTAACAACTTTACTTAGAAAGCATCATTTTAAGGTATGGAAACAAGTATATTTTTGTTTAGACCAGTAGTTTTCAACCTGTGGTCTGTAGACCCCCAGGAGTCTGTGATCTCATCACGGAGGTCCACAAAGGCTTAAAGAAATTTTATGATTTAAATCTTGAGTTAAGCCTTGGGAGTCTATGGCCATGGTCCATGGCCACAAAAGTTATTTAAAAGGGGTCTGTGATGAAGAAAAGGTTGAGAACCACTGATTTAGACAATACCAAAGGAAAATGATTTAAAATACTGGTCTAAGTTTGTCTTTATTCTGTTGGGTAATTAACGTATCTTTGAAATTGAGACATCCTATCTGGATATGTAAGTAAATCAAAAAAATATTTCTAAATGTGTATGGTTTGAAGAAGGAGACATTACTGCCTCATAATTTTAGTTGCATGGGTTTAAGATCCAACATGGTGGCCCTAGTGGAGTAGAGATTTGCCTCCCACTCGGAAGGTTGAGACTTCAATCTTAGGTAGTAGCAAATGTTTCTCATCTAGGGCACAAAGAAAAAATATTTGCTGTGAACTTCTCATAGGTGTCAGGAAGGGCATCTGACCAATAAATGCTCAGCTCCATCTGGTCACTTTACCCCGAATAGGGAATATAGGGTCATAAAAAAAATATTGCATGGGTTCTCTATAGTAATCTGGTATGATGCAACTAAGATGCCCCTCTACTGTGTAAGACTTGTTAAACTTACTATCTCATTTTAAGGGTCTGCATAAGACCCAGTGAAGGTTTCAGATCGCCTTTTCTGTTTCTGTTTTCAAACAATTTCATTTGCTTGATAGAAATTACACATGTAACATGTTTACACAATGCTATCTTTCCTTGTTGTAGGTTCTCCTTACTATTACAGTGCTGCAGCCCGTGGAGCCGCGCCCCCAGCAGCTGCTGCTGCTTATGATCGTCACTGACAAAACAAACCAAGAAGCACATTCACCACATCACGTCAGACGACACCACTGGAATCATCTACAGTGCAACTACTGAAATCAAGCTATAAGGAACGATAAGAGAAATTGTCCAACCAACCCACGCAATGATTAGAATATTATTATTTCAGCTAGGTGAACAGCTTATTACTTCACTGTTTTTAATTAATGGACTTTTTAGAGATCTTCATTGAATTTTCCATTAAAAAAAAACAGGGCAAACAAAGAATTAGTTATGCTCACCTTTCCTGCAATTTGTGAAATGCAGTAGCCATGTCTAACATGCGGTCTTCTTGCTTTGGACTGACAAGCTATATCTAGTTCCTTTAGCCATGTTGGGTAATAGGAACGTTTCTAATGTTGAACAACTCCCTATGGGGTATCTCTTTAATGTGTGCATTGTAATACAACATGTAGTTCCAGCTTGGACAGCACAAATTGGGTCTTAATTCAGTGAGTGGGCATTAAAGCAAAAGAAAAACAAATGTTCTACTCAAACAGCAAAGCACCAATGTAAATAACTTCTTTGTGTTACTATAGAGTGGTTTAGCATAAGTTAAATACATGGAACAAAGGATGATCTTAAAATACATTGGAAAAATGTGTTCTGATAATGGTGCACTGATTCTAAAACTTCAGTAAGCTTTAAAACAACTCTAAACCAGGTTAACATTAACTGGCCATTTCTGGGGCTGATGTTCTTTCTAGAAAAGCTATTCTGACAGTCAGGTGAGCATTTGGTAATGAAACTATGAACCTATTACCACCGTTTTAACTGTTGAATATTATGTTTATTTTTAATCACAAACAATGATATGGTTTTTGACTTTAAGTTCATCTCACTATAAAAGAAGAAATTCCAAATGACCAAAATCTTATATACAGTGGTACCTTGGTACTTGACTGCTTCAAAACTCATCAAATTTGGTACTCAACGCATTTTGAGTCAAAAATGTTGTCCTAGTATATTTGTTGTTTGTTTGGTACCTAATGTGCTGTGATGGAAAAGGGGGACAGCCATGGAGAATGGACAGGAAGTTGGCCATGCCAAGAAAGTCCCTGAAAAATGAAGAGGGGGATGGCCACATAGGGTGGACAGGAAGTCAGCAGTGCTGGGAAGTTCTTTTCGGCTGAATCAAAGGGTCATGTGATAAGTCACGTGGTTTTTTTGGGACTTGTCATTTTAAGTTTTTGTCGTGCTTCCTGGAACCAATTAATGATGAATACCAAAGTACCACTGTACATGGGAAAGAAACGCTTATACACAATGAAGTAAAGGTATTATCTCCCAAGGTAGAATTTGGGGTGGTGGGGGTTTCTCTTCAAAAAGAGTAATTTGAGTTTCTCAAATCTTAATAAAGTAGTTTTCATATAGTTTCAAGATGAGAGGTTGACAAAGGTCAGGGTTATATCATGACATGGGCTATTTATAAGAAAAATTTCAAGACTCTCCTAAAGTTCCTCAGCTGTAACTGACATAATTTTACTAAGAATAATTTAAGTGTATTAATAGTGTGGTTTTTCATCCTGGGATAAAAAGAAAGGATTAGTATTTCTATGCTTTAACAATTTTCCCTATGGTATATACACTCCTCTATGTATAGAATGAAGTTTATAAATGTTAGGGGAAAGATTGACTTCAATTATTTATGTTGCCATAACATTCTCTTCACTCCAAGAACTACTCATTTTATCCATTTTTTTTTTGTTTTTTAAATCTTATGACCAGTGATGATCTAGTTCAGGGGTGTCAAACTTGTGGCCCATGGGCCGGATGCATCACGCGCTGGCCACGCCCAACCCTTGTTTAGGGGGGAAAGTGCCGTCGGTCAAGCAATGTCGACTGGTGACCCCCAGGGGGAGAGCCTTCTCTGTGGGGGCACCCGCCCTCTGGAATGAGCTACCCCCAGGGATACAAATGATCCTGGACCTCTGTACTTTCCGCCGGGCTCTGAAGACTTTCTTGTTTCAGTGAGCCGGGCTGACTTAAAATTTTAATTGATTAATTTTTATGGGTAAGGGGTTTTAAAATTGGAAAGCCAAATTGGATTTAATTATTTTTAAATTATTTTAATTTTTATACTGCATGTATTTTAACCCTGGCTGTTCACCACCCTGAGTCCTTCGGGAGAAGGGCGGTATACAAATTTAATAAATAAATAAATAAAATAATGTGACGCCACGAGTTTGACACCCCTGATCTAGTTGAACAAAAGGATATGCTTGGAAGAAGTTCTCTTTTCTTATACAAAATCAGTAGAACAGAAGCTGAGTAATGATATCAGAGATTTCACAGACCTACCCAAATCGATATCCTGCATAGGAAAAATACTCTTTAAGTCTTGTTTGGTTTTTATGTCAAGAGATAATTCAACGATGAGTGCTTTTTTTAGTACTTCTCAGGTATAGGGGGGAAAAAAATCTTGTGCTCTGCTTTAAATTTTTTTGGATAAAATTATATGCATGACAGGGAACTCCAAATCTAAGAATGCTCAGATGAGTGGGACACTTTAAAATGCAGTTCATATGCAATTATCTTTATACTTTGCCTGTCTACTGTATCTTGCATTCTGGTTTTTTTTAAGCCAAAATGCATTTATTTATATGTCCCCTTCAAATCAGATATTTCCATCACAGGTCATTGGATGGTTCAAAGAACCCCAGGGATCTTTTTTGTATATTTAATTCAAAGAAATAATTGAATAACCTTATTTCAGATAATATGAGAGACCTTAATTTAAGATTGGCTTTTCCCCACTTAGTACCCTCCAATTGGTCTGAGCAACATATTTTTTGCTTAATATACCGAAAGGGCACCAGTTTGGGAGTCTAAGATTTAAATTATAGGAAATAGGAAATTACGGGAATATGGACTTGAGTCAATATAAATTGCAAAGATAACCAGCATATTAACTTAAGACCCTCCCCCAAGGTTCATAGAAGAGTTGCAAAATCAGATAAAAGGGATTTCCAGATGCCAGTTAATCAATAAATAGAGGTATCAACAAAAATCATTCCTTATTAATGAAAAATACCTTCCATCTGGCCAACAAATGAGTTAATGAGTGTTCATCACATTAAACATGTTCTTAGCTTTTGCTTTTTTTTTTTTAATTTAAAAAAAAATTGCCATCTCATGTAGAACATGAAAACCTTAGCTGTTATTTTTTTAGCGTCAAGTTTTATGTGGATACTAAATAGATGACTGACAACCAACCAATTCAAACTGCATAACCAGCAAGGAATCATTACGAAGTTACCTGTAGAATATGTATGTTATTTGAAGCTGTAAGAAAACAGTTTTCTGATCACTATTTACTGGGGCTTTCTCTGGAAGCCTATAAATAAATGAGACTTGCACAAAATAAATTCCTGGTTAGTTGCAGCCATCCTGAGGCGGCGTCATTCTCCTTTGTGCAGGTGGAATAACTCCTATTTCACCCATAAACTATTGATTTCCATTCTAAAAAGATTGCTCTCCTGCTCAGTTTCGATGTATAGGTAGGTAGTCCTCGACCTACGACCACAATTGACCCCAAAATTTATATTGCGAAGTGAGATATTTGTTAAGTGAGTTTTGCCCCATTTTATGACCTTTCCTGCTGCACTTGTTAAGTGAATCACTGCAGTTGTTAAGTTAGTAACATGGCCGATAAGTGAATGGCACTTTTTTCAGTGCCATTGGAACTTTGAATGGTCACTAAATGAATTGTTGTAAGTTGAGAACTACCTGTATGGGTATGACCTTGGGAGATAGGAGGTAGAAGCACAGCCTAAAAAAACTTAATTGTAAAGGTAACTCATCTTACAAAGAAGAAAAAGTATATGGGATGTATCTGAGAAAGGATCTTCCTAGTTTTCCGGAGAGTAAATGTAAAACAGGTGAGAAATTCTTTCAGACTAGCAAGATTCTGTTACTATAGTTTTAATAAAGGTAGTGTTAGTTCTCATGGTTTGTGCTTCTTGTCCGGACCAGATCAAAGAACTGACAATATGTCCATAAAATCTTGTTGATCCTTTCCTAGCAGAGCTAAATCATAAATATGAAGACAGAGGGAAAAGTTGTTATTCATTGGAAGATGTAGAGCAAATGTTTTAACATAAAGCTGGAGTGACCAAGTACATTTTTTTTTTACTAAAAGTCTTTAGCCTTTTCAACATGAACTAAAAAACAATATTGTCTAATCCCACTAATCCCTAATTTTTAACCATGGACAAAGAATAAAAGATTCCTGGGTTAGACACTATCCTAATGCTATCCTCTCCTCTTTAATGCCGAACCAATTCAAGTCCCTGCAGAAAATGTCTCTGAAAATCACCCAAGAATAGCTCCCCCACCAATGTTTTAATTTCTGAAATAGAGCTTCAGATAGTTCTCTTCTGTGACAAGGCTCCTGTAATATTTGATAATATTAAACCATTGCATCTCCATTACTACTACAGAGTGTGTATGTGACTAGGAAACAAAAGACCTAAGAAACATTAATGCATTTTGTACTTAAGCAAGCAATTTTCAATAGCTTGCACAATGAAATGATGACATCTAACAAAGCCTGGTGAATCAGGAACAGCCACAAGCAGATAGCCCTTGAAAACTGAGGCTCTGCTTCACCTGGCATATTGCATGCATGTGGTACAGAAAGGTAGAGAACTCATCTTGTAAGTTGCAGTCTTGATCAACTGACACATCATTGATGTGATTTATAGAGACAACTGTGGTTCACACGCTGAGTCCTACCTTTATATTATTTTCAGGGAGGTTTTTTGAATAAGCTTTTATTTTCTTGGTCATCATACACACACTCTTGCATCAATATTCAATAATGTGCGTCCCTATGTATGCATATATGTAGTACACAGATATTGATTATTCATGCAGGGTATGAATATGAGAGAAGTTCATGAAGATGGTGAAGAGAATATCATAAATAGAAAAAAAAAGCCTATGCCTCCTCTGCATTCCATTCTACTTTACAATTCCTGAATGCTCCATATGTCGGGAAAGTATCTATTCTTATGCTAATCGGTCAAATAATGACTATTGGAAGTGTTGACATGATGTCACCATTCTTCTGTCCCACACATTTCAGAAGCTGCTTTTAGGCAACGTCATTATTTTATGGTGATTCATCTGCGACCAGTTAGTCACATCAAATGATGACAAGAGATCCATCACTATATTTAAGGCTAATTGGCCAATCACTTCTCTGGGAATCTCCAAAACACAGTAGAGTAGCAAGGATATGCATTTAGTGAAATAGATGGTAGAACATCAAGCAAGAATGAGCCTGACTTATTGGATTCCTCTTTTTTTTTTTTTTTTTTGAAAGAGAGAAAGGAAAACATTAGGAATTTGATGTTATCTATGTATACAGATAAAGTGAGAGAGAAAACATGACATCCATGTGATAAGTAGTGCATATACTCATTGTCCACACAGTAAATAAGGGTGTTGAATCTCCTCCTACTAAGTTTACTATTCTGTAAACCCAAATAAACTGGGGCTAGTGTAAAATAACTCTCCTGCAGGGATAAATTGAAGAAAGGAGTTGTGCCAACTTGTAGGGATGAGAAAGCAAAAAACATAGAGACAGAATTAATTCAGAAGTACAAATGGGAGGAAAGATAATTCTCTTGACGCCCCTTTTTTCTTTAAGAAAGGGAAAGTCCTCCTAGTAATCATTCCCACCCCCAAACAGAACAGGAGATGGAGTCTTTTCTTAATACGAGCTTTACTACTGCTTCTGTTCTAGCAGAACTAGAGAGTCCACCAATTATCCATCCACATAGAATACCACTCTCTGCCTTTCAGCTTTCTCCAGACATGGAAGGATTGAATAGGAAGTAGGCAACTTGCCCTCTCCCCAAAAAACCTCTCCTACTCTTGAATAACGCTTCATTTTAGTCTGTAACCATCTCCTTGATATGAGAAGTCACCCCAGATATTACACAGCTATGCTTTCATCAGAGGTTCAGCTGAGCTCCACCTGGGAGATTGGACAAGCATGGCTATTGTTGCCTAGGCAGGACTTCAAGATTCAGATCATGAGAAAGGCAAAATCTGAACTAGCCTCTTCCAGTGTTAAAAAAAACCTAGGGAATTTTTTTTCATCCATGTGTTTTTAAGAGCGCCATCCTCATTACTCTGTTGCAGTAAAAACCCTGACAGTCAAGGGGAAAAAATCATGGTATAAATTTCCACAAACCAAACCACAATATTCTGCTAGATTTTTCATGACCCAAGATTGTTGGTTGTTTAGTTCTGTACTCCTATCTGTGAAAGTACAGTAGTTTAATGTGTATCAATGGAAAATCCAGAAAATGTGCCTAAATGGGGTTTTAATACAAGTCCCACAGCCTCTGCCTTAACAATGTGGTGATGAAAACAATCCTTTAAAAATTTTAGCCACACAATGCTCTTCCACTGCTATTGGGTAAAAGATAATGTTGTCCTAAACACAGACTACTACTAAACACAGGACTACACAGCTAATAAAAGGAAAAAGTAGTAGTGTAGAGTTCTAGTCCCCCAAGCACTTACTCTGAGACTTTTTCTCTCCAGCTTTAACTGGGAAGTGCATGGTTTGATGACGACAGTAAGCATTTCTATCTGTTAAATCCTGATTGGTCGCTCTCAAAAGATTTGGAGGTGTGACTCTCTTTTGATAAGCCCTAAAAAGAGTGGATGCTTATCTGAAGCATCTCCAGTTCTTTTGAGGTTTAATATTCCCAATGTTTTTCTGGACCTTAAAGCTTCTTCCAGTGGAGCAATATTAATTATAAGGGGAAGGATCATGTCTTTGCCATGTTTTGAATAGCTATAACTAATTTAAGGTTAGCTGATTCCAACAACTCTCTTCTAAATAAGACAAAGATTATATATTTCTAGAATTGTTTACCCAAAATAGGTCTCCTTTACAAATAGTTTTCAAATTAATCAAATTTCAGGTGATTTTTTTTAAAAATGAAGTCATTGAATTTAAAATTTGGTTTACTCAAATGTTCTTGGAGAGGAAGCTCATGAAGGAATATACAATTTCTGACTGGGCTACAAGCAAATATGACTATGATGACAGTAAAAAAAAAAACACCAATTGTTAGTTGTTAATTGCTGTATACTAGGGGTGTCAAATGTGCGTCATCATGGTGGTGTCACGTGGCATATCAGGTCTTTCCCCCCCTTCGTTAAACTGGGCATGGGCGTAGCCAGTGCGTGAGGTATCTGGCCCATGGGCCACGAGTTTGACAGCCCTGCTGTATACCATTGAGATTAAATAAAAGGGGGGGGGGAGTTTTAACAGGATCAATCTACCTAAAATTATTTGACTATGAGCATGAATCACATGGCAATGCAGCTGTAATACATGAGACTTTAATACCAGAAATACCTTTACAATTGCACTTAATGTGGTTATTTTTTCCTCCATGAATACTTTTGTGTATACTGCGTTTCAAACATTGTTTGGGAATGAGTAAAAACAGAATTGCTGAATGAGCAATTTCCCAGTTATTTTGTCGAGTCTGCAACTATGCTGCCAATCTTTGGAATACTCACACTAGTTACTAAAATCAAATCAGTCCCTTGAATGTGGGTTTTGCACACTCACAGTTTGTACAGCTTGTATCAGGAGGCAACTGTTGTATTACCTCTCAATATATTTATGCCAATCTCTAAATAGTTTATGGAAAACGTGCTTTCTGAGCTGGGCTGCACACAACCACTAGGTGGCTGAGTTTATTTGTATTTCTGCTGCCATCTAGTGGTAGTCTGAACTGTTGCTATCCAGAAGGAGTAAACATAGGGACTTCATCTGTAACTAAAACAATCTATACATCATAGAGGCTTAGCTGTAATGTCCAGGATCCAAAGAACTACCATACTGTAGATACATCTGAGATCTCAGACATGTCCTGAACAGATTCTTTTTCTTTGAACATCTTATACTCAGTCACAATTTGCTTTTTAAAGTTCTCCCATTTCCTTCCTTCATTTCAAAAATAGTTTACCATTGATGCATTGGGAATTATCCTTAAAAATCAAGTCCCAAAGTAAGAAGGTGGAATTTTCTGTTTTATGCTTTGGACCTGTCCAGTGTAATCTATGGTAAACATTTCTTCTGGAATTATTCCTACCAAAATACAATGCACAATTAAACCTCAGATACTTCTTTTGTTTTGTTTTGCTCAGTGTCATATTGAAATCAACCTGAATTGTCACTTTCTAGTGGCCTTTGAAATACAGACTCATTGCCCTGCAAATAGAATTAACAAGGACGGACTTCTCAGTATTAAAAAAATATCTAGCATCAAAGAAATAAATTTTGATTGTATTCACCAAAGTCTCTGATGGCCATTTAGAAGCTTACTTTTAAAGACCAACGACATAGACAAAATAAAGGAAAATAAAGAAAATAACCATAAAAATACAATTGAATTGCCTTTGAAGTAGGAGACGAATCTCCGCAAGATAAAATTGCTTCTTAAAATGTGTATGTTTTTGTATCCTTTTTTCTAGTAGGAAAAGAACTGACTTGAAAACTTGGTGTTTTTTTCTTAGTGCCGTGCGTTGCTTTTGTGTGTAATAATATTTGAATGTAATGACAGCAGTGCCAATTTGCCAAAGATGTCAAACTTTTTTGTTTGTTTAAATTTGTTTTGGGGCTTTATTTGGGGGCTTTATTTTTTAAGAGTTGGGTGGGTATTTTAAAATGTGGGTTAAAGGGAGGGGCATTTGGGAAAGGAATTCATTTGTTTTGCTTTGATTCTGAATTTTCTTGTCAATACTGGACTTTGTGATTTTTATTCTAAGTTAAATGGTTGACTGCAAACATTTTATTTTAGATTAGTTGAAGAAACATGCAATAAGATTGGCGTAGTTTCGATATCAGTGTGTCTTCATGAGAGTGACTGTTACTTGTGGACATTTTGATTTTATGTAACCTTTATGTGAGATAATTATTTGTAAATATTTACCATAATTTTATTGGTTCCAAAAATAAAAGTAATTTTTTAAGTTCAGAGGTTCTATCATTCTTTTAATTTGAGAGTATCGAGTGTATATGATTGGCAGATTCAAATGCCAACTTTGTTGAATTTTAAAGCCACTTTGGGAAACAAAACCATCAAAATAAGGCAAACAATGGTTTTCCTGAACTCTTGATGAACCACTTTGTATATCTACAAGGGACGACACTTAGAAAGTCAAGGTGCTGCCCACAACTGTGAGTTCAAAACCTCACTCCAAAATGCTATGATTGTGGGGTTAAAGCCCCACCCCTTTTATGGCTTCCATCTTGACCTTCAGATATTTCCTTCATCAGTGGATGGGGAATGGCTCTGTCAAAAGCTAGTTTATTTATTTATTTGTTCAACTTGTATGCCACCTTTCTCCGAAGACTCAAGGCAGTTTGAAATATTTGTCAAACTCGCAGCATCACGTTGCCTTCACATGACATACTGCAATATTTTTTCTCTTCACGGAGCTGGGCCTGCATGTGATGCACCCAGCCTGTGGGCCGCCAGTTTGACACCCCTGCTCTATCATCTTGGGTCAAGAGAATTTGATAAAGACCAATTTAATATGTCAAAGTCTGGGAGATAATATTCCAAGGTCAAGCTTCATAAATTATGTCTTTATCTTCCTGAGAACAACATTATTTTTATTTCTCAGTCCAGAAATTCCAGGAAACACTATCCAATGAGATTAGCGCTCTTAACCTGTGCAAAATACCAAAGGATGGAGAAGTCATTCTGGAATATACAACCAAGTTCTGCAGAAGATGCACATCTAATCCTTTCTACAATAGTCATAGACAAATTCTTTGTCGCCAAGCTTTCAATAGTATGCCTATATGCCTAATTCATTCCAGACAAATGGTCTGGAATGCAAAGGCATATAGGCATACTATTGAAACCTTGGTCACAGGGAAGTTGTTAAAAAGTTTCTTTTGCGTTCAGTAAAGGGGCTTCTGTTGGGCTTTACTTTGGAGCCAAGAATCTTTGCTCCTTTGTTCCTGATGCCTATGGTAGCACATCTTAAAGAACGAGGTATATATCTGGACTATCTGGACAGTGTTCTAATTTGGTTTTTATCTCAGAATCAGAAATAAACAGAAAAGTTTGCACTACTTTCAAAATCATGGCTTCATAATCATTGTGTTCTCGATTTCATTCATTATCCCGATTTCACTAATTATCCTGCATCCAGAACAGAGAGTTGTCTGGTATGCATTGAATACACAGAGAGAAATAAAAGGTTTTAAGCTCAAGGCAAAATAGGTCATTCCAAGATGGTAATATGCTGACAAGAAAAAGCTGAAATATTTCATGTTCCTTACAGAATAACCTTGAAACAGCTCCAGTATTCAACCATTAGATGAACAGAAACTCAAAACAAGTCCCTTGCTTGTAGGGGTCCATAATGATGCTGAGATGTGTACCATGACTTTATGACACAAACCTTACTTGCTTAGCTTTTTTGTATTTGGGATGTGATGTTTCATACAACTGTATAAATGCTGGAATTAATGTTGTAATGACAATGACACGTTTCATCACTTGCTTTGATCCCTCACCCCATCCTGGAACATCTATTTCTGTGCTTTTAATTTTCACCCAGCATCATAAATATCAGTGAGGTGACAATCCAGGATAGCAATTATCTGTGGGAATCCAAAAAATAAAAGATGATCTAGGGGAAAAAAATGGAAGCATTTTAAAAAGCCTCACAGCAAATAATGGAGCAATTTTTTGTATCCTATCTACACAAACATTCTCATGATTTAATGTAACCTATAAACTGCAAGAGCAAAAAAATACTTTTCTCCAATGATCATCTTGAAGCTACTCTCTCTTTTTTAATGCTCAGATGGAGTGATTATTGCTCCATTTGATAACATGTCACCAAGCTAAAGCTATTTAGCATTTGCACACAGCATGCATCTTGAAAACTCAATATCAACAAAAGCATGCACAGAATGCACACATTACAGCTCAACAAATAGATGAAAAGCAACATAATCTTTGAATTTAGCATGCAGTCTGAACACTTGGTATTTACACAAGAGCATGCAGTTTGCACTCAAAAAGGGGAAACAAGATAATGTTTACCTTTAGCAGCCAGCCTGAAATTTCAGTATTAACAAGAGATGGTGGCATGCACACATCAAAGCACAACTAACAAAAGAAGCATAAAGTTTGCCTTTTACAGCATCAAATCCACGCACCACTTGGTTAATACACACAGCACACACCTTTGCCGCTACCGAAAGAAAGGACAACACATAACAACACAGCTCATCGATGTTAAATTCTAAATTCTAATGGATTTGTATTAAAAGGGAAGTTTTTAATGTGACAGGAAATTAAGGGAAGCTTTCATTGTAGATTTGGAAATGGATATAGAACAGAAAATAACAGGGATGGAAGGGACCTTGGAAGTCTTATAGCAGTGATGGTGAACCTTTTAGGGACCGAGTGCCCAAATTGCAACCCAAAACCCACTTTTTATTACAAATTGCCAACATGGCAATTTAACCTGAATAATGAAGTTTTGCGAGGAATTTCAATCACTCTTTCACAACTTGACTTCTTCCTGGTGGCGCTGGATTTCTTTAGCAGCACAACTCAGGAATGATGGCAGTGTAGTGGAGGGCCATCACATCCTTCTCCCTCCCTCCCTTCCTTCTTTTTCCTTCCTTCCTTCCTTCCTTCCTTCCTTCCTTCCTTCCATCCATCTTTCCGTCCTCCCCCTCTTCTGATTTCATCTTCCTTCCTTTAATCCTGTAATATTATGGTTCATTATTGTTAGTATTTATTAAAGAATGCTGTGTTGCTTAGAAGCTCTCAGCAAAAATAACAGCAGCTGTTCTTTGTGGCTGAAGCTATCCTGGGCTGTTATTTACACACACACACACACACACACACACACACATCTATTTTTATTCCACTTTCCCTGGGTCCTTGGGAAAGGAATGGCATCTTTTCCCATCTTTAATAAACCCTAACCTTAACCTCCCTTGCAGCCTTTTAGCTACTATTGTTCCACCTTGCTATCTCAGGAAGAAAGCCAGGACAGGGGAATCTAAGGGAGAGGGAAGAAGAGACCCAGGCAGATCCCTCTCTGAATAGCCTCCCACCCAGATTTCAACTGATTTCGTCTCCAATCCTCCGACGAACAGACCCCACACCTCTTTTTGGACTCTGGACCACTGGGCCTTTATTTTTCCAATTTATTGGGGGAAATTGGGTTTTTATTGGGTCTCCCCCCCACGTCAAAAGGAAAGCTAGCTGGGCTTCTCCTCCTAGAAGCCCCCCTATCCTTCCCCCTGCTCCCTGCTCCCTTTACCCTACCTCCCCGCTCTATCCCACTTCAAGACAGAGGAGCGCACGCTGGAAACGGGTGTTGGGGTGACGTGCGAGAGCATCTTCTAATGCTCCAGCGCTCGGCCCGCAACTCTTTGCATTCCTCCAGGCCCGCTTGCTGAGGGGGGGGAAGCAGCCCTGACACCTCCGCTGCCCCCCTATGGCCCCAGCCATTGCTGCCCAGCTTCCTCAAAGGTGCGGTGCATTTCAAAGGCGGCAGCTTGCGTCTGGAGGTGCTGAACAGTGGGACAATTGCAAGAGCTGGGCCAGGCCTCTCAACCAATGGGGTTGCTTCGGTTGCCCCCCCCCTTGGGCTTTTGTGCTTAGCACTTGGACAGGGGAGGGGAGTGCTTCTCCAGTGCCATGCGTGCCCACAGAGAAGGCTCTGTGTGCCACATCTTGCACACGTGCCATAGGTTCCCCATCATGGTTTTATAGTCTAACACCTTGCTCGAGCAGGAATCCCTATTCCATTTCGGACAAATGTTATCCAGTCTCTTATTGAAAATCTCCAGTTTTCAGAATCAATTATGAATGCCTTGTTTGATCCAGGCAGATCAGCTAATGGTATCAGCAGTATTTGCCTTTGAGGAATTAACCAGCTTCCCCCCGCCTCTCTTTTACTTTTTCTATCTCCTGATGACTATACAGGTATTAAAAATTTTAAATTTCTAACTTATAAACTTATAAAGCTACAAGCTAATCACCGAGTGGTGGTACTCAAAATGTGTTTTGTTTTGTCTCAGGCATGGATCAAAATAAATGTGGTTTATTTTGAGTTTATGAACATGTCTATTTAGGTCAAACATCTAGGAATGCTTTTAGATCAGTCCCAGCACTTAATGTATTCCTTCACACCAAGTTGTCAAGGTTTCATTTAGAAAATACTTCTGCTTCTGGAAGAAACAGTCGCCCAATAATTTAGCAATCCAGAATCATTTGTCCTCAGAAGTTACTATGTTTTCTAGACCTTAGTGGTGGGCTATCTTTTGCAGCAAAGAAGCCTTTGTATTTCAGTAGACTGGAATCACAGCTGGAGTATGGATCTTGATAATTGTCTGGCTCAGGGAAGGTAAAATCCATCCAAGTGCAGAAAACTCCCTATGATCATAAATTGGCTGTGACTCAGTGCTATCCAGTTTGCTCTCTTGGCTTTTCAAGATCACATCCAGAATCAATACAAATTAGTCTGGAGAGATGATGCATCAACTGAAGCCTATGTGAATCACTAGAGAGGAATAAACTCAGCCTTCATATACAAGTAAGTTGGTGGCCCAACTACGTGGCTGGGCACAGTGTATCATCTCCTTCTATCGTGGAAGAGCATCTATTTGATGATATTCCATCCAGGATGTATTAAAAGTCCTTGTGAAGTGTCTTTCCGAGTGTTTTATTATCAATAAGAATAAGAACAGTGTAATTTTGCAATTGAATCTCATATCGTTAACACAGTCTTGATTTTGAATTTGTGTTGGTATTAATTTGAACTCACATTTTTATTTTTACATTGCTTCTAGTTTTTATATATTGATAATTGCATTCAGTATTCATCAGCATAAAAAGGGTATTAATAAAAATAAGAAATACACCAAAAAGCAGGCTGCAGATCTGTGTTCTATTTTAATACTGGTCATTTTGGTGATTCTGGGAGCTGCACTCATTTTAGTGCAGAAAAGGGATCCTCTTGAGGACCGTCCACTTTATGGTATTTCTTTGTCCACTTTATGGTATTTCTTTGTCCACTTTATGGTAGATGGAAAGTCTTTTCTGAATATGTGTAAAGCTATTTAGTTTTCCCATTTTAAAATGGAAGGAAACATATTGTCTCTTATTGCATGATGTTTTGGAGGGACTTCAGGAAAAAAAAATGTTCAGAGGGCCCCAGTTGAAGAACTGTTAGATATTATATCTAGTTTTCTGAATTGTATTTTACAGAGAGATTACAGAGAGCTGGAAGGGACCTTGTAGGTCATCTAGTCCAACCCCTCCACCCAAGCAGGAAACGCTACACCATTTCTGACAAATGGCAGTCCAATCTCTTCTTGAAAGCCTCCAGTGATGAAGCTCCCACAACTTTCCACAACAAAGAAGGCAAGCTGTTCCATTGGTTGATTGTTCTCACTGTCAGAAAATTCCTCCTTATTTCTAGATTGAATCTCTCCTTGTTCAATTTCCATCCATTATTCCTTGTCTGGCCTTCGGATGCCTTGGAAAATAGCTTGACCCCCTCCTCTCTCTGGCAGCCCCTCAAATATTGGAACACTGCTATCATGTCTCCCCTGGTCCTTCTCTTCGCTAGACTAGCTGTGCCCAGAACCATTCTTCATATGTTTTAGTCCCCTAATCATCCTGGTTGCTCCTCTCTGCACTTTTTCTAAACTGATTTGGTTTTTCACAGAACTCAGAGGGTCTCCTTAGATTGCACATTATTTGGAAAAAATGCATAAGTACAGAGAACACCCTTTTTTTTCTTTATACACTGATATCATTGCACAAAACTGAACTCTTCATGCCTTCCCAGTCTTCTTCAACTGGGAGAATGTTTTAATAAAGGCATTCAAAATTATAATTCTAGACCTTTATAACACTATGTGGCAGCTGTCCCCACTTTCCCTACAATAAACTGATACCATATCTACCTTAAATAGAATGTGGCTAAAGTTCAAACTCACTTATTAAGAAGTGTGGCCCCTTCACAGCTTGCAATGAAATCTCCATTTTCCAGATCTTGATGCAAACAGACTGTCCATGCAAGGAGTGAAATTCCATTGTAGTTGATGTCACCTTTATAATGATGCTATCATGCAAATAGTGTAAGCTGCACAAATGATATAATCTGCATTGCTGTGACAATACACCATTTACGTTTTCAGATTTCAGGGAATAATAGATATCCCTTGAGTTAATTAGTCCATTAGTGTGGTTTCCCTGTAATTACCTCTACCTATGGCCTGTCCATTTTTAGATTCCTTTGATATTAGCAATGAGTCTAGTCTCTTGCTTATTTACTTGATAGTACAATAGAGTATATAAACCAATAAATGCATATTGATCAGACTGTATACTAACACCATATATTCATTTTAAAGAAGGAGTCCAATCTCTTTGGGAAAATATATTCTTGCCAAAGACACGGTAAGAGACAGAGTTACATGTTATGCCCTGAATGGCTATAAAGAGTGAGGGTAAGAAAATTGTTATTGAGCATAATACCAATCTCTTTAACAGGTTTTACTATATTGCTAAGAGGGAGGGAGGCAAAAAGATATCTCCAGATTCAAGAACCTTTGCTGGCACTAGAGCTTGTAGCAGAGAGAGAGGGGGAGGGAGGGGGGGAGAAACAGAGGGAGAGACAGAGAGAGAGTAAGAGAGAGAGACAGAGAGAGAGACAGAGAGGGAGGGAGGGAGAGAGACAGACAGACAGACAGAGAGACAGAGGGAGAAATGATGAATGGAATGGAATCTCTATTCAAAGAGGAAAATTTAGAACACAAAATGACCATTTCTGTGGGAGGTGGATGATGTTCATACCAAGGCTGTAATAACCAAATTTCTTTAACCATGGGAATATAGATCTGCAATATTGCTTCAAAATGGCATGAGGAACATCTAAAATGTTCCTGCGTGATCACCCATCAGGTCAGAGTTTCTGACATCAGAGTGGTTTCTGGCTTTTGGTACAATTTCAAAGACCTTTTTGACCCCTAGATTTCCTGCAATGTCAGCGAACAGTTCAAATGGGTGAATATTTTCAAAACACTTAATAGATTTCAGACAAGCTGACATGTTGGAAGAGAAAACAATGCCCAAACCCTATGAGAATTAAGCCTCAAAATTATATATCTGATCTCTATTAGAAAAACTTAACAACTCCTGGGAAAATTTTCTCTGAACAAATAGCCCTCTTGTTCAAGAATCTCAACTTTAATTTTTAACAGTGTTACCATTCCATGGGGTTACCATTCTGATGATGTTTAAATAAATTCTGCATGGGAATTGCCTCCCCTACCCCAGCAAGTTGGAAAACAGAGAAGATACATTTACAACACATGGCATTGCTAATGCGCCATGCGTTAAGTGGCCTTTAAATTAAACTAAGTTAAACAAACCCTTCTTTAATTTCCTAGTGTATCTTTTTTCATTAACAGACACATTAAGGTCCTGCTCATTTACATATAGCTTATGCAAGCACATGATTCCACAATGTCCTATTAATGAGACATAATGGGACTCAGAACGGCGAAGTGGTTCAAAGGGCTAGGTTACATATAAAGGAAGCAGTCTCATTTATCTCCCAAGGCATTCCAGAATTTGAAGTCCTGAGCAAATTGGGTGAAAAAATTAATGTGTTAGTTTAGAAATCTAAGAGTAACGATCCGTCCATAGTTTCAGGCAGTGCCTTTTAGTCGCTAAGGATGAACCAGGGAGAAGATTCCACAAATTTGTTTGCTTTATAAAGGAAGGAAGGGTGCCATCGCTCCCTGGTTTGGTATTCACAGCCTATCAAGTGATGATCCTGGCAAATTTCACTTTTAGTTTTGAGGCCTCATCCTTCAAATTGGGATGTTACAACATCATCTTCAACGTCCTTTCGAGCCTTCAACATTTTTATTAATGATTTGGATGGGGCAGATGGAAGGAATATTTAGCAAATGTTCAGATGATGACACAAAATGGACCAGATGCCTTAATACCATGGAATTTAAATTCAAAATGATACCCTTGCAGCATGGAAAGGGCTGGAAAAAAAAATCACAGAATGGACTTAGAGGTAATGTAAAATTCCTAATTCAATCTAAAGTTCTGGAAGCTATACTTACAAAAGGAATCTTGAAAATAGTGGTTGATTAATGTCTGAACATGGGGCTGCAAACACAATGTTAGGTTGTATTTTCAGTCAGGTTTCACAGGCCCACATTTCAATTGCCATAGACATACAGGGGACACCATAAGAATGTTATGCACATCATGATGTAATTGCACCATCTATGCAATGAATACATGATCAAGTCATTTAACAGATTAACAGAGATGGAAGGGACCTTGCAGGTCATCTAGTCCAACCCCCTGCCCAAGCAGGAGACCCTACATCTGCCTCTACCTAGGATCGAACTCACAATCTCCTGATTGTAAGGCAAAAGCTCCATCTCAAGGCCACAGCAGCATTTCTGTGACAATGTCACAGTAAGCATGCTGTTATTTTCCCCAGCCCACTCCCTCTCTAGACATCCATGGTGGCAGGGGATTTCATCATGCAGGTGCCATCTTTTTAGTGACACCATTCTTTGCTACAGATGTCACTGTCAGGCACAATCCAGATTGGTAAGGTCAAGGAAGCACAAACTGCACGGATGTTAGTGTTTTTCTTACTGCTAATCTGGGATACCTGTAGAATCTTGGAAACCCTAAAACAGGGGTGGCCAGCTATGGCTCCTTTGTGATCTATGAACTTCAACTCCCAGAATTCCCAGCATGGCTGGCTCAAGAATTCTGGGAGTTGAAGTCCCCAGGTCATAAAGTAGCCATAATTCCCCTCCCCCATCCTAAGAGGATTTTCTCACCCTCATGTACAGTGAGTTAATTAAGGCACCATCTTTTTAAATGACTGAAATGCTTTTTTCCAGGTTTCATTTCACTTGGTCTTAGTTGTCATCTCTCAGATAAACTGGCCACTGACTCATACTCTGACCCCAAATTACTTTTGTCTTCCTCTTTCATCCTTTCTCAGGCTTTCCACAATTCCTCGCTTCCACTGAGCATTCATGGCATTTAATTCCTGGTGTAGCTGCTGATGGGTTTGGCTCTGCTTTACCAGGCAATATCATTTCTAAGCTGTTTGGCTGTGGCATGGTGATTCAATCCTTGGAAACATCTCAGTTTGACTTCTGCCATTCAGTCTATCAGACCTATTTCAGAAGAGTATTTGCGACTTCAGTTGATATGAAAAGTGTAGCTGGGTGAATAAGCGGTCAGATTATACCAGTTGACTAACCAGCATTGGTTGCTACTTTTTTTGCAAGCATAATTTAGCAATAGCAATAGCACTAGACTTATATACCGCTTCACAGTGCTTTACAGCCCTCTTTAGGTGGCTTACAGAGTCATCTGGGTCCTCATTTTACCAACCTTGTTAGGATGGAAGGCTGAGTCAATCTTGAACCGGATTGAACTCCTGACAGTGGGCAGAGATAGCTTTCAATACTGCATTCTAATGACTGCGCCACTATGGCTTTTAATTTAAGGTGTTCATTTGGACTTTTAAGGCCTACAATTTTTCAGGGCTGGATAAAGCTGTTCCCTTCTTTCAGAAGGCCCATTTTATGAGCACATGAGTGAGATCTGTCTTCTATATTCCACTTCCTGCATAAAGTCCTTTCCTTTTTCCTTTTTATTACATCGTTCCAAATCTTGATACATTGCATTGGTTTAGTACAGTGATGTTTATACAACATTAATTGAAGATTATTGACATTCTATTATGTAGATAACCTAGAGTGTTGAAAGAAGAAAAGAGAGAAAAATAAGTATTCTATCAATATTAATTACAATTTAGGATGCCAGTACGACAAGCATCAAATTATTTGACTTTTTCATCCAAAGCTGAGTAGAACATTGGGGGAAAAAATCCTTTTGGAATTGTACTTTATGCCTACTCTTTTTACTTTCAGGAAAGAAATCATAATTTCCACTTAAGCCAAGACTTTCAAGTTGGAATAATAATAATTTTAGCCATTTTAATGGATTTTTAATTTCTATTTATTATTTTAGCTGCTCTGGAAAACCCGCTAAGTAGAAAGAAAATATCTGGAGGCTTAATGGACATATTGTCAGCTCTTTGAGCTAGTCCAGACAAAAACCACAAATCATGATTACTAACACTACTATTATTGTAAGACTACAGTAACAGAACCTTGCAAATCTGAAAAAAAAGCCTCTCCCCTCCTTTACTTTTGCCCTCCAAAAAACTAGAGAAGTCCTTTCTGAGATGCTTTCCACACTTCTTTTCCTTTTTTTTGTGGGCTGAGTCAGAGGTGGGTTTCAGCAGGTTCTGACCAGTTCTGGAGAACCAGTAGCGGACATTTTGAATAGTTCGAAGAATCGGTAGTAAAAATTTGACTGGCCCCGCCCCCATCTATTCTCTGCCTCCCAAGTCCCAGCTGATCAGGAGGAAATGGGGATTTTGCAGTAACCTTCCCCTGGAGTGTGGAGGGAATGGAGATTTTACAGTGTCCTTCCCCTGCCATGCCCACCAAGCCACACCCACAGAACTGGTAGTAAAAAATTTTGAAATCCACCACTGGGCTGAGTTACCTTATGCATAGCCTAGAAACTATGACTTTTCCTCCTGTCTCCTAACGTAGAGAGATAATCCTCAACCTACAACCATTTGTTTAGTGATCGTTCAAAGTTACAACAGCACTGAAAAAAGTGCCTTATGACCATTTTTTCACACTTACGACCATTGCAGCATCCCTGTGGTCACGTGATCAAAATTTGGATACTTGGCAACTGGGTTCATATTTATGATGGTTGCAGTAGCCCAAAATCACATGAACCCCATTTGCGATCTTCTGATGAGTCAATGGGAAAGCCAGGTTCACTTAACCACCATATTACTAACTTAGCAACTGCAGTGGTACACTTAACAACTGTGGCAAGAAGGGTCGTAAAATAGGGCAAAACTCACTGAACAAATGTCTTACTCAGCCAGCAACAGAAATTTTGGGCTGAATTGTGCTCGTAAATCAAGGACTCCCTGTGTATCATTACAGACATTCTTGTAGTTTTCTTAACAACAGTGTGGAAGTAGTTTGCCCTTGCTTCCTTTCCACTTTCATTTTTTAAAAAACTTTTCGGCCTAGTTTCTAATCCTAGGATTTCCTGACAGTCTTTCCTCCAAATAATAATTCCCTGAAAAATTACTGAGCTTTTTTTTTAAAATACATCAGACAAGGTCAATAGCATTTTGGCATGGATAAAAAGGCAGCACAAGGATTGAAATTCACAATATGTGTGTGTGTGTGTGTAAATAAATAGCTTTTTTTTCCTGGGCTCTACCCTCTCCTTCTCAGCCCATGTTTCTCATGTCAGAGATGACTCTTCTGATGACCTCAGAAGTGTCAAGGTGAATAAATTAGAGGAGAAGGAATATGTCTAAATCCTATTTCTGATTTTCCTTGCTCCATGGACAATGTACCAGTGGTGAAATTCAATTTTTTTTTTACTACCAGTTCTGTGGGCGTGGCTTGGTAGGTGTGGCAGGGGAAGGATATTGAAAAATCTCCATTCCCACCCCACTCTGGAACCAGCCAGAGGCGGTATTTGCCAGTTCTCTGAACTACTCAAAATTTCTGCTACCGGTTCTCCAGAACCTCTCAGAACCTATTCACCCGTGCAATGTACACTAAAATGAGAAAGAGTCCTGTTCAAATGGAGTGGCCTTGAAAACAAAGCATGCTGCATGTTGGATATCAAGAAAACTCACTTTATTCCTCCATGGAGAAGTCATTGCAGGTACTGAATATATACTAGGAAATAGCTGGTGTGAAGTTCATCATTGGCCTCTATCATAAGTATCTCCAACCATTCTTCTTCAAATGACGGTGATCTTTTGAGATGGAACATTGTGCCAGCCCCCACTCGGTAGTCAAAACCAGGAATCAATCCTACAGGATGGCTAAAACTACTTTTTTAAAAAATTGAATTTAAAAAGGGCAGGGCTTGGACTATGTGGTCATGTTGCCAGGTCCAATCAAATCTTTATTAAGGTCATAGGCCAACATAAGAAAAGGAAAATACAAACAATAATTTGAAAAGCGAAAAGAATATAAAAATAACAGGCTGACTTTTTTTTTGATCCTGTGCACCACTCCAATCAGGAATCCCACATGTCCTGTCCATTATATGCAGTGCGCTGCCATACTGGACACCCAGTAGAGTGGTCAGTAAAAGTCTGATAGCTTATGGTAAAACTGGCTTCCAGAGGAAATGACAGAAGCAATGCTTTCACCTAGACATTCTCTAAATTCAGACTGGCAAACAATATACCGTATTTTTCCATGTATAAGCTGCTACTTTTTCTTTAAAATATTTATTTGAATACACAGGAGGCAGGATGAGCCCAGTGGTGGGATGCTGCCAGTAACAACCAGTTCGGTGATTGCGTGTGTGCGCAGTTTAAAAAATACTAACCTTCTGTGTTACCACTTGGGAGTTACACAGCTGAGGCACAGATTTCCACTCTGTCATGCCAACCAGCTGAAAAGATAAAGGTAAGTAAAGTGCAGGGGTGGCACAGTAGACCAACCTGATCATTGGAGCGAACTGGTTCACTCCCAGCTGATCATCAGAGCTTCCGGTTCACCTGAACCGGTCTGAACTGGTAGAATCCCACTCCTGGATAAGCCTTTATCTTATATGCAGCTCTATTATTCCTCTCTATTGTAGTTGTTTCCTGTATCACATTGCCACTCTAGGTTTCATCTCTATTGTTCCTGTGATAAATTTCCTGTTCTTGTTGTATTGCTCACTCTAACAAGGTGGCTTCTGCACAGTGATGGCTGGTAGTATGCTTACTACAAGAAGCTACATGAAACATGGGGGCGTCTTATACATGGGGGCGTCTTATAGATGGAAAAATACGATATTACATCACACAACAAAACAAGTTAAACACACTTAAGGCTATTGGAATGGCTATTGCACTTTGCCTTGTAAAACCATGGTGGACCTCCTATGCAGACTCACTTCTTTTCTTCATAGATGTGTGAATTCTGATTAACAACTTGAGGCTTTTGTCCCCAATCCCCCATGCTTCAATGGCTATTTGGAAGCTTCACCAAGCTTGCACGCCCTTGTTTACAACTTGACATATTAATACTTTATTTCCATTATGCAAAATGATTCCCTTCCCTTCATCTCCCTGTCCCTGGAAGTCTCTCTTCTTTCTTGTCTCTACGTGCTTGGCATGCTTTAATGACAATAGTGGATAAATAAAACGAGAAGGCAGCGTATTGTTTGGCTCAGTGGCTTGCCCACTTCTGGGATGTGGGTTCTCAAATCATTGACTAAAAATAATTCTGATTAGATGACTATAAAAGGTGAAAAGTGTAATAAGTTTAGCATCCCTGCCTGGGAACATTAGAAACACACAACCACTTGAATATTGATTAGGCCTAGAGGATTTTAAAAAAGGGGGAAAGAAAAATGCTGAAACAAAAGAAGGTGTTTTTGGGTGGGGAAACTACCACATTCTAGGATATGCCAAGCTTTGTCCTCTAAGAAAAAAAGCAATATAATGATGATCCGTTATAATCGGGGTAAGTTGTTGCTTTTGATCTTCATAGAATGCCTTCTACAACAGCATCAAATAACAAAGGTTGAGGCCACAAGAAATGAAAGAAATAGAACTTTGTATCTCCCTCAACACCTAAAGTGTTATAAGAGGAGGAGGAGGAGGAGGACGAGGAGGAGGAGGAGGAAGAGGAAGAGGAAGTTGTTGAGTAAAGTCAAAATGGGTTTGCATCAAGTTCATTCTCTTGGATCAAAACTTCTCTTGTGGAGAAAAGGAAAATCAGACTTTCTCAATTCTCTATTCCGCAGTTTCCTATCCAGAGGATTTCTCAACTCTATCACAGATTTCTGGGTGGCACCAGGAGAAATATCTTCAATCAATGGGAATACCTGGGCAGATTAGAACTTTCCTGTTGATGGGAGGAGTTCACAGATACTGCACATTGCTTTCCAAATGTTAAAAATCAACTGTTACAACATACAAATAGTAGCATATTTATTACAGCTAAGAGAATCAGCATGAGCTCTAACATGAAAGGAGTTTCTAACTAGATCAATGGAAAGTCTACTTCCATTATGCTGAAAAAGTGGATTGCCTGACGTGATCAGCCTATGCTTGCAACTTAACATCATGCTATTGTTGTAACCAAGATTGTTGAGATTACTGGCTAAGGTCACTTCTGGTTAAAAGAAGATAGCACACTCTTGAATGTTCCTTAACTATTAAATGCTTTCAGAGAGGCCTATACAAATTCACAAAGAACTTGTTTGGTGTAATATCTGAGCTGAGAGTTATTGAATACTGGAGAGATGAAATTGTCCTAGAAGGGAGACCAAATGAAGAATAGAAAAGAGACATGGCAAGACAAAGTATTACATGACCAATGCATAAAAAGGCTAAAAGGCAAAGCAGATAACAAGACTTGGCAATGGTTAAGAGCAGGAAATTTGAAAAAAAGACACAGAGAGGCTACTTTTGACTGCACAAGACTAACCTTTAAGGACAAAGGCATACAAAACCAGAATGGATAAGCAACAGACAGGAAATGCTGCTTCTGCAAAGAAGCTGAAGCAATGGTGGGCCACTTTGCTATCTGCTGTAAGATTATACAGACTAACTACAAACAGCAGCATGACAACAATGGTGCATTAAAATATCTGCAAGAAATATCATTTGCTTGCAAGCAAGAACAGGTGAGAAATAGACAAAGTAATAGAAAATGAAGAAGCTAAAGTGCTCTGGGAATTCGAACAGGAAAGGGCTTGCCACATAACACCCCAGACTTAACAATCACCAATAAAAAAAACAGAACAGTCTGGATAGTGGATGTGATAACACCTGGAGATAGCAGAATAGGAGGGAAAAAAGTGGAGGAAATCAGAAAATACAAAAGCCTTCAAATTGAAGTAGCACAACAGTGACAAAAGAAAGCAACAGTAATAGCACAATCTCTAAACATCTGGAGCACCATCTGAGCACCATCGGCATTGACAAAATCACCATCAGTCAATTGCAGTGGTACCTTTAACACCACCAAATAACAACGTCTGCCTGTTATCCCAGTTCCTTAGGAAAAATTCGATAGGTGGATAAAAATGCCAAATCCAGTCTGAACGTCTGGCTGACTTTGATGGAATTTAAAACAAAACATTGCCATGAAATACACTTGATCTGACACTGCACAGCCTGTTGATCATCCTAAACACAATGAATGCCCAGTGGAAATTTAGCTTTTCAATCCAGTCCAAATTTGATTAAGCATGGCAGGAATGGTAAAAACGCTTTCCTCGGTAGTCTGAGGTCACTGCCATTTTCAGGCTGGTGCAGAAATGCTGATCAAGACACCATTTCTAATTCAGCTTTTCAGGAAAAGTTTGTTATTCGCATTCCAGTCAGAGTAAAGAGCATTCAAGCTTTTACTCAGGAAAAGAACAAAGCTGTTGTTTGAAACATCAGAATTCACTTCCAAGGCAGGAAGGTTTGAGAGGGCCAGCCTGAAGCCATTGTGAGTTACTAGACAACCAGTGACTCATTGGCTCATCCTTTTAGACACAGAGGTCTTCAAACTTGGCAGCTTTAAGACTTGTGGACTTCAATTCCCAGAATTCTCCAGCCAGTGAGAGTTGAACTCCCAGTTCAACTGGGAGTTGAAGTCCTCAAGTCTTAAAGCTGCCAAGTTTGGGGACCTCTGTTTTAGAGATATCTAATAAAAATATTTCCCTTCCCCCTCACTCAAGTGCATATTTCTCTTCAATCAAAACTTGACAAAGCTTTTCCATAAGTATAACTTTGGATGTATGAATTCTCTACATCAGATCATTTCCTCTTTTCAACATCGTTAACAGTCACTAACACTAACATTTCTGATCTCAAAATGGTGGAAAACAATAGTGCCAATATTCAGCAATCATGCAACCAAATTTGATGGCATTTTTTAAAATGTATATATTTATCCAGGCTTTATTTTGCACATCTCAGGGTAGCATATCTATTGCTTCCTTCTTCAATTTTCCAAAAACAGCCCTCTGAGGGGGATTGGCTGAGAGAGAATGACTGACTCAAAGCCAACCAGCTGGCTTCTTAACCACTACACCAGAAGGGGTTCAGGATTGAGGGGCGGGATTGGTTTGGATCCACTTTCAGATTGGTTGCCCACCTCTGTCCAACCATTTTTAGACTGGAACCTGCTGCTTGCTCCATAAATAGGAAATGACTATGCTGTCTTTTCCTCCCATCTGCTGTATCTGTTTTATAAATGCACATATGCATTGCAGTGAAACATTTGAAAGAATGCCCTGAAATTTGGTGGAGTTAATCTCCACTTAAAGGGGGCCTTGTCTTTCTGGTATTTTCACTCCCATTCTAGCCGCAAATGAAGTAGCTGCAGGTGGTTGGATGCTTCCCTGTTACATCCTGTGGAGAATTTTTTTCCCCCAAACTGAACAGAATAACAGAATTGGAAGGGACCTTGGAGGTCTTTTAGTCCAACCCCCTGCTGACACAGAGACCCTACACCATTCCAAACAAGCGACTGCCCAGTCTCTTCTTAAAAGTCTCCAGTGATAGGGCACCCACAACTTTTGAAGGCAAGCTGGTTAATTGTTCTCACTGTCAGGAAATTTCTCCTTAATTCTAGATTGTTTCTCTCCTTGATTAATTTCCATCCATTGTTTCTTGTCTTGCCTTCTGGTGCTTTGGAAAATAGGTTCTCTTCTCTTCTTTTTTGTGGCAGACCCTCAAATATTGGAAGATTGCGATCATGTCACCCCTAGTCCTTCTTTTCACTAGATTTGCCATATCCAATTTCTGCAATTGTTCTTCATATATTTTAATCTCAGTTTGATTTAGATCTGCAAATACTAACCTCAAACCAAGGCTTTTGAAACTTTAGGATTCTTTAAATCCTAAATCTCCAATTCACATAAGTTCTCCTCACTTGACTTTTATACCAAGCACCCGTTAGTATCGTGAATATTAGAGAGGTGATTCCCAAAAGTTTTCCGAACAGAGAACAATAATCGTTGTCTCTTATTCATAAAAAAATGAGTTGCACCCATCATGCTATCAACCAGCCATGTAAGCAGCTGCAGATAAAATCAAATATTTTTGATTGAGCTCCAAGACCAATTAATACCCTGTTGGTAGGAGCAACTGCCTCTCTTTGCCATACATTTATTTTTCAAGACGCACAGGCTGATGCTGAGATGATTTTCAGTCTGTTATACTACCTTTGCAATATAATCAATAAAAATTTAAATGAGAAGTAACTTGGTTCTTTAAATCCCATTAAATGTGAGCACCAATTTATAACCCTCAGCAGAATTAAGTGTTTTTAGAACACTGGTACTTTGTAATAGCATTTGCAAAACGCTCACTGCCCTTTGGTTGAAGTGATTAATCATTTCTATGGTATGTTTTGAATATTCCAGTTGTGGGTTTGCAAAACCACGTAACACATTTCATAACTTTTGCCCTTGCTGGAGTGATTCCACATGCATACTTATCCCTTCAGGCTAAACACTGACTGCTACTCTTTATTTGCACTATTAGTTCTACAATTGTGAAACTCAGAAACATTTATATTAGGCGATACAATTTTTATGCCTGTCACAAATTTAATTCATCCTTTCATACATCATGTGATTTTCGGCTAATCCAAAATGAATGAAATAAATTGTGTGAATTCTAATGATATTGTGGGGAAAAAATGCCATTTATAAAACAGCGCTTTATTCGCAATGAAGGTTTTCACATTTTTTTTTGTTTTATGGAGAGAGATATGTAAATACAACGATCAACTGCAACATAACAACCAAAATAACTTTTAATTGTTTTCCCTTCTTTTATATTTTCTGCTTGGTTGATTTTGCTTATGGCTTTGTGAAAGGCCAAGTCATCAGTTTTAGCTGTTAATCAAGAACAGTAATTGTGTAAGTTATAAAGACACAAAATGATACTTTGCCTAATAGGATATCACATCCAGAAAATGCAAAGTGGTGGGGTTTTTCTAATAATTTGTTAGGTTGTTATGTGAATAAAGTCCCAAGAGACATTTAAAATCGAGACATAAAAGGGATTTCTGTAAAAAGTTATGAAACTAGAGAATCTATTTAGAAAAAAAGGAAGCTTATCCTGTACATTGCCTATATTTCAATAGGTGAAAACTGGCCTAGGAGGGAAAAAAAAACTAGGAAGATGCTAGCAAAATAACCAAAATAACACTTTTGTTAAACAAAATCAAAACTTAAAATACAAATTAGATGGACATGACCTTGTAGATGACCCTCACTCTGTCAAGGACCTTGGAGTACTCATTTCTAATGATCTAAGTGCCCGAGCCCACTGTAACAACATTGCCAAAAAGGCATTAAGAGTTGTTAACCTAATCTTGCATAGCTTCTTCTCTGGTAATGTTGTACTACGAACTAGAGCATACAAAACATTTGCTAGACCAATTATTGAATACAGCTCATCTGTCTGGAACCTGCACTGCATATCGGACATAAATACAATCAAGAGAGTCCAGAGTTATTTTACGAGAAGAGTCCCCCATTCCTCTAACCGCAATAAAATACCTTATGCCACCAGACTTCAAATTTTGGGCTTAGACAACTTAGAACTACGCTGACTTCAGTCTGACCTAAGCATAGTACATAAAATTATCTGCCACAATGTACTTCCTGTCAATGACTACTTCAGCTTCAACCACAACAATACACAAGCAAATAATAGATACAAACTCAAGGTAAACCATTCAATTGCAGAAAATATGACTTCAGTAACAGAGTGATCAATGCCTGGAATGCACTACCTGTTCTGCCCCAGCTCTGGATTCCCGAGGATATTGACACACACCAATGGTTCTTATCAAATTTATTAAGCAGCAAGAATAAACCAAAGTCCGGCAAAGGTTGGCAACCAGCCCAGAAAACAAAATATGATAAAACTTTTCCAAAAATGCTCTGATGATAATTACAAGTTGTTTCCAGCAAGAAATTACTAACTGCATGCGACTTAAATAGGCTAAGGGAGTGGCCAATTATCCTCAATTCTTACTCTTGAGGAGACCTCCTCCTCCTGCCTTTTGGCAGCCCTGCGTGCTCGAGCATTGAGGAGAGGCTCCTCCACTTCGCTCTCTCCACTTGAAGGAGCCTCTGGAGGTTCTGAAGGCCCAGGCTGAGTCTCTGCCTTTGGCACCACATCCTCTTCAACCTCCTCGCTGTCCGACGCAAGCACCGGCTGCGCAGGCTGCTGGCACGACCCCACACCAGCCTCCTCGTCGTTGGGATCAGCCACGATCCGTGCAGGCCACTGGCGGGCCACAACACTACCTGATTCTGTAGTTTCTTCCCCAAACCCCCAAAACTTTAACCTTAAACTGTCTACTGTTGACCTCTCCCCATTCCTAAGAGGTCTGTAAGGGGCATGCATAAGTGCACCAGCGTGCCTACCGTCCCTGTCCTAATATTCCTTTTTTACTTACTCTTTTCATGTATTCAAATTATGTTTATACTTTTACCTGTTATCTTATATACGCTTGACAAAATAAACTTATGATTATGATTATGATAATTTCTATGCTTTAAGCATTTAGAAGGACCTATGGGAAATGCACTGAAGAAAACTGTGAGCTTTGCAGCAAATGTATAGAGGAATCCATCTTATAGTTTGTTACATCTTGATTCTATAAATGGCTAATCAATCCATATGATGCATTTAGAATGAGTTGTACTGTACCGCCTTAATCACATAAGGCTGACATTATTCCACCTGTTGGGCTGCACACACTGCCGTGGGTTGTCCAAGATTCTAGCAGTGATGTGAGACTTCTTTCCAAAACCTTAGACTCCCTGTCAGCCTCAGAACTTCATTAGCACGTTCTCTCTCTTGTTTGAGATAATAAGATAAGACTTGATTACAGCTGAGGGCAGCCAGACTTCTACTTCAGAGAGTATTGAAACTTCTGTTCTAATGAATTCTTCCTCTATTGGTGTTCCCATTGAAGAAACTTCCTGCCACATATCTCTGTCCCAACCTTCAAGTTTCTGCTAGTGTTTTATTCAGCCCAGCCAGGGGAAAAGCCTTCAAATGCAAATTTGTTAGCATGCTACTTTGAAGCATTTGCTGACAAGGAATACCCTCAGGATATTTGCTGGGATAATATACTTCACAGGGTTTGCTAGAATATTACCTTCCGTTAACCCTTCAAGGCTGTCCGGATCAGGAAACAGACTCAAGAAGAAGACTTGAGGCAAGCTTTATCTTAATATCTTTATTGGGATAGTCTGTATTAACAGAATTTTGCAAGGCAGCTTGTATTTTTCCTTAACTTCAGGGGGGAAGGAGAAGAATCAGCTTGATTTTCTCCTTAACGTAGGTAACTAATGACCAACTTATGGCCCAAGACAGCTGTTACATTTTGCCCCATTATTAATTTAATAACATGGTTGTTAAATAAATCTGGCTTCTCCATTGATTTCACTTGTCAGAAGATCATAAAATGTGATCACAGAACCTCAGGACACTACAATCATCATTAAGTGACTGGCTCAAGGTTGACTCAGCCTTCCATCCTTCTGAGGTCCGTAAAATGAGAACCCAAATTGTTGGGGGCGATAGGCTGATTCTATATAACACTTAGAAAGGGTTGTAAAGCACTGTGAAGTGGTATATAAATCTATGGTAAGTGCTATTGTTGTTGCTATTGCTAAATACATGCCAGTTGCCCAGTGTCTGACCATGGGGTTGTTGGAAGGATTGTAAGTGTGAAAAACAATCATCAACCACTTTTTTCTGTGTCATTGTAACTTCAAATGGTCACTAAATGAATGTTTATAAGCTGAGGACTACCTGTACCATCTTCTTTCCTGGGGCTTATAGAATGC
The DNA here is from genome assembly GCA_022577455.1 of Arizona elegans. Lineage (NCBI taxonomy): Eukaryota > Metazoa > Chordata > Lepidosauria > Squamata > Colubridae > Arizona > Arizona elegans. The sequence continues at coordinate 14,324,541 of JAKOOJ010000020.1, forward strand.
TTCTGCTGTTTTGGTGAAATGGCTTCTGAATATTTCTCTGAAGTCCATCTTTCCACACCTTCACAGAAACCATGGCGAGCACAGGGCTTTTGAGAAAACTCAGTACCTCTGTTGAAAACCAGTTTGGTGTAGTGGGTGTGGCATCAAGCTAGAAGACAGGAGACCAAGCGGAGGTTCTAGTCCAGTGGTGGGTTGCAGCAGTGGTGGGAGGCTCTGCCCACCCACCCGGACGCTTCTGCACATGTGCAGAAGTGTCACGCATGTGTGCGAGCACGCGAGCACCCACGAGCAAACCGGTAACGACAGGATTTGAAACCCACTACTGTTCTAGTCCCACTTTAGGCACAAAGCTACCTAGGTGATCTTGGGCCAGTCACTCGCTCTCAAGCCCCAAAAAGGAAACAATGGCAAACCACTTCCAAAATTTTACTAAGAAAACTGCAGGGACTAGTCCAGGCAGTCACCAGGAGTCAAGATTGACTAGAAGGCACCAGGGGTGGGGGGTGGGGAGGACCTTTGTTAATAGTTCCCAACTAAATCTTCCCTCGAGTGTGCTCCTATAGCAGCCCATCAGGAAGAATGCTTTGCAAGATGCACAGCACAGACAAATACATGTTTTATTTTGCTACAATCACATTTTATCAGTGGTGCTTAGCTACTCATTGATTGATAATTTTTTTTAAAACAATGGTACTGGTAAGGGCCAGCTATCAGGTTTGCTTTAACTGTAATTGGTTTCCCAAAGATGCTGTTTTGTACAATGTTACAAATTTGGAATATATGCCCAGTCTGCTTTTGTTAGTCAAATGGTAGCCACTTCCCCAATCCCACAAAATGCTCTTAGCAAGAGGTTCAAGGAATCACCACCCTAATGAATTTAGAGATAAATGGGTGCTAAAGTCAACGTATCCAGTTGTCCAGATTTCTATAACCTAAACACCCTTTTCCCCTTTCAGTCAATAAGGTTAATAAGACTGTGAGAATCTACATTCTTGGTTGTAGCAACTGGCCAATGTTGGCTTGAAACTTATATTACTCTACAGCTATGAAGAATCTCTGTTCTTTGATAGAAATGCTCCATTCTTTTTGTCTTTCTTCCACTGTAAAATAGTGTTTAGAATCAAGGCCAGGCTCTTGCTCTTTTGTGTAATGTGATCTCCCTGGAGTTGTAGCCAGATGCAAAGGAAGGTACTTAGGAATATCTTCGCCTAAATTCCCATGTCTGAAACTTTCTGTGGGTTTAAGTTTCCTTTCTCAATTCTCTGTGTAGGTCAGTACAAACATTTTTAGCATCATCTCTCATAATCACACAGACAAAAGCAACTCTTCCCCAGGGGTGAAATGCTCCCAGTTCGGACCGTATAAGGTGATCCGGTAGTAATTGTGGCAGGTGGTTCGGAGAACCAGTAGCAATGGCGGTGTGGGGCTCCGCCCACCCGCCCGGATGTCGTTACTTCCTGCTTTTAAAAGGTTAACAAAAGGACTCTGACGATCACAGCTGTGCTGCGCTATCATTGGAGCCTTTTTTTACCTTTTAAAAGCATTTTTAACATCCTATTCACCCGAATAGGTTGTAAAAAAAATGCTTTAAAAAGTTTTTTTTAAAGTTGGCCACGCCCACCCAGTCACAATACCCCCACCACCAAGCCACACCCACAGAACAGTAACAAATTTTACATTTCACCACTGCTCCTCCCCATAATCAGTGCAGCTATTGTCATACTGATTGAAAGCAGCAGTGGGCAGTGTTAAACCGTTATTGTGAATGACATCACAACAGGTATCATTCAACAATGTTCATCTCTTAGAACTATGATGGCAAACCTATGGCACGCATGCCACAGGTGGTGCACAGCGCTCTTTCTGTGGACACGAGAACCGGTGCCCCAGTTCAGCTCTGCCATTCATGAGCGTGCTTCCCACTGGCCAGGTGGTCGTCAGGTCTCTGCCGTGCATATGTGGGGGGCAGGGCGCATGCATGCATGGGGGAGTGGGGCACTGCGTGTGGCTATGTGCTCAAGCAGATGGTGCATGCCTGCATTGCATTTTGGGGGTTCAGGTGCACGAGCGCGAGTGCGCGCTTTGGGCGCTCTGTCCAGAAAAGATTAGCCATTATTGTCCTAGAAGTTGAGTGAGGAACCAAAATCTTTCCCGTTGAAATATTACTATTCTTATGTTATTTTAATTGTATGCAAGATATGTTCTCATCTATTCTAGATGCCTTACCATAACAGGAAGCATGATAAATAGTTTAAAAGAATAAACATATTAGTAAGTAAATGTACATGAATCTATTTGATTTTTAGAAAAGGTAATCTATAATGTATATGTGTGTGTGTGCGTATGTATGGGTGTGTAAATATGTGTTAATTTATAGTCCACTTTGCTATATTGACTTAATAAAGATTGCTTCCTTGATAGAAAGATATTGGCTTAAAATACTGTTGAAATGACATTTGCTTTTTAGTGTCTCTTTATGGATGGCTGGATAAATGGATTTACTTAACTATTTAATATATGCTTGATAGGCTGTAGTTATCTTAGAGAATTCAAGACAACCTTTCTGCCAAACAAAAAAAGAAGAAGAAATGCAGTCAGAAGTATTTTGTAATGTAGTTTCTCTAACTTGTCAACCAAGAGTTGCCAGTTCCAGCTGAAACCAATGCTGGAGATCCCCAAACCTAATACATATGGGCTTGTGACACATCTGTAGATGTGCATGCACATGTGTATATGCATACCTGCTAGAAGTAACATTAAATTGTATGTGTATATGGAATCAATTAAATTAATCCTATTTAAAAAACTAATTATCCATTTGCATATAGCAACCATTCCTTCTGCCAGTACAAGTTATTCTCAGTTGAAACCCACCAGTCCATCCACGCCAACACACAAACAAAAACAGGTTACGGCACCGGTGAGGGAAGAGTTAATTCCAATGGTAGAGCTGCCAGATCTGTGCTGCAGAACATGTAGAGAACCTCTAGATGGCAGCAAAGAGATACTAGAAAGCTTTTTCCTGCCTTCAACTGGTCATTTGGACTATTGTCTCTCAAGATCTGGTTGCCCTGTGTATGGAAAGTCAATGGGGGGGAAAAGGAGAACCGAAGTGGAAAGAAAGGATAAGGGATAATGGGATAAGTAAATAAAAAGAAGGAAATCTTTAAGACAGGGCTCTCCAAACTGGGCAACTTTAAGACTTATGGACTTCAACTCCCAGAATTCCTCAGCCAGCCATGCTCTAAGACAGGGGTGTCAAACTCAATTTCATTGAGGGCCACATCAGTGTTGTGTTTGACCTAGGGCGGCCAGGGTGGGCATGACCAGAGTGGGTGTGGCCAGCTCGACATCATTCGTGTCGGGGGCGCCTGTGGTGGCCTGAGTACTCTGCCAGCAAAAACGGGCTCCCGAGCTCAGTTTTCAGCTGCAACAGCCTCCTGCAACCCTCTGCCAGCAAAAATGGAGTTTAGGACAGCTGCAGGCAGCCCTTGCAAGCTCCCTTTTTGGCTGTGATGACCTCCTGCAATCCTCTGCCAGCAAAAATGGAGCTCGGGAGGGCCATATGCGGCCCTCCCCAGTTCCATTTTCCTGACAGAGGCACCACGGGCTAGTCCTTTGCTGTTTCCAGGGTGGTCCCACGGGCCAGAACTAAGCACCCTGTGGGCCAGATCCAGCCCCCGGGCCTTGAGTTTGATACCCCTGCTCTAAGATGTAACAGTCACCAAGAGCCGATTCAAGTAGTTCAGTAATTTTGAAGGCACCCTCACTTTATTACAGTAAGCCCTTGTCCTTTCCCTTGCTTTCAGAATCTTCTCTATTTACCAGCTACTGTAATAACATCTCAATTCCTTATTATTATTATTATTATTATTATTATTATTATTATTATTATTATTATTTATTAAATTTATATACCGCCCTACTCCCGAAGGACTCAGGGCAGTGAACAGCCAAGAGATAAAGTACACATAATACAAACGTTAAAAAAAACATTTAAAAATACATTAAACACTTTGGCCCACAAACAAATTTAAAACACCCCAATGTATAAAACAAATTTAAAACAATTTAAAAGGGAGGTTAGGCCAGACCAGCCTGCTGGAATAAGAATGTTTTGAGGGCACGGCGGAAAGTGTGCAAATCCAGGATCCTCCGTAACTCTGGGGGGAGCTCATTCCAGATGGCAGGTGCTCCCACAGAGAAGGCTCTCCCCCTAGGGGCCGCCAGTTGACATTATTTGGCCAACGGCACCCTGAGAAGACCCTCTCTATGGGAGTGTACTGGTCGGTGAGAGGCTACTGGTGGCAGAAGGTGGTCTCGTAGGTACCCCGGTCCTAAGCCATGGAGCGCTCCAAAGGTGGTAACCAAAACCTTGAAGCGCACCCGGAAGACCACTGGAAGCCAGTGCAGCTTGCGCAGGAGGGGAGTCACATGGGAGCACCACATCGCTCCCGTAACCACCCGCGCGGCCGCATTCTGGACCAGCTGGAGCCTCCGGGTACTACTCAAGGGGAGCCCCATGTAGAGAGCATTGCAGAAGTCCAGGCAGGAAGTGATGAGGGCATGAGTGACCGTACATAATGAGTCCTGATCCAGAAAAGGACGCAACTGGCGGATCAGGCGAACCTGATAGAAAGTCCTCCCAGCCACAGCCGTCAAATGCTCTTCTAAAGACAGCCGTGAGTCCAGGAGGACACTCAAGTTGCGAGCCCTCTCCGTGGGGGCCAACGACTTGCCCCCAATAGTCAGTGATGGCACCAACTGACTATATCGGGATGTCGGAAACCACAGCCACTCGGTCTTGGATGGGTTGAGCTTGAGTCTGTTCCTCCCCATCTAGATCCGTACGGCCTCCAGCCACCGGGACATCACTTCAAGGGCATCATTGGGGTGATCCGGGCTGGAGATGTACAGCTGAGTGTCATCAGCGTACTGATGATACTTCACCCTGAAGCGACAGATGATGTCACCCAGCAGCTTCACATAAATGTTGAACAGAAGGGGCGAGAGGACCAACCCCTGTGGCACCCCACATACAAGGGGCCTCAGGGTTGACCTCTGCCCCCCTGTCAACACAGACTGCGACCGGTCAGAGAGAAAGGAGGAGAACCACCGCAACACGGTGCCCCCCACCCCTAACTCTTCCAACTGGTGCAGCATGATACCATGGTCGATGGTATCAAAAGCTGCTGAGAGGTCTAATAAGACCAGGACAGAGGAGCAACCCCTGTCCCGAGCCCTCCAGAGATCATCAACCATATGAACCATCAATTCATAGGCACTTATTTGGGAAAAAGAACTGTCTTTCTATTCAAAGGGAGAAATAGAAAGGAACCATCTGTTCGCATATTCTTCCTTCGTGTTTACTTACTTCAAATATTTATAAACTACCTTTAAAGATCAGAATCTCTTCCTAAATATATAATTACAATACATAATTCATAAGCATTTTAAAAACATGGTCCTATAAACAATCTATACTGCATGAGCCAACAATAATACAAGTCAGTATTCAACCTGGTAAGAATATTATGGGCCTAAAAGTACAATTTTTATTATTTTTTTGTAATCGATCTGGCATTCTAAACAGCATAAAGGAATATCCCAGAAAGCTGTCCTTTGTTACTGTCTTTACTATCTGCTTAAAAAAAGGCATCATTCATTCATATCAGTATACGCAAATTCCAGGGTTACATTTTGGCTGTATCCAAACAGCATTCGGCTGCCTTGTGACCAAGGAGCTGTATGGAGACCTAGACAATGCAGATAAGGCCATTAATGCAGATGTGGATGAGAGAAGATTCATTTCCCCAAGGCACCATTATGCTCTATGGGACAAAGTAAATGAGCTGCAACTGATAAAACTGATGAAGGGGCAAAATCTACTCCTTCCAAAAAAAAAAAAAAAAAAAAAAAAATGGAAGTCACAAAATAAGGCTGAGAACACCTTGTAATTTTCTGTTGTGCATCAAATGGTTGCAATCAACTTCTGAGGGGACACAACATCACTTTGTTGTTTTGGTTATCCAGACTTCAGTAATCAGGAAATTGATTAGTTCAAGTTCTTCCGATAGGGTCCTTATTATTTATGTGATTTGGGATGCCCTGCTGTGTCCACATCTTTTCTTTCCTCCTACTCTAATGATGATCTTTTTTGCCAACTATTCTAGGTTTGATCTGCAGTGAGGGTTGCTTTTGAGCCTCAAGATCTATCACAGTATTTCTCAACCTTGGCAACTTTAAGATGTGTGGACATCAACTCCCAGAATTCCACAGCCAGCAAGCTGGGAAACATTGGTCTATATCACCAGTCTAAATGGACAGGGAGAACAATTATCCAGGGGAATGGCCTGTCATCAGAAAATGTGTGTGCTCTAGCACTGGAGGTCCCAAAGATGCTTTTTCAAGAGGCAACTGAACTTATTTGTTTTTCTTTGAAGATGTTTCGCTTCTCATCCAAGAAGCTTCTTCAGCTCTTCAGTTGCCTCTTGAAAAAGCACTTTTGGAACAATCATGACCCGGATGACTGAGAATCTCCATTAACGTCCATCACTGGAGGCTTTTAAGAAGAGACTGGACAGCCACTTTCTGGAATGGTATAGGGTCTCCTGCTTGAGCAGGGGGTTGGACGAGAAGACCTACAACATCCCTTCCAACTCTGTTACTCTGTTATTCTGAAGCTCCTGAATCATTCAAGGTTTCCAGAACTCTTACAACAATTGTCATGAAATATAATTATGTATATACCGGGTAGTAAAATTATTACTCATCTGAACTATATGGTATTAATTATACCTAATGTGTTTGATTTAAAATCAGGTGAAATCAAGTCAAATTTAATTTTTGTCCTGGCCCTCCAGATTTCCTTCACTTAACCTGAAGCACACTACATAAAGGCATACAGTGGCCTTCAGCCTAAAGAAGTATTAGTCACATCAGTGGTGGGTTGCTAGTGGTTCACCCCAGATTGGTGGGGGTGGGTGAACCGGTAGCAACGGGCTTTGAAATCCACCCCTGAGTCACTTCTAACCCAGCAGGCACAACAGAAGTTTTAATTATGGTTCCTATTGCTCCTTGGGTCTCAGGCCCAAAGAATCAAGAATAACCACAAAGAGTTACTTCAGAGTAGTTCCTTTATTGTTGCTCACCTATAGACAAAAATCTTCCCTGATTAAAACGGCACAACTATTAGATATCCTGCAAACTGCTGGGAGGAGGATTTGCCTTTGTTTTCTTGCATACAAAGATTCAAATATTTGTCTCTTTATTTCCTGAGGAAAAGCCCACTCCCTCCTATAACTCTGGACTGCATTCCACCACAATGGGTCAGATTAAATGGCTGCCACCTAACAAAGTTATGGATGAGATGGGAAGGGAATCTGTCCAGTTCATTTCCAGAAGGATTGTGTTGAAAAATATCTTTCCTGTGGGATTCTTTCAATACAACAATTCTGATGAAGGAAAACTTTCCTGGAAAAGCAATCAATTTTCCCCTGTTCTGATAACAATCATTTTGCCATTACTGATATTTTCAAGCATCAAAACTATTTTTAATGACTTGGACACGTTATGTCTTAATCTAGTGGCAACTATATCCTTTAATTATTAGCAGTATTTTTACAATTTAATTCAAGATTTAGATAGAGTTTTGGCTAGTTAAGTTCATAGAGTCAAAAACTGCTATCAACTTGTAGCTTGACAGAGAATCTACTGAGTTATTAAATGGATTTCTGTGGATGAACTCTGGAGCAGTCTGCTCAGCAATGCATGAAGAAAAGAGTTGGAGGTGTAAAAAATGTCAAATAGCTTTCTCATATGCATTAAACTGTTAATAAAGACAAAATGATCTTTATGTTTTGGATTTTTAATGTCTCTTTTATGAAAGTAACCAGCAGCTTTGATTCACGATTCGTTGGTTTCCGAATGATGTGTCATTACTTAGAACATATCAAGAATAACTTGTAGACAAACCACAGAGCCTGGGGGGAAAAGGTGGCGAAGTGAGCAGGAAACTCCGAGTTTTTTCTTATTTGAGGGCCGTTCATGATAGGAATTTCTCAGCCATGCGATAAACTGAGGATTGCGCCTGATAAAGTTGGAACTGAAGGAGGGGAAAACACTTGGACAGGTAACTCTTTTCTGCACCTTTTCCTTTCTATGTCTCTTTCCTTTATATATTTCTGTACTTGTCAATTTTTTAAAAAAAATAAAAGTTAATAATACAAACAAAAACACTTTTTAAAGAATAGAATAGAATAGAATTCTTTATTGGCCAAGTGTGATTGGACACACAAGGGATTTGTCTTTGGTGCATATTTTGACGTTTATTTGCCCCTAAAGTAGAAAAGAGAACCAAACAATACTCAGCTTTTTCAGGAATTATGTTCCAAGTAAGTACATCAAATTCTTCCTCAGAGGGAAGTAGTGGGACCTTTTAAATTATGCTTAAAAAACAAGTATTGGGTTCTCTCAAACCATAATCAACTAGAGCAATGGTTCTGCACCTTTTTTTCACCATAGACTTCCTTTAAATACCTTTTGTGGCCGTGGCCATGGACCCCCAAGACTTAACTCAAGATGTAAATCTTAACATTTCTTCAGGCATTTGTGGACACACACTCCTATGACAACAACGTGCCTCCCTCCAGTGGTCCGCGAGCCACAGGTTGAAAAACCACTGAACTACAGCTTTTCTACAGAGTTGAAGAACTAAATCTTTTTACCTTCACAAAAACACGGCTTCCAGAAAAACAAAGCCCTGTATAAAATATAAGAGTGCTCTTTTCTCTTTCATCTTTCTATCCTTCAAGGTAACAACAACTAGACAGCAGGGTAATTTTCAAATTGTTTTGACTCACTGTGCTTTTTTTTTTTTTTGGTATTTATTGAGAATATGTTGAGGTTAGAATATACACAGATTACCTTGCAGTGAAACTGAGAGGGAAACAAACAATAACAGCATTAAAATGGTGATTAAAACGCCACTAAGCAGACAAAACACAGAAATTACACTAAACACACAGCACATATTAACATCAAATAGAACTACATGTCAGAAGACTGGGTGAATAAAAATAATGTTGCCTAATTCTGGAATATCATTAGTAAAGGATCTCTAGCAGTGGATGATAGAACTCACAATCTAAAGGGTGTCAGGTTGAGAGAGAGCAGATTCTAGTGTACCAGGCAAAACTCAACATTTCTTGGGAAAGGCACACTGATTTTATTGCTGTGTATCACAATTACACTTCGTAGTTTATCATAGAGTTAGCCCTGTTTTCTAAAGGCTGACCTTAAGAGAAGAAAGAAAATAAAAGTGATGAAGGGATTTTTTTTTTTAATTTGATTTATATGCTGCCCTTCTCCGAAGACTCAGGGCGGCTTACAATGTGCTCAGCAATAGCCTTCATCCTTTTGTATATTTATACAAAGTCAGCTTATTGCCCCCACAACTGGGTCCTCATTTCACCTACCTTAGAAAGGATGGAAGGCTGAGTCAACCTTGAGCCTTGGCGAGATTCGAAACCTGCAGTAATTGCAGGCAGCTGGTCTTAATAACCAGCTTAATAACAGGGTGCCTTAAACCCCTGTACTACCAAGGCTCTTGATTGAAACATTCTCTTCTCTAATTATCAATTACTCTATGCCTGTATGATTGGGTTAATAAACACTTGTAGTTAAAAGCTTAAAAGACACAAAGCAATATTGGTAATAATGAAAAAGCATTGGCATTGGTAGACTAATTAATGCTTCTAAAGTGATAAAAGCCCATTACAGGTAGTCCTCAACTTATAACCACAATTCAACCCAAAATTTTTGTTGCTAAGTGAGACATTTGTTAACTGAGTTTTGCCCCATTTTACAACCTGTCTTGCCACAGTTGTTAAGTAAATCATTGCAGTTGTTAAGTTAGTAACAAAGTTGTTAAGTGAATCTGGCTTCCCCATTGACTTTGTTTGTCAGAAGGTCACAAAAGGTGATCACATGATCCCGGGACATTGAAACCGTCATAAATATGAGCCAGTTGCCAAGCATCCAAATTCCGATCATGTGATCACAAGAATGCTGCAACGGTCATAAGTATGAAAAATGGTCGTAAGCGACTACCTGTATTCTGATTCAGATGAAACTGACTAGAATTTACCAGATTTTGTAGCCTAACTGAAGATACCTAAAAGTTATGTTTTATCTACCTCAGTGAGAAGAACCTCAGTGACGCAGTGGTTAGAGTGCAGTACTGCAGGCTACTTCTGCTGACTGCTGGCTGCTGCAATTTAGCAGTTCAAATCCCACCAGGCTCAAGGTTGACTCAGTCTTCCATCAAGTGGTAAAATTCAAATTTTTTTTACTATCGGTTCTGTGTGCGTGGCCTGGTGGGCGTGGTGTGGCTTGGTGGGTGTGGCTTGGTGGGTGTGGCAGGGGAAGGATACTGCAAAATACCAGGAACTCTGGTGGCTCAGCAGACTAAGTAACATCCACTTACATCTGCTGCCTGCAATTACTGCAAGTTCAAATCTCACCAGGCTCAAGGTTGACTCAGCATTCCATCCTTTCTAAGGTAGGTAAAATGAGGACCCAGATTATGGGGGCAATAAACTGACTTTGTATAAATATACAAAAGTATGAAGGCTATTGCTTAACGCATTATAAGCCGCCCTGAGTCTCCGGAGAAGGGCGGCATATAAATCAAATTAAAAAAAAAAAAATCTCCATTCCCACCCCACTCCAGGGGAAGGATACTGCAAAATCCCTATTCCCTCCCCACTCCTGGGGGAAGGATATTGCAAAATCTCCATTCCCGCCCTACTCTGAGGCCAGCCAGAAGTGGCATTTGCCAGTTCTCCAAACTACTCAAAATTTCCGCTACTGGTTCTCCAGAACCTGTCAGAACCTGCTGAATTTCATCCCTGCTTCCATCCTTCTGATGTGGGTAAAATGAGGACCCAGATTGTTAGGGGTAATATGCTGACTCTGTAACCGCTTAGAGAGGGCTGTGAAGCGGTATATAAAATGCTATTGCTACCTCTGTACAAATTGCTCATTCCAACGTAATGTCCATCTATTAAATATATACTTCTGTACAGGAAAAAAATGGATTAAGTTAGAATTTTCTACCTTTTAAATACAGCAGTAACTTTTTTATTTTACTCTCAAACTTTTGTTTTTACATTCCAAAATATTGTTGAATAGATTCAAAAATTGTTCTTTTTGTTCTCTGGTAGGATTCCTATACTGTTAAAGCCTAAATGTTCAATTTGTCTTTTTTTAGTCATAATAATGTAGCAAAAACTTTTAAAGGTGTAAATCCTGCTGGAAAACAAAAGCAAAATAACTGGCAATTCTACAATACGTATATTTTTTCCTGTCTTAAGAGCTAGTGGCAGATCTTACAGTATTCAATTCCAAAGTCCTTTCTTATTAAAAGAATGAGAAAGTTAACTCAGCAAAGTGAATGTGTACCTGAACAGATTTGCATTATTGAGTAATGGTTGGTATGTGATACACTCACCCAGCATAACCCATAAATGGGTCATTTTCACTCTTGAAAAGCTATTTAACTGACAGCTGATTTATGCAATTAGCGCACTGAAGGCAGTTCCCATTAATGATACATCTTAATTATCTATATAATGTTATTTATGTTCCACTTGTAAAGTCCAGTCTGGTAATTAAACATGGAATGTTAAGAGATTGAGGAGGGGGGGGAGGTTTAAAGGGAACAGGGCTGAAGAGAGTTCTTCAAAGAAGAAGTTAATTAATTTAATTTAATTAATTAAATTTATATGCCGCCCCTCTCTGAAGACTCAGGGCAGCTCACAATACATTTTAAAAAATCATTATAAAAAAACATTGAAAAATTAAAAACATTAAAAACATTAAAAACTCATTCACACCATTCATGGCCACATATCGCCAGATCACAAGAGCGAGATCAACGGCCCCAGGCCTGCCGGAAAAGCCAGATCTTCACCGCTTTTCGGAAGGCCAATAGGGTGGGGATGGTCTGTGTTGCCAAAATTCGAGGATCAGACTCAATAATAGGTTCAGACTCTTTATATTCAAACAGAAGGTAGTTTATTTACAGAAGGCATTCTTTATTCACAGAGTGATTGCAGAAAGAAAAAGCGAGAAGGAGGAGAGTGTATCTCCTTTTATATCATTAAGGCGGAGTTAAGAAGTAGGAGTGGTTACATATGAATACATTAGGAAGGAAAGAATAAATTAACCCTTGATACCCCATGAGCATATATATCCTCCATTCAAGAATAAGGCATTTACTTGTGACAAATCCCCCTCTAAATGCCGATTCGACATACAACAGTAATTACATTCAGGTTCAGAACAATATAAAACCTGTAACTTTGAAGTTAAATATTTATGTTGTTTAGATGGTAAAGGCTTAGTCAATATATCAGCTATTTGTTCTGTGGTTTCGCAATGAATAGCTTTAATAAAATCATTTTGAGATAATTGTTTTACATGTTTGTATTTGATATCTATATGTCTAGATCTTTGACCAATAGCATCCGCTCTAGATATCTCTATTGCAGCTTTGTTATCTTTATACATAATGAAAGGTAATGAAGGACTCTTCCAAACATCTGATAATAGTTCATTGAACCATACGAGGTTATTAGAAGCTTTAGACAAACAAATATACTCTGCCTCAGTCGTTGATGTGGCTACTAAATCTTGTTTTCCAGTATACCAGTAGACTGGACAATCGTTAAGAAAGAATACATAGCCGGAAGTACTTTTTCTGCACTTAGTGTCACCTGCCCAATCTGCATCAGCGTAACAAGTGAGAATGGGCTCTTTATCATTGTTGGGCTCTAACAATAAACAATAGTCTAAGCTGTGTTTCAAATACCTTAGTATTCTCTTAATGGCTTCCCAATGATAAATTAAGGGTTTACTTACATATCTGGATAATAAATTAAGGGGTAGGGCAATATCCGGTCTGGTCCAATTGGAAATATACAGAAGGGAACCAATAACTGATCTGTAAAGTGTATTATCATTAAACTCAGGAGATGATTCATTCATATTTTTTAAAAAGTCAGTTTGCATTGGTGTATCACAAGGCTTTGCATCATTCATATTGCATTTGTTTAAGAGTTCAATAATCTTATCTTTCTGAGATAATCTAAATCCCTTTTTAGTTTTGCTGATTTGAACTCCAAGATATTTGTTTACTTTACCCAATGATTTTAAAGAAAAATGTTCACTTAGTTTGGTTACGAATGTATCTCTTTTCTCTTTATGTTTACCAATATATAAAATGTCATCCACATAGATTAATGCAAATTCTATTGAATCACCATCTCTTCTAACAAAGAAACAATTGTCTGCAGTTGTGGCGTTGAAGTTCATAGTTTTGAGTACGTTGACCAAACATTCATACCAACGTTTGCCGGATTGCTTTAATCCATACAAATTTTTGTTTAGTAACCAAGTTTCGTTTCTATTTGTGTCTTGGCTGTGAGGGGCTCTCACGTATATTTCTTTATCTAGTTTTGCATGTAGGTATGCAGTTTGTATGTCATATTGAAAAACTTCAAGATTAAGGGCTGATGCTATTACTAAAGCTGTCTTAACACTTTCAGTCCTTACAGTGGGGGAATATGTATCGGTATAGTCCTCAGGATACTTTTGAGCGTAGCCCTGTGCAACTAGTCTTGCTTTATATAATGTATTTCCTTCTTCCAGATTTTTAATTTTGAATATCCACCTAGTGCCAATAACTGTTTTGTCTTTTGGTGCTGGAGCTGGGGTGAATACCTTTAGTTCTCGTAAACTGTCCATTTCTTTGGCCATGGCTAATTCCCACTTTTTTCTTTCTTCTGTGGGAAGTTTTAATACTTCTTCATATGTATTGGGTATTGATGTATTGTCATTTATGTGCATTATGTAATCTTTGTATCTATTTGGTACCTGGTTCCTGCTACTTCTAATTGTTCTTTCTGGCCTGCTATCGTTATCGTGTAAATATCTTGCTTCCTTTTGTGTTAATGAATCTGTTTTGATATTTGGACAGTTTCCCATCCATGTTTTTTTGTTGCCCTTTTGTGTTCTGTGATTATGTTCTTCTCTTTCTGTCTTATCTTGATTTTTAATGTCTGGTCTTGTTGTTGGGAGTATCTCATTAAGATGTATCTTAGACCAATTGGCCTGTTCGTGAAATACAGCTGTCCTAGAAATTATGAACTTGTTATTATTGTCAATAAATCTGTATCCTTTTGTGCCTGTTTCATAGCCCATGAATCTGAGCCTTCTAGATACATTATCTCCCTTGCGTCTCAATTGTTTTGGTATATGTACATCTGCCGTTACTCCAAATACATGCATGTGGGCTATTTTGGGTTTTTTACGATACATCAATTCATATGGTGTTTTGTTTATGACACTAGACCAAATTCTGTTTAGGGTATAATTGGAGTATAAAAGTGCTTCTGACTAGAAATGTTTGCCTAAACCAGCATCTTCTAATGTACATCTAATCATGGTTTGTAGTGTCGAGTTTTTTCGTTCTACTACTCCATTTTGAAATGCAGAGAAAGGGCTAGAAGTGAAGTGTAACATTCCTTTTTCCTTTAGCCATTGGGAGAATTCCTTTGACATGAATTCAGATCCCCTGTCTGTCATGATCTGCTTTATTTTTACATTGTGTTGTGTTTCTACACGTTTGTAAAATTCTTTAAACTTTTGAAATGTTTCATCTTTGTGCCTTAAAGTGTAGACAAAGCCATAACGACTATAGTCGTCTACAATAGTAAGAAAGTATCGTTTCTTGTATGTGATTGATGGGGTTAATGGACCAACTAGATCCATATGTATTAGATCAAATATGTGATTTGATGATCTTGTTGCCTTTTTTGGTCTGGGTTTGGTTCTGAGTTTTGAGGACTTACATACTGAACATTCCAAGTAATTTTTACAATCTTTTATTTTGACACCTTCAGCATGTTCAATCATTTTTTGTATTACAGGAAAACTAGCATGTCCTAATTTTCTATGTAATATATGTGCACATTCATCATGAATTGGTTTTCCAATAGTTGGTCTTCTGTTATTATGTGTATCGTTTACAGATGTGGTTTCATTGTTATGTTCTGTTTCGTGTTCCTCATTGTCACTGTTACTGTTATTTTCATTTTCTATGCTAGTGTCATCTTCCATGTTTGAGTCAATGTTGTGAAGCCATTTTTCCTCTGTGACCAGATATGGTAAATCTCCTTTGATGATCACATTACCTAAGTTTGTTTTGTTTTTCTCTAAAATTGCCTTTCCCTTTGAGAATATTACATTTATGTTGGAGTCTCTGCTTAACTTTATTGCACTAAGAATGTTATGAGGTATTTCAGGTATTAATAAAACTCCCTCTATTTTCCCTAAACCAGGTAAATCTACATTTCCTCTTCCAATGACTTGGACTTCCTCTTGATTAGCTACTTTGATTACAAATTTATCTTCTATGAAGGAAGATAATATTTTCTTATTATGTGTTGTGTGATTTGTTGCCCCAGAATCAATGAGCCAGGCATTATCCTTTGAATTTTGGTTTTTGGTTATGGTGTGTTTATCTAATCCATTTAATGATCCAGACTTTCTATCTCTTGAGTTATCTCTTCCCCCTCTATGTTCTCTAAAGTTTGGTGAGTTTCTATACCTGTATCTGTCAATAGATGTTTGTCTGTTATTGTATCTATTTCTAGTGTCGTGGTCTTGTCTTTCTTTAAGATGTTTTGGACAATCTCTTCTATAATGTTCTTTGGATCTACAATTATAACACTCAATTGGTTCTGAGTATCTGTCTTGAAATACTACTCTTTTGGTCTGTCTGTGTTCTTTGTATGCGCTGTAGCGGCTTCTTCTCAGATTATCTTCAGCTATTAATCTATTTGATAAACTCTCTATAGATAGGTGTCCTAAATTACTTGTGTCCAAGTGAGTTATGTAGTTATCCCATGATGAGTCTAATGAATTAAGGATAACACTTTTCATTGTCTGATCTGATATTATTTCTCCCCTTAAATGAAGTTCTGCTCTAGTTGTGTTTAGAGATAGCAAATGTTCACTTACAGTAGTTCCAGGTTTTATCCTGGCTGAGAAGAAATTTTTAGACATTCTTGTTGTGGTTGCCACACTTTCACTATGAAACAATTTAAACATGCAATGAATTATTTCTGATACAGTCAGATTATGCTTAATACTATGATAGATAGCAGGAGATATACTAGATATTAGTAAATAGAATGCTCTGTGGTGTAGGCAGTCCAATTTTAGAGTCCATGGTTTTTTGGGAGGGTTAGTTATGAAAAACAATAAATTCTCTTTTAAAAAAACAACCTGGAGCTGCTGACTCCATTCCTGTAAATTAATACCGTCTATTCTCAATTTTGGAAAATCATTAGGAAGGTATCCAATGTTATTTACTGCATTACTTACAACTGGAGGCTGTCCATGGTCTTGTAGATACTGGTAACTGCAGAATGGTGTAGGTACGCTTGCAGCTAGTCTGAATGGTTCTCTCTGTTCTTCAAAGTCTCTGTGTTCGTTTGTGTGTGTTTGCGCATGCGCACTGTTCATTTCGTTCCAGGAGCTGTCGGGAGAGGTTCTCGTTGCTGCAGCTCCCTTGTATTGCTCTTCCTCAGATGATTCACTCTCCGGTTCGACTTTAGGCGTCCAGGTGTGGATCGGTGCTTGCTTCTTTTTATTGTGGTCGTCTCGGTTGAGGCCTCTGGCTCCCGGGATCGTTTGCGGTGTGGGCGAGTACTTGCAAGGCTCCCTGGGTTCAGGCGTTAGCACTCTCGTTGATCGATTCGGAGTGGATGGAAGCAGGAACGCTTGTTCGTTTGTTTCGGTATCTTTGGATTGTGCAGTCTGTCTTTTCTTTGTTATTCGATTTACAGTCTTTGGTACTTTCGTTGATTTCCTTGAGATTTTTAGATTCGGGCTGAAGGCTGCGAAGAGTGTTTTCATAGTCGCTTCGATTTGTAGTTCAGTTGATGTTTCTTCGGTGTCTGTATCGGATTCTTCTGATGAATTGAATTTTTCTTTTTTATTTCTTATGTTGTGTAGAGCTTTTCGCGCCAGCCATTTTGAACTCTGCTCTCTGATTGGTTGTGAGTCATTCATTTTGGCAGGCTGACAAAACCAAGATGGCTGCCATTCAAAATTTTGCATGGGATCGCTGGTCTTTTCTTCAGTTACATTTTCTTCTGTGGGCAATCTGCTTACCATTTTGCGATCTTTTGGTTCTGATGCATTGAAGTAGTTTTCTCTCGCTGCTCCATTGGCTTTTATGATGTCTTGGAGGTTCGCGATGAGATTTTTGTCGTCTTTTTGACATTTCAGTAACTTCAGTATTTCTAATCTGAGTGTGTTGTTTTCCGTTTCGCTTGCTTCTTGGTCACTGGGTTCTTCGATTACCTCTTCATCGTCTGTAGTGAGATTTTTGAGTTCTTTTGTCATTTTTATTGTCGATTCATCGATCATTTCTTGATCTGTTTCCATATCTTTGTTGTGTGCCCTGGTGTTGGGTCTTTCTCTTTTGTTTCTGGAGTTTTCTTTCTTTGGCATGTCTGTTTCTCATTGAGTCAGCCAACCATCCTCTGCTACCAGCTTGCTGCCAAAATTCGAGGATCAGACTCAATAATAGGTTCAGACTCTTTATATTCAAACAGAAGGTAGTTTATTTACAGAAGGCATTCTTTATTCACAGAGTGATTGCAGAAAGAAAAAGCGAGAAGGAGGAGAGTGTATCTCCTTTTATATCATTAAGGTGGAGTTAAGAAGTAGGAGTGGTTACATATGAATACATTAGGAAGGAAAGAATAAATTAACCCTTGATACGCCATGAGCATATATATCCTCCATTCAAGAATAAGGCATTTACTTGTGACAGTCTGGACTTCAGGAGGTAACTGGTTCCAGAGAGCTGGGGCAGCCACAGAGAAGGCCCTTCCCCGCGGGCCCGCCAGCCGAATAAAGAAGGAAGACAGATATTTTGGAAATTGTAAAAAAAATCTAACCAGAAACTATTGGGGCAATTTTTCTTAATGACTTTGATCATACAGAGACCAGATTGGAGAAGATAGCAATAGCATTTAGCAATAGCATTTAAGTTTATATACTGCCCCTTAGCGCTTTATAGCACTCTCTGGATGATTTATAATGTAAGCCTTTATTTGCATCTTGCCCCCCCTCCCCCCAAATCTGGGTCCTCGTTTTACAAAGCTTGGAAGGATGGAAGAGTCAACCTTGAGCCCCGTCAGGATCGAACTTCAGGCTGTGGGCCTGAAGTTTGCAATACTGCACTTTAATAACTTCCAAACAATTAAACCTGAAAATGTCAAAGCATGAGGAACATGAAATTGGGTTCCTATGTGGATCAGGGAAATAGCTGGCTGGAACCCAGAAGTAGAGAAGCTCCAAAATGTCCTGCATTGAGAAAACAGATTATCCCCTTTGACTATTTTTTGTGTGTACATATTTTCCTTGTTTATTATCCTTCCCTCAGATTTTTGGATCCCAGAAGAATAAAGTTATTTATTTATGGTGTGAAGGATGCAATGGTATCCTCTAGTGTCCACATAACACAAACTCATACAAGCCTAAGGAGATCAAGCACACTTAATTTTCAGGAGGAGACTAGCAGCGCACATCCATAAACTAGCAGTCAGAAGACAGGATGAAAAACCCTTAATATTAGAACAGTTGGACAGTCTCAACCACAGTTTCAACTGGGAAACTGTAAGCATCCTTGACCAGGCTAAATCCAAAAATGCTAGGGAATTCCTGGAAGCTTGGCATTCAGATAAATCAAGCATCAGATAGGCACATAAACCACATTTACAAATCATTCAAAAGAGATAATAATAATAATAAGTCATGGGAACATAAAGTGGAAAAAATGATAGAAAACGAGAAGGTGAAGATCTTGTGGGACTTTCGAATACAGACAGATCGTCATTTGGAACACAACACTCCAGATATCACAGTTGTCGAAAACCAAAACGTACAATTTATTGACATTGTGGTACCAGGAGATGCCAGAGTTGAAGAAAAAGAACTGGAAAATATCATGAAATATCGTGACCTGGCCATCAAAACTACATGGCTATAGATGAAACATGTAACAGTGATACCCATTGTCATTAGGGCACTTGGTACCATGTCCAAGAATTTTATAAGATACATCAGCAAATTGCAGCTTCCTGCAATAACACCAGCGGAATTGCAAAAAACTGCACTACTTGGAACATCGCACATCTTAATAAGGTACTTGGTTGATACCTAGGATGCTAGCAGCAACCCGTATCAACCATTAGCACCAGTCAATGGTATTTGCAATGCATTTTTGAATGTTCAGCTGACTTGAGTTTCATATTTAATGAATAAAGATAATAATAATAATAAAACCTAACAAGGAAACAAAAAAGACCATAACACATCCTGTCCCGCAATCAACATCCAGATAAATAGAGATTAACAACAATCAATTGAGCAAGCAGAAAACAATGCCCTAATCAGGGAACTATCAAGAAGAACATTCCCACCAGCACCAGCAAAGCAAGCTACTGATTATAAACAGGGAGAAAACCGGAGGTGGGATTCAGCCGGTTCGGAACAGTTCGAGCGAACCGGTAGTTGTGACCCATGGATGGGCCCACTCCTGCCCACCCGCGGCCGCCCCAGCAGTATGCCGTCATATTTAGCCACATTTTTAAGCCACATGCATGCATGCAAGCCACAGGTGCAAGCAAAGTGCATGCACAGAAGGCGCCATGTGCACTCACATATTCAATTCTGGGTGAACCAGTTGTTAAATTATGTGAACCTCTGGCCACACTCGCTAGCATTGATAATGTTACCTAGATGGGTAAAGAAATGTCTGCTAGCGAACAACCAAACTCAGAGAAGACTTTACAAGAATCAGTACAGCTTGAGTATTGTTGAAGGGGTGGTAAATTGATAGGGTTGACAGTAAAGAAGCAGGTGAGCTGTTGTTTGGTTTTTGATTTACCTTGACATTCATAATAAGGGGGTTTCTGGAAACTCCCTTCTAGCACTGCCGTTTGCAGGGCCGCCTATGCAGCATTCTCAATCAGGCAGCAAAAGTCTTTTAGCCAGTTATATACATGCTGACAGTGTGCAGATATGAAGATGAATGTATGGAAGTCAGGGAAGTAGAAGTAACAAATGCAATCCTACTTTCCCACTGTTGTATTAATCAAAATATTTAAATGGGCTTCTGGTTGGCCTTTATAACTAACTTACGTTAATAAACAGAGCACAATTGCTTTAGGTTTTTTTAAAAAATAAGATTAAAATAGCTTCAACCTCAAGCACCTTCTGTAATATTTGCTACCTGGATGGGTTTGCAGGAGCAGGCAGTGGGGAGGGTGAGATATAAAAGGGAAGTAGTGCTCTGAAAGCTGTGCATGTATTGTATAAATATGTATTTGTATATATGTATATTTGTGTTTGTCTGAGCATGCACATGCACACAAACATATATCTGTGTTTCCCTGAAAATAAGACCTATTTCTTTTGGGCCCCAAAATAAGCACTAGGACTTATTTTTGGGGTATCTTAATTTTTTCCATGTACGGGAGGCCCAGTTCTTTTCCTTGTTCATGGTGGGGCAGGAGGCCACAGAGTGTGGCAGTGCCACCACCTCCGTGAGGTGGAGGTGGTAGAGTTGTCCCACATGCCCCACACCAGCTTACTTCAGGGGCCCTGCAGCCAGGCCATCAATGGCCCAAATACGGCGACGGCTCCAACTTTCCAGCAGGACCCTGTGTGGCCACTAGGCTACTTCTTTTGCTTGCTCGTGGCCACAATGGAGCAGGAGGCTGAGCAACGGACCCGGTGCCAGGGCTACAAGGTGAGGCGGGGGGCTAGAGCTACCCTGCACGCCCTGCACTGGCTTACCTCAGGGTCTCTGCAGCCAGGCCATCCATGCCTCAATGTCTGCTTCACGGCACCAGCACACCACTTGGCCTCCTGCTCCATTGCAGCTGCGAGCAAGCAGAAGAAGTTGGTCAGCGGCCATGTGGCTGCTGGTGCTGCCATTGTGAGGCAAGTGTCAAGGCATGGATAGCCTGGCTGTGAGGCTTCTGAGGTAAGCCAGTGCTGAATGTGTGGGGCGGTTCCACCACCACCCGCCTTGCCTCATGGCTGCGGCACCATGAGCAACCAGATGGACTGGGTGGGTGGCCAGCTGCCCATGATCTTAAGTAGGGCTTATTTTGGGGGTGGGGCTTATATTAGGCATACATGGAAAAATATGGTAGGGCTTATTTTTGGGATAGGTCTTATTTTCAGGGGAACAGGGAACATGTACTCTGCATATGTCTATAAGCTATAGGATGAAGATGATTCCCTCTTGGTTAGAGATTATACTTTGAGGAAAAGGAGGTAGGTATGTCTGTCTGTCTGTGATTTGTGTGCTTCCCCCTTGTCTAGAGGTGGCTATGCTTGCACCATTAGGATTGCAGTAGGATGCATTCATTAACCAAGATTTTAATGAGATCCAAACACAATATTTAAAAGCACTGACAATCTCTTCCCTCTCAAACCAGAGCAAGGCCAGCATATTATTTTGCTGCAAAAACAATGGAATCTCTCATTCTGGCACCCAGATTTGCCCTTTAGTCCTCTCCATTAACTCACCTAGGGAACTTTTTCCTTTAGAAATATTTAATGACAAGTCTTTTTACTTTCTCTTTTTAAAAAATCATCATGGCCAGTCATGAGCCCCCATCTACACACATAGTCCTCAACTTACAACCATTCATTTAGTGACTATTTGAAGTCACAATGGCACTGAATAAAGTGACTTATTACTGGAAGAGTCTAGGCATTTTTTTCTATAACCTCTTCAGCTGAAGAGGTTGTAGAAAAAATACTTTTAAAAGCCTCTGACAATCCCAGCTGAGCTGTGCGATCATCAGAGGCGTTTTTAAAAAAGTTTTAAAAGCATTTTTTTGGCCGAAGAGGTTGTAGAAAAAATGCTTTTAAAAGTTAAAAAAAAAAGCCTCTGATGAGGTGGGCGGGGTAAGCGAGCAGTGACTAGGCCGGGGACCGGTTCAGGGGCGTGGCCAGCCAATGTTATTACCGGTTCTCTGAACTACTACAAATTTTTACTGCCGGTTCTTGAGAACCGGTGCGAACTGGGAGCAACCCACCACTGACTCCAACCACTGTGCCACCGCAGCTCACAAACTTGACTTGTTTTTTTCTCTTGATGAAAAAGAAGGAAAGGGGAAATGATTTGTGAGTCAAGCGCGCACAAACAAACCAGGAGAAGGAACAAAGTATGAAACATTCTCCCTGAGGCATTCTGATCAGCAGGCCTAGATGTCCAATGCCAACTGTGAAGATGAAAAAGATGAAATTGATGTTATGATGCCACAATACAAACACAGTACTCGTCTTTCAATGTTGGATGGAAGATTGTAACTCATAGGATTTGGGGGGTCATGATATCACAATCCACATTTCCTCATTTGCTTCTCCTTTTATGCCCGCCCACATTGCCAGTGTTAGGAGGGATTCCTCTCTCGGTAGTAACAGAAAGGATGAGCAACTTTGGGGTATCTTAGTTGGCAAGCTGGCAACATCTTAGCTAACTGAGGGTAGAGCAGCTGGCAAGCTTGTCTTCAGGAAAATGCCAGCGGACTGATTAGGTGTTCATACTCAGTTCTAGTAAGATCAAGTGCCTGTGTGTTCTCAGCCCTCCTACGCTGAGAACCGTCCATCTTTAGTTCTGAATTGGATTGCATGTGATCACTTCCTGGATGGACTATAGTAATACATTTCACCTTTGAAGACTGCTCATAACCTGCTGTTGGCCCTGAGTGCAGCAGCAGCAGTAATGAACAAGACTCACGATGCCCATGTAACACTCCTGTTTCATGAGTTACACTGGTTCCAGTTGGTTCCAGATGTAATTAAGAAGCAGTTGTCACCCAACAAGCCATACATAGCACTGAGCTTAGCTGTTTGAGCGACTGTCTCTTCCCTGTACTATGCATCAACTTGTGCCCTCTGACAAGGTTGAATTGCTTTGGGTACCATTGATTGAGCAATGTCATTTAACCCGACCCTGACATCTAACTTTCTCTATCACTACTCTTTGGAACAACATCCACGGGAGATTCTCTCAAACTGCCCATCTTTAAGCATTCTGGAAAAAAAAAAACCCTTGCTCTTCCTCCAAGTTTTGGATTAAGATGGATGGATGGGACCCTTTAAGCTGGAGGGAGATGGGTTTTTTTTTCCTCATGGAAGATTGTTATTTTATGGATGTTGTTGTTTAAGTATGGTTGTTCTTTTAGTTGTAATTGTAGTTGGTTGTTCTAGAATTGCTTAGACTTGTTTGTAGCTAGGTATTTTAGAAATTAATTGAGCGCTTTAAAAAAAACAACAAATCTCAGTCAGAGAAAGGAAGATGATCCATTAATGCCCCTCACTGGGGAAAGACCTGATATGAGGCTTTGTATGACATAACTTGTTTGGAACCTGGGAAAAGAGCAGTCAGTAAACTGGAAGGATAACTAGTGTCCTGAACATAGAATAGCCTGTGCTTCAAAATAGCAGCTACATCATGAAGAACTGACAACAGGGACAGTGGATTGATTTGTCTCATTTATACAAAGTATAGAATCCAGTGTTTTAGAGAAACAGAACTTGGGGGTTCTTCTTTGAAAGAACTGTAAGCTGCAATTTTAGTATTTAGAGTACATGTGATAAATGAAAAAAAATTGATTATTTTGTTTTAAATGTGTATATGAGGGGCATTGCTTTTGTTTTTCGTAACTGCTGTTACACTGTCCTGCCTCTAAAATCCCTTCCTCTCTCCTTTATTTTTTAAAAAACAAATTTAAAGTAGGAAATAGGCCGGAATTAAGTTTGCTCGCATATACCGGTAGTTTTATTTTCACGGAAGGTTCCTACAACTAAGAGCAGTCCTTAAAAGAGTATGACCTCCTAGTCCACAAGAAGCCTTATACATACAGGCAAAGAAACAACTAAGAAAACAAAGGTTTTAGTTTTTACATCATGATGTGGTGCCTCTCCTATGAAGAATAAATAATACCCAACTCAGTTTATGACAGAAAGTGCATTCCACTAGGGAAATAAAGGAAGGCTTGCAAAGTTATGCGCCTGCACAACATGGACCCGACATGACCAGTGGTCACAAGGATAAAAGGTTGTGACTCACCGATTCACCCCAATAGCCACAAAAGTTGGGCAGCGTGACTGACATTTCAGTGAGTGACTAGAATAAACCACCAAAGATAACAGCACAAGGTTGCTGAGTAGTATAAATAAATGTAAGTCTTGAGCAAGGCAACCTGTGGACTAGGAAAAGATCTGGCTGGGAATAGGCGGGATTTTATCTTCTCTCCTTGTATGAATATGGGAGGAAAAAGAATTGTCCATAATATGACAAATTGTATTAACTTCCCTTCTGTGGAAAGAAACGGCCACTAATAGCTTGGGATATAAAGAAATTTTCTCTAACTTGATGTTTTCCAGAAGTTTCATAATTCCTAAACAGCCTCATCTTCTGGGTGGAGATTATGACTATGGTTGGAACTAGTTAAGGTGGGGAGCAGAGCATCTCCTTCTATGAGGAAAAAATACAAACACAGGTAGTGCAAAGAATAATTCTTGAACTTCCTCATGCAAGCCTTATGATATCCCCTTACTTGTGTGCAAATACACACCATTACGAGCCATGGTGGGACAGTGGTTAGAGTGCAGTACTGCAGGCTACTTCTGCTGACTGCCGGCTGCCTGCAATTTGGCAGTTCAAATCTCACCAGGCTCAAGGTTGACTCAGCCTTCCATCCTTCCAAGATGGGTAAAATGAGGACCCAAATTGTTGGGGACAATATGCTGACTCTGTAAACCGTTTAGAGAGGGCTGTAAAGCACTAAGAAGCAGTATATAAGTCTAAGTGCTATTGCTATTAAATCTTACACTTTATTACGCAGAATACAGGAAACAGTGAGCTCTGAAAAAAGTCCATCACACTACATGAGCCTCAAGAAACAGAGCTCAGAATACAGACAAGTAGAAACAAGCATCTTGATTCTTAATACACGAAAGCATCCCGGGTTTCAAATAAGCAAAAAAAGAGAAAAAAACACCTCTTTTGATAATGTTGCTCTTCTTTCTCCTTTGTAAGTACATGACTGCTATGGACTTATGCTTATGAAGCATAAGGACAATTCCATATGTAAACTGTAAAAGGAGGGCAAATTCTGACATCAGATGCACAGTTTGGAGAACAAGATGTTGGTGTCCATGTGTGGCTCAGAAGTATATCAGTAGCCCAGGAATAGAATCAGTACTCAGGGCTAGAACCAGTTCTGAAAAAGAATTGCTTGCAACATTCAGACCCAATTCTTTATCTGAGGTGCATAACAACCCTTTCCTCTATTTCACCTTAAACTAAGTCATGCAAACACTACTATAACTGCATTATAATACCAAACATGTGGAAATCTTTAACACGCTGTAGCCTCCAATTACAGAGCAGAAACTAAAAATGACTAATTGAAGCAGACAATCCAGCAAACATATTAAGCCATGTGTGTAATGTGTGTCCTGTACTTTAATAGTTATATGACATTGCTAGATCATTCAACAATTGGGCATGGAGTAACATCAGTGTGCTGATGATTTACAACCGCACATACTGCTATAGGATGTAGGGGAGATGCTCTCAGTGTTCTGTCCCAATGCCTAGAGACTGTAAGAATCTGGATAGGAAAGAACAGACTCAAGCTGAATCCAAGTAAGATGGAGTTACTATTTGTACATTGGGATTCTCTGTTGATACCAGAGTTATCTTTAGATAACAGGAGTGTCAAACTCAAAATCTGCAGGTCTGATCTGGCCCGTGGGGTGCTTAGATCTGGCCCATGGGGCCGCCTTAGAAACAGCAAAGGACTGATCCACGGTGCCTCTGCCAGAGAAAATGGAGCTGGGGAGGCAGTCCCAGCCAAAAATGGAGTTTGCGAAGGCTGCGCCCATTTTCGCTGCAGAGCGTGAGGGCTACCATAGGCACCTCCGACACGAGTGATGTCAAGCTGGCCAAGCCCACCCTGTCCATGCCCAACCCGGCTTCCCAAAGTCAAACACAACCGGTGGTGGGATTCAGCCAATTCACACCACTTCGGGAGAACCGGTTATTAACTTTCTGAGCAGTTTGGCAAACTGGTTGTTGGAAGAAATCATTAGGGCAGAGAACTGGTTGTTAAATTACTTGAATCCCACCACTGAACACAACCCTTATGCTGCCCTCAATGAAATCGAGTTTGACACCCCTGCTTTAAACAAACCAGCACTATCCATGAAGGAATAGATTTGGGTTGGAGGTGGGACTTTCTGGATTTGTGACAGCTGCGGAAACAGATGGGCCTTTGCCCAGCTTCAGACGATGCATCAATTACAACCCTACCTTATGCAGGACGGTTTAGTTATAGTAACACTTGTTCTTATTAATATCTAGTTGGAATATAGCAATGTGCTTTACAGAAGCAGTCTTAAAGTCTATTCAGAAACTGCAACCAGTTCAAAATACGATGACCTCTGTACTTAGTGGTTTCTGTTTTGTTGGAAGCACAATACACTGATTTTGTGGGCTCTGCACTAGTTGCTAAATTAGTTCTGGGTAACAGTTTAAGGACAAAAGGGATGTCCTTAAAGCATTGGCTTTAAGGCATTGGCCTTGACACCTGTTTTCCTGCAAACTCATTGAGTTTTATGTAATACCTCTATTTGATTTCATGAAACTGTAGATGTCTTCATTGTTCTGTTGTATGAAGTATATGCCACCGAGAGTTGTCAGATTGCAGCAGAGCATTTGGTTGACCATAAATAAAACAAATGAATAAAATAAAGGTTTTAAACAATGGTCTAAATATTATTGTTTTCTTTTTCTGTCTTCTTATTTGTTTGCCAGTTATTATACCATGCCATTTCCAAGCTGCAGAGAGTAGGAGTTATCAATGTATTTTTCACTTTTCTTCTCTGCTGTTGCTTCTTGCTATATTGCAAAACTGCTAATGGATAGGAAACAAAAAATTAAAAAACTCAATGCAACTTATTTATTTATGCATGCACAATTGCCCCCCTATGTATGATGCTAACTTCTTCATCGTGAAGATTTCAACTAGCCTACACAAGACAATACAAAATAAATAACTACTGTACAATATATTCAACCTTAATTTTTACATAGCATTAACTCAGACACCAAAGGGGTACTGGGGCCAAAATATTACAACCTAGTTCTAAATTTTTTGTTTGGAAATAAACTTTATTTACTTCAAGGGAAAGTTTTAAAAAATCTTCAATGTGCCTCCAGCAACTGCCTCTGGGGAACAAATAATCAAGGGAATGTGGTTGTGGTCTTCTTTGCCCTAATATTGTCACCATTTAAAGAGCTTTCAACCCGATTTTTACGGGGTGCTGCTCTACATTTATTAGGAATCTCATCCAAAAATGTCCTTGACTAAGAAGAATTGACTATATTATTGGCAAAAGGAGATGGAAGAACTCAGTCAGAACAGCAAAGTTTTGGTGATCGGGTATAAGATCACAAAGTGCTCTTGTGCAAGGTCCAAGTCAAACTAAATCAAGCCAATCAATTTCCAAAACATGATCTTGAATGTATATCTATACTTTTCAAGAGAACATCTTTATTTATAAGACTATGAACTACATAAGAGCCCTGGTGGCACAGAGGTTAAATGTAATATTATAGGATAACTCTGCCCACAGCCAGGAGTTTGAGCTTGCCAAAGTTCAAGGTTGACTCAGTTTTC
This sequence comes from Arizona elegans, assembly GCA_022577455.1. Classification (NCBI taxonomy): domain Eukaryota; kingdom Metazoa; phylum Chordata; class Lepidosauria; order Squamata; family Colubridae; genus Arizona; species Arizona elegans. Next base: position 14,352,398 of record JAKOOJ010000020.1, read on the forward strand.
CATTCTTCCGAGGTTGGTAAAATGAGGACCCAGATTATTGGGGGCAATATGTGAATAATGCTTCCTAAACTGCCTAGAGAGTGCTGCAAAGCATTATGGAGTGGTATATATGTCTAAATGTTATTGCTGTTGCAATAAGACTTTTTGGGGGAAAATGGCAAACTGAAGATGACTCACAGTTCGCAGATCCAACGATCATGACAGAATGAAGAGCTGGTGAGTAGAATTTGAGATCACCTACAAGTGCTCCAGACAGGAAGGTGGGAAATATGGATGGAGATAACACTAGCAAGAATGGGACAAAAGGATTCATTGTGACATACATATGTAAATTATGGAGAAATGTTGTCACATTTAGAGATGTGAATACTATATTCCCAAACCATGCAATTTTATCAGATTTGAGGAATTTTTATTATGACAGGTGTGGGAAATAGCCAAGAGAGTTAGGTTGAGAGACTGAAAAAAGTACTTCTAATTTCTAAAAATGGAACAATATGTTTTAGCATCTTTCTTTAGGAGCCTTGGTAGTACAGTGGTTTAATGCACCCTGTAATTAACACAGCTGCCTGCAATTTCTGCAGGTTCAAATCTTACCAGGCTCAAGGTTGACTCAGCCTTCCATCCTTTCTAAGGTAGGTTAAATGAGGACCTAGTTTGTGGGGGCAATAAGCTGGCTTTGTATAAATATACAAAAGTATGAAGGCTATTGCTTAACGCATTGTAAGCCGCCCTGAGTCTCCAGAGAAGGGCAGCATATAAATCAAATAAAAATAAAATAAAAAATAAAATAAATGTAATAATATCTACAAGAATACACAAACCTGGGGTGATATGGTTATCTTCGACTGTGCTAAAGAGAGTTGGAAGTTGGTGCCTTTCCCCCCCTTTTCTCTCTTTACACCATATTTTCTCTTTTATCATATTTGTTTCTTATTAATAGTACAAAAGCAGTGGGGGGCACATTTATGCCAAATGTTTGTACTATCCATCAGATATCTCACTAAGCCATTAAATAAATAAACAATAGCAATAACAAAAACAATCAACAACCAAACCAAAAACAAGTATGGATCACAGGAACTCTGCTAACATTTCTGAAAATAGATTTCAAGTTTTAGGTAATATCAACTGCTGCTACAAAATCCTCCCCAGTCAGGGGTTGAAGATGAGAAGGATAAGGACAAGAGGAGGAGGAGGAGGAGGATATAGAGGAGGAGGAGGAGGAGGAGGAGGAGAAGGAGGAGGAGGAGGAGGAAGTGCACAAGTTATGCATCACAGGACAAGATAAGAATGGAGTATTTCCTTGTCTTAGATTCTGTCTAGAATCTAGATTTGGAGGAAGAATTACAAGAGGCACCACAAGCAATTTAGCTCACTTCATATACATACAATAGATTGCATCTGCTGACTAGGATAATGGGATAATTCTGCCTTTTCTTGCCTCTTGGAAATTCAAGCTTTCCCCCCCCCACCCCCAACAGCAAGGAATCTCTGGATCTGCCACTTTCTGCCTGCTCTGGACAATGGCTAGCAGCTTCCAGCCTCAATCTGGGTCAGAGCAAACTAATTTTGATATAGGGGGGCATACACAGGTGGCAAACCGCTTACCATAGAAATAATGTGAATATTAAGTTAATCAAAGAGCTCACAGTGGAAGGAAATTAAGGGGACAGGACTTTTTTTTTTCCTTTTAGAAAAAAGCTCTTGTAACAAGCAATCCATGTCACTTTTTTCCCCTCCTGCATACTCCTGCTCTGTCCCATTTGTCTAGCAGTAATCTACATTTCAAATGATTACATGGGAAGCTGAAGTGGTAGTGACAAGGATAAACGAAGCTTGTTAAACTAATAGCTGCACTAATGCCCAAATATGTGAACTTCCCAGAGTCAGGCAGCATCCGAGGCTGCCGGAGCTGTCAGCCGGGCTCCCCCTGGACTCGTCCCGCTAGCGGCTGCCACATGATGAATGGCCCTGTCGAGTAAATTCATCCGGGGCCCAATTAAACAGGCAGAAATGAACTAGAGCCGTCAACCGGGGAGAGAGAGAAAAAGTGAGCAAGAGAGAGAGAGAAAGAAAGAATAAGCCAAAGAGAAAAAGAGGAAGAAAAAGGCAATAATAATAATAAAAAAACCGAAGGGGAGGGAGGAATATTCTCCACAAAGTCAAGGATCCACCAAGGCAGTGAAGTCATTCTGTCAGAAAATGGCCATTTAATGCTTTGCCGAGCTCACGACAGATATGTCATTGCAAGAAGCTTTAGTGGCGTCCCAGGGTATTTCATTTATTAATTATCAGCTTCAAGAGGGGTACTGGAGATGCTCACACCCGCCCCCCCAGCGGTGCTCACACCCACCCCCCCATGCTCTCCCTCTTAAGCACTGTCAGCTCCCAGCCTTCCTCCTGTCAGAGTCAGCGTAGGGCAGCTGCAAAGGAGCACTGAAGTTTGGCCTACTGTAAAAAAGAAATTTAAAAAAAAAATAAAAATAAAAATTGGGGTGGAGGAAATAAAACACTGAAACGTTGTTCCTGGCTTGTGCGTTTCTTACAGTACTCCACCATCCCCATGAAATCCCTGCAAGAAATTTTAGTGGGTTTATTATTGACATTTTCTATGGTTCCTTCACCCTCTTACAATTCATGAACTGAAATCATCATACATCTTGCATTGTATTATTAGTGCAATTCTTGAGAATTCTATATTGGCCAAGAAAATCCTCACAGGAGCTTTGAGTGGATTTATCAAGCTCCTTTCAGATTCCTTCAAAGGTTTTGCTTGGAGGAACCCCTAACTTCACTTCAGATTTTCATTCTAAACCAGGATGGGGAACTATGGCCCTTTTATGACTTGTGGACTTCAACTCCCAGAATTCCTGAGCCAGCAGTAGTTCCACACCTCTGTTCTAAGCTATGCCATTTTACACAACTTTGCCTTAACTTCAAGAATTTGCTTATTAAAATCAGAGTTTGTAGCCCAGTCCTTTTCTGTGAGAATGGAGGTGAAATACAGATGACTTAGTAAAAAGTTGCTTCTTTTCACAGGATGCCCTTAAATATTTGCTACCACATCAGGCATTTAAAATGTCCTGTTCAGCTGTGAAGTTAATTTACCAATCTTCTGCATACAATGAGAAAGTTAAGGAAGCAGGACAGTGACACAATTCTCCCCGGTACTTGGCAGAATATTGTAGAAAACTATCTAATCAAATTGTTCTGTTAGTAACTATACCCTATATTTCCCTCTGCTATTTTCAAAGCTTTTGCAGTCAGAGTGGGATAGAAAATGTAATGCTGAGGGAGAGAAAAAAAACTCTCAGGCTATAAAGATCATACAATTTAAATAAAAATGGAAAGGGAAGAGATTTACAAACATTCTCTGTGGAATTTATGTGCAATAGAGAGAAGGAATACTAGTATTTTTGAAAACCCAGATAGTGTGTCAGAGACTTGCAACTGCAATAAAATATGGATCAAAATAGGATGTTAAAAAGTATTTTATTTTTCTTCTCTGTAAATTTTAAATGCCGAACTTCTCCAGATTTGCATTGAAGATTGGATATCTATTTCAAAATTCTAATATTTCAACATTTGATGTAATACTTTTTTGAGAGTTGACTTGCTATAGCTTCACATTATGAAATACCACAACAATCTGGACAAATATGAACATAATTTCTTGGAAGTATGGGGTACTGGCATAAAATACTAATAAATAAATGATATGTCATTTACCTACAGAAGAAACTTACTTGGAAGAATTACCATAGTATCTGGAATGAAATTGGAGTTCTCATATTTGCTTATTCAAAGTTTAATTCAGTAGTCATAAAGAAAATAGAATACATACTGCACTTTGTGAGTCGCTGCCTTATTCTAGCTATCTGATTCAATCTGATTGGACTACATTTGGACTACAGTGTGTTGTACTACATTTCCCATCATTCCTCTCAGCTTGCTGAAGAGACTCTTGGGAATCCCACTGCCACACATCTGTAGGGCATCAGGTTGGCTAATCTGCACTGCAGCTACTTGTTCCCATGATCTTTCCAGCTGTTTCTTAAATCAGAAATTCAGAAATTCCAGTCTGGAGTACAGTGGATTGGCAACAGGGCCAGGCTGGTTTTGATTCGAAACCCATGTTCCTCTGCTTCTTGCCTTTCCCATCTGTGTAGGGAAGGCAAATCTCATTGGCTGGTTCCTTTGGGGATTGGTCTAACAATACCTGCCTTTTTCTTTTGAGGATTCCTCACTTAATCACTCTCCCTTTACTTTGCTTTCCCAGATGTTTGAACACATGGATGCCTTCACACTCCCCCTTCCTACATTATCTCCTAGATACTTACACAGACATTTTCTTTTTTCCCCTCTCCTTTATAGTACTATCATTACTTTGATGCGACAATAATCAAAGCAATAGGAAACAGGCTGTTCACAGGTTCCTACATTCCTCTTTAAGTCCATGAAAATTTTGTAGCAAGAAAGAACTGATGGCTCAGCTTCATTAAAACAAAATAGCAATGTCCCTGCTTTGCGATTTAAAAAACGTTTTTAGAAAACAATAAAAGGAACAGAGGACAAGGGAGTACAGCAAGAGGAAGATGCTTCACCCGGTCAGGTCAAAAACCAAAAGGGTACCCACAGGGAGATATAAGGATTGAATGGAGCATGAGCTTCTAGGGATCAGGCTAGTTCACTGATTTTATGGGTCATTGTTGAATCAATCACCAGATTATAAAAACACAACTGCCAACCATCTGGCAACTAAGTGAGACTGCCTCCATCTTCATAACCTTCCAGATATCCTCCCCCCACATCTTCCAGGTTATTGCTGCTTTTATTATGAATTGTTTTTAATGTTTGCTTTTTTATGGTTGTTTCTTATTGTATGCCCTCCCCACCGAATTATGTTTGTGAGATGGACAGAGGAAGGAAGGAAGGAAGGAAGGAAGGAAGGAAGGAAGGAAGGAAGGAAGGAAGGAAGGAAACCCAAGATGAAATGGATGTACAGAATAATGACCAGATGCTGGAGAGGCGGGGCAAGGCAGCCAGGTGGAGTTGAGGCTGCTTCTAGAATGGAACAAATGTCTGGAAATCATAAGCTTGAAGGACTTAAGACAGTTCTGATGAGAAAACAGTTGTTTTGAACTGAAACTGGAAAATCCAAGCTTAAAAGGAGGAGGATCATGTCTTCCATTGCTGGGTTCAGGAAGCAGTAAGCATGGCCTATACTGGCATATATATATATATAAATAAAGCAGAAGCTACAGATTTGCCCTAAAATAGCTAAAAGCAGTCTCTGAGGCTTTAGGTCATATCCTTCAAAATAAATCTTAGGATTTCTTCCCGTCTATGACACCTATTTCAAATGCAACTAGGAGAGAATATAGATTTTTATAGTATAGGTTAGCTAGGGTGTTTGAAGGACAGGAGAAAATTAGAGAACTATTTACAGTATTACATTTCCATCCTGCTTTTTCTGCATTGAGTTCTCCCCATTGTTATCCTTTCAAGAAAGCTGGCACCCTAAGTAAGTTAGGCAGTCTGTGATGGGTCCAAGATCTACATTAAATATAATGATATTATATGGCTTTGTACTCGGGGCTCTCTTATTTATATTTATTTATCAGTCAGATTTATATAGCTGCCCATCTCACCATAGGCAACTCTGGATGGCAAGCAAGAATCAGTAAGAACAATAAAAACAAAACAAAACAAAACAAAAACAGTGTATTAATAAATATAACAAAAACAAAAACACAAGCTACAAGAGATGGGAATAAAATATTGTCACCTCAACAATGGAACCATCTGAGCAGGTCCCAGGTCATGTTGGTTGGGGATTTCTGGGAGTTGAAGTCCACACATTTTAAAGTTGCCAAGCTTGAAAAGCACTGCCTTAGAGCAAACTCTCCGGCTTTGCGGACTGGAGGTGGGGAAGCGGGATGATTCTATGTGAGTAGCAGGTTTGCACACAGCTTCATTTGTGTGAGCGGTGGGCACACACAAATGGAGTTTTACATGTACGTGTGCTCCCCAGCTGCTTCTGCGGCCTGGTTCCAAACAGACCACGGCCTGGTAGTGGGATGCTGTCCGGGGGTTGGAGACTCCTGCCTTAGAAGGACTCTAGCTTTCCATTATAAACATATTAGAAATCAGTTTCTAACCCAGTATTTACCCTCAACTACCACCCAGGCAAGGGAAATTTTTAAACAAAGAATCCTAGATATTGGTGATCAAACTGACATGGAGTTATTGGCAAAAAATAGATCCTTCATTTGGTTGGCTAAGAACAAAACTATTTTTCAATTTGAAAAATACCTGTCAATGAGTTTGACACAATTTTTAAGAGTCTATTCTAGAGCTGCATTTGAGTTATTGGATTCCATGAATAAATATAGGTGCTTCCGTCACCTGCTATCTCATGAGGGGTCATGCAGAGGTTGTGCCCCAGCCATTGAAGATATTCTCAAGTTTTGTTTGACTGTCAATTATAAGCCCCTCTAGGCTTAAATACTTAACATCCCTACCTAAAAGAACAGCCCATAGGGATCTGAACCGCAGTTGTCCTATTTCCTTCTGAGTTCTAATGTGTACATTGTGAGCAAAACTGCTAAGTTTTATAGTTAAGGCAGTTGAACCCATTACCTTAAACAGATTGAGATATCCTCTAAACATTTATCTGAATGTTGATTCTTTGTAATTTACCATGTAAATATTTTATTATTTGATTTTCTTTTATCCATTTTATCCTGGAATTGGATCCTAATTTATTTATTTATTTTTAATATGGTTGTAAGACTAATCAATTTATCCATCTCTGTCTCTCTGGATTGAGGTATATTGTGATACCTCAAAGAACATTTGAAGGTAGGAGTATGGCTGCCTGAGACCTCTACTTATTATTTAAGACAGGAGCTGTTGTAGGAAGTCCAAGTCTGCAGAAACATGCCTGAATAATATCTGAACAGTCAGCAGTGTTGCAATGAGGAACTCTTTCCACTTGCATCTAACCAGAGTGCAAAAATCCTTTTCTTTCTGCGGTGTTTTTATGACCTGCTTTCATAAGATCCACAGCCCACGAACAAGGCAGGCTTAAGTCATCATTAGTTGCACCAACAATTAAAATCATGTTTTTCCCCTTACCGAGGGCAGCCTCAAGGTATCTAAAGTCTGGAATGCTATTTGTCACTCATAACCTTGGAAGGAAGTCAAGGGACTTTAGTGGCCTGAAGCGAAGGCGAAAGAGGGTTTGGGAAGAACAGATTTCATGCCGGTTTAGTTTTCTGCCAACTCAAAGATGGGTGGAAAGCAGTTCAACTCAGCAGTGAGGAAAGATTCTAAAATCTTTAGCAATTATGGCTTAATAATTTTGTATATGACCCTTGCCTTTCTCTTTGACTGACGGGTCCAAAATAAAACAGGCAAAAGAAAAGAAATTAAACAACTTTACAGCACATATGTAATTGACACATAGCTTTGGGTGCACGTAGATTAGAATGGCTTTAGTCCTAAACTTTGTATGCTTTTCATTCAGGGAGCATAAAGATCTAGCTGCAGTCCCTGTTATGACAAACTGGCCTCTTTGTAAAATGAATAAAAGGCATAAATTCAATTGGGAATGTATTTTTGCTTTTTTCATTCCCCCCTGCCTCCCCTCATCACATTCTCTTCGGATGTTGGCCAAAGGTTTTCCTTCCTTAGCTCCTCTTCCTTTTCCACCATTGGTCTTTGTTCCAGAGTGACAGCAAACCTATTCTGGAAGTGAAATTTACCAACACTTTCTCAGCAGGAGATGGATGGCAGCGCACAGAGGGTTTTTTTGGCTGCTGGCCCCAGAGGGAACAGAATCCCCAAAGACTCTCTCTCTCTCTTCTCCTCTCTCTCTCTTTTTCTCTCTCTCTGCTCCGATTTCCTGGTTGGCCACCCATCCCTAAGCTCCTACTGACCCCCAGAGCTGGCTAGCACACTGCATGTCATGTTGTCAGCCTCACCCTGTCAGTGGTAGTCTATCAGTGGGCAACAATGCAAGTGACATGCAGCATCACTCCCTCTCATCAGCCTGGCTTGCGTTCCTAGTAAATATATAACCTCTTGGATGGTTTGCATTCCGCCCCCCCACTGCCATCCCTTTCCCTTTTGGGGGTGGTGGAAAGAAGGAAGGAACAGTATAGATATCCTGAAGTGTATTTTCTACCTGTGTTGGCTTTGTTTTAGGTGACACTATGCAAAATACTCCCACGTTTAGCCCTTTTGTTATTCCGAAACCATTCTCCTTTTCTGATTAGAAGCCAACAAAGTCTTGGTTGTATGTCGCACCAATAGGCTGCCATTGTACCTTTAAAATAAAATCAGGAAAAATGTATTTGCTTGCACAAACATATCTAGCCAATTCAGGCAGCGTCAGGCTGGCAGCTAGCGGTGCGTGCATTCCCCTTGTTTACACTCTTCTGCTTCAAAAGGATTTCCTGTTAGAAAACTGGAAGCCCTTGTATGAGCAAAGTACAGTTTCTTTCCTTGTATCCGTGGTATGAATCTTGTGGTAATGGTGTTGTTTTCCCTCCCTCCCCGTCAAAATACAGTGCTGAAAGAAGGAACATTTTCACAGATGAGATGTAAAACAGGTCTGAGGTTTTTCCTCACATCATTGATGTGATCTTTGCTGTTACCAAAGGGAACTTGGAAGATAGGCATTTTTTAAAAAAAACACAAATGAATATTCTGGACAACGCAGGCAGTGCAAATCAGATAGATGTGGTAAAAATGAATGTTAAAGATGGATATATTTAGTGAGAGGTGTTCCTACATTAATGCTTCTAGGGTGTTTTAAGCAAGTGGTCATGATATCAAGGAATTCTCCATAGAAAAGAAAAAACTCCTAGATTATCGTTACCTAAATTTTGACTTTCCTAAAATGATGAATGTTTTAACTTTCCTTATTTTCAGCTTTATCACTGGTCATCTATTTTGACCCAAATTATATGTGGAATGTAAGTGATCATTAAAAAAATATATACCCGATACACATATCTGCAAGTTATTATGTGACACACCTTCGCATAGAATAGAAATGAACTGATATAGCAAAAGCTTTATTGCGTTTCCCATTTCCTTTATGTCTTGCAGTATTAAAACTGCAAGGTATATTTAGAAGATGCTGGAGTGGAGGCATAATTTAAACCCTTATTCACTACATTAAATTTACATTTAGGACAATCCAAATTTGAAAAAGGCATCTTTTTTTTTTGAGGTGAAGAGAAAAGAAAAGGGATATTAATAATTTGGACCAGCACATTGCTAATCAAAGCATTTTAGTTACTGCCCAAACTGTGAAATAACAACATACTCCATTAAAACATCTTTTGACCTCAGATTTTGATCCACATCCATTAACAGCATTTCAAACTCCTGAAGTATTACCAATATTAATAGATGCTTTTAGGGCTATAGCATTTTCTTAAAAATAGAGTATTGTTAAGGTAGCTATTTGTTATTTACCTTATGAATTATGGAATACAGAATTAGAATGCCCCATATTACCAAATTAGAAGCTAAAAGTTTTAAAGAATATAAAATATGCTTCCACAATCTTAACATGAGATTAATCCAACAAGATATTTTTCATGTTGGCTTCCGGTTTGCTTCTCGTCGCCGCCAGACGGTCCCTTCGGACCGCCAGCCCCATTGCCTGTAAAGAGCCACCTTTACATCAGAAAGGCGGCTCAAAAAACTCCATTTCCATTAGAAAATGTGAGACAGAGCCAGCGGGGGCAGGTAGAGCTCTCTGCAAAGCCCCAAAGGTTTTTTTTTTACTTTTGGGGATGAAGCAGATGAGGCTCCCTATTTCCCCTGCCGCCGCTCCGGGCTTTGGGAGACCTCTGCCTTTTTGCAGAGCTAGGCGACAAGAACAAGCCTATTAAAGAAAACTAACAGATCAATTAAAGAGGATGAGAGTTGGACCTGTGACCCTGAATCGCAAGTATTTTCATTTATTTTATAAAAGTTACTGAAGAAAGGAAAAAAAAGAGTTTTTAAAATGGCGACTGCCGAGGCTTGAGAAAGGGCTGAAAGGGAAAGTCCTTCCGTCTCCTATTATGATACAAAGTAGCGGAATAAATACTCCTGGCTACAATTGAAGATAAAGCTCCACTTTTGTGTGTTCTCTTTCCTGGAGATTTAATATTGATCTTGATTGGAAAGAAGCTTTTTTCTCTTTACTTTGCTTTTCTTTTCTTTTCTAAAAAAGTCTGCCTGTGTGGAAATATGGTGTTTAGGCTTACAAAGCCGGACAAACAAGCAGTGGGGGGGGGATTCCCCCATCCACAAATTATATGAACAAGTTTTCAACTTACAGTCTCAGAAAACTGATTTTAATATAATTGAATTTCTTCTGGAGGAGATTGTAAGAAGGGATGAGATTATGAATCAGAATTTTGAGAAACTTAAGCAGGAAATTAAAGAATTGGTGCAACTAAAGTTTGATATTTTGCAACGAAAGATTACAAAAATGGCTAATGGCTTCACAGAATTTATGATCCAGTTGGATACAAATATTAATTTATTAGAGTCTAAAATGGAGGAAATTGAGGATAATTTGGACAATAAAATACAAAAAATTGAAAATGATTTGATAAACACTCAAGACAACAGCTTAGAAGAAAAACCTAAAATGGAAGCTGATTCAAAGATTTGTGATGCACAAAACATATAACAACAGATTGAAAAGGAAGTTTTAATGATGCAATATAATTTTACTGAATATGCGATTAGACTGAGAGGATTACAGGAAAATAACAGAGATGACTTAAGAAAAATATCTTCTGAAGTTCTGGCTGGGATCTTAAAGGTTCAACCTGAGGAGGTATTTTGTAGGATCGATAGAGTTTATAGAATAAACTCCTGGATTGCAAAGCAAAGGCAATTGCCTAGAGATGTGGTGATTTATTTTACAGATAAAGAAATATGAAATAATATTGTGCAAAAATCCTTCAATTCTACTCTGCAATTGTTTGGAAGAAAGATTTGGATATACAAAGAACTACCGCCTAAGATGTTATTGGAAAGAAAGAAATTTGGTTTTTTGGTGACTGAACTTAAAAAAACGAAATATCCTATTCAGATGGAATGTTCCAATTGGTATAATATTGAGATATCAAGGAGAAAGATACCAATTAAATACTGTTGAAAAAGCGGAAGAATTTTACCAAAAAATTTTAAAAATGAGCTCAACATCTTCATGCACAACACAAGATAAGCAGAAGGAGTTGGAAATAAAGGAAAAACATCGAGCCACAGAGGTTTTTGTAGATGAATTGCCTTTGGATTCTTTAGACACCTCAGCTGGATTATCTATAAATAAGAGAGAAGAGGCACCGGATTCTAATGTGATGATTCATCAAGTCATAGAAAAGCATGAAAATCAATTAATGGATATACAATTTATAGAAAAGAAATATGAGACACAAAAGCAAAACCAACAAGATCAAGTCATAAATCAGAATGAAAACCGATCAGTTGATATACAACTTGCAGAAAGGAAATTAGGATGGAGATCAAACCCACAAAAAGAAAGGAAAAAAAGAAACAGGTCTCACAAAAAAAAAAAAAAACTTCTAAATTAAGCAACAGTAAAGCCAGTCACTTTTTAAAAATACATGACTGAATATATGAAAAGATAGTTGAGGCAAAGTAGTGGTTAATATTATCCTGAGGAGAGTGACAGACCTCTGCAATGCCGTAATTTTGGGATGTGAAAAGGGCCTCAAACGGTTGGATTGGAATTATCTATTTTGGTTTTCTTTTCTTCTCATTGATAAATGTATTATATTTATGCTGAGCTATAAGGCAAGAGCGCTACGCTGGGGCATGCAGAGGATCTGGTTGTTACCCCATTATGACGGTCGGAATTAATAATCCTGAAGAAAGCCACTACTACAGATATTATATGGAATATAATTATAATGTCACTCGGGTGGTTGTTTTCTTTTTTTATATATATGAAGATATTCATTATTGATGGGGGCAGATGATAACTGAGGATTTTGAACATTCTGTTGCAACCGGGATGTTATGTTACCCTAATATGGGTGATCGAGTCAGCAATCCAGTGGAAAGACATCAAAGAAGACATTATATGGATTATAAATTTAAAGTCATTGATTTTATCTATATAAGGGAATATTTTTTTAGTAGGGTGGGCAGAAGAATAAAGATATTAAGAATTGTTGTGTACGGTAATTTTGTAGGGAAGTGGGTGGAGATAGGCTAGTTTATTGATTGTATAGTTTAAGAAAAGGGATGCTTAAGAGATATATTTATGGGAGTGGAGGAAATGGATAGAGTTGAACAAATGTAAAATTAGAATTTATGGGGAAGGCTGCTTTGAAATGTTATATTAATATACATAAAAGATTAAATGTTAAAGTAGGATTTATTATATAGTCTTAAAGTGGAAGGTTGTTTTGAAATGTTATATTAATATACAGACATAAGTATGGGAGAGGAGAAAAAAGGGCAGATTATTGCCAAATTGGGAGTCATAATAATATTACTGTGCTAAATCAGAAGTTATTATACAATGTTATAGTAGAATGTTATTTTGAAGTGTATAGTAAAAGGGGGAAGTAATAATATTAATAATATTATTAGAAAGTAAGGGTCAGTAATTGGAGGAGGGAGTAAGGGGATGGTAAAATATTATATAATCTGTTATGTATTAGGTTTTTATTTTGAAGAAGTCACAGGGGGGATGGGTGGTGGTGGGGGTTAGGGAGGAGGGGGGAAAAGGGGGGAAAATTTGTATTTGAAAACTTTTTTAATAAAAAAAATATATTTTTCATGTTTACTGGGATATTTCACAGAGTGTTTTAAAAAGTTTAGCTATCAACATTATAGTGCTGAAGGTAGAAAGGGGCAAGGAGGCTCATATGATTTGGGCTTGTCCTGCTATTGTCCTATTTTGGTTTAATATCCATCTATTTGTTGACATGTTTTTTTTATTACAAAAATGAATTCACTTTAAACAAGTGAATGTACTCTTGGATAAAATAGCAAAAAAAGAGAGAAGGTAATTACCGTATTTTTCAGAATATAAGACACAGCTTAGTTTTTGGGGAGGAAAATAGGGGGAAAAAATCTGCCTACCAGGTATTCATCTGGCTAGTGTCTTTAGTCTGGTCAGCTTCAGCACATTAATTTTCTGGTTTTATTATCCCCTGCTTGGGGATAAAAAACAGGTTCTAAGGCACAGCTGAGAGGAAGCAGCAATGAGAAAAGCAGGCAAAGCACGGGAGATCGCTTCACTTGGCTAGGCCTAGTTAGGACTGAAAAAAAGCTTCTAAAGAACAGCTGAGAGTTGGAGCAAAGCATGGAGATCACTTCACTCGTTTTGTTAGGGCTGAAAAAAAGCTTCAAAAAAGCTACATTCAGAGGATAAGACACACCCAAATTTTCAGCCTCATTTAGGGAGAAAAAGGTGCATCTTATACTCTGAAAAATACGGTATATGCAGAATTACAGTATGGAATTACTGAATAGGGGATGTAAAACAAGATTAGTTTTCAGCACTGTAAGGACAGTTCAATTTAGGATTATCATTTTGGGTTTATGATAATGTGTTAGAGAGCCAGTCTGGTCCAATGGTTAAGGCACTAGTCTAGAAGCCAGGAGGCTGTGAGGCCTTGCCTTAGGGATGAAAGCTGACTGGGTGACTTTGGGCCAGTTACTCTCTCTCAGCCCAACCTACCTCACAGGGTTGTTGTGGTAGGGAAAATACCTGTAGGAGGAGGAAAAAAATATTAGGTATATTTGCTGCCTTGAGTTATTTATTTCATTTGTTTGTTTGCTTTTATTCATATCCCACCTTTCTTATTTTCAAAAACAACTCAAGTTATTTATAACAATAATAAAAGCCGAATAAAAACTAAAAATAAATAAATGATAATGCGTTCACTTTCTGTCTATAAACCCAGTGTCTATCACTGGAATAGAAAAGGCTAATCAATATTACTTCATGTAATGATGAAATAATAGTTTGTTCAAAAGTCAGGCTGAATGACTTTCTATATGGTAATAAATGATTGAGTTCTTTTTATTTGTTTTGTTTGTGTGTATTTGATTTTGGTTTTTAATTCTCTTTTGTTCTTTTTTCCTCTCTGCTGGACTATGACCAAAGATTTGACCTACCTTCCTTCCTTCCTTCCTTCCTTCCTTCCTTCCTTCCTTCCTTCCTTCCTTCCTTCCTTCCTTCCTTCCTTCCTTCCTTCCTTCCTTCCTTCCTTCCCAGCCTAAAGAAGATGCTGTGTGTGCACTCAGCTAATGTCCAAACTCTTAAGGTAGAAACTTTTCTAAAGTTTTCAAGTAGAGTAGAACTTCTGACAAAGGAACTTTCAGCAATTTCACAGGTTCCTAAAAAAGAAAACCAGAGGATTTCTCTCTTACAAGTTTTCTACATTCTTTCAAAGTCTGGTTGCAGTACAAGCTGCTTTTTTTTTTTTTTTTGCTATCCTAAGGGACCACACTTGCTTCCTTTTGCATTTGCTATCACATATGCAAATGACAACAAGAAACTTACAAGGTTATTAGTACAGTTCAGGAGTGAAATCCAGCAGGTTCTAACAGGTTCTGAAGAAACCGGTAGCGGAAATTTTGAGTAGTTCGGAGAACCGGCAAATGCCACCTCTGGCTGGCCCCAGAGTGGGGTGGGAATGGAGTTTTTGCAATATCCTTCCCCCAGGAGGGGAGGGAATGGAGATTTTGCAGTATCCTTCCCCTGGAGTGGGGTGGGAATGGAGATTTTGCAATGTCCTTCCCCTGCCACACCCACCAAGCCATGCCCACAGAACCAGTAGGGGAAAAATTTGGATTTCAACCCTTTTAGCAATCTGTTCCTTACATTGGAAGCAAAATGGTCACTAAGCAAAATGGTTGCTAAGTGAACATGTGACTGAGAAAGACCGTGGAAAAATCACTGGATCCTGACATCTCATTCAGAGAAAGTTCTCTCTTAAAGTGTCCTGTGCGTGATCTCTTTTTCTGTTTTGCCTCTTTTGTCCTCTCACAGGACAGAGACAATGCTTAAACAGACTATCTCTCCTTGAGCTGCTTTTCTCCACAGATCAGCACTTCCCTAAAAAGTGTTAACCACAATTTAACAAACTCTGTAACCCTAATTAGTTGATTAGAATCTGCCAGCTGCCTGGGGCTGCTGCCTGAAATTGACCAGACCTTAATCACACTTCACACTGAAGGCTTCTGTTGTCTATAAAGGCATGCCTTAGTCAGAAAATGATTTTTTTAAAAAAAACAAACAAACACCATTGTATTTGCGAATGCCTGCTAAACAAGCTAGCTGCTAAATGAGGACTGTTTGTAGATAATGGTTAATGAACTGAAATTCCTTTGGAAACTCTTCCTGCCAGTAGGTTTCCAGGAATGCATAGTTGATATGAACTATGTGAACTCACTGGAATTTCAGATTATCAGATTGTACAGGTAGTGCTTGGCCTTCGACCCCAAATGAGCCCCAAATTTCTGTTGTTAAATGAGACATTTGTTAAGTGATTCCCCCACCCCCACCCCCTATTTTACGGCTTTTCTTGCCACAGCTGTTACTGAATCACTGCAGTTGTTAACTTAGAAACATGTTTGTTACATGAATCCGGCATCCCAATTGACTTTGCTTGTCAGAAGGGTGATCGCAAAGACCCCGGGACACTTCAACCGTCCTAAATGTGAACCAGTTGCCCAGCATATGAATTTTGATCATGTGACCATGGGGTTGTTGCAAGGTTGCAAGTGTGAAAATGGTCATAAGTCACTTTTTTTCAGTGATGTTGTAACTTTCAAGTCACTAAATGAACAGTTGTAAGTCGAGGACTACTTCAACCTACAGGAATGCATCACAAATCCTTATTTTTTTTCCACAGCTTTGCTTCTATCCTTTTTGTAAACAGTGTGATTGGTCTACTTGCTTATTTATGGAAACCTTTGAACCAGTGGTGAAATCCAAATTTTTTTACTACTGGTTCTGTGGACGTGGCTTGGTGGCTGTGGTTTGATGGGCGTGGCAGGGGAAGGATACTGCAAAATCTCCATTCCCACCCCACTCTAGGGCCAGCCAGAGGTAGTATTTGCTGGTTCTCCGAACTGCTCAAATTTCCACTACCAGTTCTCTAGAACCTGTCAGAACCTGCTGGATTTCACCCCTGCTTTGAACTAAAGGGTGCCAATGTAGGTTGATTATACTATCCTGGCTCTGGAATGGGACAATTTGCTACAGCCAGCTCACCACAGACAACTCTCCATGGTCAATTTGCTGTGGGACAACTTGTCATAGCCAATTTGCCATGGGACAGCAATTCTACAATTCAATTTAATTATTTAAAATAATTTAAAAAATATTTTAATTTTTGTCATTCACATTTCATTTGGCCCTTCCTTTGGCATCCTTTCTTTAACTATTCTATTCCACTGTTTCTTTGATATTAATGTAAGTTGGCCATGGTGAGTTGTCCCATGGTGAGTTGGCTGCAGTGAATTGGCCGCGGCAAGTTAGCTGTGGCGAGTTGGCCATGGTGAGTTGTTGTAAACCCCATGGCTCCACCAAAGAATCCTGGGGATACAAACCTCTGTATTATATTGTGGATAATGAACCCTTTTTTCCTCTGACCAGAATGCACAAGTGTCTGGCCTCCCAGATTCAGACCATGCTGTATTGACTGCATCAATTCAAAGCATAGAAGTCGCTAGAAGGCAAGCCACAGGTGTATTCAGGTACCTGTACAACTGAGCCTGAAGGACAGACATTTGTAGCAGTGATCTTGGCCCCTACTCCTCTCCCAAGTGTTTGAGATGATGACTGCAAAGAATTCCTGAGACATATTCATCTTGATAACTGGAAGTATGGTGAACTGGGCAGGTGAATCCATTACCAGCTATCACACACTGCAGAGAGAACCTCTCAGCGAGACCATTCACACATTTAACTGCAATGGGTCAAACACTGATATATAACAAAAACAAGCTTGCTTTCCAGAAGTATATAAAGACTTTAGAGCAAGAATCCCCAAACGTTTCAGTTCATCAACCCCTTCTTGAAGCTTCACATTGCTCATTGACCTAGAAACATTACATTAAAATAATACATATTATGCTAACTAATCATCATCATCTTCATCATAACAATAATATATAGTCCCATTGTCTCTTGGGAGTCAATATTGACCACTTTGGCGAACCCCACTTTAGAGTGTTTATATTGGACACTTAAAAAGAGTGTCATACTAGTTATATGTTATAAGGGATGCCATTAACCAGGGGTGAAATACAATTTTTTTCCCTACCAGTTCTGTGGGTGTGGCTTGGTGTGCGTGACAGGGGAAGGATACTGCAAAATCTCCATTCCCACCCCACTCTGGGGCCAGCCAGAGATGGTATTTGCTGGTTCTCCAAACTACTCAAAATTTCTGCTACCGGTTCTCCAGAACCTGTCAGAACCTGTTGAATAGCACTCCTGTTCTAGTGCTATCGCTAAAATATTCAGATTCACAACTGGAATTGACTAATGGGAGAGTAATATATAAAAAAAATCCAGTAGGGATCCACTAAAGGTGGCTTTTCCATTGTATTTGTTTAAGTCAGTGGCCCCCTTGGACACCAGGGATTGGTTCTGTGGAGAGAGGTATTTCTGTGAACCAGAGGGGGTGTGGTTTCATGTGCTGCTTGTATCCTGCAGTTTGGGCTTCGCTTGTTTGCATGGCCCGGTTTCTGGAATGCCATGGATCGGTGGTGGTCCATGAACCAGGGGTTGGGAACCCCTGGTTTAAACTGCTCCTATCCTGTGCTCATGCTGGCTTGACTCTAAACCATGGTTGTCAAACTCAAGGCCTGGGGGCCAGATCCAGCCCACGGGGTACTTAGATCTGGCCCATGGAGGACCCCTGGAAACAGCAAAGGACTGGCCGTGCTTCTTCCAGGGAAAACGGAGCTTGGGAGAGTCATGTGCGGCCCTCCTGAGCTTCATTTTTGCTGGCAGAAGGTTGCAGGAGGCTATGGCAGCTGAAAATGGAGCTCGGGAGCCCATTTTCGCTGGCAGAGCGCTCAGGCCACCACAGGTGCCTCCAACAGGAGTGACATTGAGCTGGCCATGCTCACCCTAGCTACCCTGGCCACCACCACTCCAGCCACTGGAGATCAAACAACCCTGATGCACCCCTCAATGAAATCAACTTTGACACTCCTACTCTAAACCAATTTAAGAAATTCTAACCTGGATATATTGCCAAATACTTTAGGATTTAGTCTGGGTTACCATGTCCAGGCTACCATGTCCTCCCTTTGGGCAGTTCCCCTGCTCCTGTGCCCTCCCAATTGCCTCTTCCAGGAAAGCAATGGTCAATCTCTCGCTTTCTTGTGATCAAATCTTTCTGGAAATATACAGCACAATGTATTTTTTCTCAGTGTTAAATTGAATTTATAGATATGTTGGTTTAAAAAGCATCAAAAAACACATACATAACAAAGCAACTCCGAAGATGAGTGGATGATTGAAAGCAAATTTCCATTTCTGGAAATTGTTGTCTGCCTCTTCTGGACAATGCAGAGAAGCCCACCATCTGAAACTAGGTCTGGTTTAGGGAAGTGGCTGGTTAGGCCTAACCAGGGATGAAATCCAACAGGTACTGACAGGTTCTGGAGAACCGGTAGTGGAAATTTTGAGTAGTTCGGAGAACCGGCAAATGCCACCTCTGGCTGGTCCCAGAGTGGAGTGGGAATGGAGGTTTTGCAATATCCTTCCCCTGCCATGCCCACCAAGCCACGCCCACCAAGCCACACCACACCCATCAAGCCATGCCCACAGAACCAGTAGTAAAAACTTTGAATTTCACCATTGGGCCTAACCCAGACAATTAAAAGTGTGTTTGTGCTAGAAGAAGAGGAACAGTCCTGTCAAATCACTTCCAGCTTCATCCCTGAGCATAGAGGATTGTTTACCTTAACAAATGCCATCATTCTTCACAATGAAGATTTTTCTTTCTTTCTTTCTCCTTTAAAAAAAAAAAATCTCTATTCACTAAAATGCTAATGATAGGCAGTGATTAGAAACTGCTGTGTGCTGGAGTTCTGAAAGTTCCCTGTGGGGTTTGCAGCCATGGCTTGTAACTTGTCAGTTCAAGAAGTGCTCCGGCACAAATCACACGTTACTGTAAGCATTTAAATATCTATTTCATTTCATTAATGCTTCACTGTCTTAAATCCAGAGGGGACCCCCTTGCAGTTAGTGAAGAAGACCACAAGAGTAGGTTCAAAGTCAGATTTGATAGAAGTTTTTTATAGCAAGATGCTCTTAAGTTACGCTGAGGAAAAACGGCTGCCAGCCACAATTAGAAACGTTGATCTTTTAAAAAAAAAGAATCAGAAAAGTGATTCAAATCAAAACAATTCACAATAACTTTTAAAGGAGTTGGGTGTAGCAAGAGCACAAGTGCTCCTGCCATGGTATCTCTTTGCCTCCCATATCATTTTGCAGTATTTGTAGGCCCTTAAAGTTTGAATCTGGCTTCATGAACTGCAGAAGCTATAGAAGGTCAGGGGAAATCCTTTAAAATCAGTGGAGGGATATTTTGTTAATACCCAGTGCAGCTACAGAAGGTACATGTAGCTGGAAATTTTGGGGGGAAAAAGATAAAGTCAAGCTCTTGATGGATGCATGCATGTAAATTCTTGTTAACAATATGAAAAAAAGAGAGTGAAGAGTGAAGAGAAAGGGTAAAAACCTTTCTAAATTGGATAAAAAACCTGTAATTTAAGCAATTAATATTTTTATAAATTCAGTATAAAGCATGATGGTTTTCTTTTAATTTGTAGAACATATAGTCAAAATTATTGATGCTAGCTGATGATAGCAGCTACCATCAGTTGAATAATAATATGCATTGTTCAAAATGGTTCTGATAATAATTTGCTCTGAAAATTATGGTTCTTATAATTTTGCTCTGATATAGGAATAATGGATTTCCAATGGATTAAAAATATGAACTCAAATGCAAAATATATTTGGTCAGATTAATGCATGAAAAATGCATTCTTCTCAGAAAGCTCCACTGGAACTAAGTTCCAATTTCAATGGAACTTCTAGCATCACTGAACTCAATGGAACTTATTTCCAACTCCACTGAATTCAATGGAACTGTAGTTTTAATCAGTGCACCATCCGCTATTCCGCTTAGAGTATTTTCTCCTCAAACTGAACAGAGTATCCAATTTTAATCTTAGTTAATGATTACAGGGATTTGAATTGACTGAGCATCTGTCTTTTGACCAAATCATTGATTGATTAATTGCATGTAACCTTTGTTGTTGTTAGTTGCGAAGTCGTGTCTGATCCATCGCAACCCCATGGACAACATTCCTCCAGGCCTTCCTGTCCTCTACCATCCCCCAGAGACCATTTAAGCTCACGCCTACTGCTTCAGTGACTCCATCCAGCCACCTCATTCTCTGTCAACCGTCTTCTTCTTTTGCCCTCAATCATTCCCAGCATTAGGCTCTTCTTCAGTGGTACCTCAATACTCATCATTAATTGGTTCTGTGAGGTGTGATGATGAACACCAAACAAATTTTTTCCATAAGGAATAATATAGTGAGTCACAAGGCAACCTACTCTGACAAAGTGTTTGAATACCAAACAAATGATGAATACTGGGACAACATTTTTATGTCAAAATATGTTGAATAACAAATTCAAAGCAATTGAGTACCAAGGTACTACTGTAGGTGTAGCATTTGCTTAAGTGGACTGTAAGAAAATCCCTTCTCCCATAGAAGGGATTCTCCCTTTTTCTGACAGCTTTTAATTTAAAAAGAAGCCATGCAAGAAAATTCAAGATGAATAAAAGGAAGCACTTCTTTACATAGATAATCTAGAAACTGACGATCATCAAATGTGATGAGGGCCGCCAATTTAGATGATTTTTCAAAGATGAGATAAATTCACACAGGTTTATCTCAATGACTGCTATCTTGATGGCTATAAATTGTCTCCTGAATTTCATGGCAACATCTGAAAACCGGCAGCTGGAATATTTCTGAGATGCTTCTTGCTGGCCACTACCAGAGGGTTGATCTCAAACTGGGCATTTAACATGATGTAGCAGCTCTTTTTTTTAAAAAAAAATCTCTGGGATCAAACTGTGATTTTAAATAATCATATCAAACTTTATCTACTTATTCACTAATGCCCTTCGAAATTAAAGTATTCTCTTCCAAAAGGATATGGATTATTTCTTTGAGTGTACTACAGCAAAAGGAACCACAAATTGTGGACAGCATAATTCAATTCCAATAAGTAATTATTTGTATCTGACTAAAACCCATTACCTTGTTAAGGACATTTAGCAACCAGAGGTTGTTAAATTCTCAGATTTTATTAGCAAATTTGATTACATTTCTCAGCAGTCATTATTACTGGCCTAATATAAAAATTGCAGACTATGAAATTCCAGTATTTTCCTATCAACTGAGATGACTGACAAACACATAAAATATTAATTAAAAAGTACTACACCATACATACACATGTGTGTATATATAATGGAATAACCTTCCCTAACCAAAACTATATCAGGAAAATAATACTTGGAAAAATAATAACGAAAAATAATGGTCATAAATATACCACCTTCGGCTTCCTTTATTACGCACTGTACCTATGAGAAAAAGGCATATTTGAAGGATAGATTGTACAATAACAATTCCCAAGAAGCTTCTCAAACAATCCCTTAGAACTGCTAATATTACTGCTAATATTTATTTGTATGTATGTATTATAGCAGAAGCTACAAAATACTTTAGAAGAATTAACAAGAAATTCAGAAAATAGTTGCTATTTGTTATGGTGATTAAGGAAGAATACATCCATCAAAATTACAAGGCGCTTTGACATCTACAAAAATTGAATCTCTCTCTCTCTCTCTCTCTCTCTCTCTCTCTCTCTCTCTCTCTCTCTCTCACACACACACACACACACACACACACACACACACTGGGGTGGGGTGGGAGGGAAAACCCTCTTAAAAAATAAAGATCAGAATACACTGTTTAATTTCTGGCAGAGCACCAATGTTCAGGAAGAGAATGAAAGAATGATTTTGGTGCATTTTTAGACACTTAGTCCTTTATGTGGTGAAAATGAAACAAAGAGATTAAATTCCAATCATGGGGAAGGGGGAGGGAAGCAATTGTATTGCTGATTAAAGAGGAACAAAAGTGACACATTTTGTAAAAAACAAAGAGCAGGGGAAAGTGTGTGTGTGTGTGTGTGTGTGTGTGTGTGTGTGTGTGAGAGAGAGAGAGAGAGAGAGAGAGAGAGAGAGAGAGAGAGAGAGAGAGAGAGAGAGAGAGAGAGAGAGAGAGAGATTATATTGCTCATTAAATGTTCCAGATTTTGTTAAAGTACCGACCATTGTAAAAATAAGACAATTAGTGGGAGCATATGAATAGATGATCCCCTTCCAACTGTGGTACTGTAATGAGAAATACCAGAGGCTTCATAATGAGCCCAGACTTCTTTCCTAGATCTCAGTGCTTTAACAATGTCCATGTAGAGAATAATCTGAGGAGTACTAACTGGCAGAAATAAAATGATTCCAAAATAGCTTCCAACTATGCCATAGATTCTTGACATGGCTTTCGGGAAATGTCTAAACCTTTTTTCCCCACATCTGTTATCTCTATGGTGCTTCCTTTCTCTCTATTCATTTCTCTACCCTTAGACCAGGGCTGTCAAACTCGTGGCCCACGGCCCAGATGTGTCACGTGCTGGCCAAGCCCAAGCCTAGTTTAGCAAAGGGGGAAAAAAGGCAAGGTATGTCATGTGATGCCACCATGATGCAGTGAGTTTGACACCTTTGCCTTAGACTGTATCTGGTCAAACTCCTTTTGAAAAAAAACCCCAGTCATTAAACTTGAATAGATCAAGAAAAGGACAATTGAGCCGAGGTGGCGCAGTGGTTTGAGTTCAGTACTGCAGCTACTTCAGCTGACTGCTAGTTCAGCAGATCAGCAGATCAAATCTCACCAGCTCAAGGTTGACTCAGCCTTCCATCCTTCCGAGGTGAGTAAAATGAGGACCCAGTTGGGGGCAATATGCTAATATGCAATATGCTATATGCTAACTTTGTAAACTGCTTAGAGAGGGCTGTAAAGCACTATGAAGCGGTATAGAAGTCTAAATAATAATAATAATAATAATAATAATAATAATAATAATAATAATAATAATAATAATAATATCATCATCATCATCATCATCATCATCATCATCACACATTGGAACATTTGCTTGGAAACTCACTTCATTAAACTAGAGTTATATCCTTCTGAGCAGACCAATCCAAGAACATCAGCAATTGCATCTGATCGAAAATGTGGACTGTCTGAATTGAAGAACAGTGTTGGAGAGTATGATTGGTAAAAGGATGAATAGCATAGATGTACGTATAAGAACTGTAGATATTTTGAGGAAAGATGAAAGTATTGCTCTGTCTCTCACAAAAGTATATTTTAAGAGTTACCCACAGAATATTATTGGCAAAATGTTTAAGAAAAGCATTATTCTAGTGCTCCCAGCTGCAAATCTTCCCAGATTTCCAAGCCAGAATGTTCTGCATCTGTGTTTTTCAAGCCTAGCGGTTAAGACGCTGAGCTGATCAACCCAAAGATTGGCAGTTTGAGACTCAAGCACCACGCGATGGGATGAGCTCCCATTCTTGCCATAGGTCCTGCCTAACTAGCAATCTGAAAGCACACAAATGCAAGTAGATAAATAGGTACCTCTTCAGTAACAGTGTGCTATATACCTCTTCATATAGGTCATGCTGACCACATGACCATGGAAATGTCTTCAAACAATGCTGGCTCTTACAGCTAGGAAACAGAGATGAGCACCCCCCCCCCCAGTTGGACACAATTTTGGACAGGGGAAACCTTTATCTTTACCTTTAACTTGGAGATGTATGGACTTCAACTCCCAGAATTCTGGGAGTGAAGACCAAACTTCTTCAAGCTGGCCCAGATTGAGAAATACTATTTTACTTTAACATTGCTAAGAAGAGTTTTCAAAAGTTCTGATGAGATGGCTTAGATGCATTGATTTCCTTTAAAACCAACTCTTCTAGTATCTTTGTTGTGCATGTTGCAACAGGCTAATACTACTAGCCTTGCAAGAATTTTCTTTGTTTGTGACCTTATGGCTGGGGTTCTCATTCAGAAATATTTGGAGGACTGTAGTTATTCATTGGTGGAAGAGAGGCAGAAAGAGCATGAAACCTAAGTAAGGATAACTGTGAAGTCTTTGAAAATACTGATTAGGAGCACAAAAATATTAGATTAGTAAGGAATTATCTGGTATACCATCAAACGTTGTTTTGGAAACCTCTCCAGAAAACTTCCAGCCTTTTAAAAATAAATAAAAAGGATGTTTGCTTATCAACCACAGAATATTCAAACATTTTGATCACAAGTTCTTCCTCCTTTTCCCATTCATAAGAAATGACAGTCTATGGCCCTTTACAACTATGGCCTGTTACAAAGAGAAGAAGATGTGTGACATAAGTACCAGAAGAGGGTGGGGCCACAGGTTGCATCATTGCCAGACTAAAATGTTGTTCTAGTTTCTTTTTAATGTACTAAATGTAACTCCTGGTTTTATATGCAATTTCATTGTATTTTTTTAAAAAAACAATGTACTTGTTTTTAATCCCAAATTATGTACTTAGGGTTTGTACAATGTTCAGATTTGACTAGTTGGAGAGGTTTAAAAGTCCTGTGAATAAATAAATCTGATGAAAAAAACATTGATTCTTCAATAAAGATTAATTTGGTACCCAAGATCTGTACCCAGCCCTGTATCCTCCCTTCCAGCTGTCCACTTCTTATCATAAGAAATTTAGACTCTGCCACAATACTTTCATTGCAGGATCCATTTGAAATAACAAATGCATTTTTGTGTAGATGATTATTCTATGGGAAAAAATGCCTCTTGATACAACTAGGAAGTATTCTCCAAAAATATCTAGTTCTATTTTTCAGGGTTGAAGGAACGCTGAACTGTTGTTACAGATACTTTTTGCTCAGCTCCAATGACTCAGCAGTGGGAATTTGTGTGACCTAATGGGGAGGAACAACAAACAACAATAATCCACCTAACTTCATAGGGTAGATTTGCAAAGCTTGCTTTGGACACAACTTGTCTCCTAGGTCTACAGCCAAATGCTGCTGGACATTTCAAAGTTGTTTCTGTCCAGCTGCCATTGACAAGACTGAAAAACCCCATGCAATTGGTGCCAGATAGACAAAATTCCGGCAAATACAGATTTGGCTTTTCTTTCATACTTGTCCTCCCATGTCCAAATGCATGCTTGCATTGCATTTTTTCTCAGCAGTTTTTCAGCATACATCCTCTGTCACTAATGTAGCTGAAATTGGCAAATTTAAGCAAATGCCAATAATTCTGCCCCAACCCTAAATCTCCTTTGTCACTGTCAATGGATCTGGCTCACTAATGATTTCTTAGTGTTTCAGCCTGAATAGCTTTCCATAGATTTTCCTTCCTTTTGGGTTAAGGCTGGAATTACCATTGGATATGATTCTGTCATACTGATCTTTCTCTCACTGGGGTCCCAGCTGCTATCTATATACACTCAAGGCTGCAGAAGGGAATTCAGTATTAAAAGGGCAAGGAAGATTTTTACACCAAGGCCACATTTTTATATGTGCTATGCTATTCTAACATGGCATTTCATCAAGTTCTAATTATGTCTGGTTGACAAATTTGTGGCTCTTTCAACTAGAAATGGAGTATCTTAGAGCCCATTACAGCTTGTAATTTTTGATGGCGGGGTGGGGGTAGATATGCTTAAGTGACTATTTATTCCCATCTCTCTCTGCCCACCCACACCCCCACTCCTGATAAAACTAACTTTATGTAACGCAAGCTCAGGTTCATTTGCTTTATACATAGACGTCACTAAAAGGGGATGAAGCAAATTATATTTTACATTTTAAGTTGTGTGTGGTTACTAAGTTACATTTGGGGTTGCTTATGTTGGCAATTAACTGGAAGAATAAGATGAATGAAGCTACTAAATTTGACCCAAGATAAAATGGTGGACACCTATAGTTCTGAACTTTCACTCACTCACTCACTCACTCATTCAGAGAGAGAGAGAGACAGAAAGAGACAGACAGACAGAGACAGACATGCAGAGACAGACAGACAGACAGACACACACACACACACACAGAGAGAGAGAGAGAGAGAGAGAGAGAGAGAGAGAGAGAGGCAGAGGCAGAGGCAGAGGCAGAGAAACTGTTTCACCAGCCAGTAGGATAAAATCCCAAACCTGTTCTCACTTGGTGCCCTTCAGTACTTGTATGGCTAATGGAGCTGCCACCATAACTCAGTACCTTTTCTAGAATCATAACCTACTGTATTGAAAGAAATGTAAATTGGTCAAATCAGTGTACACATTGCTCAATCTAGTATTTCTAGTATAGAGAAGCGCTTCCTTTGCTTTTAGATCACAATATACTTAATAGTCATACCAGCAGGCAGTTTAGACACTGGTGATGTTACCTGATTTGGGTAATAAAACGTCTGCAAGAAAACAAGCGAGCTCAGAGAGTACCAAGCAGTTTATGTTTCAAAAAAAAAAAAACATGCTTCTCTTAGGATAGAAATGTTGTTATTAAAAGAGCATTTTAAATTATTTATAGGCAATTTTGTAGACAGAACAATTTTAAAATCCTCTCAGTTATCTTAGCGTTTATCCCTTTCCCAGAAATGATAATACAGTTCAATTTTCAGGTGATGCAATAGGCCACATAGAAGCATTGGTAATATTATTTTGCCGGTATAGAAATAGATCCTAAAGGTGCCTCATCAGAACAGTGATGGCAAAACTGATCTCTTTGGTCAGGGTTAAAACAATAAGTATTGGAAATCTTTTATGGACTGTTTGCTGAAAATGGAAAAAAAGTGAAATGGTGATTTCTGGTTTCCATGATTGAAAAGGGATTGGATAAGGGCTTGAATAGACAACAAATAAACAATGACCAGCAGCAAATAATTTTCTCTTAGTCATGTGGCAAGCAAAGACCAGGCTAATTAACCACAACATAATTTAGCATTCTTAATCCCAGGAGTCTATTAATTATGATATACAGAGTATTATACAACCTTCCTTCCCATTTGGTACATCTGAAAAGAATTACTCAACAAGTGGGATGAAAGAATTCAGTCTATGATCAATGTTGTTGCTGGTCATGAAGTGAGTAACTGGGTAGAAAATCAAATATTCTGACTGCATTACATAGCTGTTTCCCAATTCCTGTAAACCAAAACCATGTTAGGAAATTTCTAATGGACAGTGAGGTTTTCTAAAATGTGCAGCTATTGTGTTCCATGTTTTATGCTAGCCAGTCACCAGAAAATGCCCTTACTTCTGCCTCAATTCTCTTCCCCCCCCCTAATAAATATGGGCTTTGTTTATAGAAAAGCTCTAGTTTTTCCACATCCTTTCCACCCTTTCTACTCTATTTTTCCTACTTATTCTTCTATGATAGAACTGCTTCAACTCTGAGATTTGACTCAAATAAAAACTGACAATGTCGAGACATTTTAAGTACTTGACTACAAAGGGTTCATGCAATTATCTTTTGTCAGAACTCATTTTGTCAGCTCTGTATAGTGCTAATATCTTTAGGTACTCTGGAAAAAAGAGGGGGAGAGAGAGAACAATATGAGTGAAATGCCAAGAGAAACAACTTCAAGTTCAGGGTGAACTGTGATTAAAGAGGAAGAATTTGGGTATGCCAAATCATATTAAAAATTGAGAGAATTTCAAAGTTGGGCTGACTTTTTTATGATATCTACCTACATAATAAGAAGGTAGAGATTGGATCCTCATGTAAATTTCCTTTATAAGAGCTATGTGATTCTGCCTTTAGTAAATAAGACCTTGACTTCTATTATTTTAACATTTTCACTGAATAGCTATGAAAAAGCTTCATGCAAAGGAAAAATCAGGCATTATATAGATCCTAGTTCTAGAATATCCAGGATGGATCTTCCTATCTTCTCAGCAATGATTTTTTTAAAGAGTGGAGTACTCTTGTAGATTGTAAGTATGGTAGGCCTTTATAAAATAAAGCACAATGTTGAGCACATTTATTTTTTTCTATACCTCAGAGTGGAAAAGTCACATGCCCCACTGCTCATATGCGAGCAGCAGACATTGTTCTCTGTTGCGGCTGTCCCTCAGCTAGAAACAGACAAAAGTATCATTAAAAAGCCAATAACAGCATCTCATCATAAAGCTCTGATTGAGAACTCAAAATATGAATATGGAGAAGCAGTATTAACTGAACCATCAACCTGTAATAATGTGAAATGATCTGGTTACATTTCCCTAAATGTACCTGAGCTAACAGTTCATTCAGACATTATGAATGTGTCCAAAGGGTGAAATATGATGACCTCATTTCCCATGTTGTGATATGTTCTCCCACACAGATATACACACGCTTATTAGTTCTGGGACTTTTCCCGGTGAGGTCCAAAGAAGAGTTCTACATCTGTGCAGTGAAGAGGAGTTCTGTGGTTTCTCAGGACCTGTAACTGTGTGCAGTTTTACTCTTCTTCAGAAAACCTTATCTAGGATTCTCCTTCCAATTTCCCCGGGCAGAATAAGGTGACCTGGCCCCAGCTTTCTACATACTTTCAGCCCTTAAATGTGCTAATATGAATTGAATTTTGACTTACAAGTTACATTCAGGAGAGAAAGAAAGAAAATACTATGGTTCTAAAAATTAGGGAAACAGTGCTATAGCTTCTGGAAGGTGAGGAAGGAAAACAGATCATTGGTTTTATCTGTGTGACATTTTGTGATACATAAGGATACTTGTAGGAGACCATCACTGGATCTCATCTATTCCACTCCTTTGGTTTTCCTACTGCTCAATCTCTAGGATAGACCTGGGCATTTTATGCCCCATGGATTACATCTAGTCTTTCAGCTGTCCCTGTCTGGCCTGTGATGTCAGTAGCATTGGGGGACAGGACGTTGGCATCAGGGGTAGGGCACTGGCATTGGCCCTCCACAACAGTCCCCGTTATTTATGTGGCTCCTTGGGAAAATGAATTGCCCAGCCCTGCTCTAGGAATTACGATGCTGTTGTCCAGTCCTGAATTTGAGAACAACCTTCAACAGACCTTGGTCATCAATATGATCATCTGAACCGATGAGTGAGTGGAAGAATACACAATACTAATTATTATTTCCTCAACTTCCCCATAATTAAAAAAACATTAAAAAAAGACACCATAACATTCAGGAAAAAACATATTGAGAACGATAACTAAAACACTACAGGGTTCAAAATAAATGTTAGCAATACAGCAAATAGATCACACCTAGAGCAACAGGAACAAAATTCCCTGGGGGAGGAAATGGCCATTAAGTTAATTTCCATTTTAACATTCATTTTGCTTGTTAGGGAGAATCCAGAGGCTAATTTGATGTCCCTCAGCCCTCCTTTATCAACATCCCCCTTGGCTCAGAGACCATCATGTTGATCTTCTGCCTGCTACTTGTCCCATGGTCACTTTCATGATAACAAGTGAATGTGCAACTATGCTCTGAGGAATGTGTGCCAGTACAGGGAAATGAACCAACATACTCCCAACCAAGTTGGGGAAAGAGCAGAGGGAATAAGGTCACAGGAGGACGAGGAGTAGAAAAGAAATGAAAGGAGCTTTTGGATGGAATGAGTCATACATGAAATGACAGTTAGTTTATCACCTTCACTTAGGATGATGCATAAGGAACCTGCAGGTAACACAAGATTCCTGCTTCAGGAAAGAGATCCCATCACTCTGGAGACCTTCTCAATGAAACTGAGACTTTAAATAAATTGAATAGAATTCTTTATTGGCCAAGTGTGATTGGACACACAAGGAATTTGTCTTTGGCGCATAAGCTCTCATCAAAAATTATAAGATACAACACTTAGTGATAGTCATAGGATATTAAATAAACAATCAAAATCATGTTAGGAAACTAAATAAAACAATATAAATTGTAAAGATACAAACAACAAGGTTATAGTCACAAGTAGAAGGAGTTAGGTAATAGAAAGGATGAGCAGAAGAATAGTAATACAGTCCTAGTAAATAGTTTGACAGTATTGTGGGAATTAGTTGTTTAGCAGAGTGATGGCATGCAGAGAAAAACTGTCCTTGTGTCTAGTTGTTCTGGTGTGCAATGCTCTATAACAGTGATGGCGAACCTTTTTGCCGTCATGTGCCAAAAGGTAAAATAGTACCTTTTGGCACAAGCGGGGGGTAGTGGGTGGGATTGCATGCATGGGTGCCCACACCCATAATTCAATGCGCCCCGTCCCCCCATGCATGTGTGTGTGACCCCCCGCGCCCCCCGCTTTTGGCATGCGATGGCATGGTAAGCCCAGTAGGCCCATTTTTTTGCCCTCCCCAGGCTCCAGAGCCTTTCTAGGAGCCTGGGGGGGTGAAAACAGCCTTCCCCACTCCCCCGGAGGCCCTCCAAAGGCCCGGAAACAGACTGTTTCCCGACTTCCGGTGGGCCTGGAAGGCCCAAAAATCAGTTGGCCAGCACGTGCATGTGCGCTGAACTGAGGTAGGGCAACGCTCACATGCCCACAGATATGGCTCCGTGTGCCACCTGTGGCACCCGTGCCATAGATTCGCCATTATGGCTCTATAATGTCGTTTTGTGGGTAGAAGTTGAAACAAATTTATGTCCAGGATGTGAGGAGTCTGTAGATATTTTCACAGCCCCCTTTTTGACTCGTGCAGTATACAGGTCCTCAATGGAAGGCAGGTGGAAGACACAATGGAAGAGGGACAAGAAGAGGCTAGCGAGAACTGAACTGGGATTATAAGTGTGTATGTTTGTGCATACATGGCTTCATGCTTGGCTGTACACATGCATGCTCATGCACATTGGTTCTGATACTCTTAACAACAAAAGCTGTCAGGTTTCCAAGTAACACCCCCAACGAAAGAAGACTCCAAGGCTAAAAGTTCCTCAAAGTTCTATTTTATCAGAGATGTCATATTGGCACATCTGGGAAAACCCAAATCTGAAAGCTTCCAGGTTTTCCCCACCCAAAAGAAAGTCCAAGTCCCTTCCCCTGCACCCACATGTCCATCACATGATCCAATCAATGCACCATCCCAACTGGAGATGCCTCCCAGTCAAGCCACTCCAGGTGCAGGCAGAATGTCCTTGACTCTCTGAGAAAAGAATGTTATTATGGCTAGATCTTTCTACTACTCCATGCAATTCCCCCCCTTGCAGTTTCCCACAGCACTAAGTGTGACAGCCCTGAAGATCCAAAGAAAAAGATGGCCTCCAGGGCTGACAAAAGCATGACATCAAATGTCATTCTCCAGGACGAAAGTCCAGAAATAACAAAAAAAAAAAAAAAAAAAGCTTTAACTTTCAGTTCTCTCCATTTTTTTACTCTCTTTTTGAACTTTTCAGTCATTTTTTTCAGTTAACACTTAATAGGACTCCGCATGCTTCTTCTCTCCCCCCCCACCCCCCAATAAAAGTATCCTTTTTTTATTACTTTTTCCAAGCCAAAGGTCAATACTGTGAAAGAAGAGGAGGCTAAAAATTCATCTTACTTAGCATGACCTCCTCAGGTTAGCTTTGAATTACATTTCCAGATGGTCTGTGAAAATCTTTCATGTCTCTCGCTCCATTAGTTGGTACGCTTAGCAAAGGTTCGGTAATGATCAGACATACTCTTTTAGTCATGAACAGGAACCAGCTAGCAGTTGTTCTTATATATAACTCTCTTGTCCCTGTCAGATGCTGCCTGTTGAGCCCTGGGTATGTCAGCACCCGGCTGATGATAAGGCAATAGCTGGAGGCCACAGGCCCACAAGAACAGCAATTCTTAAGCCATTCAGGAAGCACAGATAAGGAAATGTTCCTATAAATGTGAGTTCAGATGTGTGTTAATAAGATAGAAAAGGTGCCAAAACATTGATTATAATACAAAGGCAAATGATCAGCAAGACGAGGAAGAAATGTAGAAATACAGAAGGCAATGTTTGTCCTGCCTCTCAGTCCGCCACAGAATGTTATGGCAGACATTGGCAACCGATTGGCAATATACAGGATTTCCAGTCAATCAGGATAAGGTAGCTTGGTTTGAAACGTTTAAAAGCACCTCCTGATGACACAGAAATTAATGCCTCACTTGCAGAATGCCCAGTTTGAGGTTGGTGGTACAGCTTCTTTTTCAGATATCCTCCCACCCAGCTCATGAAAAACAAGACTATGATCCTTAAAATTTTGTCAAGTTTTGGGATGTTCATGTAGTTCTGAAACAAGGAATGTTCCCAGCCAAAAAAAAAAAAGGCTGGCACTGTCACCTTTGTAATTGCCACTCTACTAGTGCACATTGAACAATGGCATATCTAGAATTAGTGTCCCCTTCTATTCTCTCTCTCTCTCTCTCTCTCTCTCTCTCTCTCTCTCTCTCCCTCCCTCCCTCCCTCCCTCCCTCCCCCCCCAAACACATATTCAATAATCTTCATTATTAATACTGACAATACTAGTCTCAACCACAAGACTATTAGGGCTCAAATAAACAACAGGTTGATTTTCACGTAAGAATTTCATTTAAGATTGGGAGGAATTTTTTTTTGCTTCCACCTGTGGTTTACCTACATACCAAAGAGGAATTAAAAGTAAATTTGACCATAAGTTTCAAGGCTTTCTCACAGTGTGGTAATTTTTGTTCATGGAGTTCCATTGAGTAGGAACATATGAACACTCAATGTAACCCCATGCCAAAGAAACAAAGAGTGCCTTTACATCACTGGTTGTGTGATGTACACACCAAAAGTTATACTTATGGAGCTCCAAGGCAATGATTAAAGCTGAAGACTACAGAGAAGGATGGAGTTGGGTTATATATAGTTCAGTGGGTACAAAAAAAGCTACCCTTGTACAGTAAAAAAAAAAAGAGATAAGACTAGAAAAAAGGATTTCTATTATTTGAATTATGTAGTTCTAGTAGCTTGTAGTTGGCTTTTCTAAATACAAGTTGAAAAAGACAGAGAAAGCAAGAATTGTGAAACAGCAGGCCTAAGCAATTAAAAATTATCACACTATTAGTCTTGTATGATCTGGTTTTAATTGCATTTTATAATATTGTATTTATGCAGCGGTATTCATTATAATTTTGTCATTATATTGCTGCTTTAAGACAATATAACTTTGTGGTAGGGCAACCAAGTACAAAGATGAAGAAAGGCTCTGAAATGTTCAACATTACATGGAACAGGAAACTCTTATTATTCAAGAGCTCTAAATCATGCAGAGAGCAAAAATGTTGCTAAAATTCTCTTTCACATGGACAGGGCTTGTCATGGGAAGTTTGTGGCTGATTCTATAAGGGAACTGTTTTAGATCAATGTAGGAAAATTAAGCCTGCAATTAACTCTCACATTGAAACAATGGCTATTAAGTGCATTGGTTTATAGGCTACCATATCTGGGTGCAAATCCAAATAATTACTAGATGGCAATGAGGAGCAATGGAACCCGTCTAGCAGCCCTTAGAACTTTTGTAGCTGAAAAAAATATGACCTTTGACTGGTCTGTGCTCCTACTTTCTCATCTAAGATTCAGGAGAAAAGAAATGGTTATGTTTTCATAAAAACCCAATCTTTCTGAATCCATTTTCCCCCTCGGACCAATATGTTTGGGCCAACAAATTTTATCACTGTTTCATTGGGAAAAACTGAATTGATTCAGGATGCCCTCTGAAGGAGTAATGACCAGAAAAGTAGAAGGCACATCTACCCAAGTAACAGTGCCAACTTTTTTTGTTGGAAGGGGACATATTTTAAGCAGCGAGTCTTCATATTTATGTTACTTAATTTGTGTTACTTAAAATAAACATTTAAAAAAATAACTTGGATTCCAGAAAGGTGGACTAGGAACTGGATACAATCCTCAGACTCCCCATTTATCATCTGTGAGTAGAAATTAGGTAGACATTATAGATGATTTACCCTAAAGGTACCCAGAGTCGTGATGGAGCTGGGCATCCTGTAAATCAAATCAATGTAATGATGTTATGATATACACTTAAAATGATGATCTGGAGTTATGGGTCTATTTTCCTGAATGAAAAGGAAAGGACAGGGAACCAAAACCATGGCTCTGACTAGTTTGAGAGAGAGTCCTCAGTGTGTATTTATGAATTTCCTCTGTCTGCCCTGAAAATTCTCTTGCTTGAGCATGGCAGCCAAGAATCTCAGCAGAGAGGAAACCTTGTAGAAAATGGCATTGGAATAGAGTTTGAAACCAGAGCCTTCAAAGCCACAGCTGGAAGCCTTGCCACTACATCAAGGCGATAATAAACTTGGGGGTAAACAGACACTGGCCTGACACGGCCATGTTCACCAGCTATGTCTGAAACAACCCCCTCTGCTCTGCTTGGGCGTTCCATCACATTAACTCCTTTCTTGTAACCGTGGCAACACATGCTAAGAACACCCTCATGGCTTCCAAACAGCCTCTTCTCCAGGTAACCTAGCACCTTCCTAATTCCTTACTCAGGGAAAGCCATGAGAGGGGGCAGGCCTTATCTTTCCTATCCCTGGGGAAGTTATTTATTCAAATGCCTTAATTCTATTTATGGGCACCTTGGCTTGACCTCTGAATCCATACCAAAAAAGGCAGTGCAGAGAAAACGTCAGCATATCTCCTTTTTAGTTTCAAACAATTCATTGGCCTGGCTGTTAATGTAAACACCCAACATTTTTTTTAAAAATGGTGTACTGAACCCTATATTAATTTTTAATAATAGCCATGAAGGAAGCATTGATTATGCAATGGGGGAAAGTATCTGGGGTAAGGCAAAAATTAATTAGAACAACAAGAGAGATGGATGACTATTGAAAGATTGCATGCTGCTTTTGGAATCATGATTGTACAGTTTAGTTCTGATTTTTACATATATAAAAAGTTTATTCTACACATATATAAAGAAGAAAACATGGTAAAAAAAGAATTGGACTTTTAAGCAATTTTTATTTTTTTTTCTAATCTGCTTCACCTTCTTTGACCAAAGAATATGCCTTCTAAAGTGTTGAAGATCAGTTATAGCTATTTGTCTCTTTGAGATAATATTCAATCTTTGTTTCAGTTCTTGTTTTTATTCTTTGTAAGATGCCTGGAGTCACTTGTTGAGATGGGCAGCTATATCCATCCATCCATCCATCTGGATCCATCCATCCATCCATCCATCCATCCATCCATCCATCCATCCAATAAATGAATGTTATAATATGGGGGTGTGCATAAACACACCAGTGTGCCTACCGTTCCTGTCCTACTGTTCCCAATTATATGTAATCATTCTATGTGTTTATGGCTATATTTTGCCAATTTATATCCTTTTTTTGTGCCAAATTTTTTTCATGTGTCCATGTTTGTGTTTACTTTGTTATTTGTTTTCTTATTTGTTGACAAATAAATAATAATAATAATAATAATAATAATAATAATAATAATAATAAATAGGCATTACAAGTTTGTTACTTTATTTCACTCACAAATGTGTAGCTTGGCTCACAAAAAGACAGATGTAAGACTGCAACATGTACACACACACACACACAGAGTTGCACTTCACTGCTGCTTGTCAGATTCTCCTGGATTGCAGCCACAGCTTCTCTCACAGTAACTTCTTCCAAAAGCCATAGATTAATACATTGGTGAAATCCAATTTTTTTTACTACCGGTTTTGTGGGCGTGGCTTGGTGGGTGTGGAGTGACTTGGTGGGCTTGGCAGGGGAAGCATACTGCAAAATCTCCATTCCCACCCCACTCTGGGGCCAGCCAGAAGTGGTATTTGCCGGTTCTCCGAACTACTCAAAATTTTCACTACCGGTTCTCCAGAACCTGTCAGAACCTGCTGGATTTCACCCCTAGATTAATATTTTGCTGTCCTGGCCAGAAGTTTTGTTGTTGTTCTCTTGTAACAATCCAGACGGCAGGAATGGAAAATAATTTTGATTTATTCATTTGCAGGTAGCCTAGAAGCCTACTTGCTACAAACCAAGGGTTAATTGTTCCTAAACCGACTGATGTGAGCTTCAGTCTGTAATTCTAAGCACTTTTATTAAGAAGTGAGTGAGCTGAAATCAGAGTTCCTTCTGAGTAAATATCTTTAGAACAGCATCATTACTTAACTCTTAATCTCTCCTGCTGGATTGCCGAACCTGAGTCTAATTCAAACTACAGAAGCCAATCACAAAAGTATATATTTTTTCTTCTGCAAATGAAGAAAGAGCCCCTTGCCTTTTTTTAGTGGTGCCAATGACAAGCATTTTAAAAGAACCTTGCAAAGGGAGGATGAAAGAAAAAGGAGAAGAAAAGGCACCCTCAGCTCCTAGAGAAGGAGGGAGGGAAAAGCAGAGAACCCCCAAGATCCATCAAACATGTATTTGTCTCATTAAAAGTGTTTTTAATTTATAATGTCCTGGAATGTAGTTGTCACCCAGCTGTGCATGCAAGAAAATGTTGCCTCTTCCTTATAGTCTGGTTTTCTCTCCCTCTCCCCCCCACAACCTTTCCTCGCTTAGCCATTCTCCTCTCCCACCTCACTGGGGCTGCCATCAATTTCTTCTCATCAGCGGTAGTTACAGTAAATGGATTCATTTGTGAGCAATAGAAGCCGAGAGACAAAGGTGACAATATAATTAAGGTTTTTAATTCTATGCCTGAACAGTTAAGTCCAAAACTCATGATAATTAGCTGGCTGTAATGAAAGATCTTTAGTCGTTATTTTCCCTTTGTTTCCTATAATGGTTCATTTTGGCCAGCCATATTTGTCCTTTAATCTGAATTCTGCTTAGACTCTGTACTTGTCACTCCATTTATACCCAGAAAGTACAAGAGAGAGTGGGGGGGATGAGGGAAGTGTTTGCTCAGCATTGGAATGTGGCTATTTGTACATGTACTGAAGGTAATATAATGTACAGTTAAGCACACTTCAGCCGATTCTTGGAAATGTTATTCTATAGGAAAACTCTCTTCACCAGTTAGGGACATTGGAGTTAATAACTGCCCACATGTTAGAGGAGGAGAAGCCTGGAGAAATGTTCTGGGTTAGATTATAATAGAAGCCAACCAATCATCTCCATTTGTCTTCTTAACCTAAAACCCTTTAATATAAAAGGACGATGATTCTTGTTGTTGTTGCTGCTATTATTGTTATTATACTTCTTAAAGCTCTTAAAACATAGTTTTGGTCCAAGGCCTGGGATTAATATATTAATACATTTTGGGGTGGGGCTGTTGTGATTAGTGTTGTCAGAACTGAAGAAGCTTCTTGGGTGAGAAGCAAAATGTCTTCAAAAGAAAAAACAAGAAAGTCCAATTGCCTCCTGAAAAAGCACCTTTGGGACAACCATGATGATTAAGAATCTCTACAGACCTTTGTTTTAATTGCTTTCATGGGGATTTTTTTGCAGGGGAGGGGCTAAGAAGCTTTTTGGCGATCAGAATAGAGCCTTCAACTCAACTCCTTTGGACTCGGGGCCTGGAGAATAGAGTGGAAAGAAGGGAAAAAGTATCTTGGAAAAGATACTAGGAATTCAGATCAGTTGGCAGCTTGATCAATATGGTGCTAGAATGATGACTCATGAGGGAAGAGATTCAGCAAAGAATCATTCCCAGAGAGAAATCATCCAGATACCCTAAGCTTTATGGTCTCCCCAAGATACACAAAGAAGGAACCCCACTTAGACCCATAGTCAGCTCCATAGCTCATCTCTACAAAACCTAGCCAAATTTCTCGCCAAACAACTACAGCCCTATGCAGAATCCATCACCTCATACGTAAAAAACTCATTCCAGTTCATAGACATCATAAAGCAACAAAACTTACAGCCCAGTGACCTACTCGTGAGCTTCGATGTCATATCCCTCTTCACCCAAGTACCAATCAAAGAAGCCTTGACAGTTATCCAAAACAAATATAACCCCCCCAAGGACATCTTAGATCTGACCAACCACTGCCTATCCAACACATACTTCATCTATAATGAACAGAAATACAAACAAACAGAAGGAGCACCCATGGGATCACCCCTCTCACCTGTCATTGCCAACCTCTATATGGAATACTTTGAAACCCAAACTCTAGAAAAATCTGATCACAAACCCAAACTCTGGCTGAGATATGTGGACGACACCTTCATAATCTGGCCACATGGGAAAGAAAATCTGGACAACTTCCTCACACACCTCAACAGCCTACACCCCAAAATACAGTTCACCATGGAAACAGAAGCGAACAACCAACTTCCCTTCCTGGATGTCTTAGTCTACAGAAAATCCAATGGCTCCCTAGGACACACTATCTACCAGAAGAAAACACACACAAACCGCTATCTGCACGCACTCTCATACCACCACCCTGCCCAGATCAACTCTGTAGCCAAGACACTCATTTCCAGAACAAAATGCTTAGCTGACGAACAACACCTAAAAACCGAACTACACACCCTCACTAACGTACTAACATCCAATGGATTCCAAAGAAATAAGATCACCAATCTAATCCAAAAAGAAACCCCCACTAAAATCCAAGACAGAGAACAAGAAAACGGCAAAGCCCTCCTCCCATACATAAAAGGCACCACAGACAGAATAAGCAAAATCCTTCACAAACACAACATCAAGACAGCATTCTGCACAAACTGAAAAATATCCACCATCCTAAGGAACCCCAAAGACAAAATTGAGTTAGAAAATCAAGGAGTATATGAAATCCCATGCACCGCCTGCCCCACCACATACATCGGACAAACCAACAGACGAATAAGTGCACGCATAGAAGAACACAAGAACTCAGTCAGAAAAGAGGAACCAACTTCTTCCCTGGTCCAACACCTTAAAGCCACAGGACATGATATTGACTTTAAAAAGACCAGAACTATCGCCAAAACTAAACACTTTAATAACAGAATAATCAGAGAAGCCATCGAGATAGAAAAACACCCACACAGCATGAGCAAACGAGACGATACCTCCCGCATACCAGCCATTTGGAAACCCGCCCTTATTGACAAACGAGTCCCTAACACAACGAATGACACCAGACCCACACTCACGAGAGCCACACAGGATGTCACCACCACACATCCACGCAGAAAGCAGACTCAAACCCACACTGATAATGAGCCACGACCAAGGACCAGAAGCCAGACCACAGCTGCATCATTAGCCACTTTAAACCCCTCCAATCCATACATGAAGCAGACTGATACCCACCATGAAGAGCTCACACGGCCACAAACACGAAGCCAAACAACAACAACGCAGCTCACCAGCTCAAATCCCCCTGCAACTCAGACTAAGCTGAGCACAACCAAGCCCCCACCCAAACAGAACACACCCCCAGCCAATCAGAGCACAACCAACCCCCCATCCAATCAGAGCACAGCCAAGCCCCTAACCAATCAGAACACACCTCCACCCAATCAGAACACAGCCAAGTTCCCACCCAATCAGCTCACACCCCCACTAGCAGTTAAAAGGAAGAGACAGCTGCGATCTCACATTGCTCCTGGAAGCACGAAGCCGAGAACACCAGCCTGAAGATGACGAATGAGACTTCGTCGAAATGTCACCAAGACACTTCCAATTTTACGTGGGAGAAGACCCGAATAACCAAAGACCTACATACAAACACCCGCGAAAACCTCAGAGAACAAATTATATATATATATATATATATATATATATATATATATATATATATATATATATATATATATATATATATTTGGATTCATGGGAAGCGTGGGGCTCATTCCAATCCCTGCTGGCTAGAGAATTGGCAGCAGGCTTGTTTAAAGTAAATTGGACAGAAACTCAAGGGATACTTCTGGAAGATCTCTGAAAAACAGCATCTCAAATTTGGACCAGCTCCTATATTTAAAATCGAAACTACACATAAGCTATACCTGTATCACTGGGAGCAGAGACTATTTGAAAGCCTTCCTAAGTCTTCTCCTAAGATCTTGAGAAGCAGCTTTGTTTTGTGGTCTCACCTCACCATCAGAAGCATCCTTGATGGAATGTGAAAAAAAATGCCCTTTACATTGGTTGCTTCCAGATCTTGGATCTCTTGCCAAAGTAGTTCTTTGTCTTTTGATCACCTTCTTGCAAGTAGGTGAAGCCCTTCTTATTCATTTCAGCATTTGGCATTTAGTGGCTAAGATGAATTTGGGATAACTTTCCATCTTCTTCTGCTTATATATTTCAATTGATTTTTTTTTAAAAAAAATCTTTAAATATAGTTTGATTGTTTTTACAATTGTTAATTGTATTGTAGTGAAGGTGGAATATAAAGAGCAAATCTAAAAAAAAGAAAAAGAAAAGAGGATAGGACATTTCAGGGGTGTCTCAGAATGTGACCAAGAAGTCAAAACGACAGCAACTGCAATACATTTGAAGCTCCGCCCATTTAATATGCAAATGGGTAGAACTTCAATCATGGCATTCTGGCTTCCATCTTGATTTTCTGACCACAACCTGTGGATATTTCTGGGACATCTGCCAGAGCACAAGTGGAGAACCCTCAAGAAGGATCAGACTCAACAAAGAGCAAGATCCGTCTGAAGGCTTATCTTGTATTTCCCTTTCCCTGTTAGCTGTCATCTACCTTAATGCTACTGTAGAAACTATATAAATAAGTCCATTTACTGGCTTCTCTCAACTATGTGATGCATTTGACTTAATTTACAATCTGCCCATAAATTCTCCATGCGACTCAACAGACACCGGTACTAGAGTATCTTCACTATGCAGTTGTTTCTCAACCTCTGACAAAAATAATTTCTGAGTATCCACATGCCCAGTGGCCTAAGCACAATGTCTGTATCAAGAGAGATGGAGTGACACAATCCAGGAAGAAGCATAAACATCATATATGCATATACCTGTATGCCAATCCTTTCCAGTCCCTTATAAATTGCAGTACTACTACAGTAAATTTCTACTCCTTTCCCATTAAAGTAAATTCATAGAATGCCCTTGCAATTTTCTTGGCAACAGTATGGAGACAATTTGACATTGTCTTCCTTTTAAAAACAATGCTAAACAAAAATAACCCAATACCTCAGGAAGCTGCATAGAAGATCTTAAATATTCTTCTGAGTTGCCTTTTATAACTGTTTCTTATCCTCAACTCTGTAAACTAAATAGCTATAACAATATTATTTTGACTCCCGAGCCTGTCCTAACAGAGGAAGAGGACTCAGAAGGTGATGGGGAGGAACTGATAAGGCCTCCCTCTCCAGGACCCTCCTCTCTGGCAATGCCTCAGGTTTCATCCGAAGACCAAGAGGAACAGCCTGGGATATGCCAGGAGGAAATCATATCGGAATAACAACAGATAGGGAGTGAGGATGATGAATCCTGGCTTGATCCCAGGCAGCGTCAGAGGAAGAAGCGTGCGCAGCAACGAAAGAGGCATGAGCTGGCCAGAGATTGAGCTGAGTCACTGAGTCACACCCCACAAGGAATAAAAGTGGGTGTGATTGCTCTTCAGGCTTTGTGACGGTCAAAGTTAAAAACCTGAGAGTCACATCGTGTTACCTGAAATCTGGCTTGTGCATACTTGGATTGGACCTTGGCCAATTCTGGCTTCGTGGATTACTTTTTGCTACTGAACCGGACCGAGGAGAAACTTTCTCTTGCTGACTGTAAGTGAAAACT
The DNA here is from genome assembly GCA_022577455.1 of Arizona elegans. Lineage (NCBI taxonomy): Eukaryota > Metazoa > Chordata > Lepidosauria > Squamata > Colubridae > Arizona > Arizona elegans. Next base: position 14,394,255 of record JAKOOJ010000020.1, read on the forward strand.
GACTTGGCAGGCATTTCGCAGTTTACTGCCAAAATTCTTATCTGCAAGGGTTTCTAGTCTGACTGCTTAATAAAATCTTGGCAGGCATGCCTGACTGTGTGTTTGCCTGTGTGGGGAAGGGGAACAGAACATATATATGTTGCCAACTGAACATTTTAACAACAGAATAATCAGAGAAGCCATCGAGATAGAAAAGCGCCCACGCAGAATGAATAAACGAGATGATACCTCCCATCTACCAGCCATTTGGAAACCTGCCCTTATTGACAAACGAGTCCCTAACATGGGGAATGACACCAAACCCACACTCACGAGGGCCACACAGGATGTCACCACCACACATCCACGCGGAAAGCAGACTCAAACCCACACTGATGATGAGGCACGAACACGGACCAGAAGCCAGACCGCAGCTGCATCATTAGCCACTTTAAACCCCTCCAATCCATACATGAAGCAGACTGACACCCATCATGAAGATGTGACACGACCACGAACGTGAAGCCAAACAACAGCAACGCAGCTCACCAGCTCAAATCCCCCTGCAACTCAGACTAACCCAAGCACAACCAAGCCCCCACCCAAACAGAACACACCCCCATCCAATCAGAGCACAGCCAACCCCCCATCCAATCAGAGCACAGCCAAGCCCCAACCAATCAGAACACACCTCCACCCAATCAAAACACAGCCAAGTTCACACCCCCACGAGCAGTTAAAAGGAAGAAACAGCTGCGATCACACATTGCTCCTAGAAGCACAAAGCCGAAAACACCAGCCTGAAGATGACAAATGAGACTTCGTCGAAACGTCGCCAAGACACTTCCAATTTTACGCGGGAGAAAACCTGAATAACCAAAGACCTACATACAAACACCCGCAAAAACCTCAGAAAACAAACACACACACACACACACACACACACACACACACACACACAGAGTATTTTTCAGAGTATAGATACATTCCCCCTCCCAAAAAAAGTGGGTGGAAAAGTCTGGATGTCTTATACAGCAAATATTGCAGCCGGGGGTGGGGGAGGAGGGAGTTGGTGCAGCGCCGATCAGCTGTTCTAGAATGGGCTGCTGCCATGGTGGCAAATGAACCACCGCAGCAGTGGCAAACAGGCTATGCCAGCGAATGGGCTGCGGCAAATGGCCCAGATGAATACCGGACGGATGCTGGGAGGCAGATTTTTTTTCTTGTTTTCCTCCCCAAAAGTAGGTGTGTCTTATATAATATATACCATATTTTTCAGACATAAGACCCTCCTTACTATAAGACATGAGTGTGTGTGTATACACACACACACACACACACACATACATATGGAAGGAGGGAGAGAGAGACCCCAAAAGATTTCCAAATGTATAGAAATAGCATAAACATCTCCTCCTCCTCCTCCTCCTCCTCCTCCTCCTCCTCCTCCTCCTCCTCCTCCTCCTCCTCCTCCTCCTCCTCCTCTGGACTACCATCAACTGCACTATTCTAATCATTGCACGTAGAGATGCATAATGGCATATGAATATTTTTTCCAAGGCCTTCATGGCTGCTCTATCAAGTGCTGTTGTTGTTCCTAAAAGCTGAAGCTACCCACCACTTCAATATCTTCCTTGTCAGTTCTATGGCTGGTTGTTCTATCTGATTTCATTAGTTTGGTCTACTTTATGTATGCAATTTTTTTTCACTGTGTTCCTTAACAGAAGCATTGGATCTTGGAGATCCTTTGCCTTTTGGGCTATCAAGGTAGTATCATCAGCATAGCACTGAGGTTTTTTCTCCAATTGTAAAACCAAGCTCATTGCTCTTTTTACATTAGAAAACAATATATATGTAGCTCCAATTTCAGTGTAGGCAGAAATTGAAACCCTTACACCTACCACAGCTATATAACATTTGGGATTCTTAGCATCTGAATATGACCCGTGTTTAGCCAAAGAGTGGAAGGAAAGAGAGTTAGAGACTGTGGCAAAAGCAAGCACGTTTTGCACACTGTCATTTTTTCCCCCACAGCAAAAGCTTTAACATGAAACACTGGGAGAATTTTATGCAACAGTAACTTTGACTTATCACAGAACATAGAACACATAACACCAATAAGATCCCATAGTGAGATCATTTTGGCACATAATTTGCCCTCCATGACCTGCCTGTAATCCTACCTCGATATCAGCAGCCTATGGAGAGCAAAACTGTGCCCCCTCCCCAAAGCAAATCCTAACAAACCTTGACACCAAATAAGAAGGAAGCTTCCTCTTTATTGTGTAATTTCTTCACTCCAGCTGACTGTATTTCTTTTGTTTTTCTGCTTGGTTGAGAATAATATTTCAGCTAAAGGTAGCCCTTTCGCATTTCCTCTGCTTTCAATCATCATCATCTTCCCGGCAAGAATTCCTGAGGTTTCTTTGGATCAAAATCAAGTAGCTTGATGGACCCTTCTAATTCAATTCATGGGGTCAATATGACATTAGCTTTGCTCATTGGTCACAGTAGAGCATGCGACACTTTGAGTTACACAAATATCTTCCTCAGGTTGGATATTTAGGGGGTGTCTGTGGTTGCTGTTGCTTTAGGAAAGAGAAATTGAAGTTATTAACTTAGTGTGTGGTGTTATACTCTTGAGAGCCAATGGAGTGTAGTAATTTACAGGATCCAATCTGAGTCGGACACCGAGACCAGAGGTTTAGTCTTCCAAGCTTTTGGACTCATGCTGCAGCCCATCCTTAGGGAATTTCTAGAGTTACGCACATTCTGTTGCACACATTCTTTAGAGAGGTTCTCTAAGGATGGGCTCCAGCATGAGTCTGAAAGCTTGGAAGACTAAACTTCTTGATCTGGGGACCAACCCAGATTGGATCCTGCAACATTATCCTGGGACATGTATATTCACCTTCATTCATGTAGTAATTTAAGTGTTTGTCTAGGAGCAGGGTTAATGTTGCTCAACCTGTGATGAATCAATATGGAAAGTTAAAGTCCATAAGTTTCATTAAGGAGCCTTCATTCCGCAGGGGATTGATTTTGAATGATGATAACAATAGCAACTATATTCTTGACTGAATCTTGTTTCAAATCACACTACTCAAGAAAATATTGCACAACTGAAGCTGCTGCAACTTTAGGGAAAGATAAGTCTCAATTTTCTGCTTCAACAAAATTATTGCCTGTTAAGTAAATGATTAAGGATCACCTTGTGGTGTGATGGGTGGCAAACAAATTTAATAAGTAATAATAACATTGGACTCCTGTGGTATAAAATACATTTGCTGCATTATGCAACTGTTTTGAGTGAACTCCTTATGTTTAAGACATATGGATGTGAATCTAAAATGCAACACTAAAGTGACTTTTAATGAAGTTGGTGGTCATAAACAGTCAAACCACAAGTTTATTTAACTCATTATTATTCTTTTCCCGTCATATTTGGGATGTCGCAGAATTTAGGATCTTCCACAGACAAACTGCACCTTTTGTTTCCAAGTTATGGCATTTCTTTCTATCTTGCATTGCAATTCCCAGTTTAAAAAGAAAAGAAAAGAAAGAAAAGAAAAAGAAAATGCCAGAGCAACGAAATAGAAGTATCTGTTTAAGCCTTTAAGATCCCATCTCTAGAGCAGATTCGGTACAAGGCAGGATATATAGTAAGAAAAAACACAGGAATTCCCATAATAGCAAAAGCTGTTGGTTAGTTTTAAGAAACAAAACAAGATTTTGGAGTCATAGACAAACGTTAGAAATGCTATATATTCATAGAGGTAGCAGCTCTGGCCAGGAAAGCCTTTGCCCAAATTTATATACTGTGCTGGTTGTTCCCATACCTGAATTGAAAGACCCTTAGGATCATCACCTGATGTCTGGACTACTGCACTCTACAGGGGGCTGCCATTGAAGATGGCTTGAAACTTATAGCTAGTCAGAACATGGCAGAATGGCCAATTATGGGCATGGTATTCCCACAAACCCCCTCTGCTTGTGGCTTGCACTGGCTACCACATTTCTTGGTGAAATTCATGTTTCTGGTTATCACTTATAAAAGGGGGTCAGCTTATTTTCCAAAGCATCAGAAGGCAACGCAAGAAACAATGCATGGAAACCAATCTTTAAACCACCTTTAAAGCTCAGGACCTGGGTACCTACGAGACCGCCTTCTGCCACCAATAGCCTCCCACCGACCAGTTTGCTCCCACAGAGAGGGACTCCTCAGGGTGCCATCGGCCAAATTATGTCAGCTGGAGACACCCAGGGGGAGAGCCTTCTCTGTGGGAGCCCCTGCCCTTTGGAACGAACTGCCCCCGGAAATGCGCACAATCTCTGACCTCCGAGTTTTTCGCTGTGTCCTCAAGACCCTGCTCTTCCAACAGGCAGGGCTATCTGTGTAATGGAGTTTTAAATTTGGAGTTTTTAAATGTTTGGGTTTTTAACGAATTTCGGCCGCAAATGTAAGAATTTTAATAATTTTTAAATTTAATTATGATGTTTTGTATTGTGTTTTTACTTGGCTGTGCACCACCCCGAGTCCTTCAGGAGAGGGGTGGTTTAGAAATAAAATTATCTTATCTTATCTTATCTAATCATGGAGAGAATCAAAGTGGAATTAAGGAGAAACTTCCTAATCATGAGGACAATTGCCTTCAGAAATTGTAGGGGCTTCATCATGGGAGAGTTTTAAGAAAAGACTGGACTGTCACTTCTCTGAAATGGTATAGGGTCTCCTGCTTGAGCAGGGGGTTGGACTAGAAGACCTCCAAGGTCCCTTCCAGCTCTATTCTGGTTGGATAAGGCCTGTTATCTGACAGACCATAGACTCTACTTATTCCATACAGGTATGGTATCCTGCTTTCCCCAAAATAAGGCATCCCCTGATAATAAGCCCAATCGGGCTTTTGAGTGCATGGCAATAAGGCCAAGCGCTTATTTCAGGGTTCAAAAAAAATATAAAACAGGGTCTTATTTTCGGGGAAACACGGTATGCTCCAAGTCCAATTAATTAGAGTGTTTCCTGAAACACAGAAAGCAGATGGTCTTTGTTGTAGCTCTTGTCCACAGTAACAACATTGCCCACAGCATTCATATGGTGGCTTTGTTTAAATAGGACCTTAAAACCTGGCTGTTCTGTTAGGCCTTGAGTTAGAGTAGGTGGCAGATCTATTGCTAATAAATGTTTCTCAATAACTATTTTACTATTTTTTTTAAGGATGCTTGTTGTTCGTTTGTATTGTCTTAAATAGTTTTATTATTGTACACTGCTCAAAGTTATGGTGATTTCAGATAGATGATAGATAATAAATAGATGATAGAAAAGCAGAAAGAAAAATAGTTGAAAGATTTTTTTTTAAATGAGAAAAATCAAAACATTTAACATTTCCATATTTTTTCCTTCGGTTTCCAACATCATTTCATTCAGTTATATATATATATATATATATATATATATATATATATATATATATATATATATATATATATATATAAAAGTTTGGCTTAATTGGGCATGAAAGCAGAATTAATATTTATAGAAATCTGTACTTCAGTATTTTCTTCTCTGTCCTCTGGAAATTTTTAAGAAGGGAGACAAAAAAAACCCCTGATAGCAGTTCAGCTACACCCTGTTCCCTTGCTCTTGATCTACTAATGAAAGCTGAGCGATTAATTATTTTAGCTGCTTTTATGGCATCTGTATTAAGTTGCCGGACATTCATACTTGCAATTGAAAATTGATAGAGTTAATGTAAGAGAGACTTGAATTATTGAAATATTTATAATTGGAGATGTTCAGGGCTGAGACAAAACTAAAGAAAGTGGCAAAACTTAATGATTCAAAGATAAAATGCTCTGTTTCGATAATCTAAAGGGAGTATGGCACCTCTGAAGACATTAAAAATTAAGTCTTCATTGATGAACTGAAAAGGCATAGCCTGGGCCAGTTGGCAATCTAAAACAACTCCATTTATCACATTGCTCCATTTATCATATGCTTGTCCATATTTTAACAGCAATTGTTTAGCTGTTGATAAACTTCACCTGAAAATCACAAGTCGTACCCTTAAAAAAAACATACAGATTTGCAATAAGTGCTTCCAGAATTTTGATGCACACTTTTCATTAGTTCTGGTTTTCTTCTCTTTTTTCTTTTCTTTTTTTCTGTCTTTCTCCTCTCCTCTCCTCTCCTCTCCTCTCCTCTCCTCTCCTCTCCTCTCCTCTCCTCTCCTCTCCTCTCCTCCCCTCCCCTCCCCTCCTCTCCTCTCCTCTCCTCCTCAGCACTGATGCAAGTTAATAATTGGAGCTTACTGAATGTGCAAGAAACAAAACCTGAATATTAAAATAATGTAAAAACCAAGAATAGAATACTACCTTGGAAAAGCATTACATGTTGAATTTCAGGAAAAGGGGAAAGTAAATAAAGATAAAATCTAACTGACAATAGCCTACAACTGGAGTTGTACTTTAAATGAACAAACTGAAGATTTAATTTTGGCCACTCAAAAGCTGGTTTATTGTTCTCACTGTCAGGAAGTTTCTCTTAATTCTAGGTTGGTTCTCTCCTTGATTAGTTTCCATCCATTGCCTTCTGGTGCTTTGCAGAACAGGATGGCCCCCTCTTCTTTGTGGAAGCCTTCAAATATTGGAACACTGCTATTGTGTCACCTCTCCTCCTTCTTTTCACTAGACCAGACATAGCCAATTCCTGCAAAGTCTAGATGAAGTCTTGGCTCATAACACATCAGATTTAGTTTGGTTGACAACCAAGAAAATGCGGATAAGCAATACCAGGGGATAGTAGAACACATGACAAATAAAAGACAAAAAGTCTGGACAGTGTATGTGGCAGTACCTGGAAACAGCAGAATAGAAAAGAAGGAACTGGAGAAGTTAACAAAATACAAAGACCTACAAATAGAAATCGAACAACTGTGGCAAAAGAAAGCAAAGATAGTACCAACAGTAATAAGCACCTTGGGTACAATCCCAATGCAACTGGAGCACCACCTTAACACCATTGGCATTGACAAAATCGCCATCAGTCAAATTGTAAAAGGCAGTTCACTTGGAACAACTTACTTATTCTGCAACACTGTTTAATATTATTATAATATTATACAACATCTATCAATCCCAGGTGCTTGGGAAGCACTCAGTAGGAAGCCAAGAGTCCAAATCCAGTCTAAACATCTGGTTGACTTTGCAGCTGATCATCAGAATGCAACCTTTTTAAAGAATATTTTAACAGGCCCATGCTAATTACTTTAATGGGTCTCTGCATTTCTCTAACCATGCATTCAGTTCAGTGGTGAGTTGCCCCCAGTTCGCACCGGTTCTATAGAACCGGTAGTAAAACCAGTGGGAGGCTCTGCCCACCGACCCTGACGTCATCAAAATGCTTCTGCACTTGTGCAGAAGAGTGTGTGCGCGTGCGCGCAAAGCAAGCACGCACGTGGCCCTGCTGCAAACCGGTAGTAAAGGTAAGTAGAACCCACCCCTGATTCAGTTCAATTCGATTCAACCCTGCTGTGATGATATGTAAATAGAATATGGAATGTTGTGAAGTGACAACTTGAAGTGCATTTGATTAAATGAAAGGTGGCAATCCCAAAATGTAGAGAGCTTGCACTGAAAAGTAGGTGGGCCAGGACACGTTTTATTTTCCCTAGGAAATTATACGATACTGAAAAAAATGACAATGAAAGCCTGTTAATTAGTTAAAGCAGACAGTTTTAGCTGGATTGGCATTGAGGAATTCTGTACGTTACACAAGAGCAAGAAAGGAAGGAACAGCATTCTGGAGGTTGCTCTTTTCTGTACAGGATGTACAGAAAAACTGGTCATGTAGCTTGGGCACATCAATCATATTTTTTTTTTTACTGATGAACAGTAAACTCACTTGTATGAATAAGTAGAGATTCAATCTTCCCTCTTTTGTTCAATGCATTACGTCTTTAAGGTTGATTGATAATGTTCTCCTTCTGTGCTACATTTTCCATGCGTTATTTTTCCCCAGTTTCAACAATTCAACCCTTTTTTATACAAATGCGGTGCCCTTCCAGGCATTGTGCTGGCTTTACGGCTTCTTCCCCTTTTTAGCCTTGGCTGTTCAATGAGAGCACAGAAGTCACAACGGATTCACCTTGACTCACTAACTCCATGTCCGGCTATTATGAAATCATTCTATTTTCAGTGTCCAGTTTGTACAGTCACTTATAAAGAAAATTAAAGACCATACAAACTTAACTACTGTACTTTCACAAAAATGTTCTGTTCTTGTCAGATCTGCACCCGCAACGTCATAGTTCAATGAGCAATTGCCAGCTTCCCACTTTATTTCCAGAGAACTGTCACCCTCCTCATCCATCATAATTGAGGCAATCCACCTGCTCCGGAAAGGTGGAGCGTGGACCAACCTAACAATTGCAAAGAGGCAAAAGATATTTCGTGTCACCCCTTGCCTATCTGCATTTGTCTCAGATTTGGAAAGGTCAAAATGGAAGTATCTTTGGGGAGAATTTTATTTATGTATTAATTGTGTAGAGTGTTGAATTGTATTGTAATTGTATTCCTGGTAGCTTATAGCAATACTACACAGTTAAAAACATTGACAGTCCAAGCAAAAACATTCTCAGTAAAGAAAATACTGAATAAAAGAATTGGAAGGGACCTTGAAGGTCTTCTAGTCCAACCCCCTGCTGAAGTAGGAAATTCTATACCATTTCAGACAAATAGTTGTCTAATCTCTTCTTAAAAACCTCCAGTGATGGAGCACCCACAACTTCTGGAGGCAAGCCATTCCATTGATTAATTGTTCTCACTGTTGGGAAATTCCTCCTTAGTTCTAGGTTGCTTCTCTCCGTCATTAGTTTGTATCCATTGCTTCTTGTCTTGCCTTCAGGTGCGTTGGAGAATAGATTGACCCCAGTGGTGGGTTTCTACCGGTTCAGCCCGGTTCGGGAGAGCCGGTAGCGGCGATGGTGAGCTGAAAGAGAACCAGTTCTCTCTGACGGTTAGCTTGGCCCTCCTGCCCGCCCCTGTGTTATACATATATTATATTCTGTCATTTTTAGCCCTGTTGAAAGGTGCTGCAGAGTGGATTGCCGCATCTCAGCTGTTCCGTAATACACTGCACTTGCGCAGAGTGAAGAGCATGCATGGAGTGAACCGGTGGTAACACTGATTGAAACCCACCACTGGTTGACCCCCCCTCTTCTTTGTGGCAGCCCCTTAGATATTGGAACAATGAAATAGAAAGTATAAAAAAGAATAGAAATAAATCACACAACAGGAACAATCGCAGCCATAGCAGCACCCCACCACAAATGGCCTCATCTTATTTTTGCCAATATTCTTCAGGAGAGTTCAGTTTTCAGTGGCTCTGAAAGGCAGATCTGATCTCCCAAAAGTGAGGCTATTCCAGAGAACTGGTCCCACCACTGAAAAACAAGGTCTGATGAAAGTGTGAAACAACTGGCAGCTCTTCTCGGGAACACTGAATTGGATGGATCAGGTCTGCTTGTAGTAGGTGGGATATTAGCATTTGCTGATTATAGGTTTCTCTCATTGATCATGTAAGAAATAGCTAACAGTCCTAACAATGGTAAGGTAGCAACAGTCAATAAAAAACAAGCATCTTGGAAAAATGAAATATGCCATCCGGTGGTTGTCTAATATATTGGGGGAGGACTGGCTGCTTATTTTTAGTCATAGACATTTTTCTGTCTTTTGCATATGATTTATGGTAGAGGCTTATTTGAAGATCCGTTCCCTTCCTTATGGTCTGTGAATGTTATGACATTCCAATCTTCAGGGCCTTTGCATCTTATTAGATTTATCTTTGCATATATTACACCTAACTGCAATGAAATTTATGGTAATGGTGAATTTTACAAAGTGCACGGAACAGGAAATAGGTAAGTCACAATTTATACACCTCTCGTTAATGCTGCAATATTCACAAACTGACATATGTAGTTTGTGCTTTCAAGCAGTGTTCAAGATCACATTTAAATCCTGGAATGAAGCTATTTAAATCCTGGATTTTGAAGATAAATCTATAGGCACAATCCAGCATTCCAAAAGTGGATATTTTTAAGTCACGCCTCTTGATTTCCCCCACCAAGAGTAAGTATAATGGAAAACTTCTACATAATTAAAACACATTGATTCAGCCAAGGGAGTAGGGCTCTTGAAGATACTACATCTATCTCCATCTGGGTCTACTTCTTTCTGTTGGGACAGTTACCTAAAGTCTAACACCTGCATTGATGAAGAAAAGTGAGATATGTTTATTCTCTTTTATTCTCATAGCAATCTGTTTCTCATCAGCCTGGATCTACACTGAAGTATGAATGGAAGAGAGAACATGGGAGGAACATAGGTAGACCCTATGTATGGGTGCTGTACTCACCAGAAAGAAAGAAAAACTTTACCATTCATATTATTATTTAGAAACTTTGTATTTATACATTATACAGTAGCAACTCTACAAAACAGGATCTGTGATTCTGCAAATCATAAAGTAGATTTTCAACATAGCACATACAATTCCAGATCTGAGATAAAGTGCTAATTTAGTAGCATTAGATGTTGGGGTTTTTTTACATGTTTTTCTTTATGTTGAGATGCATAGCCTTTTTCATATGGAGGGTCATCTTTAGCCTTTGAAAGGCATATCCATAGGCTGTACTTCAAAAAAGGAAGAGCGATCAGGAGAAATCATTAAGCAAGATCAGGACAAAACCTAAACTTTATTACACTTAATCTAGAGTTTAACTCAAATAAGAGTGACACAATTTTCCCTACATAGTCAATATTTTCCTTTGCCTACTACAATTTTGAGATGTTCTGGGAAGTAAAGCCCAGATTTTCAGGGCCAGATGTGATTCTGAATTTACAAGTTATACAGCCCACTTTAATTAAGTTACTTCCTTAAAAGTAAATTAGTAAAGAACCATTTTGTTTGCCCATAGGAACATTTGTGCCTCACTGTGGGGAAAAAAAATTCTTACTTGCTTCGTAATTCTAAATGTTAGTTTATTCACTGCAATAATAAAGAAAGCAATCTGCATATAAGCTAATTTTAAACTTCTTAAATTAATAACTTTGGTAATCAAAAAGTTTTCTGCACTGAACCACTTACTCCCCAAACAAGTAGATACATAGCCCAAACATTCTCCCAGTATTTATTTCCAATGCCTTCATTCAGATGTGCAGCATCTGAACAGATGGGTTTCGGTGATTTTCACAAGGTATCTGTTTAGGGAAATTGGAGAGACCCTAAGGAACCCTCAAGTCAAATTTGCAGTTTTAAGTCAAATAGTTATGAATTGTAACCCATTTGATAGAATCATGTTACTTTGGTAGTACAGTATTGAAGTATAGCTTGAAGTTCCACAATATTGGGAGAGGTCAGTAAGATAGTAAAAGGGATGCGGTGGCTCAGTGTCTGACGCTGAGCTTGTCGATCGAAAGGTCGGCAGTTCAGCGGTTTGAATCCTTAGTGCTGCGTAACGGGGTGAGCTCCCGTTACTTGTCCCAGCTTCTGCCAACCTAGCAGTTTGAAAGCACGTAAAAAATGCCAGTAGAAAAATAGGGGCCATCTTTGGTGGGAAGGTAACAGTGTTCCGTGTGCCTTTGGCATTTAGTCATGCCAGCCACATGACCATAGAGATGTCTTTGGACAGCGCTGGCTCTTCAGCTTTGAAACAGAGATGAGCACCACCCCCTAGAGTTGGGAATGACTAGCACATATGTGTGAGGGTAACCTTTACCTTTATCTTTGCCTTACAGTAAGATAGTAGGCTAGAGAGGATAGTATTTTTGGAATGCTGCATAGACAGTGATCTTAAAGGCAAACAGACAGACAAGTTCTCTCAGCTTTTTGATTCTGGTTTGGTCACTGGTCAATGTACTACAGTTTTTCTGCTGGTTTTGCTATCAAGCAGAATATGGCCATACTTTCCCCAGTTTTTATTACTTTGTCTATTCCCTGGACTATTTCTGGGTGCTGCTAGCCAGGGACACTCATAATGAGCACTGTCATTTTCTTTCAGCATAAATCAAGAGTACAGCTTGTTCATCAATGATAGTTCCCTCCAGCTTCATTCCATACCTGCTAGTCCAACTAACAAGCATGGAGGACAAGCATGGGTAAAAAGGGAGTGAGAGTTGTCAATGCTCTTCAAAACCTCTCCTCAGCATCTCTGAACTTTCAGTCAGTCTTATTTCTGAACACAGTTCTAGCCCTTTTTTGAAAGAGCACTAAACCCATGAAATAGCCTGCCTGGCAGGTTGGAAACGCTGACTAAGGCGCTAGGATTAAGTGGAGGAAAAGAAAAGCAGGCCATTGTTTAGAATTAGACTGACTGACAGGTCCCAAGGTCATCAACCAAGTATCCCGCATTAAAACTCAAAGGGCAGCATTTGTTGGTTCAATCAGGCCTAGCAGACATGGTAGCCCATTTTCTTGTAGCATACTTTTTTCATCAATATACAGACTGTAGCAAGGGTGGGTTCTACTTACCTTTACTACCGGTTTGCATCGCGCCCACGTGCGCGCTCTTCTTTGCATGCGCAGATCACCTATGATGAAGTCTGAGTCAGTGGACGAAGCCTCCCGCCGGTTTTACTACCGGTTCTTGCGAATCGGTCCGAACCAGGGGTAACCCACCATTGGACTGTAGGCTAGAATTTTCATTTGGCAATCTAACTGGGCCCTAATAAAAACAGTTGTGGGGCTTATATTTTAAAATTTCTGAATTAACAGCAGATGTCACTCACCTTTTTGAAGTAATACAGTATATTTGAGATTTTTCCATGAAGAAGTGAGCAAGTCTGTTGCAACAGTTGCTAGGCAGAACTTATGAATTTGCCAGAAATATATGTACTTCCAAGAATAATTACACGGGTTGTACATTATGGGCTGGAGGAGGGGGAGAGAGAAATAACTTCCTATTATTCCTTATTTTGTTCCGGATTTGCCAGATATTCCCAATGCCCTACAGAACATTTTTAATAGTGCCAGAAGATTTTAGCTAATATAGTGACATTGATCTGGGCCACAAGAGGGAAAAACTAGTGTTCTGAAGAGCATTAGAAAAGTCACATTTAATTACATACTATCCAGTTTGGTTGTCAAATGTGAGCTGCCAACATTGCAAATCAAATAATAACAGAAATAGCTAATCTATGCTAAAGCCTAGGATATTCAGGCAGAATTAGAATTTATTTACTGAGGAATTTAACTATTTTTTTTTTCAAATAGACATGAGTAACAAAAACAGCTAATTTTGGGGTTTATTTGTGGGGTTCTTTTTTTTTTTTTTTTGGTTTTCATCCAATTCCATTTAATTTTAATTAAGTCCAGCCAACAGTTTCTTGTATGCCTGTGGCCTTCCAATATAACCCATGTTGTTTCCAGGCATGAGAAAAACATTTGCATAGAATGTTATTTAATGGATGGATCTTACATTATTTTTGTCACTGTGAGCCATTCTTTGTAACCTGAGCAAAAAAAAAAAAAAAATCCCATTACTTGTTCAAAGGATTTGGCTATTATTTAGACTTCATTAATAACATCCATGCCCAACCTTCTGCCTAGGGACAGGTGCATTATAAACATTGTCTGGAAAGAACATCTGTAGGAAGGGTTCAAAAACATCCAGGTGGCTCTTTTTACTTGCTGCCACTTTTACTTTTTTCGCATGCCCATTCACATGAACAGTCATGTTCTTGTGCCTAGGTCACTCCTTTGCCAGGTCAATACCTCTATGGCTGTCAATCAAGGAATCAAAGTCATGAACATTCCATGATCAACCATGCCATGTTATCTTCAGTTCAGCCTCAAACAGACATATTTAGTTCTTCCTAGACCAGTAACAGCTATGAGAAGATCAGTGGTAGAATTCAAATTTTTTTACGACCGGTTCCGTGGGCATGGCTTGATGGGCGTGGTGTGGCTTGATGGGCGTGGCTTGGTGGGCATGGCAGGGGTAGGATACTGCAAAATCTCCATTCCCAACCCACTCCAGGGCAAGGATACTGCAAAATCCCCATTCCCAACCCACTCCAGAGGAAGGATACTGCAAAATCCCCATTCCCACACCACTCCAGGGGAAGGATACTGCAAAATCCCCATTCCCTCCCCACTCCAGAGGAAGGATACTGCAAAATCCCCATTCCCACCCCACTCCATGGCAAGGATACTGCAAAATCCCCATTCCCTCCCCACTCCTGGGGGAAGGATATTGCAAAATCTCTATTCCCACCCCACTCCAGAGGAAGGATACTACAAAATCCCCATTCCCACCCCACTACAGGGGAAGGATACTGCAAAATCCCCATTCCCACCCTACTCCAGGCGAAGGATACTGCAAAATCTCCATTCCCACCCCACTCCAGGGGAAGGAACAGAACAGAGGCTGAAAAGATTGAATTTTCTCCATGTGGCTCACATTCCCAAATGTGATCCACATCTCCTGGGTTAAAGAGCCTGGACAAAATGGGCAAATTCAACCAGAGAAATTGGCCATCAATGAATCTCTTCATCAACTGAATTTCCATCCTAAACCAGTCTAGAATAAATTTGTCTGTACGAGACATATTTTTATAAAATTAATGGTATTTTTTTTATTGTTCTCTGATCAGGGGAAAAAAATGCATCACTAAATATTTGGAATGAAAGATAAACAGAACCGTGAATTAAATATTAACTTAGGTCTAGTCTAGAGAAAAGAAGGACTAGGGATGACATGATAGCAGTGTTCAAATATTTGAGGGGATGCCACAAAGAAGAGGGAATCAACTTATTCTCCAAAGCACCAGAAGACAAGAAAAGAGACAATGGATGGAAACCAATCAAGGAGAGAAGCAACCTAGAACTAAGGAGAAATTTTCTGACAGTTAGAACAATTAACCAGAGGAATGCCTTGCCTTCAGAAGTTATGGATGCTCCATCACTAAGGCTTTTAAGAAGAGACTGGACAGCTATTTGTCCAAAATGGTATAGGGTCTGCTGCTTGAGCAGAGGGTTGCATTAGAAAACCTCCAGGATCCCTTTCAACTCTATTATTCTGTACTATGTATCTTTGTTTGGAAAAAAACAGTTCAATCATAGCCATATATGTGTGGATGATAGCATTATTGAAGCTATTATTTTACAACTGATACACTGAAGAATCAAATACGAAACTGGAAAAAAAATTTTGGGGTAAAGATTTCATAAATGATCCTGAACTTTGTCCTTGTAGATAGTATTTTTCTTTTGCATAATTTGCTCCGTAGATCCCTTCTGCCTCATGCTACTATAGGCTGCGTATCATGCTTACAGAGAGATAGCATAAAGTTATGTCCTCTCACATGACATGTGAGCACCTACTCTTCTAGAAATAGCTGCTGCTGAGTTCTCACATGAGAAACAGCTTTCTTGTGTGTCTTAAGATGCACTCTAGACACCCTCAAAGTCTTGATTGCTTCATGCCAGACTGATCAGGCTGCCTTTTGTTTCCTTCATTCTTAATCTAAACTTGCCTTGCTCTTCATTGCCATCTACTGGGGAAAGTCATCACTTCCAAAATTTCTGACATTCCTCCAGAGCCATAATAGGATGTTTCAGCAAACATCTGCAGTCTTATCAGAGTGTTCAAAATAGCCTAAGGGAACCAGACTCCTTTACCCATCCTATGAATTCCTAACTGTCAAACAGTGGGGTTAAATGATCAGAAAACTACCAAGTGGACATAACGCAACCAAAGTTAAATGCTTGTTCAGTCCCATCAATTTCAACTGGAGAATCAACCATGTCCTCAGTTTCTCACATTGCAATTGTCTGACCTTGCCTGAATTGTGCTCTATAGTTTTACCACATCTTGTGCAAGATTCACACTCGTGTGTGGCTATTAATGAAACCATGGTGGAACAATAAGAAAGGAAGTTGTTAGATAGGGTGATTGAAGAGACAGAAGCGAGGCTCAAACAACAGTTCTTTATTGTAACTATGTACAATTCCAGCCCTTGCTTGCCTGACAGCTTGCCCTTATATAGGAAGCTGTCAGGAGGCTCAACCAATCAGGTTTGAGTATTTTTCCCGCTTGTTCAGTGGACCTGAGTGAAGCCTATTGCTTCACTGCTAAGGTTATTGTGCAGCATATATAGAAAAATTTTAAAAACATAGGCAGAGGTGTCTACTCCGAGCTTGTTCCTTGGCTCCCGGATGTTTCATTACCAAACTAGGTAACATCTTCAGCGGCATTTTTTGGATGAAGTGTCTTGTTTGTTTATATAGGTCCTGGATGGTCGGTCAGTCTTGTGACAGGTTGAATCACAAGACTGATTCTGGTCTTGTGACTTCTGACTGATTGCTTTGAGGCATGAAATTCAACTGGTAAGGCAGTGTTTGGTTCTGTCATTGACGGGTGGTTTGGATGGTCCGATTCCTTATTGTTTCGTATGCTGGTTCTAAGTCAATGTGTTTGTTGATGGATCCATTGGAATGGTAAAAAGGAAGTGGACTATCCGAACCGCCAATGACAGAACTGACCACACCCCTCACCAGTTGAATTTTGCGTGTCACAGCAACCAGTCAGAAGTCACAACACAAGTCACAACACACACACACACACACACAAACTGCTGAAGATGTTACCTAGTTTGGTAACAAAACATCCAGGAGCCAAAATTTACAATCTGAGCAATGAATATATTCTACAATTTCTAAGAAAAGAATCATGTTGATGCAAAATGAAATCAATCCTCCTCTGCCACAATGAACTTGGCTGATCAGCATCAAAAGAAGGATGGCTAAAATTACTGAAAACTAAGAGAACCTCTGAGGTTTGCAGCAATATCATTTAATTTTTTTTCAAGAAAGAGAAGACTCCCCCTAAACCAATTTGATGTGTCCTGGCTCTTAATTTAAATAAGCAAATAAATGGCAGGAGTCAAGTAAAATACCCATTTGAGCTGATTACAATTGCTATTGTTTTCAGGGAAGACAAGAGTGACCATGGCTGTCTTCATGAGGAAGGACAGGCTAATGAC
Source organism: Arizona elegans (assembly GCA_022577455.1). Classification (NCBI taxonomy): domain Eukaryota; kingdom Metazoa; phylum Chordata; class Lepidosauria; order Squamata; family Colubridae; genus Arizona; species Arizona elegans. The sequence continues at coordinate 14,411,277 of JAKOOJ010000020.1, forward strand.
GGTATCTATGTGATGACTTAATCAGGACTTCCATACTTGCAACGGATGTATTAGCACAAGTACCAGGAAGTATGGCCATTTACAAGTTGTTCATGATAGGCAGTTCATGCTGCCTTGGGGAAGCAGAAGTTCTGAAAAGAGATAGTGATGGGGAACACATATATCCAGATTAAGGTTGCAACATTGCTTGGGAAAAGGAGGCTTCTTTTTCTCTTCTGCTGTATTCTGATTATTCTGAAAAAATAATCTCATTGCTATACAATTCTATTGAAGAATTATAAACATCTCACTATCCAGAGCCATGGTGGTGCAGTTATTAGAATGCAGTACTGCAGGCTAATTCTGCCAACTGTCAGTAATTCGATTCTGAACAGCTCAGAGTTGACTCAGCCTTCCATCCTTTCAAGGTCAGTAAAATGAAGACCCAGATTGTTGGGGGCAATAGGCTGACATTGCAAACCACTTAGAAATGGCTGTAAAGCACTGTGAAGCGATATACAAGTCTAAGTACTATTGCTAACCTCTGCCATAACATTCAGTGATGAATGGTCCCTGGTATCATTCGAAGGAATGTGTTGGAAATCATAGTAGCTTGCTGCTGATATTTTCTCAATTTTAAATCTTGCACTGTTAAAATAAAAAAAACATAGCCAGGCCAAGAAAACCTCATAGATTTTTTTTAATGTGTTGCTTGGCATTCACCATTTTTTTTTAAAAAAAAGAGCTATGGATTTTTTGGAGGGCATTTCCTCCATGAACCAAACATTTTCACTTGTTACTCTTAACAGGCCAATACAAATAGATTGTACTAGTCCTGTATATCCATATTCAGCAAAAGTCTGCTGAGTTCATTGTGACAGACTCTGGGTGAAAATAAGAGAGAAACCGTAGATCTTCTGGTTAGTGGAGATTGCTTTTGTTTTCTCAAACCCTCACCCCCCAATTATTTATCCTTCTTTGTTATGGTTTGCCAATCGAACAGACCGTGCTAGCAACTTTTCTTGAAGACCTACACTGAGCTGACATCTTCAGGTGCATTTTTCTGTTAGCAGAGAAGGTGCATTAAATAACATTTCTCTCCGAGAATCCCCTGTAGATTTTCTCCCACAAATGCCTTGCACACTTTTAGAATTTCATCATCTGCTCAGTTGAAGTATATGAAAGATGGCAAAGAATACATCCAAAAAGAAAGCATCACAATAATTGTCTTAAGTTTTTATTTTTCAGAAGCTGTCATCGATGCCTAGGGCAGAATCTGGATAGTAGGATAGCCTAAACTGCAAACAGAGTTGCTTGTCATTCAACCAGTGAAGTCAACCTTTTAAGTTTTACACTCAGACACACTGTGTGTGTATTTGTGAGTGCGTGAAATTTATCTTCAGCAAAGAGTCTATCAGCCTGCTTCAACTGATTTTCCCAATCCTTACTCGTTACTGGAAGGGTCATCTGACACTTACAAGGGGAGAATTATGGAGAGTAATAGGGGGCAGGCAATTCTAATATGAAGCTTCAGGAGTCCTTGAGAAGTTCAGAAAATAATTTGAGGGAGAATAATTTCAGAGAATAATTTCTCTGGTGGGAAAAACATATACAGATATATTCTGCTTCCTTATGGCTGGTGTTCTTTCTTTGGAGCCACTGCCAATCACTGCTTTTCCAGAAGGACTTAGAGATTGCAGTTCCTGTTCCAGTAGGACTTGGTTGTGATTTGGCATGACTGGGGAGGGGGGAATACAACTTCCACTTCCCACTTTGTTCCACATCCTAAAAGTTATGCTGAGGAGTTTCCAGACGACTTAGTTTTCACTTACAGTGTGACCTTTATCAAGGTGGAATAACTGGACTTACTTGCAGCTGTTAAAATGCATTTTGGTGCTCTCCTCAGACAGTATTACAAAGTGTAATTTGGAAAAAAAATCAATCATTAATTTATAATATTTTCAAATCATAGCTTGAAAAAAGAGAAAGTAGTTTTATTCTCATTATCTTGAAGTGGAAATCATTTTAACAAAACTTGTAATATATATCCTTCCAGGTTTAGCACTTTCAAACAACCAAAGAAAAATAATCCAAAATTCATTCCCCAGTCAGAGGGGAGGAGAGGGGAGATTAGAAAAACCATGCACTGCAGTCCTAACCTTCTCCCCAAGTGCTAAATGAGTCTACCAGCCTACCCAAGACTTAGTGTGGCTTTCATACAAATTTCCATATTTTTTTAAATTTGATTTATATGCCGCCCTTCTCCGGAGACTCAGGAAGGCTTACAATGTGTTAAACAATAGCCTTCATACTTTTTGTATATTTATACAAAATCAGTTTATTGCCCCCACAATCTGGGTCCTCATTTTACCTACCTTAGAATGGATGGAAGGCTGAGTCAACCTTGAGCCTGGTGAGATTTGAACTTGCAAATTCAAATAATTGCAGGCAGCTGATGTTAATAACAGTGCTTTAGTCTGCTGCGCCACCAGGGCTCTTTGAGATTTGCATCTCAAAGAGAGATTAATTAAATTAGTAAATGTTTTCCTATTTTAAAACAGTACAAAATTCAACCTTGATTTGCCACTTCTCAATCAAGAGCCCAAAAGAAAACTATATAGTTCTATTCTTGTATTTTTCCTTTTCCTTTTCTACCTGCAGTTGGACTAGACATTACAATTTTGGAGGGGGGAAAAGTTAGTTGTTAAGGAAGTATCTGGCCATTAATTCTCTCTGTAACCATGAAGGTGTTAACTTTTTAATATTCAAATTGAGACTTGAGATAAGAGATAAGACTTATTGCTTAAAAAGCATTGTAAGCCGCCCTGAGTCTCCGGAAAAGAGCGGCATATAAATCAAACTAATAGATAGATAGATAGATAGATAGATAGATAGATAGATAGATAGATAGATAGATAAGACACTCTGTTGAGATTTAATTCTCGTATCACTCAGCTAGTTATTAGAACAGTAGTAACAGCTGAAATTAGCCAAGAGAAACAGTAATGAGATGATCCATTGGACAGAATATAATTTTCTCTTATTATAAAGGCTCAAACCGGAAACATTTCTTGAGTATTAATTGTCTGGAGTGACGTCAGCTTCTTTAGCACACCCTCCTACCTGATTATTTTTTATGGTATAATTGTTCAGCATACGTCATCTCGCCATTTCTTTCTCTTCCTTCCTTCTCTTTTCCTCATGAGATCATCACACAGAAACATTCACATTTTAAGTATGTTCACATTGAGTTATGCAGACTGGATGGATGATCTGTGCTAATTGTTATTTCTGTTTTGTTTTTTTCATAGCCTTCAGCTCTCCTGCTTACAACAAAACAGACAATAGATCAATACTTAATAATTGGGATTTCCACTCTCCATTATTACACCGGAGTGTTCTCTGATATGGATTGTGCATATGTCTCAGCTGTTATTGAGTGTAGGCATTCTTGCATGATCTTGGATACCTAAATGCATTACACAGATTGGGGAACCCCCCCTCCCCCATGATTAAGATCCCTTATTTATGGTGACACTTTCATTATACAGTAATTCCTGAACTTAATAAACCCTTCCATGCCACCTCTGTAATGGAAACTGGTGCTACTATATAATAAACCAATACTGAAACATGGGACAACATAGCCAAGCAACATCTACAGTCAGAAACTAATATTGATGACACAGTGATAGTTCTATTACATTCATGTTCTGCATGTCACCATTCAAAATGTATATCTGTTGCTGGATTAAAAGTGAAGGCTTATTTATATATGGCATCCTCAGGTGAACAAGTACTACACTCAATTGAGCTGCAGCAAAGCTGCGACAAGTAGAGCAATAGAGTACAATATTATGGACAGGAAAACTACCCAGGTGAATTGCTGCCTTGCTTTTGACTGAAGAAAGCCCTGGGATTTATATTGGAAGAAGCAGGAGATGATAGGTTCCTAATCATCTCTCGGGAATAGCATTGGCTGCCCATAATCTACCCATTACCAGCTATTGCCTTTGAATTTGGGGTTGTTTGTTTGTTTGGGTTTTTTTTTTTTTTTTTTTTTTGAGCAGATGTTCATGGCAGGTAGAAGATTGAAAAACCACTAGGACTGTAGCAGTTCAAATGATCAATAATGACTAAAGGCTGTTCATTGTAAATAGAAAAAAAACCCCTTCAAATTAAAAAGGAATAAAATAACTATGGCGGTGTAGATCTGAAATCTGAAATGATAGGTTTACTTGCTCTTTTTGTGGCTCAAGTGCCAGTATTATACTGTTTCTGAAGGACAGTTGCACTCCCATTGCACTAAATCAAGAATTTCTCCAAGACCAGGCTGCTTTCTCAACTGTGTGGATAAAAATTGGCAAGGTCACAGGAAGGTCAAGTAGGGGCCCATTTTTTAAGAAGAGAAAGAAGCATTCAAAAGGCTAACTCTTCATATTTCCACCCTTTAAAAGCTACAAAATGCTACCAAATGACTGATTTGGGGTGACAAAATGGCTGAAATCCAATAATGTAATTTTGGACATAGAGAGGAACCGTAAAAGGTGGAAAATCAAACATTTTGCTCTCAAAAGACACTCATTCCCATCCTTATTTTTGAATCGTTTTTGTTTTGTGGGGGGGGAGGATGCCTGATTCAAACAGGCATTTCATCACAAGGCAGCATGGCATCAGAATATCAGAAGAGAAGTGCATATGGCTTGTGCAAATCCCTGCATCAAATTCAGACTATATTGGAATAAATGAATTTCTAGATGAAAATTAGTTGTGTCCCAAATATCTGAAAGGAGACGTAAAAGAGCAGAGACCTGCACATCGATTTTGGCATGTCTTTGGTCATACTCATGGTTCTAAAACAATTAAGATAAGATAGATAAGATAAGTCTATTGTCATTTTTTACGGATATCAGCAGCTTTTAATACTATTAATTTAAACAGACTTTGAGACTGTTTGTGGCATAGTGATGTGGTCATTGCTTGCTAGGGAACCAGTTCCAGAAAATATTGCTGAAAGGTTTTTGCTTGATAATATTCTCTTAGCCTCTTTAATCTAAATCCAAAATAAGGTTCTCACATATTAAATAGATGATCCATCCTCTCAGAATTGCTTGGGACAGAAACTTTTCAGAAAAGATTAGTTCAGAATTGGAACTGAACTGAGTATACACACCCAGGCTAGATGTTGGATATTTCTGGACAAGGAGAAATATAAAATTGTGTAAGTATATAAGATCAGTGGTGGGTTGCCCCCGGTTCAGACCGGTTCTATAGAACCGGTACTACAGCTGGAGGGAGGCTCCACCTACCGACCCCGACGTCATCAGAACGCTTCTGTGCATGCGCAGAAGAGTGCATGCATGCACGCAGCAAGCACGTGTGCATGGCCCCGTTGCAAACTGGTAGTAAAGGTAAGTAGAACCCACTCTTGTATAAGATGTATACATGATTGGTCCCAAGCTGTTCAAAGTTGTTTAATCTTTCATTCATGCGATCCTACCTATGATGCTGAAATACAAACTGCAATTCTTTCTGGGATAATTTACAATCCTGTAGGTTAAAAAAAGCCCATCTGTCTTCAGAAGTATATTTTCCTCTTGTGTAGCATACTTTCTCTAGGGGTGTTCTGTCCAATTGTCCAAGCAGGGGTGGGTTGCTGCTGGTTGTAACAACTGGTTCACCCGGAACTGAAAATGTGAGCATGCGGCATTGAAAAACTGGTGATTATATAGATAGCGCCAGGGTGAGTGGGCGGGGCCAGCCCTGGTTGGAACTACTAGTTTGCCTGAACAGGTCTGAACCGGCAGCAGCCCACCACTGTCCACAAGCCATCTTCATCATATGATTTAACAGAGGTAGCTGCAGGATCCACTACTTCTGCCAAAATGACAAAACCTTGACAAGAGCCTTGATAGTACAGTGGTTTAGTGCACCCTGTCATTAACACAGCTGTCTGCAATTTCTGCTGGTTCGAATCTCTCCAAGGCTCAAGGTTGACTCAGCCTTCCATCCTTTCTAAGGTAGGTGAAATGAGGACCCAGTTTGTGGGGGCAATAAGCTGACTTTGTATAAAATATACAAAAGAATGAAGGCTATTGCTTAACGCATTGTAAGCCGCCCTGAGTCTCCGGAGAAGGGCGGCATATAAATCAAATTTAAAAAAAAACAAAAAAAAACCCGAAGAAAATTCTGCCACTTTCCTAGAGGCCTGCAATGTCATGGTGCATATGAATAGGGACAGAACTTGTGTCATGTCATTGCGATGTCAGGTTTCTTATCAGCTTCCCTGAGGATGCATTTGTATTCTCTCTAAAAAGTGAGCTGGGTGAGGACAGCTGGCATTTGTTTTCCAAAGCATCTTCTGAACTCTCACCATTATCTTTAGAGATATGACTCAGTGCTTCTGAAACGGGACCAAATCATCTGGCTGATTCCAGCACAATTTGTTATAGGCACTGTTCTATCTTTTTTGTTTTCATCTTCATGTTTTGGCAATCGCTTGCCCAAACCACTGATTTAACAAAGTGCCCGATAATTCTTTGTATGCATAATTTAAATGAAGCTTGTCCTTGCCCTGTCCTTTCTTGCTTTCTTGAGATAGACCCACTTTGGCTGATCCTGCCCAAAAGATTCTGCCTCCATTAATTTGTTATCCCCCACATGCACCGATCCATGTTATTGGACCAACAGTGATGACTGGTGGCAAGAGTCACTCTGAAATCAGGATAATTATACAAATCATTGGATCTATTCTTTTCTCACATTCCACTATGGCATTTAATTTTGAGCCGATTTCCCTTCCTCTTGTAGATTGTCCTATCAATATGTACAGCCAATTGGAACTTCAGGTTATCAGACTTGAGACTGAGCTTTGCATATATATCTTGATTCAGAACACAATTGGCTAAATTCCTTTAGAGGATTCCCATAAATGATCAGCTTCTGTGGATCTACCTCAACATTTCAACTCTTGTTGAGACCCAGAGCACAGCCCCAATATACTGTACAATTGGACAGCTTTCTCCCTGCTATTTTTGCTATTTACATCATAATCCTGTTTGTTTCTTCTAATTCTGGTTTCATTAGCATATTGGTGCTCCCAAGTCTTAAATCAGGGGTCCCTAAACTTGGCGGCTTTAAGACTTGTAGACTTCAACTCCCAGAATTCTCCAGCCAGCATAGTTTGCTGGAGCCAAGTTTGAAGATCTCTGTCTTAAACTAACATATAATTCATAAAATGCAAGAAAACCATTGGAATTAATGAACAGAACTGTGCATTGAGCTATGTCACTTTTAGTTTTTGCTGTATTGTGCCCTGACCTGATATGATGCAGCTATACAGTGAATGTAGAGCCAATAGGGTGACTGATTAACCTGTTCCTCTTCATGGAATATTAAGAAATCATGACAGAGCAGGACTAAGAGTGATAAATGTACAGGCAGAACAATATGGAGTTATGCCAGGGCATTAACATTAATAAAATATGTATTATAAGTAGGATTAAGGTAAAAATATCCACATTTTAAGCAAGAGCGTTCAGTGCATTCTTTGGCCTAATTTGCCCTTTGGTGACATTATCATGAAACCCATTCTGATTTTCTGTGCATCCCCATAACATCAATTCAACCGTTACACAATTCCTGATTGGCTAAAATCACAGTGTGATTATTCCTCCAAGAGGCAGCATCTAGGAGAGAAGCTGGCACTGAAATATCAGCCAGCTAGGTGAGGGTGGGGTGGGGGTGGAGGTGGAATACATTGCCTTGCATCTGCCTACTGGAGTTTCATTTCCCACTAAAAACAGGACAGGGACTACAAGCTTCAACATTCCCAGCAGGCAAAAAATAAGTTGCTGCAGGTGTTCAAAGCTATTTCCCCCCCTGTCTTTCTCCTGAAGTATCTTGGAAGAGTTTCAGAAGAAGAAGAAAATAGCTGCTTTGCAGGACTGAAGCTAAAACAGCTGGAAACTGGAATTTTTGTTCCACTCTTGCTCACATGCAAGGAATCGAAACTTTTTATTTTGTAAGCACTCCCGACAAAATAGTTACTGCGTACCTATATTCAATACGAGAATCTCTTCACAGAGAAGCAAAGCATTTTACATAATCTTCAACAGAAATTCAATATTTATTTTTTAAAAAATGGGAACCCAAAACTGCACAGATTCAAGCTTCTGGAGAGAGAGAAAAAAATCCTCAAAATGACAGAAAATCAAGTGGGTGGAAATATAGTACTTTGCTTTACTTTAATTAAGTTAAACCTATGGGTTGCAAGCTTGAAAAGGTTTATATTGGAATCAAATATCTCAACAGGCAATTGTTCCTGTTGTTGTCTATCTTAAACTTGCTATAAAAACAATTCTAGCAGACCTACAGATGCAGTTAAAACAATTCTCCTATTGAAGTTAAATTACCCTATCTTTCATTCAGGACAGGTTAAAAACAATCAAATAACATTGGACAGTTATCTTGCAAACGCTGATACATTCTCTACCTAGGAAATAACCTGGAAAAGGATACAATTGCTTAATATCAAACTTTTGGAGTACATTCAAATCATCTTCATTACCTGCTTCTTACCTGTTTCCTTTGTGGAAACTATATATGATTCAATGTGTCCATATTGAGGTAAAGGCCTCCAAAGATAGTGTTGTGGTCCGCCAGCATCCTGCGGAGCTGACAGTGGTGTCAGACAGTGAGGAGGCTGGGGAGGACAATGGGCCAGTCCTGGAGTCAGGGGAAGGCCCGGACGAGGGCTCTGCATCGGAGGCAGAGATGGGGCCAGGGCCATCTGGGAGCGATGCGCAGACTCCAGAGCCTCCAGTGGTGGATAGCAAAGAGGCAGAGGAACAGGAGGAGCCTGTTCCTAGTGTATGCATGTGAAGAGCTGCCAGAAGGCAAGAGCAGCTAAAGCAAAAAGGATGACTCTGGAGTAAGGCCAGGAGATGATTGGCCCCTCCCAGACGGCTTAAAAGAGCAGCAATGGCTCTTGGGCTCTTTGTAGGAAAGCACCGTTGCTACATTTGTTTCTTGTCAGCATCTCTTGCTTCTGAACTTTTGCCAAGAAAAGCCTTTGGCAGGGTACCAAATAAGACAAAGGTTGGTGATAAGGCCGAAGGATTGTTTATGAAGAATTTGTTTTAGACTTAATTTGGACTAAGCTGAGAATGAAGTAATTCTCAGCTGTTCTAATAAAATATGTTTGTTTTGGACTGATTGTATCTGGAAATAACTACTTGGGCCTACACCACAACAGATAGACAAAACAGAAGTGAGTAGATCACAACAGAGTCCAGACCAGAGATGTCAAGAGGTAGAGTGACTTCTTAATCAAGTGGTTACCCAAACAGCAGTTCCAGGGATGTTGCATTTAGATCAGGTAGGTATACAGGAAAATTTGTAAATTGAGAGGAGAAAGATTGGTGATATGGGTGTGTATGTGCATGTGTGAAGATCGCAGTGGAGGTAAATCATGAAAAAGCAGATGGATTTCTTAGAGATGAGGTGCTTGGTTGGGTTTTTCCATTCATTCCATTCCATAGTTATCACAATGGCTCTATTACACTGTAAATTTCAAATTCTGAATAGCAGCCACCAGCAAGGAGGGGCAGCACTTTCAGAATGAGAACTCCCCCTTAGCTAATGCAGGATCTATTGCAATTCCAATTTCCAAAGTGAATAGGAAGAGGGTGGAAAAAAGAAATAGGGGAGCCCAGGAGAAGAATGAAGTTTAATTCAATAACAATGCAAAAGGTAAAGCTTTTCCTATAACTGTCTAGTCATGTCCCACTCTATGGTAAGGTGCTCATCTCTGTTTCTTGGTTGAGGGAGACAGCCTTGTCCGAAGACATTTTCTATGGTCATGTGGCCAGCATGGCTATAAGCCAAAGGTGCACAGAATGCTGTTACCTTCCCATCGAAGTGGTACCTATTAATCTACTTGCATTCGCATGCTTTCAAAATACTAGTTGAGACAAGTAATAGGAGCTCATCCCATTGCTTGGAGCTTGGGTCTCAAAACCGAGCTGTCAGCTCTGCAGCTGACAAAGTTTTTGGCCTCTTTACATCACATTTTTGGCCAGTTCCAGCTGCTGCCGCTGTCCCCCACTGCCTGGAAACAGCAGAAATTGCGACTCATGGAGGCAAAAATCGGGGTGTGTGAACACTGAAAATGCGACATGCAGAGGCTGAAAACGTGACACATGGAGGCGGCGATCAGCGGCAATTGCTGTGGCGATCCCTGCAGCCTGGAACAGGTCTAAAATGCAGTGTGCAGAGGCTGAAAACGTGATGTGTGGAGGCCGAAAATGGCCGAAGGGCGTGGGCTGGCAGGTGGGTGAGGCTTCGGCAATATTCGGTATACAGGAAAATTTGTAAATTTTAAGACACACCACAATTTTCACCCACTTTGGGGGGGGGAATGCATTTTATACTTTGAAAAGTACAGTAGTTAAGATTAACAAAGTATCACAGAGAAGAGCATAAAATTGGGGCCTTTCAATGGAGCATTGGAAAATGAAAACCAAAATTAAAGTCCACAGCCCTTAGTTAGTCACCTTAAGAAAAACTTTATGAACTTTCTTCTTTCTAAGCTGAAGGGAAAGACGATACCATCTGTTGTCCCCAAAGATTAATTCTTGCAAGTTCCACTGGTTGAAGCCTTTGGAAATAAGCAAATAACCTTTCCCTCTATTGGCTGCAGGAATTTTGTGTCAGTGATGGGAAGAGATTACAAATATTTGAGGAATAGCTTTGCATCTTTGGAAGGGCATGAATAATTGCAATAACAGTTTCATGGAATAACCAAAATGCAAAGCCCAATCTTCCAAGTAAGGCTAACAGGCATGAGTTGAAGCCGGGGGAATGTAAGCTAAAGCAAACAATTCTTCCTGGCAAAGGCTAACTCCACACGGCTTCTCCTTAAGTTACTCCTCTCCAGGTGTTCCTTGTGAGGAGGGGTAGGGTGACCTTCTCCTAAGTAGCTTTGCAGCCCTTCTCTGGGCTTGCCTATGCTCCACTCCCCTTGCCCTTGGATTGAGTGTAGTAGGCAGCTCAGAGTTGGTATTCAGCAGGTTCTGACCAGTTCTGGAGAACCAGTAGCAGAAATTTTGAGTAGTTCAGAGAACCAGTAAATACCACCTCTGACTGGCCCCACCCCCATCTATTCTCTGCCTCCCGAGTCCCATCTGATCGGGAGGAAATGGGGATTTTGCAGTAACCTTCCCCTGGAGTGGGATGGTTAATGGAGATTTTACAGTATCCTTCCTCTGCCACGCCCACCAAGACATGCCACGCCCACCAAGGCATGCCACGCCCACCAAACCACACCCACAGAACCGGTAGTAAAAAATATTAATCCCACCACTGAGACAGCTGTTCCTGATCAGAGGAGACTGGCTGCTTATCAGCACCACTGCTGGTCAGCAGCCAATCCTCCTCTGTTGTCTGTGCAGGGAGGATGCTCTCCGTCTGGTCGACCACTTTCCCCAATGCCTGAGGGTCCCGGAACAGCATCATCTTCAGCCCCTGGCATGCCTTCCCTGTTGGACAGTCCCAGTTCCAACCTCTCCTCCTCCGAACCGGGTTCTGAGGGGTTCATGACAGGAAGTTTCTCCTTAATTCCAGGTTGCTTCTCTCCTTGATTAGTTTCCATCCATTGTTTCTTGTCTTGACTTTTGAGGCTTTGGAAAATAAGCTGACCCACCCACCCTCTTCTTTGTGGCAGCCCCTCAAATATGGGAACACTGCTATCATGACACACACACACACACACACACACACCCTATCATGTCTTGGTGCCAAACTGATTAAAAACCTGAAAGTGTGGCTTTTTCCCGGCTTCAGTCTGTTCCCACAGATTCAGGATGGTGGTGTAGTTCAGAATGTAAAGCTGCTTTAAGCCAGCCCATTTTGCGATGGCTCCTATGGAAAGGATATCAGTTTTTCTTCTATTAGGAAGAAACTTTCCACGGGCAGCAAGGAGAATGTTCCTTGTTAGGTACAGAGCTGTGGGGCGCGGTGTGCAAGGGATGCACCACTCTTGGGACTCAAGACAGCTCTCCCTGTGACAGGTAACTGATTGGATTAAGAGGCCTGCCTGACAGCATGTCTGTTCAGCCACGCTGCCTAATCAACCTCCCTATCCTGCTTGCTAATAAATCCTGCACCAGGGACCATTCCGCTTGATGATCTCTCCTTGGGGAGTTTTTAAGGCTTCTCTGAGAGAAAACTACTCTGAGTCTATTAAAAATTGGAGCTGTGCAGTTGTCAGGTAGTCCCAAGGAGTCACGGGAAGTGCCCATCACCCAGGTGGAGGTATCTATTACATATTCAAGCAACCACAACCGGGAAGAGAATGGGGTGATCTAAGAGAAAACAGAAATTACAATCAAGTTGATGGAACATACACCAACATTTTTATAACACTGAGTCTCTGTCACATCAGCAAGGTAGGGGTGAGGGAAGCAATAGAACTCTCGTAACACAGGAGATCCCAAGGCAGAAAATGTGTTTGTCCTCTTTACAGACGGATTAAACTGACGATAATTGTTCCTTGGCTCAAAGGTTAAAAAAAAACACAACCCACAGCTGCTGCCTATATTTTCTAAAGCAGTCAGTCTTAAAGTGCTAAGAGCAAGATATCTTTTGACCCTCAAGATATGTATTGTTGTCCCAATAATGCCTTGATATGAGAATTTGACTTGATACAGAAAGAATCCCAAAACCAAGAAATCAAAGTAGAAAAAGTGTTAATTAAACACAAATTACAATTAATAACCCAAGAAGAAATAGCACAAAAAATTAGAGCAACTAAACAAAATTACTTTGAAAATATCAATAAGCCTGGAAGATGGTTGGCTTATAAATTAAAAAAAGAAAATGAAAAGAAAATAAATTAATAAATATGAGAATTTGACTTGATTGGCTGTGAGGGAGACGGGAAGGGGAGAAGAAGCTTTGTCCTTGAATTCATTTTGTTGCCAACAAGCTCTGGAAGGATTCAGCTGTTAAATAAATTGAAAGGCTGTAATGGTTAGATCTATATTATCTGTGCAAAAGATGTATAAATAAAGTTTTAATTATTTTACTGGATTGGCCATTAGAGTATGAGATAAAAAGATATCTAAAGATAAGGCAAATGTAACTAGAAGATGAGAGAGAGAGAAAGAGAGATATATGTTTCCATCTCTGTTTTAACTGCTATGGATTTATTTTCTACCACTGGCACAGAAGAACATTAAAAACTAATTGCATTGGTTACTTAAGAAAGAAAAGTTAATGAATTTTAGTTCACTGAGAGCCGCCTCTTAAACAGGATCGTGAAAAATGTTGATCTTATTTCCAAGGCGCTAAAGTCAATCCAGTATTATTTTCTTAGTATTATTAGCATTTGCATTACAAATTAACAGTAAAAATTGTTTACAATGCATTCTACAATGGTCTATACAGCTAAGTGCTCCAAAATAAGATACGATTTGGCATTTAACTAACAAGAAACAATTAAAACAACTACCAAAATAAGTTAGAGGAGCAAATCACTTCCATAATAAGAATAAGAAAGCTGAAGGAATGAGAAAGAAACTCCATTTTGTCTTCTCACAACAATCTACCATTTCACATGTCTTCTTTTTTTGTCCCCTTTTGGCTGACATGATAAGTATTACTTGGACTGGCTAATAATTCATGGCCTCAGAACTTACTTGGCTTATTTTGTATAACTAGTATTAACTGGGTATTTAACTGGAACAATGTTCCCATATTTAGATAAATTGGCCCACTGCATCTAACTGATTTAAGGTCCCTTCTCTCCCTCATTACCGACAATCAGTGGTGAAATGCAGCCGGTTCTGTCCGGCTCGGGCGAACCGGTATGTTCATGTCTGTTTTTGAACCTCCACGCATGCACAGAAGGCTCTGTGCATGCCTGGAGGAGGCGCACGCTCACATTTGTGAACCGGTAGCGAAGGTAAGTAGATTTCACCCCTGCTGACAATCACTGTCATGAGCAGACATCTCACCATACTCTGCAGGGATCTTTCATAGCTTTCCAAATATAGTTAAATTATAGCTTCTGTTAGACCTAACTATCATGGCCTAGGACCATGATGGCAAACCTATGGCATGCATGCCACAGGTGGCACGCGGAGCCATATCTGTGGGCATGTGACCGTTGCCCTAGCTCAGCTCCAGCGTGCATGTGTGTGCCGGCCAACTGATTTTCAGACCTTCCGGAAGTCGGGAAACAGGCTGTTTCCAGCCTCCAGAGGGCCTCTGGGGATGGGGGTGGGGTGGGGAAGGCTTTTTTTTGCCGTCCCCAGGCTCCTAGAAAGCCTCTGGAGCCTGGGGTGGGCAAAAAATGGGCCTACCGGGCCCACTGGGCCATTGCGTGCCAAAAGCAGGGGTCGTGTGCAGATGTGCGGGGCGCATTGAATTATGGGTGTGGGCATGCGCACGCGCAACCCCCCCTGCGTGACCCCCGCTTTTGGCACATGGTGGCAAAAAGGTTAGCCATCACTGGCCTAGGAGCTGCGATCCTAGAACTTTTAGATCAGATCTTGACCATCTTTCATTGTCATTTTCTGGTAGTGTCTGGTAATCTCGTCTGGACTATTGTAACGCTCTCTACATGGGGCTCCCCGTGAGGTGTACTCGGAGGCTCCAACTGCGGCCGCACAGGGGGTTATGGGAGCGACGTGGAGTTCCCATGTAACACCTCTCCTGCGCGAGCTGCACTGGCTCCCGGTGGTCTTCCGAGTGTGCTTCAAGGTTCTGGTTATCACCTTTAAAGTTATCACCATGGCTTAGGACCTGGTTATCTACGGGACTGCCTGCTACCACCAATAGCCTCCCACCGGCCAGTACGCTCCCATAGAGAGGGGCTCCTCTGGGTGCTGTTGGCCAAACACTGTCGATTGGCAGCCCCTAGGGGAAGAGCCTTCTCTGTGGGGGCACCTACAATCTGGAACGAGCTCCCCCCGGAGATACGGAGGATCCCGGATCTGCGCACCTTCCGTTGCGCGCTTAAGATTTTTTTATTTCATCAAGCTGGCCTGGCCTAAATCTTCTCCCCTTTTTAAATGTAAATTTTAATTTGTTTTTAAATTATGGGGTATTTTAAATTTGTTCAGCCAAATTATTTAATTCGTTTTTAATTTATTTTAATTTTTTGTATTTATGTGTTTTTTCTTGTGGCTGTTCACCGCCCTGAGTCCTTCGGGAGAAGGGTGGTATAGAAATTTAATAAAATATAAATATAATAAATATAGTGTCCGAAAGCTAGAAAAAAAGCCAAATATCAAAGCCCCTCCTCCAATTCTTACCTCACTGAAGAATGCCAACAAGAAACCGTAGTCAACAGTACTAAAAGTATTGAATATTTAGGAGTATCAGTTAGGTCACATTCAGGGCCGGATTTTCCAATAGGCTAACTAGGCTTCAGCCTAGGGCCTCAAGATCAAGAGGGGCCTACACGGTGGTGGGATTCTGGGGGTTCTGGGGGTTCTAAATTGCTGGCTCGCCCGCCCCTCGCCTCCCACCCACACGGCGCCAGCCTACCATAGCTAGGGGTAGGCAATTGTGGCTCTTTTACAACCTGTGGACTTCAACTTCCAGAATTCCTGATGCAGCTTGGCTGTCTCAGGAATTCTGGGAGTTGAAGGCCACAGGTTGTAAAAGAGCCACAATTGCCCACCCCTTCCCTAGCCTGAGTTCCGCTGCCTGGGATCCACGTAGGCTGCCAGGTGCTTCCCCACCGGCTCCAGACCCAAGAGAGCAGGATGGAGAAAGCAGCTTCCACGCCTTCACTCACCCTCACTCTCTGCTCTGTTGGATTGCCGGCCGTTCGCTTACCCCACCCACTCCCAGTCTATTGCTGCCTCTGATGGCTAGAGGAAAAAAAACTGTTTAAATTCTTGCCGCGGGGCTTCAAAGAGCCACCCTAGAGTCAGTGGTGCAGCCGAACCCTTTGTTAAATTGCTGGCTTGCCCCGCCCCTCCGCACCACTATTTATTGCCAATAAATAGTGGTGGGCGAGGGGCGGGGGAGCCAGCAATTTAACAAAGGGTTCGGTGTTTTTTTGTAATTTTATTGGCCCCCGGAGCTTCAGCATAGGCTAATTGGCCTCCCGGCTCTCAGCTGATTTGTCTCAGCTGTTTTGCTCAGGGCTCTTCTGCTTCCTTGCAAAGAGTGCTGATTTTTTCCCCCTATCTATGCTGAGAAACGAAACTGAAACTGCTTTGCTGTTGCTGCAAGGTTGGAAAATTAGGCAGGCAGAATTCTTTTCTTTTTCCTCACCAAAAAAGGTAGGTGCAAACAATAGGGAAAAAGAGGAGAGTTCAGGATTTTAAAACACAAAAGAAAAAAAGCTCTATTTAACTAGGGAATTGTAATAATTGAGATACTATTTAATTATATATTTCTGAAAGCAGAAATGGTTAAGTTGTGGTTTGGAGGAATATATGGGGGAAATTATTTGGTTTATTATTATTGGTAAATATAATTAATTGATTTGTAAGAAATTGGATTGCATGGAAATAATTGGAATATTCATGTTCATATTGATTAATATACAAAAAAGGTAGTTATATAACTAATTGATTTATATTAAAATGTTGAATTTATATTAAACAACTGTAATATTACATAATTAACCAATGTGAGGATGGATATAAAAATAGATGACAATGGGAAGGGATATAATATAGAACAGAAGGGAAATTGAATTTGATTAAGATTAGAGATGAGGATGAAAGGTAATATTGGTTTTTTACAAAAATAGATCAGGAATAAATATGGCAAAAAGGAAATATAGAAATTGTAAATTTAATTGAAATGACTAAACACTGTTTAAATTTGTGAACCGGCCAAATACTCTGTTCAAAGAAAATACATTGTATGTTTGTATGTGTGTTTCTAATTATTGTTATTTATTCATATTTGTTCTCTTTTATTCTTTAAAGTTTAACAATTCATTCTTTATCTTAATATCTTTATATTTGTTGGGGATTGGCTTTCTTCCCTTTCATCTTTTTTATTGTACAGCAATCTTTCTCCTCACACCTACCACCTCTCTCTTTTCTTTCCTTCTTACTTTCTCTTCTTCCCCCTCTTCTTCTCCTCCCTACTTCCTCTTCCTTTCTCCTTCTCCTCCTCTCTTCCTCCCTCTCTTACCCTCCCTCCTACTCTAATTTCCCTTCCCTTCCTTCATCCCTCTCTATTGCTGTATCCTTTTATGCATATGGACTACTCAGAGGGCTGAAAAAGTTATTTCTGACTGGTCCTCGCACTTTTGACCAGTCCTCAAACTTACGACTGTCCTCACATTTTACGTTTTTGCCCTATCTTGTCACCATGGTGAAGAGAAGCAGTTGTGAAATGAGTGACATGGTTGTTAAGAAAGCTGCACGGGCATAAATGTGAGGATGGTCATAAGTGTGAGGACCGGTCAAAAGTGCGAGGCCCAGTCAGAAATGATTTTTTTCAGCCCTCTGGGTAGTCCTTTTGTGCATATGGACTACTCAGAGGGCTGAAAAAGTTATTTTTGACTGGTCCTCGCACTTTTGACCAGTCCTCGAACTTACGACTGTCCTCACATTTTACGTTTTTGCCCTATCTTGTCACCATGGTGAAGAGAAGCAGTTGTGAAATGAGTGACATGGTTGTTAAGAAAGCTGCACGGGCATAAATGTGAGGATGGTCATAAGTGTGAGGACCGGTCAAAAGTGTGAGGCCCAGTCAGAAATGACTTTTTTCAGCCCTCTGGGTAGTCCTTTTGTGCATATGGACTACTCAGAGGGCTGAAAAAGTTATTTCTGACTGGTCCTCGCACTTTTGACCAGTCCTCAAACTTACGACTGTCCTCACATTTTACGTTTTTGCC
This sequence comes from Arizona elegans, assembly GCA_022577455.1. NCBI lineage: Eukaryota > Metazoa > Chordata > Lepidosauria > Squamata > Colubridae > Arizona > Arizona elegans. Next base: position 14,429,134 of record JAKOOJ010000020.1, read on the forward strand.
CTATCTTGTCACCATGGTGAAGAGAAGCAGTTGTGAAATGAGTGACATGGTTGTTAAGAAAGCTGCACGGGCATAAATGTGAGGATGGTCATAAGTGTGAGGACCGGTCAAAAGTGCGAGGCCCAGTCAGAAATGACTTTTTTCAGCCCTCTGGGTAGTCCTTTTGTGCATATGGACTACTCAGAGGGCTGAAAAAGTTATTTTTGACTGGTCCTCACACTTTTGACCAGTCCTCGAACTTACGACTGTCCTCACATTTTACGTTTTTGCCCTATCTTGTCACCATGGTGAAGAGAAGCAGTTGTGAAATGAGTGACATGGTTGTTAAGAAAGCTGCACGGGCATAAATGTGAGGATGGTCATAAGTGTGAGGACCGGTCAAAAGTGCGAGGCCCAGTCAGAAATGACTTTTTTCAGCCCTCTGAAAAAAGTCTATGCACATAGCCACGCCCACCCGGTCACATGACGAGCTACCCACGCCTACACAGTCACGTGACCAGCTAGCCACGCCCACCAGTCACATGATTGCCAAGCCACACCCCCAACTAAGCCACGCCCACAGAACCTGTTAAAAAAATTGAATCCCACCACTGGTGATAAGTGGAATAGCTTAGGGCCTCTTTTCATCTAAATCCGGCCCTTATTACAGGACAATCCTGTATAGACAGTCCAAAATAGTGGGACCTTCTCCACAGAGAATATTATGTACAGTATGTATTAAGGAGAATCTCATATTTTCTCTCTTGATTGTACAATTAGATTAGATATAACTAGAGATTGTATTGCAAATCCTTTCAAAGATGCTAACTGTGGGGCTTCAGAGAGTTCATACTTAGAGTCCAATCCACCAACTGACTTTCAACCACATTAATTTTCTACAGAGGAAAAGTAGACATGCAACTAGATGGGAGAACCTATTGATGCAATGCTCGCCCCACCTAGATCTTGTTTTTTAGCTAAGTTATTAAAGGCAGGACAAGTCTTCCATGCTATCTGTTACTAGGAGCCCTGGTGATGCCGTGGTTAGAATGCACTATTGCAGGCTAACTCTGCCCACTGCCAGGAGTTTGATCCTGATTGGCTCAAAGTGGACTCAGCCTTCCATCTTTCTGAGGTCGGTGAAATGAGGATCCAGATGGTTGCATGCAATATGCTTACATATTGTAAAGCACTGTGAGGTGGTATATAAGTCTAAGTGCTATTGCTTCTTTCCCACTGTATCCTCCCATTGTTGTAGTAGTGAAGTCCTGAATTGAGGAAGGGGATGGACTAGATAACCTTGTGATCCAACCCTTATGTTCTGTTAATTTTTTTCTTCTTCTTCCATTTCCCAATCATTCCCTGCATCCGCTCACACCCACACGCTATTGGAATATAAGAATCTTATAACCGAGACCTTGTCTTCTGGCCTATATTATATTTCACAGTCTGGTATATTGGCAGCACTATATAAATGACTTGTTATTAATGACTATGCAAATGAATGGGCTTAGTTGCACCCAGAGACTTTTCTTACTGAATGCTTTGATCTCTTTACAAAATCAATGGATCTCTTTCATTGCAAAAAGGCAGAAAGTCTCCAGGAAACGTGTCTCTCTTTTTTAAAGCTGTCATTCACTCACCTTTCTTCCTTTTCACTCATCTCTTCATCTCATTCTGAAAAAAAAGAAGAAGAAGAAAAGAGAGGAAATTCACAAGACAGTAGAGTTAAATCTGGAAGGCAAACACCAAACCATCTTTTGGATGAATGATGGCCTCTTCACCCACTTTGCATATTTATTGGCATTTGTCATGGTCTCCAGCCTTTTAGAATATCAGAATGTTCCACTTTAAAAATCTTATTTGCACTTTTTAGTCATGGAAGGATATTGTGAAATGCCTTATTCACTTCCATTGATTTTGTGCTTTTAAGGGTATCATATAAAACTCTTTAATAGGTAAAACCAACCCACCTGAAAATGGATTCTATATACCCTGTAACAGATTAAGACTAGTACACTGGTGTCATATTAAGTGAAAAAGCAGATCATAGGCTGGGCTGCTTGTTTGCCATGCATCTATGCACTGGGCATTTTGCAGGTTGTAAGTAGAGCTTTTGTTTTCCCTCTTTAAGAGCATGTTTCTAGTCCTCAGTTTTGAGACACTGAGAAGTTGCTCACTGCAGCTCTGAAAGACAATAGCATTAATACGTTCTTTACGACAATTTGTTTTTTGTTTTTTCTATTGCAGTGTGCTATTTATTTATTAAACTTGTATGTTGCGAAAAGTCCATGGTATGTCCTCTTTTTAAAATTTCCCTTCCTTCTCCTCTTATGTTTTAACGAAGAGAGAGAACTCAGAATAAATCATGGGTGTGAGTTTAAATGATGGGTGAAAATATAGCTTTACTTAGCTTTAAACTAGAGCCAAGATATTGAGGGATCTTGTTCTACTGGTTCATTTTAAGAAACCTCCTCCCTGCTTCTTTTTCTCAGACACATATCATGCCATAATTCTTTTTTTTTGCTAGATATGAAATTGGCATGTATATTTGCAAAACTGGCAAGTATTGGCATTTTAAAATGCAGTGGCACTATCTTTAGGCATAATCCCTGAGAGATCTCTATAGTTAGTGCTATTTAAATTAAATAAATAAACATGCAGTGCATTTATCCTTATGAAGTCATTCCAGGCTGTACTGTACTAATCATACTGTGAGGTACTTAATAATTTGTTACTGCCATTTGGTTTTTCTCCGCACTTTTCCTAAGAAAGCCGTGATGAAAATGTGTGTCAGTGTTAACTCTTAAAAACAACACATATCTCTTAAACTCAGCCTGGAGTTTTTCTCTGTAAAATACAATATCCAGTGAGTGCTGCACGCAAGAACTGACATTCCTACTTCTTTTGCATTATAATCTATGGAAAAAAGTGCTTTTCTAAAACTTCACTGTACAATTTGTGCCCATAGGATTCAGATTCACCAGATTCTGAGAATTTTGGTGGGGTTAACCCATCCTCCTTCACTGCGTCCCTTTGACATCCTCCATGCTCTCTGGCTCTTCCTCATGCTGTTTCTCTGGACCATTTTCCCCATCCTCAACATCTGGTTATGCAGCTCCATCAGAAGCAAGGACCTAAGTCCTTTTGCCTGCCCTTACCAGCTTATCAGGTCTTTTTTCCACCCCAGGCAGCAAATTCCTGCACAAGAGACTTAAAATTTAATTCATCTAACTATGGCCCTGATCCCACATTTTTATCTTTTTGATGTAATCCTGTCCCTGTGTGGGCCTGACATGCCAATCAAAGGTTGGTACAATCTTTGGCTCGTACATATAAAACGATCTATATGAGGGAGTGGTTAATATTTTGAATTTTTATCAGGTTTGCCTGATCCGCCAGTTGCGTCCCTTTCTGGATCGGGACTCGTTACACACGGTCACTCATGCCCTCGTCACTTCCTGCCTGGACTACTATAATGCTCTCTACATGGGGCTCCCCTTGAGGAGCACCCGGAGGCTCCAACTGGTCCAGAATGCGGCTGCGTGGGTGGTTACGGGAGCGACGTGGTGCTCCCATGTGACTCCCCTCCTGTGCGAGCTGCACTGGCTCCCGGTGGTCTTCCGGGTGTGCTTCAAGGTTCTGGTTACCACCTTTAGAGTGCTCCATGGCTTAGGATCAGGGTACCTACAAGACTGCCTTCTGCCACCAATAGCCTCTCACCGACCAGTACGCTCCCATAGAGAGGGTCTTTTCAGAGTGCCGTTGGTCAAACAATGTCAACTGGTGGCCCCCAAGGTGAGAGCCTTCTCTGTGGGGGCACCTGCCATCTGGAACGAGCTCCCCCTGGAGATACGGAGGATCACGGATCTGCGCACTTTCCTATGCGCCCTCAAAACATTCTTATTCCAGCAGGCTGGTCTGGCCTAACCTCCCTTTTTAAATTGTTTTAAATTGGTTTTAAAATTGGGGTGTTTTAAATCTGGCCAAAGTATTTAATGTATTTTAAATGGTTTTTTAACGTTTGTATTATGTATATTTTACTTTTTTGGCTGTTCACTGCCCTGAGTCCTTCGGTAGTAGGGCGGTATATAAATTCAATTATAAATAAATAAATAAAAAAATTAGATCTGAGGATCCAGATTCAAGTTTACCTTCAGCTGTAGGAGATGACCAGGCTGAGCCTGAGGGAAGAGTCAAATGCATCATCAGTCTTGAGTCTTTTAGCACCCACAAGAGATCTAAGTCTGGCCTACTTTGAATTCCATTAACTCTTATCTACTGGCAATTTGTTTTGACTGTTAGTGGTTCAGATTCTTGTAAAGAGCAGCAATATGCAATAATTCTATATTCATCTGAACTAGCCAGACTTCTGATTTCCTGCCCTTGACATCATCCATGGAAACGCATCAGGTGACTTCAAGTCAGTTGCTCTGTCTTAACTAACATATCTTGAAAGGTAATCGTGGAAATAAAATGAAGGGAAAACCCCATGAAAGACATTTGAGCTCTTGGAAGAAAGGTGGGATATACAGATCAAGTAAGAAATATATATTGTACATATGTAGATATCTGATATAAGAATTTATGCTGAATGTTTATGGTAACTCTTTAGAGTAGAGTAGAGTAGAGTAGAGTAGAGTAGAGTAGAGTAGAGTAGAGTAGACGAGAAGGGAAGGGAAGGGAAGGGAAGGGAAGGGAAGGGAAGGGAAGGGAAGGGAAGAGAAGAGAAGAGAAGAGAAGAGAAGAGAAGAGAAGAGAAGAGAAGAGAAGAGAAGAGAAGAGAAGAGAAGAGAAGAGAAGAGAAGAGAAGAGAAGAGTTGGAAGGGACCTTGGAGGTCTTCTAGTCCAAACCCAAACCTATACCATTTCAGACAAATGGTTGTCCAATCTCTTCTTAAAAACTTCCAATGAATTCTTGGCTACAATTAACGTTATAAGCCAGAAGTTACATATCTATTACAACTTGGCTATCATATGTACAGTCAGGTCCAGAAATATTGGGACATCGACACAATTCTAACATCTTTGGCTTTATACACTACCACAATGGAGTTGGAATGAAACAAACACAATGTGCGTTAACTGCAGACTGTCAGCTTTAATTTGAGGGTATGTACATCCAACTCAGGTGAAAGGTGTAGGACTTACAGCAGTTTTTATATGTGCCTCCCACTTGTTAAGGGACCAAAAGTAATGGGACAATTGGCTTCTCAGCTGTTCCATGGCCAGGTGTGTGATATTACCTCATTACCCCAATTACAATGTGCAGATAAAAGGCCCAGAATTCATTTCAAGTGTGCTATTTGCATTTGGAATCTGTTGCTGTCAACTCTCAAGATGAGATCCAAAGAGCTGTCACTATCAGTGAAGCAAGCCATCATTAGGCTGAAGAAACAAAACAAACCCTTCAGAGAGATAGCAAGAACATTAGGCATGGCCAAAACAACTGTTTGAAACATTCTCAAAAAGAAGGAATGCACCGGTGAGCTCAGCAACACCAAAAGACCTGGGAGACCACGGAAAACAAGTGTGGTGGATGACCGAAGAATTCTTTCCCTGGTGAAGAAAACACCCCTCACAACAGTTGGCCAGATCAAGAACACTCTCCAGGAGGTAGGTGTATGTGTGTCAAAGTCAACAATCAAGAGAAGACTTCTCCAGAGTGAATACAGAGGGTTCACCACAAGATGTAAACCATTGGTGAGCCTCAAAAACAGGAAGGCCAGATTAGAGTTTCCCAAACAACATCTAACAAAGCCTTCACAGTTCTCGAACAAGATCCTATGGACAGATGAGACCAAGATCAACTTGTACCAAAGTGATGGGAAGAGAAGAGTATGGAGAAGGAAAGGAACTGCTCATGATCCTAAGCATACCACCTCATCAGTGAAGCATGGTGGTGGTAGTGTCATGGCGTGGGCATGTATGGCTGCCAATGGAACTGGTTCTCTTGTATTTATTGATGATGTGACTGCTGACAAAAGCAGCAGGATGAATTCTGAAGTGTTTCGGGCAATATTATCTGCTCACATTCAGCCAAATGCTGCAGAACTCATTGGACAGTGCTTCACAGTGCAGATGGACAATGACCCAAAGCATACTGCAAAAGCAACCAAAAAGTTTTTGAAGGGACAGAAGTGGAATGTTATGCAATGGCCAAGTCAGTCACCTGACCTGAATCCCATTGAGCATGCATTTCACTTGCTGAAGACAAAACTGAAGGGAAAATGCCCCAAGAACAAGCAGGAACTGAAGACAGTTGCAGTAGAGGCCTGGCAGAGCATCACCAGGGATGAAACCCAGCGTCTGGTGATGTCTATGCATTCCAGACTTCAGGCTGTGATTGACTGCAAAGGATTTGCAACCAAGTATTAAGACGGGAAAGTTTGATTTATGATTATTATTCTGTCTCATTACTTTTGGTCCCTTAACAAGTGGGAGGCACATATGCAAACTGCTGTAAATCCTACACCGTTCACCTGTGTTGGATGTACATACCCTTAAATTAAAGCTGGCAGTCTGCAGTTAAAGCACATTGTGTTTGTTTCATTCCAACTCCATTGTGGTGGTGTATAGAGCCAAAGATGTTAGAATTGTGTCGATGTCCCAATATTTCTGGACCTGACTATATATAAGCAATTAGATGTTCCTTATGTGAGTAGGCACATCACACCTTTACATTATTTATTTATTTGGAGTAAAAATAGTTTTCAACTTACAACAGATTGTAAGTAACTTATGACCTATCCTCATAGTTATGACCATTACATCACACACACACACACACCCATGGTCACATCATTGCAGTTTGGGTGCTGGCAACCGGCTTGCATTTATGATGGTTGCAGCATCTTGTGATCATGTGATCGTGATCTATGACTTTCCCAGCAAATTTCCAACAAGCATAGTTAATTGAAGGAACTGGATTTGCTTAATGACTGTGATAAAAATGATTGTAAAATCAGGTCCAGTCCTATAATGACTCACTTAACAACCACATAGATTGACCAAAATTTTCAGTCCCAATTGTAGTTATATATAAAACATACCTCTAAAATGAAGTTTAAAAATGGCAGGGACTAAAAATGTGTTATATCCCATTGGTAGGGAACGCTGCTTATCCTGACCAAAGCACCTCAAGAAAGACCCTTCCTAAATCTTGAGTTGCTCAGTCATAACTCAAGCTTTCGTTGAAGAGCATTCGGAAGCTTCAACTGGTACAGAATGCGATGCCACGGACAGTCTTTGGAGTCCCCAAAGTGGCCCATGTTACACCGCTGTTCCGCAAGCTGCATTGGTTGCTGGTTTGCTTCCAGGTGCAATTGAAGGTGTTGGTTATTACTTCTGAAGCCCTGCATGGTATGGCTCCATGTTACTTGAGGAATTGTCTCATTCCAATGGGACTGGAATGTCCCCAGTCTTGCTGGCAGAGAAGGCATGCTGCAGATCCCATCAATCAAAGGAGTTCTGGCTGGCAGGGTTCAGCAGCAGAGCCTTCTCTGCTGTGGCTCCTGTCTTTTGAAACATCTTGACCCATGAGTAAGGTGACCAGACGTCCCGCTTTTGGCGGGACAGTCCCGATTTTTAGCAATTTGTCCCGCGTCCCGCGGCGTTTCAAAAAAGTCCCGATTTTTCATTCTGCCTCTTGAGCCCCAGCTGATGGCTAGAAGAAAAAAAAAACTGTTTAAACTCTTGCCCGGGGCTTCAAAGGGCCGCCCTACAGGCAATCAGTGTAAAGAGTTCCTGAAGCAGTTTTTTTTTTTCCCCTAGCTAAGCTGCAGAAACGAAACCGAAACCAGGATCTTTGGTGCAACGTGACAAAATGAGGCAGAGAGAGATTTATTTTTATTTTTATTTTTCCTCCCCAAAAAAGGGTAGGTGAAAAACTGCAAACAATGGGAAATTTAGGAGGAGAGTTCAAGATTTTAAAATACAAAAGGAAAAAAAAGCTGTATTTAACTAGGGAATTGTAATAATTGAGATACTATTAATTGTATATTGTGTTGAAAGCAGAAATGGTTAAATTGTGGTTTGGAGGAATATATGGGGGAAATTATTTGGTTTATTATTGGTAAATATAATTAATTGATTTGTAAGAAATTGGATTGCATGGAAATAATTGGAATATTCATGTTCATATTGATTAATATACAAAAAAGATAGTTTTATAACTAATTGATTTATATTAAAATGTTGAATTTGTATTAAACAACTGTATTACATAATTACATAATTAAACAATGTGGGGATGGATATAAAAATAGATGACAATGGGAAGGGGTATAATATAGAATAGAAGGGAAAAATAGAATTTGATTAAGATTAGAGATGAGGATGAAGGGTAATATTGGTTTTTTTTAAAAAAATAGATGAGGAATAAATATGGCAAAAAGGAAATATAGAAATTGTAAATTTAATTGAAGTGACTAAACACTGTTTAAATTTGTGAACCGGCCAAATACTCTGTTCAAAGAAAATAAATTGTATGTTTGTATGTGTGTTTCTAATTACTGCTATTTATTCATATTTGTTCTCTTTTATTCTTTAAAGTTTAACCATTCATTCTTTATCTTAATATCTTTATATTTGTTTGGGTTTGGCTTTCTTCCCTTTCATCTTTTTTATTGTACAGCAATCTTTCTCCTCAAACCTACCACTTCTCTCTTTTCTTTCCTTCTTACTTTCTCTCCCCCCTCTTCTTCTCCTCCCTACTTCCTCTTCCTTTCTCCTTCTCCTCCTCTCTTCCTCCCCCTCTTACCCTCCCTCCTACTCTAATTTCCCTTCCCTTCCTTCACCCCTCTCTATTGCTGTATCCTTTTATGCATATGGACTACTCAGAGGGCTGAAAAAGTTATTTTTGACTGGTCCTCGCACTTTTGACCAGTCCTCGAACTTACGACTGTCTTCACATTTTACGTTTTTTGCCCTATCTTATCACCATGGTGAAGAGAAGCAGTTGTGAAATGAGTGACATGGTTGTTAAGGATGTTGCATGGGCATAAATGTGAGGATGGTCATAAGTGTGAGGACCAGTCAAAAGTGCGAGGACCTGTCAGAAATGACTTTTTTCAGCCCTCTGGTTAGTCCTTTTGTGCATATGGACTACTCAGAGGGCTGAAAAAGTTATTTTTGATTGGTCCTCGCACTTTTGTCCAGTCCTCAAACTTACGACTGTCCTCACATTTTACGTTTTTTGCCCAGTCTTATCACCATGGTGAAGAGAAGCAGTTGTGAAATGAGTGACATGGTTGTTAAGAATGCTGCATGGGCATAAATGTGAGGATGGTCATAAGTGTGAGGACCAGTCAAAAGTGCGAGGACCTGTCAGAAATGACTTTTTTCAGCCCTCTGAGTAGTCCCTATACACATAGCCATGGCCACCCGGTCACATGACCACGTAGCCATGGCCACCCAGTCACATGATCAGCTAGCCACGCCCACAAAATAAGCCACACCCACAATGGTGTCCCTCTTTACCAATCTTAAAATCTGGTCACCTTACCCATGAGGTGAGTATGGCTCCCTCCTTTCTGACTTTTCATAAGAGCCTGAAACCATAGCTCTGCCGGTTGGTTTTGGACCAGAGGTGGGTTTCAGCAGGTTCTGACCAGTTCTGGAGAACCAGTAGAGGAAATTTTGGGTAGTTCGGAGAACCGGTAGTAAAAATTCTGACTGGCCCCACCCCCATCTATTCTCTGCCTCCCAAGTCCCAGCTGATCGGGAGGAAATGGGGATTTTGCAGTAACCTTCCCCTGGATTGGAGAGGGAATGGAGATTTTACAGTATCTTTCCCCTTCCACACCCACCAAGCCACACTCACAGAACCGGTAGTAAAAATTTTTGAAACCCACCACTGTTTTGGTCCCTCAATGGGAGAGTACTACTCTGGAGGTGGTTGATTGACTAATAGAAGCTTCCACCTCCCCCCATAGATTCTATTTTTAGTTTTAGTTATAATTTGTCTTTTATTATTATTTTTATTATAATTTCCACTGTGGAATTCTGCTGTAGAAGGAATGAACTCAGTGGTGGGATTCAAGTAATTTAACAACCGGTTCTCTGCCCTAATGATTTATTCCAAGAACCAGTTTGCCAAACTGCTCAGAAAGTTAACAACCCGAAGTGGTGCGAACTGGCTGAATCCCACCACTGGATGAACTCTTAACTGGATTCTGTTGCAGCAGTGAAAATTTCAAATTCATTCTGTGGGGGTTTCAAACACACAAAGAAACACACTCACTTTTAGTCAAGAGAATGAACACATAAAAGAGGCTTTTAAGCAAACATTCAGAACAATAAAACGTCATTTGATTAAAAACAGTCGTAGTGTTAGGTGTATATTGCTTTTCTAGTCTCAAAAAAGAAAAAAATTCCTTTGGAAGGAAGGAATCACTTCCTCGCTTGGTATGAAATGATGCCCTATGGCAATTCAGAAAAAGTGGGGCTCAACCTGTACAATAGAGTACCGGCTTTATGAAACATTTTGCATGTTCCAATGTTGTCAAATAATACACAGTCACCTGATGGTTGATGCAGCCTGCCTAGAGCCAACATTCAATCATTCTGAGGAATGAAATTGTTGAAGATACTCAAAGATACCCAAATCAGACTATGGCATATAATGCTAATAAAATCTGTTTTATGAACAGGAGGATTTAAAGAATGAAATTGAAAGCATGTGGCTGTAGGAAATTGCCTGTGCATATCTTAACTTGAATATAAATTTTAAAAGAAATGGGGTCTTCCCTTACATTGGACATGGAGCTGACGTTTTATTGTGATGAGAAGCTATCATAACAGCGCTCTCATCAATAATGTTATTTCAACCTTAAAATTAACATCTGTTCTCTAACGTTTTATCATTTCCTAGACTCCATTATCCATAGTAATAGTTATCGAAGTATAGGCTGGAAAAAATCTAGCAATTCTTTTAAAAAAAGAATTCCCCAGTGCCAGTGCATTTCTTCGATGGCAGAAGCAGAAAACATGATCACCCGCTGGGAGTTATCATGATTCAATTTATAACCTTTTATAGAGTTTGAATAAAGTAGCCATAACTTTAGTTGCTTATCTATTTCCCTCCCTTCGGTGATAGTATGCTTAACTTACAGGTATTAAAACTGAAGTTTTTGAGTCACAGTTTTGTCACAAGCCTAACATAATTTGTGACTAAGCTACGCAAATGGATTCTTTTTGTTGTTATTGCGAAACTGGGAAGTGGTTAGTTTTGTCATGTCGGATGACAGGACTTGCTTAGAAAACCATGCTTCACTTGGTAGGGGTCTGAAAGCAGTAAGATCGTACTGTATATTACATTTTCCAATCTATTATCCAGGTGTACGTTTTAAAATACCTTGAAAACAAAGGCTTGGGGAATGGGAATGAGGAAAAAAAGCTTATGAAAAACAAAGGCCATTGTTTGAGAACAAGAAGCAGTAAAGTTGAAAGAAGATGATTAGAAATACCTCCAATTAATGGCGGCAAAAGAATTAGGTGTGAAACGGACATGGTTGAGGTGGTGTTTGATGTTTACAGCATTAAGTTTGACATTTTTTTATTCTAATAAAAATATTTTTTTATTTTTTTATTCTAATGTTTCCTTTAATTGTATTCATTTTATGTATTCAATTCATGCTTAACCTTATATATATTATCTAATACGTACTTGACAAAATAAATAAAATAAAATAAAATAAAATAAATAAAATTTAGCTGTGGGTGCATCCCCTACCACAAAGTTATTTGAAGAAATGGCATAACCAGTTAATACAGTGTTTTGTTCTGTGGTTTCTGCAGTACCATCTAATTGAAAAGTGTATGGGAAAAACAAATGGGACAAGCTACCAATTATGCATTTGTTCAATTCCTTATTTTTCCAAAATCAAAAATTTATAATTTTTTTGAGGGGAAAATAAACCCAAATGAAATTTGAACTCGTTGATATTGTTTAAGATATAATTTTATGCATAGTTTCTCTTGTGTTATCATTTTTCTGTAAATATTTCATCCTTATAGTGAGTGGTGCAGTGGCTTAGAGGTGGAGCTCTCACCTCAATCAGGAGGCTGTGAGTTTGATCCTAGGTAGCAGCAGATATTTCTCTCTGGGCACAATGAGTGCATATCTGCTTTGAACTCTGCATTGGCAACAGGAAGGGCATCCAGCCAGTAAACACTCAGCTCCATTCAGTTGCCCCAACTTCACCCTGATGTAAGGGATTATGGGCAGTGGTGAAATCCAATTTATTTTACTACTGGTTCTGTGGGTGCAGCTTGGTGGGTGTGGTGTGACTTGGTGGATGTGGCTTGATGGGCATGGCAGGGGGAAATCCCTGCAAAATCTCCATTCCTATCCCTCTCCAGGGGAAGGATATTGCAAAATCTCCATTCCCACCCCACTCTGGGGCCAGCCAGAGGTGGCATTTGCCGGTTCTCCAAACTACTCAAAATTTCTGCTACCGGTTCTCCAGAACCTGTCAGAACCTGCTGGATTTCACCCCTGATTATGGGTCATTAAAAGACCATATATATATATATGTGTGTGTGTGTGAATTTTTCCTAAATACGTGCACTTTTGTATTTCTTTAAAAATTAAAACTGTTTAGCGACATTCTAAGCAGGCAGATCTCCTTGGGGGAAGGTCTCCATGTAATTGGCTTTACCCATTGTGCTGGGACACGCATGTTATATTTGAAAGCTATGATGAATGCCTAGTTAATAGCACTATTGCTGCTACAGTGGCAACAATTAAGTGCAAAGGGGCACTTAAAAAGAAAAATACAAGAGAAGCTAACTGATGAACCCTCCCACACCTATACAAGCATGAAATATCTAAACTGAAATATCCATCAGTTTACATGTGAGACGCCAGCTTTTGAGAGAAGCCCTACCAGGTTCTAATCTCAGTCCTTCAGAGGCAAAACAATGTGGAACTGAGCCAAAAGCCTTGCTGAAGTCAATAGGTTAAATCCCCTGAATGTTCATTATCCATCAAACCAATTATTCTATCAGACAAATAGACCAGAATAGATAGGTTCAGCATGGATCAACTCTATCTAGTCTGGTTGCTAGCCACCTTTTACTTTAAAAGAGAATATTTGTAGCTCAGGGTTGAAATGAGGGGTCCTTAGTGCTCTCTAAGCTTGCTTGTTTTCTTGTAGACGTTTCATTATCCTAACTAGGTAACACGAGTAGCACTGATCATGTTACCTAGTTAGGGTAATGAAACATCTGCAAGCAAGCTCAGCAGGGGTGGGTTCTACTTAACCTTTACTACTGGTTTGTATTGTGCCCGCGCATGCACTCTTCTGCGCACATGCTCTTCTGCGCATGCACAGATTGCCTATGATGACATCCAGGTCAGTGGGTGGAGTCTCCCGCCAGTTTTACTACCGGTTCTTGCGAACTAGTCCGAACCGGGGGCAACCCACCACTGAAGCTCAGAGAGCACCAAGGACTCCGCACCATTTACTTTTCTTCCTCTAGAAAAATAGACACCTATCTATATTTTGATAATTCCTCCCCAATAAAATCCTAGAGACACGAAACTGAGTTACTCATAATTTCCCAAATCAATCTTCTTGGAACCAGGCACTACCTTTGTCTGCTTGTCATCTAAACCTTTTGTGCTCCTGTAAGGGTCACTCCCTTGCTAAATAGATGGTTGGCAGTGTCAGATATGACAATGTAAGTCAGCTGTTGGGTGGGTGGGGGAGAAAAGCCTAGAATCTATTTGCCATCCCTCCCCCTGAATTTATGCATAATTTAAAAATGCATGTTTATAAATTCCCCCGCCCCACACACAAATGGATGTATACAACAAAAGAACTTTCACAGAAATGTATTATATGGTGCCTTGTATTGTTTTTCTTTTTAATTAGCAGGAAAGGCTCCAAGTCTGCTTAGCAGTTTGGGGGCTATACCATTGGGGTCTAGCAAAGCAAATTGTGAGTGTGCAACTGAATGTCTATTGTGGGATGTCGCACAGTATTGGCTACTTCTCACATTATGCGGTCTGTTACAATGAAGAATTATAATGTACAAACAAATCAACACACATGGCTTTGGCTTTCATTAATGGCAACTTTGCTGGGGGGACGCTGAGTATTGAAGCCAGCTGCAAACAACTAGTAGTAAATTGAAATACCATTTTCTGCCAATGGGTTTTAAATATTCTTTTGGAGCCGGAATCTAGAAAACAATAACCAAAGCACCCCAGTTTAACAAGAGAATTCATAAAGAAATATAAAGAACCTCCCAATGAAAATGATTCTGGAAATATTGAGATATAATTCATTCCAACTAGAAGCATTTGCTCAGTTTTAATTGGTTATAATATGCATATATTTATAATCTTCTTAAATAAACCCAGTAAGCATGTTGAACTATCTATATCTATGTAACTTGGGGCAAATGGACATTTTTCAGTAACCAAAAAAGATACAGAATCACAAATACAGATCCCAAATATTTGGTGAATACTGGAAATATCCTAAATCAATAAATGTGTCTGACAATGCACAATCTGATTTTGAGATTTGACAGTTGGAAAGTAATAGTGCTTAATATGTGATAGCATTTGACCTGCAATGGTATTTTGCATTTGATAGCTGACAGCTTTGAAGGATGCACTTGAGATACATGCCAGAAGTCCAGAGACATCAAAACTGTAAGTGAAATCCTATGCTGGGCTTCTCAGAGAAGGAAGGCTTGTTTAAATAAAGTACATTAAAGTAAAATTATGTAGAAGTAAAAATATAGAGAGATTTGCTACCTTGAGCAAAGCAGATTTTGTAAAGCTCGGTTAAAATATAAACTAGAATGGAAACGGGGGATTATGTAAATACTTAATGTCACGTTAAAAATATTGAAGTATTATATGATTATGAGCTGAAGTTTCGCAGATGATGGGGCTGCCATTAGAAAGTTTCTATTTAGAAACAAATTCTAGAAAAAACCTACTGTGCCCTAAGCAAAGATACCAAATGAATTAAAATCAAAGTGCAATCGCTCACTTACTCAAAGAGTAGAGTCAAATGGTCAGTCGCTAACTTCCCCCATCTGTTGTTACTCCTTCATGCTTCAAAAAGAAGATCCAGTGTAAAAATATCCTCCTGAATCATTCAAAACCAAAAAGCTTCTTCCTAATGAATTCTACTCTATAAGCTATTGAATCCACTGACAGTGTGATTTGGACTTTAGCATGGAATCAAATATGAATCTTTAGAGCCGAGAATCTTTTGAGCCAGGCCACAAAAAACTATCTATACAATAAATGATGAGAAAAAAAAGCTTTTGATGCTTTACAACTTTTTTTATTGGCCTTACATTATCATTTATACTTTTTTTTATTAAGATTTAAGCAGGGCTGTACATTTCCTCAGGGTCTTGTACTGATTATAAAAACTACTTCTTCTGTCTCTAGGACAGTGTTTCTCAACCTTGGTAGCTTGAAGATGGGTGGACTTCAACTCCCAGAATCCCCCAGCCAGCAGTGCTGGCTGGGGGATTCTGGGAGTTGATGTCCACCCATCTTCAAGCTTCCAAGGTTGAGAAACACTGCTCTAAGAAATAAATGCAAGGTAAGCGCTATTATCAATTTGGTGAATCTGAAAAGCTGTCTTACCATTTGGATTGATTGATTGGCTGATTGATCGATTATCTGACCAACCATCAGGTTGGTGTTGACACTTAGCAACTACATAGGTGGATTTTCTTGATGACTATCTGTCCCTATCCTGGTCTTTTAGGTGTTCCTACTACTCATTTGAAAGTATTGTAACTAAGCTCATCCACCTGGTGGCAGGTCATCTGCTCGTTCTTTCTACCTTTTTTAACTTTAGAGTCGTAGAAGAGCTAGGTCTTTGCGTAATCCATAAGGTGATTAATGTTGGATATTTTGAACCTGGTCATTTGTGCCTCAAGACAAAAAAATTTGAGTTGATTTATTTGATTATTCGTTGGTTTATTTTGGCTATCCATGACATCCTCAGGAGTCTTCCCCAACAAGTTCAAAAGTGCCATACTTTGCCTAGCCTGTTTCTTCAACGTTCCACTTTTGCTTCCATAGAATGTCACATTGCCTTCACTACACCAATCTCTATAGGTCCAGGATGGACATATTGCAGCAATAATGGTAAATATCTGTAGCTCGAGAGTAGGGTGAGGGTGGAGGGTTCATTCTCGGAGCTTGTGGGTTGGTTTCCAAACATTTTGTTACCAGGCTGGGTAACATCTTCATTGGAGTTTAGGGAATGTCAATGTTGATGATGTTCTGCTTATAAGAGCTTTGTGTGGTCAGTAGGTCTTGGGATGGGTCTTATGAGAGGTCAGCCTCCCCTGATGTGACCCATACCTGACCCATCACAAGACCTTCACCTGACGTAACCCTCCCATCACAAGACCTACGTCACCAGGCTAGGTAACATTTTCATTGGAGTTTAGGGAATGTCAATATTGTTGGTGTTCTGTTTATAAGGGCTTTGTGTCTTTATTAGGTCTTGTGAGGGATCTTGTGAACCTCACCTCCAGCCCACAAGCTTGGAGAATGAACCTTCACCCTCATATTGCAGTATTTGAACATTTTCCCCCCCAAGAACTTTGTGGCTCCCTTCTAGTTCCCTTGAAGTGTTGACAGTAGGGAAGGCTTAAGAACATTAATAACACCTAGGATTATTTCCTTTTAAAACGCATCTGGTAGATTATAATAAAATTATATAATAAAATAATTATTTTATTCGCTAAAAGGCATTAAGAGCAAAACATGTGTATTTTAACAAATGAAAAAAGATTTCTTTAGGAGCTTTTTCCCTCCCAAGGAAACTACAATTTGCCTTCTCACATAGCCAGCCTCCAAATATTTTCCTATTGAAAATCTTACCTGTCACAATTGATTTTGCTCCCTTTTTGCATCCATGCATTTCCCAACAACAAATGGGATGCAACCCACTGTTTCTTCTTTTCAGTCTGGGGAGGGGAAGGGCGGGGAGCAGAGATCCAAGCAAACAATGAGCCCCTTTGCGACTGACCCAGCTCCATAGTTTTGTATGTGGAATGTGAGGGATTCAGCTGCCATTCTGCTCAGCCTATTTGGTAGATCTTGTGCTAATTCTCCATGATGAAAAGCTGCCCGCCTCATGGGAACTACCTACAGCCTTCAATGCTGGCCAGGTCTGGCAGTTTTATCATGCACACCAACCAAAGACATAATCAATTCCCCACTTGGCACTTTACACTGAATACCCACTTTTTCAGCTTGATAGCAGGACTAAATTAGTTATTTAGCAACTAGACCCCTAATTTAAAGTGAGCAAGTGCCTTGACAAGCCTCATTGTTCAAGGTACTTCGCTTTCCCCCCTCCCTTCTCACCTCTTTGCTTTCCAAGGAGAGGCCCTACACATCCAGGGGAAGTGATAAATAGACAATTAGAAAATAGATATATTTTGTTAGATCTGCAAAGCTCCCTGGTGCTGTCAGATGTACAATAAAAGGGGCTCTGCTAAATTGGTGGGCAATGAACACCATCTGTACTGTCATCACTCCTACAGACACAAAGCCATATGCGGCCATTTATGGGACCTCCCCCAGAATAGATTGGACCAATAAGACCAGAGGGAATGGAAAATACTTGACAAAGTTGGCTGCTCTTCATTGAACAAGAATAAAATATCTAATGGAGTGTAATGGAGGGCATCAATCATTGCTGGGTAACTCCCTGGTTTAATACTTTCTCTGAGCTAGCTGGGCACAAGGTTTTGCCTGTAATAAGTCAATAATTAATATAGACGTTGAATGGCAAGATGATGTTTGTTAAGTACTAGCAAATGATGTGTAGCATCCAGGAGCGAGGCCTAAAATAATAGAATAGAATAGTATAGTATTTTTTATTGGCCAAGTGTGATTGGACGCACAAGGAATTTGTCTTGGTGCATATGCTCCCAGTGTACATAAAAGAAAAGATACGTTCATCAAGAATCATAAGGTACAACACTTAATAATAGTCATAGGGTACAAATAAGCAATCAGGAAACAATATCAATATAAATCGTAAGGATACCAGCAACAAGGATACAGTCATACAGTTATAAGTGGGAGGAGATGGGTGATAGGAACGATGAGAAGATTAATAGTAGTGCAGACTTAGTGAATAGTTTGACAGAATTGAGGGAATTATTTGTTTAGCAGAGTGATGGCGTTTGGAAAAAAAAACTATTCTTGTGTCTAGTTGTTCTGGTGTGCAGTGCTCTATAGTGTCGTTTTGAGGGTAGGAGTTGAAACAGTTTATGTCCAGGATGTGAGGGGTCTGTAAATATTTTCACAGCCCTCTTTTTGACTCGTGCAGTATACAGGTCCTGAATGGAAGGCAGGTTGGTAGCAACTGTTTTTTCTGCAGTAAATAAATTCTGGTTCCTGAGAACAGGAAAACAAAACAGACAGGCAAAGCCCAACATTGTATGTCAAGATATGCTTTCTTTAAGATTGGCTAGATGTTGGCAAGGGGGAGATAAAGCATTGTTTTCAAGTGTTATTACTTTGATGGGCAAAAGGAGCAGGCATTTCCATAAAACCAGGCAGTTGGTTTTAATGGGAACGTTTTTATTTGCCAGGCTTCCTAAGAAGATGCACTTTCTGTGAAATTGTTAAATACTTGAGGGGAGGACATGCTGTGCCCCCATCCAGAGAAAGACAGAGCTCAGAATCTTTTGATACCCGTTGAATTTATATCAGACAGGTCTACGATCAGCAGGAACAGTTTTCTGGACAGGCAAAGTAATAAAAAGTCCACACAAGTTAAACCAACGCTTTCTTGAGTGATTCATGTCACTCAAATGAACGAGTCTACCAATATACCTTTAGGATAGTGGGGAAAAACCAGTGGTGAAATCCAAATTTTTTTACTACTGGTTCTGTGGGCATGGTGGGCGTGGTGTGGCTTGGTGGGCGTGGCAGGGGAAGGATACTGCAAAATCTCCATTCCTACCCCACTCCAGGAGAAGGATACTGCAAAATCCCCATTCCCACCCTATTTTGGGGCCAGTCAGAGGTGGTATTTGCCGGTTCTTCAAACTGCTCAAAATTTCCACTACCAGTTCTCCAGAATCTGTCAGAACCTGCTGGATTTCAAACAGAAGAGGAAGCATTATGGAAATGGACAAGAATGGACTGGAATGGAAAAAGGAGTTTCAATTTGCTATGCATTGAGAAGATTTGGAGCAGGATGATGCATGTTATTTACTCCAAGAACACATAAATATTTTGAAACACTTACGCATGTCCGAATGCAGGGTTCTTATGCATTATGGTTTCTTGATAGACATTCCACAGGCACACATATATGCCTGCTGTGTTTCCTTTCAAGATTCCACACATACATACGTCACTCATGTACAAGTCCCAGAGCCATACAGCAAACCTAAAACATGACAATCCTCTCAATATTGCTTGTTCTCTTTCTACCATGCAGCTCTGCAGTTGTTCTCGGATCATGTATAGTGACTCCGGCAGTATGACGGAGCATCTGGAATGTTCATAAATATGTCACACTCTCAGCAATTCAGTCAAAGCTGGCATGTGCCTGATTTTTTTCAGCTGAAAACACAGCTGAAAAGTTCAGACCTTCCAATGATTGGACTCAAATCAGTTCTGGATATACAGATTGAAATTTTGCCTTACATATCTCAATGAACATATTAAACATGGCGACTGTACTGATCAATGGAAGGAGTCATGTCTGTCTTCAAATATAGTCTCAAAGAATGGATCAGTTTTTTTCTTACATCTGAAAGAATAGTGATGGCAAATCATTCTTTTTTTTAACCTGTTATACATGTTCTACTTTGATCCTTCCTTCCTTCCTTCCACTTTCTAAGTAAATTATTAAACCTGATTAACACATAGAAATAAAACAGCACGAAAAAGGAGAGTCAAGAATTCATCCTGTTAACAGGATGCTTAATTATCATTGTTCAATTAAGGGGTACATTTACCTCTTAAGCAACATAGGGAGGTATTGTAACAGCTTTGGTGGGGGAGAGTTCTAAAAACACCCCAATTTAGAAATAAGTGTCCTATTAAGGAAAAAGCTCTTACATTCTCAGCTGGAGTCCTAATAGCAAATACAATTACCAATTGCTGATAAAATTGTAGTCAAAGCCTAAGTGAATCCAAAGTTTGCAAGATTGCATTCAAAAAATGGAGAAGCAGCAGCTCAATCCCAAAGGTGCTTTTTCCAAAAGTCAATTGGACTTCTTTGGTTTTTTGCTTTGAGAACATTTTGCTTCTCCTCCAAGAAGCTTCTTCAGTTCTTTGGGACAAGCATGACCTGGATGGTTGAGAATCTCCATAGACAGTAGGCTCAAACATTAAAAAAAACAAAACAAAAAACAAAACAAAACAAAAAACAGGCAAATATAAACAGGAGGCTAAGTGCTCGAAGAATACTGAATATCCCCCCTCCCCCTTCCTGAAAACAGATCGAATGAAGTATCCTGAGGAGGAGCTGCCTGTACGCCCAAGAGACTAGACCCATGGAATTACATTTAATTCATTTCTAGGAAAATTCTTCATTTTTAAAATATTTCCTCCATTTAAATTAATAGATTTTACTCCAGGAAAAGATACTGATATGTAAAATATCACAAACAAAAACCCTCAAACAGGATAGTACTCTTCTTTTTACATCCTAGAAACATTGGTAAACATGTAAATTGTCACATGATCCCATTGAAGGCAGTAAGAATGTTTAGCATTATGGCTGTGCATTTAAACCTTGTCTTTAGATATAGGGCCATGTAAAACCACTCTCCTCACAGAATTTTCCTACACTGTTTCTCTTCCAGATTTCAGGAAGTAGAAATTGTAACAGAAGCATACCCTATACCAGTGGATCTCAACCTTTTCTTTACCATGGATCCCCTTTAAATACTTTTTGTGGCCATGAGCCATGGCCACGGACCACCAAGACTTAACTCAAGATTTAAATCATAACATTTCTTCAAGCCTTCACGGATCTGCTGTGACGACATTGTGGTCCACCAGGAGTTGACGGAGCACAGGTTGAGACCACAAAGGCATTGTGCTCTCTTAGCTTCTATATTGTTTTTTAAAATTATGTATATTATTGAAGCATTTAAAATATACACTTATTAAATAGAGAACTCAAGGAAGATAAGTACATATAGGCATATAGCTAACAGGTTAGAAATGTAGCTGAGACTTCTGCTCAGTAAGAATAAATATTGTTGCAATATATCTGTTGGTGTTCAACTGGAGGGGGATAAATACGCATTTTTGGTTTTTTGTCTTTTTAATTTACATTTTTATGTACTTGTTTAGTTCTGTTTTGTCTTTATTTTTTTCTTTTGTATTTTAATATTTTGAATAAAATAAAAATTTGTAAAAGGTTAAAAAAAAGAGAATAAATGTAGCTCAAAGAACCATCAAATAAAGGCATTACCAAGGAGAAAATCATATCCCCACCAGGCAGTATAAACTATTGTATATAAACAAGGAGCAAACTCACACTCACACTGATGATCTTACTTAATGGTGTAATGAAGCATTTGCAAGCAAATAACCAAGCTCAGAGAACATCAAGGACCCCACAGTTTAGATAATTTAATAATTCAACTACTAAAATATATATATATCTTTAGTCATCTTACTCCATGTTGAAGCCTAAAATATTAAAAATAATTCAAAACATTTTCTGGATTTCACATATGTCAAATATGCATCCAGCGTTAATCTAGTTTATGTTGATATAGTAGTTCCCCCTTTCATTTTAAGCCCATTACTGAAACTTTCCTTATGGAAGTACAGCAGGTTCAAGTTTGTGAAGAAGTGAGTAGGCTATCCAATCGTTTAGGAGGGACAAGACTGTGTGGTTAGAATAACTTAGTAACAAAACATTTTAATTTATATATAAAGGGCAACTAAATTTAGGTGGCCGTACTACTAAAGGCTAGATTAAGAATGTTGCATTTGGTACATCTTCACTGTAAAGCAAATTTAGTGACATTTTGAAATAAAAGCAGATTCCCTCAAATCAAGTTCAACTCCTAGTGACTAGGAGAGAGTTTTGGGTTTTGGGGGGCTATAATACTAAAAGTTTTATCCTGACTTTTTCCCAGGTATTTTGTTTTTGTTTACTTTCCAGTAACCTATAGCACTGGGGTTTTCTGGTGGCCTCTTGTCCAAGCGTCAGCTGGAACAAACCTTGCTTAGTTTCTTGAGATTAGCCAATGTTGGGAAGGTGCTGCCCCCTTCTGTGTCCAGAGATATTTATGTATGAGTAAGCAAACAGAACCAGTCTTCTCAGAAAATGTAAAAAAGAACAGAATTGCATACATTCTCTGCTCCCATATACTACAAACTCAGCAGTCTCCACTAATCTTCCCTCTTACATTAATATGATAAAAACATAAATCACACTTCGGTATAAGAAGCCAGCTACTTATACCGAAGCAGGGGCATCATATGAAGTCCAAGGAATTTATCATAATGCTGTTTAATTTTATATAGTTTTCAAAGTGTGTGTTTGTGTGTGTATAGTCTCTCTCTCTCTCTCTTTCTATCTGTCTCTCTCTCTCTCTCTCTAATATATAACTCATATTATTTGACATGACACCTACAGGTAGTCCTCAACTTATGACCATTCATTTAGCAACCATCTGAAGTTATGACCTACCTGGGAAAGTGGGAGCTACGACCTAGTTCTAAAATTTCAATGGTCGCTCCTCAGTGGTGGGTTGCTCCTGGTTCAGACCAATTTGCAAGAACAGGTAGTAAAACTGGTGGGAGGCTCCGCCCACTGACCCAGATGTCATCAGGGACCTTCTGCGCAGAAGTGCATGCACGTGTGTAAGCGAAGCGAGTGCATGTGCGCAGCCCCGTTGCGAACCGGTAGTAAAGATAAGTAGAACCCACCTCTGTTGCTCCTGCTCTGCAGTCATGTCATCCCACTTCAAGCACTTGGTAACACAGCCACAGTTATGGCAAATTTGCAGCACCTTGCAGTCATGTGTCATATGTTTGCTGAATGACCACTGCAAAAAAGTTTGTAAAATTTACCACCATTACAATGTGTGGCTGTAATAAGTGAGTTAGTGATGGCTGTGTATTAAGCATGACCTGTATTTCATCTGATTGTTGGACTTATAGAAAATTGCATTAGCCAAGCTTTAAATATTGCCGAACATGTGCAGAATTGAAACAGGGTTTTTAGGAAGAAGGTTTTATTTAAGCTTACCTTCAGAATAACCAAGTACATAACTACTAAAGGTGTAAATATAACCACAGAAATCTGACTAATATAAGAACTTACTTGGAGATGGCAACTTCATATATGCATGATGTTGCCTCATACAAAATGTCAATACTATCATTTACTTTATCAAGTGGTGCAAAGGAGAGGGGAGAGGATATTTTTGAATAGATAGCATTTAGATTTATAAAGTTATTTTTTTTAAAAAAAGAATGTCTGCATCATGTCTGTAATACTGTTAAACACAGCACACTCTTTCTATGGCAATAAACAGCCGTGATGAAAAATATAAGGAAAATGGACCCAGCTTTGTTACGCTTTCAAAATACAAATAACTGTGCTTTCCCTTAGACCAGGAGTCTCCAAACTTAGCAACCTGTGCTAAGACTTGTGCACTTCAACTCAACCTGTGGGCTTCAGCATGATTGACTGGGGAATTCTGAGAGTTTTAGTCCACAACTCTTAAAATTGCCAATTTTCGAGATCCTTTCCTTAGACCATTATCAAATCATAGAATTGAAAGGGATAATCAAGCTGAACCTATTGTTCAAACAGGAATGCAAATTAAAATTTCACCGGTGAAGTGGAGCCGTGGTGGTGCAGTGGTTAGAATGCAGTACTGCAGGCTACTTCTGCTGGCCTCTGGTTGCCGGCAGTTCGAGTCTCACTGGCTCAAGGTTGACTCAGCCTTCCATCCTTTGAGGTTGGTAAAATGAGGAGTCAGATTGTTGGGGGCAATATGCTGACTGTAAACCGCTTAGAGAGGGTTGCAAAGCACTGTGAAGCAGTATAAAAGTACTTTTGCTATTTCTCTTAAGTAATTGGTTCCATTTTGAAGCACTATTTCTGTTAGGAAGATACTCTAGCATTCAATCAGAATCTGCTTGTATTCAACATAAATCCATTCCCTTGGCATGAGAATGACACGATCTCCTTCTGCATAACATCCTTTCATGTAATGTTGATGCTCAATCATCCATGTAGAGTTGTCTGAAAGTTGAGTCATGGCAACTGTACTTTGTTGTATGAGATATTTTGCTACCCACCCAATCATGTATTTGAAGAGTGCTGTCATATCCCAGTCATCTTTTCTGAAGACTAGGCATAGCCAGCTCCTTCTATCTTTCTTCATAGGGCTCACTTTCTAGTTCCCTGATCATCTTTAGTATTTACAAAACAAGCTGTTTATGAAGTCATTGAATTTGCCCATGTAATGATGTCAGCTTGGCAAAGTCTATTGTTGCTTGATATTCCTTCCCCCCACCCCCCCTTTTTTTTTTTTTTTGGAAGTTGGGGACATTTACTTTCTTCCATCTGGTGCTGCCTCAAATCTTCAGTATTTGTCACAGATTATAAACTTTGCCCAGATCTCAATGTGATTCAGTTATTATTTTAGGATACAGTTAATTTGTCCTGAAAGTTTTAACCCAAAGAAGAGATGTACTGCTGATTATTATTCTCATCTCATCTGCCCTCACTAGCTGGTATTTTATTCTCCATTAAAGTAAAACATGCAAATATTAAACAGAATGGCAACACACATACACACGCCCCACACAGACCCCAGCCTAAATTTCATTCATGCTTTTGGCTAAACAAATTATAGAGAAAACTATATCATTCCTCTATGAAGGAGATTGGTAGGTACTCAAATTTTATAGGATGGATGGATAGATGGACAAACAGACTACATAGATAATGATATAGATATATGGAAGGAAGGAAGGAAGGAAGGAAGGAAGGAGAGAAAAAAGAAAAAGAAAGAAAGAAAAAGAAAGACAGACTATTTTTAGTTAATTTGTCTGCCATTACTAATTCTTTTTGTGATGAACTTAAAAACCTTTCTTTGCACAGGAGAAATGGAAATTGAAATCACTTCATCCTACCAGCTGAAATTTTGTGCATATGGTTCCATTTCCTTTTATGGGTTCCCATGGAATAAAATATTACAGGCCCTCTCTCTCTTTCTTTGCTATCATGGTTGGTGGCTTTCACACATAAGCTAAGCATTCCATACGGCATTTGCACTGGCTTATTTCCTAAAAGACTGCACCCCATTTTCATAAGTTATACCTGTCAGCTCAATAATTCCCTCAGGTTAATAGATTGGCTTAATTAAGTAAAACACAGTTGGATAATTAGACTTACAGCCTCAGCTCCTCATTGATTCAGAAAATCTTTGTTTTGCCCCCATAGTTTTATTTATATTCCAAACTTCAGTGCTTTCTTTTTTATTACAGTATTACTTTAAGCCCATTGTTTGTTTAAAATATTGGCTGACTTCATTTGGCCAAAATTCTGGGATCTAACAGTCGCAAACATAATTTTTCTCCATATGAGACTGCCTTCCAAAGGGCTACCAGTCAAAAGGCAAAGACAAGCCATGTTTGGAATTAAGGATTGTCTTGGGGGCAGTTTTATTACTTCATCCATGGATTAACCAACTTGGTGTGGAAATGATTGTAGCAGCCAAGTATGCTTACAACATGTCATCGTTATTTAAAGCTTTGAAGAAAATCAGACTCTAGTGACAACCATTAACTTATAAGAGTTTCAAAGGGAGATTAAATACATTCAGAGAGTACGTTTCTATTAATGGAGATGATCCTTAGGTTCAAAAGAGAATGGCTTATTATCCATTACTGGGAAAGTAACTGCAGGAGTGAGCTGGTGTGTTCCTGTGTAATGAGCATCAAAAATTACTAACTGGCCCTTATGCCAATGAAAGCGGCACATTAAATAGGCCTTTGGGTTGGTGAACCTTTTTATGCTTCTTTGGAAAGTACTTTTGAGAAATTAATACAACAGCTATCATTTGTATACTTAGCACTCCAAGAATATGATTTAGGTCTTTACTGATTAAGGTATTATAGAATTACAGAATATGAGTTAGAAGGAATCTTGGAGATCTTCTAATCCAACCCCCTGCTCAAGGAGACCTTATACCCAAGATGGCGAACCTGTGGCACTAAACGCCTTCTCTGATGGCATGCGAGCTGTCGCCCCAGTTCAGCTTTGCTACGCATGTGCGCATGCCTCCTGCCAGCCAGCTGGTTTTCGGGTCTCTGCCGCACATGGGAGTAGGGCACGTGCAGGGGGGGTGCATGCACATGCACGAGGGGCAGGGCGTATGTGGGGAGGTGCACAGATGCCCGGGGCCACACATGCATTGCATTTTGGGGGATCGGGTGTGTGCGCATTCATGCACACGTGCGCACTTTGGGCACTTGGTCCGGAAAAGTTTAGCCATCATTGCCCTATACCATTCCAGACAAATAACTGTCATCTCTTCACAAATTTTGGAGGTAAACCACTCCATTAATTGTTCTCACTGATATGAAAGTTTTCTTTAATTCTTGGTTGGATCTCTCTTTGATAAGCTTCCATCCATTGCTAAATGACTATGGAGATTCTCAGTCATCCAGGTCAGGGTTGTCCCAAAGGTGCTTTTTTTCAAGAGGCAATTGGACTTTCTGGTTTCTTTTCTTTGAAGACATTTCGCTTCTCATCCAAGAAGCTTTGAGAGATGAAGAAGCTCCTTGGATGAGAAGCAAAACATCTTCAAAGACAAAACCAGAAAGTCTAGTTGCCTCTTGAAAAAAAGCACCTTTGGTGCTTTCACTTCTTGATCTGCCCTCGGGTGCTTTGGAGAATAAGTCGATCCCCTTCTTTCTATGACAACCAGTGAATTATTGGAAGACTGGTATTATATCACCCCTGATCTTTCTCTTCATTGGGGTAGACATATTCAGTTCCTGCAATCGTATACTTTAGCCTCCAGTCCCAATCACCTTTTTGCTCTTCTCTGCTTTCTTTCTAGTGTCTTAATGCTTTTTCCAGCATTAATCTTTGTTTACATAAAGAGGTTCTTTTGAAGGTTCTCCTAGTTGTAGAGGCGTGTCTATCTTCTTTGTAGGAGGAAACCTTCTGGGTTCTTTTCCCAGGCTATGAAATGCACTCCCATGTTGTCAGTACTTGGAAAATCTGTAAAGAGGTGTCTCTTTTTGCTCAGTTTTAATAGTTAACTGATTTGAGTATTAATAGTTGAGCTGGGCAGTACTTTGGATTTGAAGGGAGAAAAACACTTCTAGGTACACAGGACTGCTCCCCTATCTGCAGCTTCTTAAAGCAGCTATGTCTTCCCCCACTACCCCAGAATTGCATGGTTGCCTTCCTCAACTGTCACACAATCCCAGGAAAAGACACAGTTTAACAAATTACTAACAGATGCTATATGCACATTCTAAAGCACATCGTTGCCTTGGAATCCGAAGCACAACACAGCCTTAATTAGTAGCATTTCATTTTTAATCTTTTATATTGTGCGCACATTTTTGTTAGTCCTCTTGAATGCTTGTCTGAACAGAAAGGGGGGGGGATATAAATGGATTAATAACTTTTTTATTATGTTTGAATACATAATACAAACTCGTTATGATAGCGCATCTACTTTTTATGCAAAAAAGTCTCTGTGTTTCATTTCTGCCATCTCCAGGTGCAACTGGGAATGTCTCCCAATCTGTAATTTCTCAATAAGGCATAGAATTATTTCCTCCAGTCTGCAAAAACTCATTTGATCTTAACGGAGTACATCAAGGTGGTTGACTAGTAAGATTCCTTGAACAGTTACTTAAATCTTCCTAAATGTGGAAAAACCAGAATTATCCAAAGATTTCATATGAAGTACTTGTATTACAATATTCAGATTTTGTAGGTTAGAGATCTCTAATGTTAAAATATAACAGAATAACAGAGTTGGAAGGAACCTTGGAGATCTTCTAATCCAACCCCCTGCTCAAGTAGGAGATCCTATACTATTTCAGACAAATGGTTGTCCGGTGTCTTCTTAAAAGCCTCCAGTGATGGAGCATCCACAACTTCTGGAAGCAAGCCATTCCACTGATTATTTTAATTGTTAGGAAATTTCTTAGTTCTAGGTTGGTTCTCTCCTTGATTAGTTTTCATGCATTGTTTCTTATCTTGCCTTCTGGTGCTTTGGAAAATAGGTTGACCCCCTCTTCTTTGTTGCAGTCCCTCAAAAATTGGAACACTGCTATCATGTCGACTTATGCAAATTTGCCTATTTACCACCTGAGCCCATTTAATTTGTCGTTACTTTCTTTTGAAGCTGGGGGTGGGGGTAGGAGAGGTTGAAGCACTAAAGTTTAGGAAGAATGCAAAATACAAGGGTTGAAAGAACTGGGAAACTGAGGGGTGGGCGGTTGGTTCAATTAAATGATAACCCTCCTTTTCATGGAAAGTTGCTGTAGATAATAAAGGAGTTTTCAAAATAATTCTGTGAAATTGCATAGATAAGTCTGATGGAATGCCTAACAGACTTTGGGAGCCCAGAAAAGGCAGCAAGACAATTAAGAGAGGAAACAGGGCCATTGGAGGAGAGGATCCTGCATTCAGGGTGGGGGCCAGGGGAGGTTGTGTTCTCTAAAAGAAATAATATCCCAAGGGGATTGCCCAAGTCCACTGTCTATCTAAAATAGCATTTGGGACATGAGATCTCCTGCTGTCATTTCAAGCCTTAAGATGAAAAATGCAGCAAAGTTAAATCCACATTTACTTGAACAAAACCCTGAATTTAAAATAAATGTTCTTTTCCCTCCCTCCCTGAAGATTAGACAGGGAAAAAAAAAACTCACCAGCCTTCATTAGCATATTCTCAGCAAACCCAAGATAAGCTTTCCATTTAAGGGTAAATAATTTGGGAAAAAATTAATCTTCCTTTCAGACAAATACAGCAGATTATCTGGTAATTACTCATTGCACTTTCATTGACTAAATGGGTTGATAAATTTAAAACCATTACTTGAACTGGACGATGTGACTGCAATCAATTGTATTTTATTCTTTCTAGCTTGTTAGACAGAGCTCGTTAAGATGGAGACGTGTAGGATGGCTGGTATATTATTGTGTATTAAATTTCTTATCCACCCATTTTAACAGGAAAAAAAACCAAGGCAAGTTAACCGTTCCATAACCCCACACAAATCAGTGGAGAAGCAAGATAATAAATGTTCTTGAAATGCAGTATTACGCAACTCCACTGTGTGAGAAAGCCCGTTACTGTCTTTCAGGGGAAAAAATGTCCAGGCTGCAGACAAAGACACTGTCCAAAGGTTGAAATTCAGCATCACAACAGGAAACACTTAAGAGAGGAACCAATCTAGTTTTCAAAGGCAATGGCTTGGGGGCCCTGGCTGCCCCCCAACTCAGCTGGTTCAGACACAGAGAAGCAGGCATTTTGATCATCTGATTATTCCTTTAGTGCAGTAATTTGTTTTCTACCCGGGAATATTAGGCATAAGAAATCAGCACCATAACTGGGGGAAAAAGGAGCCTATTTCACACATCAGAGCGTGTAAGATAACTTGAATCAATTATCCTCTGCTTGTTTTTAGTTTAAAAGAGGAAAAGGGGAGAGGCGGGAAGGCAGAATCCCAGAATATGTGGCTTTTTATCACAAGCAGAGGTTGCTGTGCATTTGTTATCAGCAGGACCAAACAGTTGTTAAGAGCAGGTCTACTGCATTGGGATGAAATAGTTCTTCATGTTGGAAGATTACGAACGGATGGAGGTACCTAGAATAGGCCCAATTATTCAGAATTAAATGGCAACAGAAATGGAATAAAGCTATCCAGCTGTAAGGTAATAACACATGCAAGAGTACCCAAACACCACAATTATCCAAGGATACAGGATGTTTTATATGAATCAGATAAGAAAAGCTTTAGTAGAGCAATGTTTGGCTTTCGAAAGTGATAGCTAGTTTCAAATCAAGCATGAAAGCAGCAGCCTTCCACAATATACAAGTGTATGTGAAGTCCACCCAACCCAGCCTTTGAACCGGCCTCCAAAGATTTGCTTGTGAGATGCTGATCAAAGATGCAAAGTTAAGACAAACACTCATTCTTTGATAATAACCACCCACATAGGCTTGTGGATAAGCAGAGAATTTTAGATGCCAAAACACACACACATACCTAAATTGGCACATCTTTGGATAGGCTTATTCATGAGTATATACAATAATACTTTTTAAAGTACCAATATATACTTGCAGATAAGACCATACCCTCTATAGGCAGACCCTCAATTCTTTTAACCAAATACTGTGGACAAATGCATCATCCATGGATAGGTCAATGTGAAATTAAAACATACAAAATTTTTCAAGGGTCGGCTTATCCCCAGGTAGCACATTTTTCATGTTATTTTATAAAAAAACTGAGGATCAACTTATCTGTGGATGGGCTTATCTGCAGGTAGATATGGTACTTTGTCAAGAACAGTTCAGAGTAAGGGAAGAAGATAAAAATGAAATGCAGCAAAAAAAAAAAATCAGAAAACATGAACAAAAGTTTTAAACAAGAGGTTGTTATAATTATTGGTAGCTATTACTACCAGCCAGTCTGAAGCTTAGAGACTTTATCCAATTACAGGGAAACAGATGGAACATTATAAGGCAGGCATTTCAAATGTTGGGATTTATGACATAACAATTAGTATTGTCATAAATAACGTGACACTGTGTTATTAGTAAATGAATGTAAATGAAAACAGCACACAAGCGTCACATGTTACATTTAAGCACCGATACTAATTAATTTGAACTGCAAATCATGTCTATTGACTGATGAAGTAAGGTATTTGGGATTGGGCCATTATTATTCCCCCTGCTCCCGAAATCCATGGTTGCTGGCAACATGTAATTACAAAAGTAGTAATCTGAGAATTTGATTTGCTAAATTGCAATCCAATGTTCATTCCCACAGTGTAATGGAATGTGTGGATGACCTTGGGGAAAGAGGAGTCATGATGATGCCTTGGAAACAATCAGACAAGAGAGGCTGGAGCCCTCAGTGGCAGAGAAAGAAACTTAGGAAGGATCTGCCCTAATGGATCAAGCAGTTAAACATTGTGGCTGGAAGTTTGTGTCTCTAGATGAGCAAACTCAACGTCAGTCCTCCCAGGTAAGCCAGCCAGGAAACACGACTAGATGAACTAATTCTGCTTTATTGTAAGGCTACATTAATAGACTCTTGCAAGGATGAAGGTGCCAACTTCCTGCTGTCACTTTTAACTGCTTGATCCATTAGGGAAAGGTCCTTCCTAAGTTTCTTTCTCTGACCATTTAGCCACTTGGAGCTCCTGCCTCTCATGTCTGATTGTTTCCTAGGCAGCATTTCTTCCTCTCGATCCCCAAGGTCATCCACGCAGAGACAAAATCACATTAATGCATAAAAAGACAAAGCGAAGACAAAGACATGGTAGGCCATATTTATTGACAAAAAAGTTTCTATTTAAAACAAAATATACTAAATGGGTTGAAATAAGCATGGGTAGCATAGATAAAACAGTCTGTTTATTCATAATAAACTAGGAGATCTATAACTTGCAGCTCGATAGGATGTCTTCCACTAGTCTTTTGTAGACCCAGGCATCGCCCTTCAACCGTTGCCTTCTAATGCCCATGACTTCAGGTTTGCTTAGCTGGCAAATCTCCAATTCAAACTGCATTGTCACTTTGCCATAGTCTGATTGGGTCTGACACTTCAGTTTATAACTGGGTAACACAAAAAAGAAGCAAAAGTGAAGCTACTGACTGGCAAATCTTTTAAAAAAAGAACCCTGAGTTTTTATTTTTGGGAAGATTTAATGATTCAACTCTTTTGAAAAACCAATAAACATCACTAAGACATAAGAAAGCCAAAACAGATTGTTTTTATCTGCCGCACAGGACAAAATGTGCAGCTTCAGACCGGGAATGTTGATATTTCAGGCAATATTTTTTCTGAAGAATATGACATGAAGCAAGAGTTTGGCATAAAGCAATTCCTGACCCAGATCTCAGAGAAGCTATCACCATCATGGGCAGAACTCAAGAATATTTACCCTACTTACCCTTTCTGTACATATTCAACTTGTTTTTTTGGAAGGACAGCAATTATTTCCTGTAGCAGCTCATCTGGATTTATTAAGTTAGTCAATGTCACATTGTAGTGAGCCTACGGGAAAAAGTATTTAACAAAGAAAAGGATTATTTCCCAGAGCAAGATATTCTGTCACTTTATGCACTGTATATTAAGATCAAACTAACATGTGGAAAATCCTTCCGAGATAATTTCCTGCATTTAAATTAGGAACCTGAAAATATAAATGCACTTGAATTGTATCAAATCAAAAACCTACTGAGACCAGCAATCCGTTTCCATAGTGCCAACTAGATGCCCCTTAGAAGCCAACTTAACAGGATAAAATCAAAATAGAGCATTTCTATTAGGAACTGATATTGAGTACTGTTTTTTGTATGGGAGGTAATAAACAATTATCCCTAACTTTGTTGAGAAGCCAGATCATTTCCTGCATTCTTTCAGGAGGGGGGAAGCACAACACATTTGAATTTAAATTAGCATTTTGTACTCCAAATTTTGCCTTTCAGCAATGAAAATGCTAGAACCTACCAGCCACATGAAAAACTGTTAATTTCAGTTAGAGGCATCCTGGGAAAACCTTTGGGGAAAAAAGGCAACTTTGCCCTGTTGTTTTATATGTAGAGTATGCTTAATCCGTTATGTGGTAGTTATTCCAAGCCTGCAATTCTGTAAAGGTTGGGATCACGGATCGAAAGTCCTTCAAGCTAGCTAACCTAAGATACAAGAAACCATTTGATTGTATTTTTTAAAGATTGTGTGTCAGTAGTAAGATGGGTCTTATGGGTCTTCTTATCAGATAAAACGGCTCATTTCTCTTGAAGAGCCAGTTTCATATTTGGGGATCTGCAGCCAAAACAAGGATTGGTATCAATTGTTTCCCTTGATCCCTGCAATCTATTTCATCTGAATTAGTCTGATTGACAAACATACCTTTAACTTCCTTGGACCTTCTTTAGCTGAACCTTTCCTTTTACTAGGGGTAAGCATTGTGATCATTTTATCCAAGCCCCTTTCAAGGCTCCCAAACATTTTGGCTCCTTTTCGTTTTTGGCTACTTTCCAGGTGCATCTGATTTAAGTCCAGCTCCACCGAATGACACCTATCATAATGAGAAACAGCAAGCAGGTGAGTAGATTAAATGCTGCTCACTTCAGCTAGAGCAACAATGGATCTTCCATTTTCGTTTCAATAGCAGGAAGTGGAAGGAGGAAGAAATTAGCAAAAAAAAAAAATAAATAAGAAAGAAAGAAAAAGGAGGGTTTGTTGCACAACAGTCATTTGGGATTTTGAGAGAGAACTATATATGTGCTCCAATTCTCTGGGGGCACAAAAGTGAATTTTAATTATGGAAAATAGGAATGCATCCAAGACTGCTGAAGTGTGTAATGTTTTTAAAGAAAGGCCCACAGCCTTTTAATATTTGTTGGTAAATGTAAGAAAGGATTTAAATAGGTTTAATGCAGCCAGCACTGATACATGGCAAAAAGCACTTTTCTTACCAATATAAGGATTAAGACTGGAATAACTGCTGGACATTTACCTTCTCTCGGGGCTAATGACGCCGGCTGTCAGCTCATCTGCTTTAATAGGAGTATTTACTGGCATTGGTTGGGCGGCTGGATTTTTCTCTGCAAGAAGAACCATTCAAGTTTGAATCAATAGGAAAGATAACTATTTCTTCTTACATACATGCTTGTGTTAGTTTTAAGTTAACAAAGAACACTTGATCTTTGATTAGTGGTCCCAGAAAAAAAGGAATAAAGATTTAAGTTAAAAATTAAATACATGAAAAAAATGGAAGGGGAGGGAGGGAAGACATGACCAGGTTCAGTCTGGTTTGAAAGGAGGGTTAAAGAAGCTATTTTGCACATTTTAAAAGAAAGTGAAGTTGAAATAAATAGTGTTTCCCTGAAAATAAGCCCTAACCAGAAAATAAGCCTTAGCCTGATTTTTTTTTAGCGTGCTAAAGCCCTACCCCCAAAATAAGTCCGAGTTAAGGCTCTCATTACCTGAGGTGGGGGGGGGGGGTGTTTGTGGCAGAGGTGGACTGCTGCCGGTTCAGACAAACCTGTAGTTCTGACCAGCGGTTGGGCTCACCCACCCACCCTGGTGTTATCCCTCCCACGGTGGGAGGCACCGTGCTGCGGTGGTTCTCCTCCTATCTCTCTGACCGGTCGCAGTCTGTGTTGGCAGGGGGGCAGAGGTCGACCTCGAGGCGCCTTGCTTGCGGGGTGCCGCAAGGGTCGGTCCTCTCGCCGCTCCTGTTCAACATTTATGTGAAGCCGCTGGGTGAGATCATCCGTGGTTTTGGGGTGCGATGCCATCTGTACGCTGATGACACTCAACTGTACATTTCCACCCCAGACCACCCCAATGATGCCCTCGAAGTGATGTCCCAGTGTCTGGAGGCCGTGCGGGTCTGGATGGGGAGGAACAGGCTTCGGATCAACCCTTCCAAGACCGAGTGGCTGTGGATGCTGGCGTCCCGTTATAGCCAGGTGGTGCCATCGCTGGCTATTGGGGGCGAGTCATTGACCCCCACAGAGGGGGCTCGCAACTTGGGCGTCCTCCTGGACACACGGCTGTCTTTAGAAGAGCATATGACGGCCGTGGCCAGGGGGGCTTTTTATCAGGTTTGCCTGATACGCCAGTTGCGCCCCTTTCTGGATCGGGACTCCTTGTGCACAGTCACCCATGCCTTGGTTACGTCACGCCTGGACTACTGTAACGCTCTCTACATGGGGCTCCCCCTGAGGAGCACCCGGAGGCTCCAGCTGGTGCAGAATGCGGCCGCGCGGGTGATTATGGGAGCGACGTGGCGCTCCCACGTAACACCTCTCCTGCACGAGCTGCATTGGCTCCCGGTGGTCTTCCGGGTGCGCTTTAAGGTGTTGGTTCTCATCTTTAAAGCGCTCCATGGCTTAGGGCCAGGGTATTTGCGAGACCGCCTGCTGCTACCGATAACCTCCCACCGGCCAATACGCTCTCACAGGGAGGGCCTCCTCGGGGTGCCATCGGTCAGGCAATGTCGGCTGGCGGCCCCCAGGGGACGAGCCTTCTCTGTGGGGGCACCCGCCCTGTGGAATGAGCTGCCTCCTGGAATACGATTGATCCCGGACCTCCGGACCTTCCGTAAAGCCCTGAAGACGTTTTTATTTCATCAAGCCAGCCTAGCCTAAATGGTTTTTAATTGGGATTTTAAATTTTATGGATTTGGGGTTTTAAATTGGGTAGCCAATGATTTAATTCTTTTAATTATCTTAACTTTTGTATTTGTATGTTTTTTAATTTTGGCTGTTCACCGCCCTGAGTCCCTTCTGGGAGAAGGGCAGTATACTAATTAATTAATTAATTAAATATAATTGCTGTTTTTTCTATGCCATGCGCATGCGTGGAAGGCGCTCACATTTTCGGTTCTGGGTGAACTGGTTGTTACAGGGACGCCCACCTCTGGTTTGTGGACCAGCACCGGGCTGACAGTATTCAGCCGCAGCCGCAGCCCGCGCAACATAGGTGAGTACCTGTCCAAGAAGCAGGTGGAGACAGAGGTGGGATGGAGGCATGCAATCTGTACATGCCACATGGGGAAGCCCAGTCGATGGGCTGGAGAGGGCGGGCGGCTCGTCTTCGCGTGGCAGGAGATAAGAGGCAGAGACACGGGGGTGGGGGGAGGCACGTGATCTGGGAGCACCATGGGAAAGCCGAGAGTTGGTGTAGCATGGCAGGTCAGGATCACATGCCTCCCCTCCCCCCAGAACCTCTGCCTCCGTCTGCTGCTTGGGGGGCGGGGGACCCCCAGCAAGGCTGATCATTCTGATATCATGTTTCCCTGAAAATAAACCCTTAATGTGTCTTTTGGAGATATATATATATATATGAATGACAGGGTCACGGATAGATGTAAATAGTCCACCCATTAAGTGTTTTGTGTACTGAAAATAAATTTAACAGAAATGATTGGATAAGCGCATTACATAAAATGGCTGCATCGACTTGGTATTTAAATAAAATGTACACTTCCCATCAAAATAATGGTGCCATTTTTGATAGTAGCTTCAGGATAAGTAGGTAAGCCTGTAGCTTGTTCTCAAGTCCACACCCCATGTAGCCAGTTCAAACCTTCTCATTTCAATCCATTCTCTATAGTTACAAATCATACCCTCGAGTGGAGCAGTATAATTGGAAGATGTCAGCACTTGTTTCTCAGTCATGACCCAAGTAGGCGTCTTGGGTGGAGGAAGTGCAAAGGGCTCTTCCTGGGCAGCTGGAGCACCAGCATTCTCTTTGTTGGCACGTTTCTTTGATGCTCCTCTCTTGGGCACAGAAAGTAACGGCGAACTGAATTCTCCCCTATCCTTGAACATTGGATTCTTAAAATAAATAAATAGATAAAAGATATTTAGACAAAGGGTTTCCAATTTTATGTGAAGAACATGAATTCTATCTATTCACCACTCAGAATTTTATCTATACACCATCATAAATCCTAGATAGTGGAGCAGCCTATTTATGAATTGGACAAGCTCTAGTATCTTTTTCACCAAGAAACAAGTTAGCTCTCTATCAGTGCTTTTTTCAACTTTTTATTGGTTGCAAGGTCCCGTATTAGAGGGCATAAGAGGGCCCAGCTACTAGAATTTGGAAGGTCTCTTACATGAACTCTGCTATCAGTCTCAGATGGAAGAATGGAGAAAACAGAAAAGAGGAACACTAAGACAGTAGTGGCAAAGCCAGTTCAACTGTCTCTGATCTGATCTGATCTAATCTAATCTAATCTAATCTAATCTAATCTAATCTAATCTAATCTAAGGCACTGACATATAAGCAAGGTGGAGTATGAGTATGAAACCAGAGAACATTCTTCCTTAGAAAATGTTCTAGTAAATTCATAAATGTTATCCAATTGACACTACAGTATTTTTACGTATAGAAGGTGCCACTGGTATCTGGCGACAGACCAGGATCACAATTTGCTGACATTTAACAGCACGTTGCTAAGAGCTCTGGAGAAACAAATGTAGCTTGTCACCCTTATTTCCATATCTATTGAGCTCTTGCACCACATTAACTAGTTTATCCCAATAATAATCTACAATATAAATCTATATATTTTTACCTTGATCTTCTAAAAGAAAATTCAGTGTACTTTACAGCTGTCCTCCTATCCAGGGGTTGATTAGAAGATACCTACTTCTCCTGACTTGAAATGCCCTTTACAGAAGGCTGCATTAACCATCTATAAATCTACAGGTGTGTCTAGTTCAGTATTTTCCATGGTTACAAACAAATTTCTCCTGCTGGGAGAAGCCAAGAATTTGATCTCTGATCTTTCTCATAGAAATCGGGTCCCACCCACCTAAATCTTTGTTGTTACCCCTGAATCTGGGATATGTCAAGCAATACTTGCTTCAAGACTCAGTGTCTTGAAGCAAGACACTGAGCTTGTCAATCAGAAAGGTCGGCAGTTCGAATCCCTAGTAGAGGTCTCCTGTGTGAGCAGGGGGTTGGATTAGATGACCTCCAAGGTCCCTTCTAACTCTGTTACTGTTATTAATACAATTGCTTACCATGGTGTAGTGATTAGGGTTGTTGAACCAGAAGTGGGAAATCCCATATCCTAAAATCTATCCTCAGCTATAGACATACCCTGGACCACTTTCTCCACTTCAACTGATGCTACTGCGCAGGTTTGTTATGGGGAAAATATTTATAGTGCCTTGAGTTCCCCAAGAAAAGCAGCATATAAGTCAAATCAATATAAAATGCCTACATACAGAAGCAATTTTATAAAAAGCAAAGATTCAAGTAGATTATGTTTTCTAAAGAGTACAAACCAAAAGCTAGAATGGCTTAAATACACTACTGAGAAAATAAATTAGAATAAAAGGTTAATATTTATAGATACCTGCTTAGGTCTGGGTGTATTTCCTAACATAAGCTGACCTTCATCAAACGATGTTAGAAATTCCATGGAGCCAAATACATAGGGGAATTCTTTATTGTCTGGACCATCTTCATAACTCAGGGCTTTTTTTATCTGTACAAAAGAATTGTTTCAGAAGTAATGTATAGCTAGACACAAATCCACAACTGTCTATGATTGATTCTGAAGGTCCCTTGGCACAATAATCCAGCCTGGCACTTTGACTCAGTGGTGAAATTCAATTTTTTTTACTACCAGTTCTGTGGTCCATGGTTTGGTGGGCGTGGCAGGGGAAGGATACTGCAAAATCCCCATTCCCTCCCCACTCCTGGGAGAAGGATATTGCAAAATCTCCATTCCCACTCCACTCTGGGGCCAGCCAGAGCTGGTATTTGCCGGTTCTTGGAACTACTCAAAATTTCCACTACTGGTTCTCCAGAACCTGTGAGAACCTGCTGGATTTCACCCCTGCTTTGACTTCAGTATAGTTAAAGAGAAGGCCTTAAGTGCAATATACTTGGAACATTTATTTTGTTAACCAGGAGTCTATATATTACTCTCATCCACTTCCCATCAAGTCCCATTTTTATAACTACAAATTGATTGCTGATGAAATATAAGGATGGATCGTGTAGTGAGATCTTTGCCCTGTACATAGAGAATTGCAACTCCCATTTTTTAAAAAAAACAAACAAACTGTGTAATGGTTGTCCAACTGGAAATGAACAATGCTATCAAATGGTTTGATATTTTGACCTCTTAAAACAGAGAGCCAATTTGGCATAGTGATTAAGGCAGTGGGCAGAAATCAGGAGATCATGAGTTCTATTTTTGCCTTAAGCACAAACTCAGCTGGGTGATCTTGGGCTATCCCTCTCTCTCAGCCCTAGGAAGCAAGCAAGCAAGGGCAAATTACTTCTGAAATTTTGCCCCAAAGTGCAGGGACTTGTCCCAGCACTAGCAAGGAATCAATAATGGCTCAAAACCACACACACACACACACAAAGACTTAAAACAGCTTAGTTTTAATACAGCAGTAACTGGAGCATTCTACAATGCCTTGGATTGTATATATTACAGCTAGATTTGCTAAGCCATGACTTAAACCGAATATGTGGCAGGCTGAGTGGTTCAGAGCATTATCAAGCCACATTGCAAACACTGGATGTTCCCACCCACCCATGATAATTATTATTGGAATACTAGCAAATTAGATAGCAATAAAAATAGACAACATACTTTTTCTTCTCTGGATGGTGTGATGCTCATACATTCTCCTGCCAGAGAAGGAATCCTCAGGCGAACAGGTTTACCATGAGTCTTCTTGTATTGAAGCAAAAGGTATGTTGCAGATACATTATCATACTTCCACTAATAAAGAAACATACATTCTGGTTACTTGTTTCTCAAAAAAAACAATTTCATTTCATTCATTTCATTTCATTTATTTAAATTTCTATACCGCCCTTCTCCAATATAGGACTCAGGGCGGTGCACAGCCAAAGTAAAAACCAGACATAGAAAATCTAAAAACTGATTAAAATAATTAAATAATTTGGCCATAATTAAAAAAACAATTCCAGTTTAAAATAGTTTAAAAATTTGGCTCAAGCCAGCCCAGCTAGTTGGAATAAATGGGTTTTCAGGGCCCAACGAAAAATCCGGAGGTCTGTTATTGTACGTAACTCTGGGGGGAGGTTGTTCCAGAGGGTGGGCGCCACCACAGAGAAGGCTCTCCCCCTGGGGGTTGCCAGCCGACATTATCTGGCGGACGGCACCCTGAGGAGGCCCACTCTGTGCGAGCGTACTGGCCGGTGGGAGGCTATTGGTTTAATAATAATTATAAATAATAATTTACCCAACTTGACTTGTATTTTAGAATCTTTTTCAGTTAAATGTATGCTACAGGTCATCACTCTTCCTTGAAAAAGACAAACAGCAACCCAGCTTGTGAGAAAAACGCCTCACACTTCAAACCTCCTCCAGTAACTCCCTGCCCCCTTACCAGAAAGAGACATTCAGACAGAAAGAGACATTCAGAATTTGAATCTGTGACCTGCCTCAAAAGCCAAGGCTTTATTACTCCGCAGTCTTTCAGTTAAATTACAGAATTTTATAGAATTTCCTACCCCCAATCTTGGCCCTTTAGAGACATGTTTGCTCATTTAAGATACATTTAGCAGAATTAAAACTCTCATTAATTCCACTCCTACCTTATGATCACAAAATCTGTGAGTTTCATGTCTTACCTCCAGCCTCTTTAGTTTTAATTTCATAATCGTAAAACAGTCTGTATTTTTCAAGTCAATCTGCCATGAAATATGCAAATTCTTACCATGAAATAAGCAGCTGATTGCCATGAAGATGAAGCCTGAGCAGTTAAGAATTTAGGTTTGCATGATTTTCCAAAGGGATATGAAATTTAGTGCCCACATACCAGCAATGAAGTGCACATATATTTGC
This sequence comes from Arizona elegans, assembly GCA_022577455.1. Taxonomy (NCBI): domain Eukaryota; kingdom Metazoa; phylum Chordata; class Lepidosauria; order Squamata; family Colubridae; genus Arizona; species Arizona elegans. Next base: position 14,469,711 of record JAKOOJ010000020.1, read on the forward strand.
AAAAACGCAACAAGAAAAAACAGACTGTTCTCAACAATGGAACCAGTATTGGGAAAAAGGCGTACCCATCACTATCATCCATTTCTACCAATATAGATACAAAAGACTCCTTGGGGTATTCTAGGAAAGTCTAAAGAGTGCTCTTAATATTCTTTGTAAACTAACAAGCCTGACTAGCATCTCAAATGAACAGACAGCCTCTTTAATTAGAATCCTCTGCAGGAAATGCAGCATTTTATTACAACAGATATGGAAAGCATTTTTAAAAGGCAAAGAGTTTGAAACAGTAAAACTTAATTCAGCATTGCTAAATGTGGGGTGTGTGTGTGTGCTCTGTAAGTTTCAAACCAGAACCTCTGCAGCACCCAAGCCATTATTTTACAGACTCTTCTTTCACAAACGACTCACCTCACAGAATCAATAGCTACTAATGTGTTATGTTGCTTTAGGGGAACAGAATCTTGTATCTTGGGATTGTCGATTGGACCAAAAAGTAACAAAATAAATAAATAAATATATAAATCCAGATATTTGTATTTTACGACTTCATAAATTGAATAATTCGTTTAACAAGGGGGCTAAATAATATATTTTCTTGGTGTGCCAATGAATTTCATCTTCAAACGAGTCTCAAAAATATTTGGCATGTGGATATTTCATTTCCAATGGTAAGTGGGTTCAAGGAGTTGGTTATCTTGTCCTTGACAATATGGATAATTTAAGTATACAGCATCACAATAAATTTCTCCATGCAGATATCCAGTCATTTTTTTAAAAAAAAATCATGGAAAGTTATTCCATGGAAGAGGTATTCCATAAACAAACAAACAAACATCAATTTGAGATTCTGGTCAAACTTCTTTGAAGTTAGTGATATGGCTATACTTGAGCCTCATTCAAGCAAAGGAAAGTGAGGTAATGTTTGTACATGGAGAAATGATGCTGGTTCATGCTAACGAGGCCCAAAGGCCCAATGTGTATTCAGAAGTAAGTTCGAGGTCAATTTTTTAAAGCGCTATGTGCCATTACTTCATCTAATGTATGTACCCCAAAACACAACAGGGACTGTGTAGTGGAAGCCACAGTCCAGCTCATAAAATAGAAGACCTCGGCTCTTCACGCACCTGACTCTCCCTCCTACTTAGTGGGAGGGGCTTGTTAATCTCTCCAACCACAACTTAATTTCCAGAGGCCCTCATGGGTATCTACCCCCTTAAGCCTGGTGTGGTGTACTGTCAGCGTTCTAGAAAAACCCCCAAGTTAAACTCTGAAGCAAGCATTTTTCAAAGTTCTGTTTACTAGAATAGATAAACTGGCACATCTGGGAAAATCCGAATCTGAGAAGTCCGGGTTTTCCCTCAGTAAATCAAAAACCCCAAAATCATCCCCTCACTCCTCAGTCAATCACATGCTCCAATCACCATCCGTCCCATCTTGAGACAGCACTCCGACCACTCCTTCTCCAGATGAGGATCAGCCTGACCTTGACCGACAGGAAGAATGCTATTACATCTAAAGACAACCCCTCTACTAATTCCCCCCTCCTATTTTCCCACACGAGAAGGTGGCAGCATGGAAGCTTCTGGCCTAATATGGCTTCCAAAGCTGACATGTACTCTTTCTGGTGATTAAAATATTGAGGAGAGGAGAGAAAAGAGAAATCTTCGCATTATCTCTTGACCATACATTGTCAAGACACGAGACCCAGCCCCATCAAAAACAAAATCAAACTATATACACATTTAAAATTGAGCAGAATCTTAGGCACTATTTTAAGTTTTAAAGCCAACATTCCTGGTTGAGGGAAATAAATAGAACAGTCCAGGCCATGGAGTGGAAAAAGCAGCTGTAAAAGAGAATTGCAAAAGAAAAGACAGTGCTCTAGGCAGACCACAAGATGGTGCTGGCTACAAATAAAAATAGTTCATTGTAAAGATCTTTGAGTGGGATTTTACATTATTATTTCAAATCACAGAAAAACAGAATTATTACTTGATACGTAAGGCCAAAGTCCATACAATTACTGAATTTGCACAGAGAAATGATAGGAGACTTTTAGAGCACAAACACCAAAACAAATTCCTTTTCTTTTCCTCCAGAAGTCCTACCTCAAGCATATTTTCTTCAAATTCAATCTTCTTGGATTTTTTTTTCTTAAATTCCAAGATTTAATCTGAGATTCTTGGAAACAATGATAATCTCCTCTTAATCTAACTTTGGTCCAGCAATCACCTTCTTGCTTTTTCCGTAGCCAAAATAGAAAAATGGGCTGGGACTGCTTTCTGTATGCATCACAGAGAATCTATCTACTTCATGAAAATGTGGATTCTATGTCTGTACCTGTCTGGGCTATAAAATGGCCAGATGTGAATGTCTGGTCTACAGCCTGGCACTCACGACAGATTGTATCAAGCCAGCTAGGCCATGATCGGTTCAAATTGCAATGTTCTGGTTCAGGTAAAAAGCTGATGGGTTTACAGATGGATTATGGCAACCTGCTCTACATGAGGCTGCCCTTGAGAACCATTTGGAAGCTATGCTGGTCCATAATGCAGCACACTTGGGTAGTTATGGGCTCAATTAGTTTGCCCACCTGACACCTTTCCTGTAGTAGATGCTTTGATTGCTAAGCTAATTAGCTTCTGAGCGTAATTCAAAGTTCTGGTCATTACCTTTAAAGTTATATGTAACTTAATTCCTAGATTTTTAAAAGATTGCCTACATTGGATAGAATTTTCCCTTCCTCTGAGATAGTTGAAGGGCATGTTATTGGTTCCACCCCTGAAAGACTTCTATCACCAGAATCCCAAGGGTAAGCTTAGTTGCTGGTGGCCCTAACACCTCTAGAATAGCCTACCCGCTTTTCTATCAGGATTTCAGAGCAATAATAATCTGGCTTTCCTGTCATTGAATGGGGGGATGAAACAGAATTGTGATGTTATTTCCAAGGGAAGTGATGCCTGAATATGTGGGGAGAAAGACCATGATATTTATCAACATGTTTCTCTGCTGCTATAATCAGAATGATACTGTGTGGCTTAATAGACTTTGGTTTTTGGATGACAGATTTATGGTTGCTGTGTTTATACTGTTTTAATCTTAATATTGTAATATAGGAGCTGTAAACTACTTGGAGTGGGGCTGCCCTAGAAACTTAAATGAATAAAATTAAATACATACAAAGAATAGAAGCAGAATAGACATTGGACCAGAAGCTGTTTGTGGGAGAAGGACTTAATCTCACATGCTTAAATTTCTGATTCAAGTCTTTAATTTTTGATACTGATCTGTGGGAGCTAAGAATGCAATCTGAAATGGACACCAAATTTTCCTCCCAGTTGCTATGCCCAATAAATGGATATTTAACAGTTGACACCGAGCAGTGATGGCGAACCTTTTCAGCACCGAGTGCCCAAACTGGACCGTGTGTGCATGCACGTGCATGTATGCGTGCCGGAACATCGGAAACATAAAGACCAGCTGGCCAGTGCGCCGGCATGTGTGCTGGCCAGCTGGTGTTCGCGCACACTGGAAACCCGAAGACCAGCTGGCCGGCACACACATGCCTGTTTTTTGGGTGGTTTTAGCCATTTTGGGCTTGTTTTCCAGGTTGTTTCCAGGCCATTTTCCAGGCCACTTTTTGGGCCGTCTTCTTGTGTGCCAGAGCCTGCGAAGACCAGCTGGCCGGTGCGCATGTGCGCGCTGGAAACCAGAAGAGCAGCTGGCGATTGTGCACGTACCTGCAGAGGGGTCTGCGTGCCCACTCTGGCACCCGTGCCATAGGTTTGCCATCACGGATATAGAAGATTCCCAAACAGGTTTCCAAGGATGCTCTTTGAAATCATAAGTTTTGAGAATGGGAAGTCAATCTACATGGAACACTTTCCAAACTTCCAGAAAAGGCTCTCAAGTGTTTATACTACAAACATATTTACAAGTTTAAAGGAAGGTCAAAATATGTTAGCTCTAAATATGAAGCATTTTTACTCCCCTAGACTCTCCAACAATGATTAAAAACAAACATTACCTCTGAAATGACATCTGCCATTTTTCGTCTGCTACATTTATGAAACACAGAAAGTTCTGTTATGCAATCTTCATCAAGGCACCCAAGCTGGGAGGAAAAACATTTATATATTACAATTAAGATTTGAAAATATAAAGCTTTTTTTTTTTATATAATTACATCAGTTTTGCCAGAAACTGGGCCACACATAAAAGTAAAGCCCCATCCGCAGGATGCAAGCCGCACGCAAAACCACGCCTCCTCCAGTCCACAGAAAAAAACTTTCTCCACGGAACCAGTCCCTGGTACCCAAAAGATTGGGGGCCACTGAGCTAGAGAAAGCTAAGAATGCCAGTTCTGACAGGTAAGAGGAGGTAAACACCGGGGGTTTTGGGGACGGGCGGGAAGGCGCACAGCAGAATAAAGTCCTTAATTTCAAGTGGCATATCCAAATGGCTCTCCCCACAGTCTTCTGAAGGCCTTTTTAAGATCTGTGCTTACTGCCCAGGATAATGTGTGTTAATCAGAACAGATAATGCTGGCCAAGCTTTCTGATCTACAAGACAGTTTCCTTGCAACTATGTCTTCAGAGAATCAGGGCCATGGAAATGTTCATTGGAAAAACATTTATTTTGACAACTGCCCAGTTTGATTGATATTGAATAGCTTTTAAATTACATTAAATAGCCCTAGTACTAGGGCTATTTAACAGTTGTAACAGAAAGCTATAGCTGTAGATGTAACAGAAAGCTATAGCTGTAGATGTAACAGAAAGCTATAGCTAAAATCAATACTTTATATTGCTCTTCCCAAAATCCGAGGGTCATGTACATTTTGACAGATTGTAATAGCAACTGGTAGAATAATGGTATCTCTTGATTTTACCCTAGAAACTCAGAGGTAAAAAGATTTCTCAGCAGAGAATTTTCGATACAAGAATAGTATGGTAGCCATCGTGTTATTCAGAATGTTTTAAGTTCTTAATCTAAAATTTTTTAATAGTATGTTTCCTTTGCAATTGGTGATTAAACTATTCACTAATCACATGAACCTAAGTTCTCCTATATATGCTCTCATTAATATAAGTTAATCAACTCACCGGATATTTACTTTGCCACAGGACAGCAAAGGAATAGCCCTGCATGAGCCAGGGATGATTTAAAAGATGCTTCACCATAATCCGTTTCTTTGGGTCCACCTAGTGGTCAAGAAAGGGAACACAATTTAAAATATAGACACCTGATAGATACATATACAGGTAGTCCTTGACTTACAACAGTTCATTTAGTGACTCTTCGAAGATACGAAAAAAGTTACTTATGATCATTTTTCACACTTATGACTGTTACAGCATCCCCATGGCCATGCGATTTACATTTGGATGCTTGACATCTGACTCATCTTTATGACGGCTGTGGTGTCCCAGGATCATGTGACCATCTTTTGCAACCTTCTGACAATCAAAATCAGGGAAGCCTGATTCACTTAACAACCAAGTTAACACCATGTTAAATTTAACAACTGCAGTGATTCATTTAACAACTTAGCAAGAAATGTCGTAAAATGGGGCAAAACTCACTTAACAAATTTCTCAGTTAGCAACATACATTCTGGGCTCAATTGTGGTCGTAACTCAAGGACTACCTGTATAGGGGTTAGAAAAGGTATCACAGAAACTAAGAGAAGACAGTGCTGTTAAGAACAGCATCCATAGTTTTTCAGATATTTTAGCGCTTATTTTTGAGGCTACTGAATGGTTTTGCCCTTCAAAGTAAATTATTCTATCTGAGCTAGTTGAACAACTGTACAGGAAACAGGTCTGCTGATTTTTAGCTACAACAGAGTAATACAACTTCCATACTCAAAGGCAGAATACCTCAATACTAGCTGTAGATTAACAGAACAATGGAAGGGGGTCATTGTAAACAAAGATTGACAGAAACAGAGTGGGAAGCATTGAACAAAGTATGGATATCTTGGAATGTTTGTGATCCAGTAAGACCTTTTCTTGTGTCTGAGGCTTACCTGCAACATCTGTTGCAGAAGCAGGATACTGCCAGGTGAAAGCCATTTGGGGACATCATATTTCCCCCTCTGTAGAAAAAAAAAAGACATTACAGTTGAATGAACTTTTCTTCCAATTTTACAACATTCACAAATTCACGAGCATCACCTTTATCTCTCAATCAACATCATTTAAATATGTTAAAACTGAATGCAGTTGGGCAGACCCACCTACATATTGGCGATTATTACTTATTTTCATTTTATTGACATTTCCTCTCTCATGTGCTTTACATATTGATCCTTAACTATAAATAAGTTAGAGCATTCAGCCCATAATAAGATTTGAAAGCACCCTGCCTGACACCTCAACCTCAGAAAACAAATAATTGGCGAACACTCTTTAAGTCCTAGGTGAGCAAGCGATGTCTCTCCTTAATTGCCATACCATCTCGCCCAAATGGCTTTCACCATTAGCTAGTTTGCTAACGAGAATATCGGAGAGTATTTTGTCAAATACTTTGCTAAAGACATCGTATGTGTACTGCATTTCCTAAAGCAAGAGGAAAAAAAGATGCCCAGTTTAAACAATGAAAAAATGCTGGTTTCTAATTATTACTGCATTGTTTTCAAGCTGCTTATTTATCAATCATTTTGTGGTGTGCACTTTAAAATCGTAGAATTGACATAGAAATCAAGTCTGGGGAGGGGAGAGGGACAGAGGGAGAGGGAGAGAGAAAAGTCCAAGGTCTTCCATATATTACAAATGATTCTGGGAGAGAACTGGAGACTATCTACCTGCACAGCATGTGATCTGTCTGCTGAAGGGGCTTATTGAGGAACAACAAGAATACTCCAGATAATAAGTTACTACCTATACATGGCTGGAACTGTTCGGCTGAAGCTGAGGCTACCAGCTGAAGCGTTTAGGCAACTGTGCATACGTGAATCAGAGGATGTATAGCAAATGAAGACAAATGCAAGGCATATGAATTGAACCCCAGTCACGATTGCTTTGTTTTTAAGCGGTTGAATCTGAATACCATTCAGCATCTTTTCCCTAAAAGAACTGATCCCAACTGAAATTCAGTGTGCTACCCAATCTAATGTCTTTTAATACTGAGTTTTGCCTGTTTCCCCCTGGATGTCTTTGATTCCTAGAGGCAGCTAAGATACAGGAAAAGAAACAGATTAAAAAAAAAACTGCAGTGTCTAGAAATAACCACATTTTCCACTCTACGGGTGGCTAGTACCCTTCATTTCATTCCATAATTTTCCCATTTCTTGATATCACCCTGAAAAGGCAAGACATATTACAAGGGTGGGGGGGGGAATGGAATTACACACCGGGACAGGGTGCAAGAGAAGAAACTATCCAAAGCAAATTTGATTATGTGGGTGTTCATAGCTATACCTCTCACCATGGGAAAAGAGAAGAGGGATCATTTGAACATCTTGTGCTAAAATATAGTATTACTATCTTGGAGTAGTAAGAAAACACTAGCATTTCAGTTGTAACATGAATCCAGCTTTTATACTATGGAGTTTCCAATCTTACTTTTTGTAAGATCAGCCAAGTAATAAAATGCCCAGAATTCTCCTTTTGGGAACAGGCCTCTCACACAGTAACTCCATAAAAGTCCTTGTTTAAACAAAGAGGCCTGGGTCTTGAAAATGGGATACATACCACAATTTTCCTATAGAGTGCCATCATGTTATCATCATCGAATGGTAGAAATCCACAAAGGAGAGCATACAGAAGGACACCCATGCTCCAGATATCTGCCTGAGATGATAAAAAAAAGATCGTGATTAAGGCATCCCACTCAATTGTAAAACAGTTTTGAATCACTTTCAACCAAGAACCCGGAAACACAGTGGCTAAAATCTTGTGATGCCTAATTGGCTGCCAAACCCTCAAGGTTCAATAATTCTGTGCACTATATTTAAGATGTCGAGCATATCACCCCAGTGAAGAGGTATACTGTATAGGTAGTCTTCGAGTTACGACCACAATTGAGCCCCAAAATTTATGTGGCTAACTGTAACATTTGTTAAGCGAGTTTGCCCCATTTTACGACTTTTCTTGCCACGATTGTTAAGTGAATTGTTGCATTTGTTAAGCTAGTGACAAGGTTGTTAAGTGAATCTGGCTTCCTCGTTGACACTGAAACAGTCATAAGTACGAACCACTTGCCAAGCATCTGAATTTTGACCATGTGACCGTGGGGATGCTGCAAAGGTCATTAAGTGTGAAAAACCGACATAAATCATTTTGTTCACTGCTGTTGTAACCTTGAACCGTCACTAAATGAACTGTTGTAAATCGAGGACTAACCTGTAGTGTTGGAGTTGGAGAGAGGTGGGTTATTCTTGCCATTTTTTAAAAAGTGTCGTAGAAACTCAGCATTGAAAAGCAGTTCTTCTCTCTCTCTCTCTGTGGTTCACAATTTATAGTATCAGTATGGAAACAAGGCAAAAAGTGAGGGCTCCTGGGTGCTCTCTGAGCTTGCTTGTTTTCTTGCAGACGTTTCATTACCCTAACTAGGTAACATCATAGGTGCTAGTGCTAGACATCAGTGCTAAGCTAGCATTGATGATGTTACCTAGTTAGGGTAATGAAATGTCGGCAAGAAAACAAGCAAGCTCAGAGAGCACCAAGGACCCTTCATGTCAATCCTGAGCTACAAATATTCTTCAAGGCTAAAGGTTACCTTGAAGGGAAACAACACATTCTTGGAAGGGAAGCAGCAAACCTCAGCCTTTCTCTATAGTTTCCAAAGTGCTCCAAACTCACAACTGTGGGGCAGGGACATAGGCAAGAGAAGCAGCATCAGAACTATTGCCACCTCTGCCAGTCTCTTTTCTCCTCTCTTTAGGAAAAGCTAGAAAAGGGACACCCTCAGATGGCTCAGGCACATGGCTACTGTAGTATGGGGAAGAAGTGGCCATCCTCACTTGTCAACAACCAGGAGGGTTCCGCATCCATTTAGCACTGGAAGATCTCTTTAGCACTTATGCTCTTAAAAGGGATTTTAATTTCAGGACAACGTAAAGAGAAAGGGGCAAAGATTTTAACTGAATCCAATCCATTTTGGAATTGATTAACGGCAAGGGTCTTCAAGGATCAGGAATTCTATCACTGCACCTGATTTACATTACCCATACCCTTCTAGTTGTCTACCAAGCCTCTCCAGACCTGATGGATTCTCCGCAGTATTATCAGCCATGCATGCCATCACAGTAGAGATCTAGCGTACAGAGAACTAAATAAAAACAGCAGTCTGCCATGGTTTTGGAAAGAGACAAACACTTGCATTTTAAAATATAAGTAGCTCCATCCCTAAAATGGAAGCAAATGGAAACATACAACAATATGCATTTTTTTAGCAGAAGAAAATTTCTCTTTTTTCCAGTCAATGGAAGAAAACAGCAGCTTTTTAAAAAGTTTTTATGATGCATTTCAGATATTGATTTGATCAATGCAGAGGAAAGAGCATTGGGGCTGGGCAGCTTTCAGGTCTTAGGAAAGGCACCTGAATCAGACCTCCTCCCCAGGTAGTCCTCGAATTACAACTATTCATTCAGTGGCCACTTGACCTTACAATGGCACTGAAGAAAGTGACTTACAAGAGATCCTTGCCCTTATAACTGTTGCAGCAACCCCATAGTCGTGTGTTCAAAATTCAGGCACTTGACAACCGGCATATATTTATGATTTTTGCAACATCCTGGAGTCATGTCATGACCTTCCCAGCCAGCTTCCAACAAGCCAAGTCATTGGGGGAATTTGGATTTGCTAAATGACCGCACGTTTCACATGACTGCGGTAATTCTCTTAACAACCGGGACAAAAAAGGGTCATAAAACTGAGCACAACTCATTTAACAACCCCTTTGCTTAGCACTTCTGTTCCCAATTGCGGTCCTAAGTCAAGGACCACCTGTATAGAATCTTTGAAGGAGAGAAGACAGGGAGAAAAGCTGCAGCATACAAAAGGTGACCAGTAACCAAAATAAATAAATAAATAAATAAAAATCGGGGGGGGGGATGGGACAAGCACCCTATCTATACATAATTGTGGCTTTCTAAGATTATCCCGTTTTAAAACTTAGATATTGTTAGATTCATGCAGTGGTACATTGGGAGGAAAATCTGAAAGAGTTCAGTTGAGAGGCTGAGTAAAAAAAGAAATTAGAGGCCAAAGCACCTATTACAATACCTCTGAGCCAATATAAGCTTTGCCCTGAATTAACTCTGGTGCTGCATAGGCAGGGCTTCCACAGCATGTGTTCAGCTGGTAATCCAGACCCCCCTACAAAAGGAACAAAAAGAATAAGCAAAGTCTGCAACACAGAACAGGCACTTCACCTCTGTATGAAAACTGAATTGAGTAGATCTTGTCGGCTTGAACACCTGAGCTCCTAAGAGAAAAACAGAGTGGCTTGTCACACTTAAGAGCCGTTGACATCAACACAATTTGTCTTTTGTCTCTTTATTGTCTTTATCTGGCATGCACATGAGCATACAAGTAGGTTGCCTTTAGTGGGAGTTCAAACAATGGAATTTTTGAATTTAGTGCAAGTTGCAAATTGAGACCATGTTGTGCTTAAAACAACCCAAAATTCAGTTAATGAGAGGCTACTGCATGCGCAAGTTGAGGTTTAAGATGCTGCTGGTCTTTGTGCATTCAGAATGGAGAAAAGAAAGATTCCATCACAGGAAAATAGCACAAGTTATTATTTTTTTTTAAAAAAAGAGGCTTGTTATTATGAGTCTGGCCGACTCAAGGTTGTCTGTGTCTTTCATCCTTCCCAGATCAGTAAAATGAGGACCGAGATTGTTGCAGGGAATATGTTGACTCTGTAACCACTTACGGCTGTAAAACACTGTGAAGCGGTATATAAGTGCTATTGCTATATTAAATATGTGATGTAATTAAATGACATGAACATGGTGACAGCAACGCTAAAATGAGGTGTGGGAATACCTGAAACTATGGTAGAATTTTGTTTTTATTTTGCTTTCTATAGCTATATTTAAACCATACATTTAAATTGTAAGAAAAAAAAAAGCTTTGGAAGATTTGAGATCAAGATCCAGATATTCTAAACCAATATTGGATTTTGCTATTAGGCATTCCTGGGGTTGAGGAAAAGTGACTGGCCCAAGGTCATCCAGCTGGCCTAAACAGGACTAGAACTCACAGTCACAGAGTTTCTATCCTGGTGCCTTAACCATTATGCCAAATTGACTTTCTCTTGAAACTAAGACTCTAAACTTCTGTCACACACATGACTGACTTTCAGTAGGGCACTAGTGAGAAACAAGAATCCAAACAGAATGCATGAGCAAATATAGGTATGATTTGTTTGGAGATGAAACTGCAGACTTCTCTCCTTATTCAAACTGATATTGTCTGATTTTTATTTTATTTTTTGACAAAGAAATTCTAGCAAAATTAAGCTTATACTCACCCTTGGTTTTGCACAGAGACCAAAGTCTATCAACTTCAAATTATGCTCAGCATCAATCAACAAGTTTTCCTAAAAGAAGAACGACGACAGGTTAGAACAAGTACAATGAAGCGTAAGAGTAACTATGGGCAGTAAAGGCGGCTCCTTCCAAGGAAGCCTCAAGCTTCAGTTCAATCAAATGCACACCTATACATACAAAACACAAATCACTGGCTTAGCTGAAATTTGAGATCTTGCAAAAAGAGAATGTAAAGATGTAGGAAGAAGTTTTGGAAGGTCAGAAGTCTAGAAAAGATGAGTCTTTCTCTAGGGCAGTGCTTCTCAACCTTGGCAACTTTAAGATGTGTGACTCCAACTCCCAGAATTGAAATTCTGGGTTTAAAGTCTGCTCACCTTAAAGTTGCTAAGGTTGAGAAACTGCTCTAGGGAGAGACAACAAAGCAGACACGGGACTGGGGAAAACAAAGGAAGAGGAAATTAAATAAAAATTTGAAGCTAGCAGATAAGACAATGCACCAAGGCAAAAAGAGGGCTAGTTAAAAAATGAGAAAAGATTGTAGGCTCTAAGCGAAACTAAAAGAAGTCGAGGAGGAGGAGAAATGGACAGGGAGAAGTGCAGGCCAAGAAAAAGCTGGAAGTTTAATAAGAAAGACTAGGCAGACAAACTTGGAGGCCCATGGGTGGCAGATCAGAGAGCCTTGAACTCAGAAGACATTCGTGATTTCCAATGCCAGCCATGGAGCAACAGATGTATTGGCAGTGAAGCTTTTTATAAATTGGCTTGAACCTGTCATGTAGTTCTTTGGCTGCAGGCTTCTAAATAGAAATAAAACCAGCGGCCAGCAGTGAAGACCATCTGGGCGCCAATCTAGATTCGGCTTATTATTCCAGGAACAGTAGGCTACTGCTGTCTACACTTACTGGTTTGAGGTCCCTGTGAGCGTATCCCTGGCTATGTACGTAGGCAATTGCAGCTACAATCTGACGAAAAAAGATGCGGGCTTCATCTTCAGCTAAGCGGTCCTTTGCAATTATGTAATCAAAGAGCTCTCCTCCAGGGCAGTACTGCAGAGGAAGAAAGGAGCAATGATGTTTGGGGGAAAATTGGCTAGTTTGGAATTACAAACACACACACACACACACACATACACCCAAAAAAACCACCCAAAAGCAATGTTGCTGGCTCTCCAAAAAAACATTGAAGACAGGAAAAACAATCAGCATTTAACAGAACCTCTTTTCCAAGCCCTGGTAGACAGCTGAGAGATGCATACCGCTCATTAATTTTTCAATTAATGGTTATATTAACAGATTAACAGAGTTGGAAGGGACCTTGTAGGTCTTCTAGTCCAACCCCCCCAAACCACCCAAGCAGGAGTCCCTACACCCTACAACATTTCTGACAAATGGCTACCCAATCTCTTTTTGAAAGCTTCCAGTGATGAAGCTCCCACATCTTCTGAAGGCAAGCTGTTCCATTGGTTGATTGGTTCCATGTGTTGTTGGTGCATGAAGCCGATATGAACGGTGGACATGGCCAAAGCCAAAAGCATATCACTCCTGTTCAAAGAAAGAGACAGAGTAATCCAGGGAACTCCATGGAGGGCAAAGTCAGATAGATTCTTTGCTTTCTTTCTTCATCCACTTATGAACCACCCTAGAACTGAGGAGAAATTTCCTGACAGTTAGAACAATTAATCAGTGGAACGACTTGCCTCCAGAAGTTGTAGGTGCTCCATCACTGGAGGTTTTAAAGAAGAGATTGGACAGCCATTTGTCTGAAATGGTATAGGTTTTCCTGTCTGAGCAGGGAGTTGGACTAAAAGACCTCCAAGGTCCCCTCCAATTCTGTTATGTTGTTTGAGCAGCACAGAATTTAAGCATGAAGACAAACAACCTTCTAAACAATTGGAGATTTTAACATCAAAAAGTAAGTTTCCTGTTCTCTCTTTCCCAGCAACAACAGATGCCTACTGAAGGAAAGATTAGAGTACACCCACCCATAAAGATATAATTGTTAATTCTTCCTTTAAATTAGCAATTGGTTTCTGTAGTAAGGCGATTTATTACAATGGTGAAAGTGTTAGACTGAAGACTGGGATGTCCAAGGTTCAAGTTCCACCTGACCTGGCTCTCAGAGGAAAGACCAGATAATAAATTCAATTTATAATGATATTAATAATTCCTGCTCTCTTATTCATTTTGGTTTTAACTAGCTGGTCTTTGCAAAAAGTGCTGAATAGTTTGGTTAGGAGCAGGAATGGGAAACCACCATGGAATCCAAGAGTTTTAGACTTTCCTGAAAAGAAATAAGTAGAGGACCCCACTCCACTTCTATATTTTGCCAGGGAAACATATATACATTTGTTAAATTCAATCTCTGCAAAATACTGCAGATATTACCTTTGTAAAAATTACTTGAGTAGAATTATTGAAATTTACAATGTTTTTTTATTAAAAAAAAATAGGGTAACTACCTAATGACAGAGAAAAAAAAATATCCCATCAATTACTGGCATTACCCATATTTTTAATAGCCCCCAGGATCCCTTTCAACTATGCTGCTGATTTCTAGAGGCAGAATATCTTTAAAACACTGTAGAGAGAATCCCACAATTGGCTTGAAACAAATATAAATACCAAAAAAAGCCAAGAAGAAAACATTAGTGGTTTATTAATTATTTGGTTTTTTAAAAAAATAATTTTGATTACAAAACTTTATATATATATAATAGGAAATTAATTCAAAGAAAAAATATAGATGTGAAAAAAAATAAAGAAAAAAACCCAATAAAATAAGAAAAAACATGGAAAAATGTATTAAATGGATTCCGATCTTTCTCTTGGCTGCTATACCAGTGGTGGGTTGCCCCCGGTTTGGACAGGTTTGCAATAACTGGTAGTAAAACCGGCGGGAGGCTCCGCCCACTGACCTGGACTTCATCATAGGAGATCTGTGCGGGCGCGATGCAAACCAGTAGTAAAGGTAAGTAGAACCCACCCCTGTGCTATACATATAATTTTAACCAAATCCCTCAAAGATTGAATTAATCCATGTTTGTGCTTATCACACTGCAGTAATCATGTAATGAAATATTTTTCCATGATTCTTCTCAAACTGTGTATCATTCATCAGTCCTAAAAGGAAAAAGCTCTGGCTACAGTTGAATATTAATTTTTAAAATCCTCTATATCAATGTATATATTTAAATTCAATTTTTTTTAGTTTTACACATCCACCAAGCATGACAAAATGCTTCTTCATGTTTTTCACATTTCTAACATACAGTACATTTGGAATGTCTTTATGCATTCTACGGTAGATAAATTTTCTGGCATCATGTACCAACGATACATCATTTTATAAAATTTCTCTTTAATATCATAAAGAAATGCTCAGACAGGCAAAGAAGAGGAATCAAGTGGGGAGTTAGCCTTAAATCATTGCATAGCTGCAAAAGATCCAGGACTGACCTCCCCCCACCCCCACCCCAAGCTCCATAGAATCTTATCTATCTGTTCCCAGAGAAGACAAGCAGGGTAGGGAGATTCCTGCATTATAGATAGAATTGCAATAAGTAGTCAACTTGAACTCTTCACATGTTTATTTATTGCTTGGGCCTGACAATAATGTAATGTAAAATTTAACTCTTTTGATCACATACGGTATTCCCCCTTTGATCCATCTGTATATTATAACCAAATTCTTAGTCTACTATCATACATTGTATGATATGTTTATCATACAATGTATCATACATTGTCCTGCTCTTCCATTTCAAACTTCAACGTAAGTTTATACATGTTAGCAATTACAGGTTCATCATCAGTACACAATTACACTTCAAATTCTTATTTTGTTCCACATTGTAAATCGTTTTATCTATTTTAAATCTTTCTGATAACTGTAAATGGGAAAACCATTCACAACTATATCTGTATACCTTTAGTTGCAATTTAATTTTATATTTTTCATGTTACTTCATCTGTTTTTTTCTCTTCTGTAAAATACCCCTTATGCTGAGATCCAAGTAGATGTTTTGGGGGGTTATATCTATTCCCTATTCACAATATGGAATATCTAATAACTATCTCCAAAATACATAGCTTCCAAAACTGTAAACAAGAAAATCAAATTATAATTTGCTTTCTCTGCATTTATTTTTGTTTTGGAAAAAGATCTCTTCTTTTGTTATTCTATTCTATTCACACCTATCCTTCCATTTACATTCCTTTCAATTCCTCTTTTGTGGAAATTTTTTTCCACAAAATCTCTTGCTTTCTACATATAGCTCAGTCTGAATCTCTGTTGTTTAAAAATGAGCCCTTCCAACTTATCTCAGCTAAATGTGATCTTTTTCTGTTTGAATGTCTGTCAGAAAAATATACTTTTTCCTCTTATGCAATATTTAAGTTGAAATTTCCTTAAGTAAACTTACATCTCTATCATCACCTCTGGAACGAGCTCCCCCCGGAGATACGGACGATTCTGGATTTACATACTTTCCGCCGGGCCCTCAAAACTTTTCTATTTCAACAAGCCGGGCTGGCCTAACTCTCCAATTGTTTAATTTTAATTGAATTTTAAATGGGGTATTTTAATTGTTTAATATATTTTTAAATTGTTTTTAAACTTTGTATTCTGTTTTTTACTTTTGGCTGTTCACCGCCCCGAGTCCTTCAGGAGAAGGGCGGTATATAAATTTAAATATAAATAAATAAAATAAATAATCAATCCTCAATCTAAGACAAATATTAAAAAAAGAAAGTAAATGAAAAGTTTAAAAAGAAAAAGGAAGGGGGAGGAGAAAAGGAAAAATATATTTATAAAAAAGAAAAAACCAAAAGAAAAGTATAGAAATAAATGATTTCCCATTCATCAAAACAAGTACAAACATTTTCAATAACTCAATGCTAATATTTCAACCAAAATCTCTTCATCCCATATCTCATCTTTTATTTATTGGCAAATAATAAAATCTCATTTTTCAATCAATTCATCAGTAAAAGAACTAAATCAATTTCATTTTTTTCCTTTTATATTGCACAATATCTTGTCATTTTCTATTTAAAAAAAAGTTTGCAGAGATGTCTAATCCTCACCCGGAAGCCGAACAGCCTCCTATTTGGTATGAATGTATAAATCCAGTGTTTAATAAAGAAACTTATAAATATACCAGGCAGTTACAAGAATCCATAGCAATTCCTCTAGTATAACAGAATTGAGATGTAAATTGTAAAAAAGTATGAGGTTTTAAATCTTACCTCTAAAACCATAAAGATCTTCTTTGGTGTCTCAATTACATGGTATAGACGGCAGATATTCTGGTGGCTTAAGCTCTTCATTGCTTCAATTTCAGTTTTTATACGAGGTAAGTCATCCTAAAAAATGGAAGATTCATGACATCTCCAGGTCATTTTATGTCAAAATAAATAAGATGAAAGCATTTGTTTGCTTACTTCTTTCCCTATTTTGTTTTTGGACTTTTGTGTCCCAATATTTCTGTGTGCACAAGAACTATTTTGCTCTTTAATCTCTGCCCATCTTTAAGTCTGTTTTAACTACTTTCTTTTTGTTCTACGGTAGTAAAAATTTCTCTGCAGAAAAAACACTTGGTGATAATTGTCTCATCTAGTTCTTGTCTGTATAACTGAGCATTTTTCAAATCTGACAACTTTAAAATGTGTGAACTTCAATTCCCAGAATTCCCCAAGCAGAAGCCCACACATCTTAAAATTGTCAAGTTTGAAAAACACTTGTCTAATCCAACACAAAGGTAAAAGTCAAGACAAGGAGAAAGGAGCTTTTCTGAGCAACTTGTGTACCATTCTTCAGGTGCTACATGAAGAAAACAATTATTTTCTCAGGGTTTCAGAGAAAAATACATGTCATTAAAAACATTGTCCGTGTTTCATTTGATCTATCCTCATTCCCCAATTCAAAATTAATGTATGTTGGCCTGAGGGACAAAAAGGTCTTAATCAAGAATGAGGTTTGGCTGTCAAAATACGCAAACCATGTTTCTTACAATTACTTTCAAGAGCACCTTATCAAGACCACCATGTATTGGACCACAGCTAATTTTTTTTTAAAAGGAGAACAATGAATAGGAAGGAAGAATCTGAAATAAAGGCAATCTAGCCTAATGAAAGCAGTTAAGCAGAATCAGATGCAATACATATGGCTGGGATCACAACTCTCCAGCCCATGGGCCTAATTTAGCTTGCTGGGCCAGCTCATCTTTCTCAAATATCATGACCTTCAATATTCTACATCCTGCTGGGACCAGCTGTGTTTTCAAAAGGAGCTAAATATTCTGAAATACTTAGTTTGATGACACTAAAAGAGAAAATAATTTCTGAAGACAGAACTTCATTTTGGAAAAGACTGGGGGCACCACTTCAATTTCCAATAGAATAAAAGTACGTATCCTGGCCTATTTCATCTTTCAGAGAAAGAATTCTTTGGTTTGAAACTCATTATGATGTCTGGTCTATCAAGTCTTTAGAGGTGGACAATTTGACCTTTGGATTACAGTAGTTTGCCTTTTGTATCCAACATAAAATTCTACCATTAAGGAGGCATCCAACTAGCATTATTGTCTAAATATCATTAACGGAATGCCAAATGTTTGGTCTCAGTTAATGCAAAATGTGGCCCAAGAGATTTTAGCATATTCCAAATTCCCTAAGGTTCCAAATCATTCAGGGCAAAAACCACCTTAACAATTAATGAGCTGTATGATTAGAAACAGTATTTGTACATATAAAACTAATATTCCCTTTCTTAGAAACTCACCCCCAGAGTCAGCTTGTCCATTATTTTTATTGCAACCTGTTCACCAGTAAGTAAGTGACGAGCCAATTTAACTTTTGCAAAACCACCTACAGTAAGGAAAAGAAAAGCCCACCATGATTCATAATTAGCATTTATATTCAATTCTGCCTTGATTACAGTGATTATTAGCTAGAATTATTGGTTAGGTCAAAACACGTCTTTTCCAAGGATAGCTTGTGACTATTTAACAAAGGAGCCCTTACTTAGAGCACCTGTTCAGCTATATGTCTCGCATACCCTCTATTTCATAATAATGTCTTACCTTTAAATCTGCAGATTACTCCTGTAGCAAAGCAGATCTTCCTCTAATATGCTTAGGATTCTATTCCTGTAACCGCTATTGCTACCCCTAGAATGCTCTCACAAAATCCAACTCTTTGAGAAAGGCCCAGGCATCTTAGAATTTGGAATGCAAGAGTAAATGGTCAACAGAAACATTCACAGTATCTGTGAAACTAAGAAAAAAGGAGAGGATATTATCTAGTCTGGGTAATGAAATGTCTGCAAGAAAACAACCAAGCTTAGAGAGCATCAAGAACCCCTCAGGAGAGGATGTAACAGATCTGAAGAAAGACAGCCTGATCATGTAAGATGGAGTTGTGAATGCAGGAAAATGAAGGTGAAGTTTCATTCATGAATCAAAGGACTGAACTGTTTTATCAATAAAGTATGAATTGAAATTATGTAGGTGTTGTGGGTGCACATGAAAGTAGAAATCTATAGTTGGGCAATAGTTGCACATTATATTCTAGTGAACAGTGATAATGAAAGCACCAGAGATGTGCTTTGAGAAAATTATGCAACATTCTGATTGAATGCCACACAGGAGAAAAAAAAGTATCCCGATCAGAGATAGGAATAGATAAAGTCACTCAGAAGTGTTTCCTTAGGAAAAGATCTGTTTTAAAATCATGATTTAATCATAAATCTATTCATACAGACAGACCAATGGAAGGAATATAAATCCAAAAGCAAGATTGTTGTTGATGAAAGAGAATTACTGAAGATGATAAGGGCTATGAGAGGCTTCAGATATGGGAAAGTCCACTTTTGGTGGTGTCAAGTGCATTTTCAGAAAAAAAGAGGCACGGAAAACTAAGATTTGAAAAAAAAAATGGGTGTGAAAGCAAAGTGATTGCAGTAAGAAAAAAGTACAAATCATGTAGGAAATCATATTAGAAGATAGGTTTTCCAAAATGAATTAATGAAACCAGTGGTGGGTTTCAAAACTTTTTACTACTGGTTCTGTGGGTGTGGCTTGGTGGGCGTGGCATGGCTTGGTGGTGCGTGGCTTGGTGGGTGTGGCAGGGGAAGGATACTCTAAAATCTCCATTCCCTCCCCACTCCATGGGAAAGATACTGTAAAATCCCCATTTCCTCCTGATCAGCTGGGACTTGGGAGGCAGAGAATAGATGGGGGCGGGGCCAGTCAGAATTTTTACTACCGGTTCTCCGAACTACTCAAAATTTCCGTTACTGGTTTTCCAGAACTGGTCAGAACCTGCTGAAACCCACCTCTGAATGGAATGTAGAAAACAAAGGAGAATGCAGAAACTGGTTGGAAAAAATTAAAAAGAATTATGCTATGGAATGACATTAAAGACTGTGATGTTATATTAATGCAAAATCTAGAAAAATGCATTTGAGGGAATGAAATAAGCTATGGAAAATTGAAGGAATTTTTGCCTCAGAAAATGGAAGAAATATACTGTACAACATAGCAAAAGAGTTGAATCTGAAGGGTAGAGGGCTAGAAGTCTCAAACCACCTCTTCCTGAGGCTGTTTGGGTCTTTACTGATAGTTTTTGATCACCAACCATTCCTTCAGTGACTGGCAGAACTTACAATGTTGCTGAAAAAATTACTGCCAATTTGTGACTGACCTTTGCAGCCCTCTCAGTCATATGATTTCTATTACAGTCAGTGTGCAATGTCCTTTACCTGACTAGTGGTTTTTTTTCTCCTTTTTCTCCATCCTTTGCAGAACAGAAACGTTGGAGAAGGGATTTCAGTGGTCTAAGCTGTTTGCTCTTCTACACACTGAAAGCAATGTGATCACGCCAGCAACAGGAAAAGGTCGGGCAAAGGGGCAACTGCCTCAGAAATCACTTGTTCTCCTCTCCTGCAGTGCAGAGAGATTAGAAAAAGGCTTTCAAGATAGTACTATAAGCTGTTTGTATAGCACACCCGTGGCTCCCAGCCCTAAACTGTCAGTGCAATCATGTTGCTTTCTATGTGTAGATGAGCAAACATTCTTACTCTCTTGAGAGCTCTTTCTCTCCAATGTGTCTGCTCTATGATGGGGATAAGAAGAGAAAAAGCAATCAATTTTTGCCGGCACTCTCTCCTTTGCCTGACACTCCATACTTTTCTAGAAAGTAAGCTGCTTGTTCTTCAACACATCACAAGCAATGCTATTGCACCGACAGCTGGAAAGGGTCAGGCAAATGAGGGATTGCCTACAGAAATCACTTGCTTGTTTTCTCACCCCCACCCCAGAGTGGAGAGATTGGAGAAACGATTTCAAGAGAGTACTGTTGCATAATGGAGTCTGTTTACTGTGTAACTGTGGCTCCCAGCCACAGGCTGCTGGTGCAATCACATTGTTTTCAGTGTGTACAAGACAGTAAGCGGGCACTGGAGCATTCCAAAATGCAGGGGAGAGATTAGGAGGGAAACAAAGGCTACAGGTGTGAAACTGAGTAATCTTGTTTGTTTTTTAGCTAAAAGGCACAGTTGCGGCCAAGTGATTTCCCACTTAGCAACTACTGTTTAGTGGTGAAATTGCCAATCCCAATTAAGTTTGTTAAATGAGCTCTATCTGCCTACTGTTTTAGATTGGTGATGAGATAATTTCCACTGCCATAAGCCATCCTCCAGAAGAACCTCATCTGATGTCCTCTCTCAAACACTGGTGTGAAAAGGGAAAATAAAGTTTGTAGTATTTGTGCATTCTTTCTGACAATAAAGATAAAAACAAAACATGATACAATTTTGATATTGCCAGCTCCTGACCATATAGGACTGATGCACTTGACTAATCAGCTTTTGTTCCCCTCTTCTCCAATTACACAAAAATAAATAAAACTTTATTTTTTAAAAAAGGAGAAATATTAACTAAAATATTCAATATTGAAGTATAGATCTGTTCAGGTTACTGGAGAATTAACTAATCTTTAATTAAGAAAGAAAATGCAACAGACAATATAATACTCTGACCAGACCTACTGTAGATCTACTGTATTGTAATACCCAGAATAGATGTTAAGTAATACTAAGCTATTACAAATATTTTCCCATCCCAGTTAAAAAGACAACAGGTTCTTTATTATTATAATTACAGCAAACTAATGTTAAAGAGAAAACAAAGATTAGATAGTGGGCCACATATATGAAGTATGAGTCAAAGCTGACATTAAAACCCAGTTTCCTAATTTATTCAGTGAATTAAAGAATCTTAGTCTTAGCACAATGCCAAAAAATAAAAAATAAAAAATAAAAAAAATAAAATAAACCCCAAATATAAAGTCCTCATAAGGCTGATAATTTCTGTAGAAATCATAGACTCTTCAAATAGATGTTCCCTTTGCTGTTTAATATTCCTAGTCTTCCCAAAACTCTTCTTGAGATTCCTGCTTTGTGTTCTAGGATGTTTGGGAAGATCTTGCACTCCACTTGTTTCCAGCCTCTATCCAGTAATTTCTGCCTTGTTTTAAAGGAAATAAAACTTTTTTTTCAATCTTCATGAAAGGAGAGCTCGGGGAATCTCTCTCTGTACCTACGGTATATACTTGAGTATAAACTGACCTGAATATAAGCCGAGGCACCTAATTTTACCACAAAAAACTGGGAAAACTTATTGACTCGAGTATAAGCCTAGGGTGGGAAATGCAGCAGCTACTGGTAAATTTCAAAATAAAAATAGATACCAATAAAATTATATTAATTGAGGCATCAGTAGGTTAAATGTTTTTGAATATTTATTTCAAAGAAAAACAGTAAACTAGCTCTGTAAGTGCATAGTGTAAACTACATTATAACGAAATTACACAAGAGAATGTAGTATATACCAGTATACCAAAAATAATTCAATAACAATTTAATCTGATACATTGGGTTAAGTTATGTAGGGCTTGATCTAATTTCCGGCAAGTTCAAGCCTCTGTTAAGAGATACCTGCATTCTCTCTCTGCCTTTCTTTTTCTCTCTTTCTTTTGTCTCTTTTTTTCTTTTCTCTCTCTCTCTCTCTCTCTCTCTCTCTCTCTCTCTCTCTCTCTTCTCCCTCCCTTTTTCCTTTCTCCCTTTCTGTGAAGAATCCCAGAAGGTCTTTGGTAGGAGCAGTGGTGGGATTCAATATTTTTAACAACCAGTTCTGTGGGCGTGGCTTAGTGGTCATGTGACCGGGTGGGCGTGGCTACCTGGTCATGTGACCGGGTGGGCGTGGCTATGTGCATAGGGACTACTCAGAGGGCTGAAAAAAGTCATTTCTGACTGGTCCTCGCACTTATGACCATCCTCACATTTATGCCCATTGCGGCATTCTTAATAACCGTGTCAGTTATTTCACCATTACTTCTCTTCACCATGGTGACAAGATAGGGCATAAAATGTAAAATGTGAGGACAGTCGTAAGTTCAAGGACTGGTCAAAAGTGCGAGGACCGGTCAAAAATAACTTTTTCAGCCTTCTGACTAGTCCATATGCACATAGGGACTATTCAGAGGGCTGAAAAAAGTCATTTCTGACTGGTTCTCACATTTTTGACTGGTCCTCGCACTTATGACCTTCCTCACATTTATGCCCGTTGCGGCATTCTTAACAACTGTGTCAGTCATTTCACCACTACTTGTCTTCACCACAGTGACAAGATAGGGTGCAAAACATAAAATGTGAGAACAGTCGTAAGTGCGAAGACTGGTCAAAAGTGTTAGGACCGGTCAAAAATAACTTTTTCAGCCCTCTGAGTAATCCATATGCACAAAAGGATACAGCAATAGAGAGGGATGAAGGAAGGAGAAGAGAGATGGAAGAAAGAAGGAGAGACAGGGAAGGAAGAGAAGGGAGGAAGGGAAGGGAAATTAGAGTAAGTGTGAGGGTAAGAGAGGGAGGAAGAGAGGAGGAGAAGAGGGGGGGAAGAGAAAGTAAGAAGGAAAGAAAAGAGAGAGGTGGTAGGTTTGAGGAGAAAGATTGCTGTACAGTAAAAAAGATGAAATGGAAGAAAGGCAACCCCAAACAAATATAAAGATATTAAGATAAAGAATGAATTGTTAAACTTTAAAGAATAAAAGAGAATAAATATGAATAAATAGCAGTAATTAGAAACACACATACAAACATACAATGTATTTTCTTTGAACAGAGTATTTGGCCAGTTCACAAATTTAAACAGTGTTTAGTCATTTCAATTAAATTTACAATTTCTATATTTCCTTTTTGCCATATTTATTCCTTATCTATTTTTTTTAAAAAAAACAATATTACCCTTCGTCCTCATCTCTAATCTTAATCAAATTCAATTTTTCCCTTCTATTCTATATTATACCCCTTCTCATTGTCATCTATTTTTATATCCATCCTCACATTGGTTAATTATGTAATATTACAGTTGTTTAATATAAATTCAACATTTTAATATAAATCAATTAGTTATATAACTATCTTTTTTGTATTAATCAATATGAATATGAATATTCCAATTATTTCCATGCAATCCAATTTCTTACAAATCAATTAATATTTACTACTAATAATAAACCAAATAATTTCCCCCATATATTCCTCCAAACCACAATTTAACCATTTCTGCTTTCAACACAATATACAATTAATAGTATCTCAATTATTACAATTCCCTATTTAAATAGAGCTTTTTTTCTTTTGTGTTTTAAAATCTTGAACTCTCCTCTTTTTCCCTAAAGAGGAGCTATCTCTTTAGGGAAAACTACCTTTCTACTAAAGGTAGTTTGCACCTACCTTTTTTGGTGAGGAAAAAGAAAAGAAATCTGCCTGCCTAATTTTCCAACGTTGCAGCAACAGTAAAGCAGACTTTTACTTTCAGTTTCGTTTTTCAGCATAGATAGGGGGAAAAAAATCTGCACTCTTTGCAAACAAGCAGCAGAGCCCTGAGCAAAACAGCTGAGAGCAAATCAGCTGAGAGTCGGGAGCCGATCTAAGCAAGGGCTAATTAGCCTATGCTGAAGCTCTGTGGGCCAATAAAATTACAAAAAAACACCGAACCATTTGTTAAATTGCTGGCTCGCCCATACCTCGCCCACCACTATTTATTGGCAATAAATAGTGGTGCGGAGGGGCGGGGAAAGGGGCGGGGTGAGCCAGCAATTTAACAAAGGGTTCGGCGAACCCCCTAGAACCGGCAGAATCCCACCACTGGGTAGGAGGAAGAAAAGCCAGACGTTTTTGTAGCTTACCCTGAGCAAGGATAGCTTTCTCCTTCTCATCTGGCATTCTTAGAGCTCCACTATTGATTAGCTTAGCCTGAGCAAGGATAGCTAGCAGCCAGCCTATTACAATAAGATCTCAACTCAAGCTCAGTGCACCTGGGGGATCTCCCTAAACAGTGAGGATTTCTTTGTTTCTTTCTCCCTTGAAGCCCCCCCCACAGCCTGCTTTTGCTTCCAGGGGGATGCAGGGAGTCTTGCTAGACACCCCCCCACGCCCCATTTTGATCTTAGCAAGCCTCCCTGCAGCCCCTGGAAGGCAAAATGGGTTGCAGGAAAAAAGGTATTTTTTCCTCAGTAGAGTATAAGCCGAGGGGGGCTTTTTTCAGCATAAAAAATGTGCTGAAAAACTCGGCTTATACTCGAGTATATACGGTAGATGACAAATACCCCCTCTCTCTTGTAAAGTTGTTGAGCCTAAGTGTATAATTTCGTTGAGAGGATATGTATTTGAAATGTATAAATTCTTACAGCTGGCAGGCAAACTACATACATAACAAATCAATACACAGACAAATATATTGCAAGAAGTAGTGAAGGAGAGCAAGGAATGGTTAATCTTTTTAAAAGGCAGAGGAAATGTAGGAACATTTTGATAGATATGTTTAGGGATGAACAGAGCTAAAGAAGGTGTTTCCGGCATACTGAATAGAATTAAAATAGAAGTGATGATTTGGGATGAAATGGAAGTGAGGGACTCAAGGGTTGGCTATGGATTTTAAATTGAAATGTTATAAATGTCAGTGTTCATAAAGAAATCAATGTATGAAAATGTTGAAAAATGGTAAGACTACAGATCTAGGAAGTATTACTAGAGAAATATTAAAATGTGGATGTTTTTCTTAGGATTAATCACCAGGTTGCTTTTTTTAATTGAACAGTTTATAATATATCAGAATCTGCAGTAAATCTGAAAATAAAGCTAAAACATTACAATAATCACCTACAGTGTTTTTAATATATGTGTATTGGGGATATACTCTTGGAAAACTCAGACCAAAAAATAGAATATAAAGTAGCAAAGTTTAAATGGTTCTGCTTTGAAAGTCATACATGGGTCTGATCGGTATATTTCCTACATCTATCTGAAATATTGTGGAACATTACCTGTTCCAATAGTTTCATGAATTTCATAATATTTGAGAAGTTCCTCATAGTCATCTACAGCCATATTGAAATGGAAAAGTGTCTTCTGGAACGACACAACAAAACACAAAATAATCATGAGCTGAATTAACAAAAAACAAAAATAATCATCAGGCAACTAACAAATACTTCAAAATGTTTAAATCTGTGTTCATAAATCTCCTCAGAGTAACATAATTCAAAGAATAAAGCAGTTTTCTATAATGTTAGAGAGAACAGATAATCGAGGCTCCTTTTGGGTCAAATACCATTTATCTTATTTGATTTAATTCAGGGAGTCTAGTTTAGTACTTCATCTGAGGCTCCAGTTTTGTCTGATAAAGATCTATCTGGGCAAGAGCTGGAAAATATGCCGAGAACAAAGGGATTTTTGATTGTATTGATTAGAAAGAAATGAAGAAATGTTATATTCATACTACCACTTATTAGTTAGCAACATGAGAATAAAGTAATTGGGAACTATTATTTTGCCAGTAAATCCATATTCAGTATCCTTAGCATGATTTACACTTAGGAAATAGACAGTAGCAATTTACTCAGGAGACCTTTCTACCTTTTATCCATTTCACCAACAAGCCATAGCTCAGGAAAGTTGTCAATATTAGGTGCTTGTCTTCATATAAATTCTTCATGGAAAATTTGCATGATTATATACGTTTTGAAACATTTAAGATACAATACGCTGCAGCCCAGTTCACCCAGGTAAGTGGAATTTTAGTGGTCCTCACAAGTATATAAAGCTAACCAATGAAAATGGATGAAGCCACATCTAGTCATGATAAACTACTATAGTTTGCTGACACTGAGTGGTTATCTAGAATTTTACAGAGTATATCTAGTAGCCCTTGGCTTTAATTTAATATCTTATGTGAATTCAGCATGTATGCATTATATCACAGTTTGATGTAAATGTGGATCCATTCTCATTTTGCAACACAGAGCTCTTGCTCGGTCTTATTCAGGAAACTCCATAGAAAAGTATGAATTTGTAACCACACAAATTAATTGTTGACACCTTAAAACTATAGCAAAAGCTATGATCAACAAGGCCAACATCACATTAGATGATTCTACTGCAGTCCAGCAGTTACTATAAATATGAATTTAAGACAGCTGGCTTACTCTCTATGGATACTATGGATATTTTTAAAGAGGCTTTAAAACCAGGCCATACTTGATTGCATATGGCATTTACTATACATAGGTAAGTAAAACTGTATTGTATTTTTAATTTGTTTAAATTTTGCAGCACTTATAATGATCTACTTATGGTCTGTTTTGGGAAGGTTGGGGGTTTAAAAAGCAGCAAAGTACATTGAACAAAAACAATTCTTTTCTGTAATTCTTATCCCATGCAATACGTTTGTGGGAGGAAGTATGAAATAATCCCCTTTTGGCCCCGCTATATGATATACCCATATACCACCCCCCCCTCAGTCTCTCTTTCAGTTTCTCTCTGATAGATTGTTTAAGGTGCTTGTTACCATCTTTAAAGCGCTCCATGGCTTAGGACCTGGGTACTTATGGGATCGCCTTCTGCCACCGACGGCGGCCTCCCACCAGCCAATACGCTCTCATAGAGAGGGACTCCTCAGGGTGCTGTCGGTCAAACAATGCCGACTGGTGACACTGGCGACCCCCGACCCCCAGGGGGAGAGCCTTCTCTGTGGGGACACCTGCCCTCTGGAATGAACTGCCCCCTGAGATTCGTATGATCCCCGACCTATGTACCTTTCACCGTGCTCTTAAGCCCCTTCTGTTTCAACAGGCTGGGATGGCTTAAGCACGGATTTTAATGGGTGTTTTAGTTTTTAATATAAGGCCAATTCATTTAATTTGTTTTAAACCATTTTTAAAATTTTTATAGATATATATGTTTTTAGTATGGCTGTACACCGCCCTGAATCCCTCGGGAGAAGGGCGGTATAAAAATGTAAATAATAAATAAATAAATAATGTATATAAACATGTATGTATGTATGTATGTATATAATATATACACACACACATATGTATGTATCAAGCTCACATATATAAGAATAAAAGCTGTTTATTTAACCTAGTTAAAGGGTTAGAGAGCAGAGGGAGCAATAAAAGATGGAATCCCATTAGCTTTTACCCATAAAACAGCTGTTTAACTCAACCTCTTATTTTAGATAACAAATGACTTTGAAAGGGGAAATAAAGATTCATGTTGTTAGATTCAGTCATTTTGGCATATATTACATTCTTCTATAAGAAAAAACCCCCCCACAGTTGGCATGATGAATGTCATGAATATCAAAACCCAACATGCTGGAAGTGCCATAACAATACAGACGAATACAAGAAAGAGATGCAGACAACTTTAAATCTTCGCTGTAACCTAGCAGCAAGCCAGATTTTGTAGCCTTCGTTTTACAAAGCCATACGTTATTTTAAATAGCAGAAAAAGAGCTCTTCTCTCTAACTCACCTTTGAATCCTCAGTACAGCTGCAAAAAAACAAGTTTTATCACAAGACAAAGTCGAAGCAGCAAAAAGAGTAGAAAAGACATAAAGAGTAGAAAAGACTCCTCACCCAGCGATAAATATTGCAAAAGGAGGCGGATAATATTATTAAGGGAAAACACACACATACCGTTGTCCAGATATCACCCACTATATCCAACTCAACGCTCCCGAAGTTTAAAATTCCCGGAAAACCAAACCGTTTCCGGCTTCCAGCCAAACAAAGGGCCGTATCCTCGGCGGAAAGGGCGGGATTAGCGAAGAAGGGGTGCATGGGAGGAAGGTCAAAAAAAAAAAAAAACCTAAACAAACCACCAAGCCGAAGTAGGAAGAGTGGCGGTTGGTTTGCAGCGTTGGACTTCTTGGGAGCCGTGGCTTCGTTTCTTCAAATAGCCAATGGGAGGAGCTGACCGTTGGTCCAGTTCTCTTTCTGCTGAGCTTCAGAAGCGCAAGGATTCTTCGTGTCCATTTCACGTAGGAGACGATCGGGGAAGGTTTCTTAGACTAGAGGTCTCCAACCTTGGGCACTTTAAGCCTGGAGGACTTCAACACCCAGAATTCCCTAGCCAGCAAAGCTGGCTGGGGAATTCTAGGAGTTGAAGTCCTCCAGGCTTAGAGTGCCCAAGGTTGGGAGACCCTTGTCTTAGACCCTTTCACTGAATGAACTGAATAATAGGAGAGAATATTACTTGATTACAATAGTAACCTAGGAACAAGACCAATTGCCACAAAACCTGATCCCACCAAGTATTATTTATGTGAGATGCAATTCTCCACATACTTAACATACAGGGAACTGCGCTGCTAAATTCAGAGTAACATTTTGGAACAGAAAGCTTTGAAATCTTCTCATACAGCCAGATCATAGTTCATAGCAGGGGTGAAATCCAGCAGGTTCTGGAGAACGGTAACGGAAATTTTGAGCAGTTCGGAGAACCAGCAAATACCACCTTTGGCTGGCCTCAGAGTGGGGTGAGAATGGAGATTTTGCAATATCCTTCCCCCAGGAGTGGGGAGGGAATGGGGATTTTGCAGTATCCTTCCCCCAGAGTGGAGAGGGAATGGGGATTTTGCAGTATCCTTCCCTGCCACGCCCACAGAACTGTTAGTAAAAACAATTGGATTTCACCATTGGATTATATGTACACTTTTTAAACAGCTTTGGTAAAGATTTTGCTCAGTGGAACTAAGCAAACAAACCCACTTCTCTCCTCCAGCAGCCCATCCTGATTTGTTGGCTTCTGCTGTGTGATAGATGGAGTTAAACTTGCTGTTAGGACCAACTTGGCTTTAATATCTTAAGTCTCTAACAAAGATAAAACAGCAAACCAGCAAAAGGTTTACCTTCTGTCTGCTACTTGGTCTGTAGATATTAGCTTCCCTCAAAGCTATTTATTTTATTTATCAAATTTATACAGTTGCTTGTCCCACCAAAAGTGACTCTGGGTAGCAATAAAACATCCCTGGATTCCAGCAACAATAATAACAATAAAACACCACTGGATTCCAGCAAGGAGCTTAGCTAGTTGGTGGGGAGAATGGAGCAGAGGAATGGAGATAACATACAGCTGGAGCCTTCCAGAGGTAAGAGGTTCCATCTCAGTGGTGAAATTCAATTTTTTTACTACCGGTTCTGTGAGTATGGCTTGGTGGGCATGGCAGGGGAAGGATACTGCAAAATCTCCATTCCCTCCCCACTCTGAGGTCAGCCAGAGGTGGTATTTGCCGGTTCTCCAAACTACTCAAAATTGCCGCTATCGGTTCTGCAGGACCTGTCAGAACCTGCTAGATTTCACCCCTGGGTAGCACACAAAATCACGGCCTGTCTGGTTCATGGGAAAAACTCTCCATGGAAACTGTCCCTGGTGCCCAAAAGGTTGGGAGCCACTGCTCTAATGGGTACATTGCAAGCAAATATAGATCTTAATTAGTCCAAAACTCCATATTATCCCTCTGAATGTTGCTTTTCTACCCTCTTAGTGAATTTAAACATTTATGATAATTCAATGTTATTAATGGTCATAGACTAAAATTCTGAATATAAAACAAACCAAAATGATAACATTAAAATATTAAATGGTAAAACTTAATCATCTTTTAACCTGGATATCATCTGTCAGAATGAAATTATGGTATATGCAATGTTTCCTTACAGCAGGGGTGTCAAACTCAAGGCCAGTGGGATGCTTATATCTGGCCCATGGGATGCTTATATCTGACCCACAGGGCCAGCCTGGAAGCAGCAAAGGACTGGCCTGCAGTGCCTCTGCCAGCAAAAATGGAGCGCAAGGGGGGCCACACGCGGACCCCCTGCACCTCGTTTTTGGCTGCAATGGCCTCCTGCAGCCCTCTGAAGGATGGTCTCAGAGAAATCCTTCCTTAGCACTTGGCCACCACCGGTGCCCCCGACACGAGTGATATTGAACTGGCCACGCCCACCATGGCCCTCCGAGGTCAAACACAACCGTGATGCGGCCCTCAATGAAATCGAGTTTGACACCCCTGCTTTACAGCAATCATAACTGAAATATATATTTCTACCTTTGCTGAGGTGTCCAAGGGTCTTTTCCTAACAAGAAAAATGTATTTTCAGTAGGACAGCTGAAGTGAATCTTAAGGAACTTGTGCTATTGTTTTAGAGTGCCATGAATAGTATGAACAGCAGAGCAAAGTCCTGCCTTGGGTATGAAAGCTTGCTGAGTGACTTTGGCCAGTCATTCTCTCAGCTCAACTCACCTTACAAGGTTGATGTTGTTGTGGAGGAAATAGGAGAAGGAAGGAGTATTAGGTTTTTTTTTAAAAAAAAAAAAAAAGAACAAAAGAGGGATTTTTTTTTTAAAAAAAATATGTGATGCCAATTCAGTCCACACAGGAAGAGATTTAAAAAGAAGGTTCTTATACTTTCTTTTGAATACTTTGATGAAACTCTGGTTTCTCTTCAATTCATATCAAATGTTATGTTTTACACATTCTTGAAGAAAAAAAAAAAAACTTTGAGAAAGCTGAGATTTGCATATTTTCAAAAAAGCAACTTCTGCGAAGTACATTTTAAAAGCATAATACTGTACATTCTTTAACATGGTGTGGACTCTTCCATTACACCTCCAGATAAAGCAAAGTTTTATTTATTCGTAGAGATTTAATAGCATGCCTATTTTTCATGAAATAATTAATGCTTTCAAATAGAATATCATTTAATTGTCTAGTCTAGATGCATAAATATGGGTCAGTAGGTGGCAGCAAACTCTCTCTGTTCATTTATTTGTTCAGCATTTACCCCTATTCAGAAGCCACCAGGTCATTATGTAAGGTCTCTTAACAATTGTCTAACTATTTTAAAGACCTTTTGAACTCTCCCTTTCTTGTATCCATTCCAAAAATCATCTTAGTCTTTGGCAAAAACACATATCTACTATCCATCATAATTACTATAAAATCACTTCTACAAGGGCCTGCAATCAATGCTAATGACCTACTGTACAACAAATGCTTAGCCTTTAGTTGTTGCGTGGGATCCAGTCATAATTACCATGTTGATTGCAGGGAAAAAAATGTTCTATTTTAAGCACTGCACTAAAACAGATGTTTTCTCTGGTATAGAAATGTTATATCTTTTAAGACTTGGTGTATTGATATCTTTAATCACAACATTCCCAAATCATATTAGGGTAATACCTTTATTAGGCTCATTCAAAAATCTTGGAGATTGCTAGATTTCTGGATTGGAGAAAATGTTGATGAAAGGCTTGATAAAATCTGCAATCACCATTTAAACTCTAGTAGTATGTTTTATTTATTTCAGTGATATTTAGGTTTAATTAAGGAACTGGATCAATGGTTGATTCTCACATTGTATCTAAAATCTAGGTATACCTGAATCTGATCCATTGTTAAGTACAGTCCAAAAGTCCCTTGAAAGGAGATGCCTGATTGTCTTCTGCCATTTGTGCATTTTGTATTCCTGCTGATTTTTTTTCAGAGACTGGGTAATTCATACTATTAGTACTTCAAGTTACCAAAACCTATAGGTGGTCACTAACAAAGAGTTGTATGAGCCAGTTGTGCTTTTGTATACATGACTGTGACAAACTCACTTGGTAATTTTTTCTCTGCAGGGGCATGGAGCAATCTAGCTTGCAGCTGGCTTTACTTATTTTCTTCAGAGCAATCTAAATACTGATAATGATAGGATAATAAAGTAAAAAGGGAACATTCGTAGCATAAGTTAGACTTAAGAAGAATACTGTATTGTCACAAATAAGTGAGCCTACAACAAACCCCCATTTTCACCTTGGATTGTTTCCTTTTAGACCTGATGAGATAAAAACATAATTCACAGACTTGCATTGTTACAGCTTTTGTTTTAATATTTTATTATCCACTATTTACTCAGTTCATTGATTTTGTTTGGTTTTTGAAGACCACCACTGTCTACTTAGTGTCTCCTAGATTTTATAACCTTGCCTTGCAGTTCTGAAAGTGTCTTCTGAACTACTGGACTGTGTGAATTAAGTGATATATAAATATATTAGACAACCCAAAAAATACCTGTTTAACAGAATGTCATGCATAAATCAGTACTGTTCATTGTATTCATTCAGTTGTTCATTGCCCCTTATGTATAAGAATCTAAGCAATACATTTATCAATACTTGGTTTTTTTAAAGTGATGTTAATTTATATGTTAAGTTGGATATCTAATCATTCTTTGAAAAAAATTCCAAGTTCTATTAGATATTTGAAATCTCCCCCTAATGGGAAGATTAAATCTCATAAATCTCTTCTGAGCTATTAGAGAAACATTTGTAATGTTTGCTTCTCTGGTGTTCAGACAAGTGGGATAGGCATTTGTGGATATGAACATATTTTCCCCACCTGATCTCCCAGAATTATGAAAAATGAATATCAGCTCTAAGGCTATCATCCAGAAAGTCTCTCCCATCACTACTAGCTTTTCTCTTTTCTAGCAAATACTTGTTGCATAAGATATGACTATCTCACTTAATTTGTTTTACCAAACCTTTGTAATGATTTGTCTTTGGAATTCTGCACTTGATATGGCCCAATGGGCTAATCAATAAATAAAAAAAATGATTGATTGATATGGCTATTCCTTTGGAATTCTACTTCCTTCAGCTCAAACTCACACATTAATTGTTAGGTAAACATAATGTTTTTAGTAGAATTTATTAAAGAATAAAAGATCTCGAAATCTCCTTTGGCTGTTCAATAGCTTATACAGTTAAAGAAGTACATTGATGAATCTGATTCTATGGCCTTCTATTTCTTTTACACCAAACAAACGTAGCCCACTTTCAACTATATTGTTGGGTTAATGGATGGCTGAAATAAGCCTTCTGTACTATACCAGTCCCATTTAATGTTGAAGTTTTAATTATAGCCTGGCCTTCTGCTTCCTTCTATTTTATGGGAGGGAACTGTCTTCTCAATTCAATCACTTGCTTTCTTCAGAGGCTACAGATTTTTTAAAAGTATCCTTACTTTAACTCTGGTTGTCAATCTCTAGTTCTTTTTACTGATCTCTGTACTAGTGTTGCTCTAATCATTCTGTTTACCTCAATAGGTGTGCTCCTAAATATTTGTAGAGGAAATTATTTCATGTAGGTATTCGTTCTGTGAATTAGATCACAAATTCTTTGCAAAATAACAACTTAAATAAAAGAAAACGAATGAAATCATCAGCCCAATCTCATTCTCTTTCTCTCTTTCTATTTCTCTTCAATCAAATTCATAAAGTTGTTTTTCTAGGGAAAAAACGGAGCAGCATGTATAATAAACAACACTTTAATTCACTGCACAAAAGGGAAAGAACAGAAGGGAGGGGAGGGGAGGGGGAGGGATGGGAAGGGAAGGGAAGGGAAGGGAAGGGAAGGGAAGGAAGGAAGGAAGGAAGGAAGGAAGGAAGGAAGGAAGGAAGGGAAGGAAGGAAGGAAGGAAGGAAGGAAGGAAAAATTTCTACATCAATATGAACAAAGATATGGGCACTAACTAAATCTATACATTTTGGAACATAAAGTTAAATGGCCTCAGAAAATTACAAAGCTTTAGGATTTGATGAATTACCAGCAGAACATATCACAGTGCTACATGAGGTTTGTAAGCAGATACAGAAAACATGGGGGCAATGAGATAAGGGAATGAAAAAAATACTACATTCCACTATCAAAAAGAGGCAGTATCAACAATGTTTAAACTACCAAGAAATTGTACATATCTCATATGCTAGTAAAGTACTGCTCAGAATTTTGCAATCTATAATTCAACAATTCATGGAAGTACTGTCAGATGTCAACATTGGATTCAGAAGGCTGGGGTATACAACGTATCTTTAAGAAAACCAAATGTGGTCACAAATGGAAATGGAAGCCATTGAAAGTGCCAAAGTCTGCTTAAATCAGGGGTGGCAATTAATTTTTCCAAGGGCCATATGAAAAACTTGGACTGTTGTGGAGGGCTGCTGCCCCCCACTGCTGTCCCCCACAGCAGATTTGGTCCCAATCTGGAACAGATTGGGACAGTCAAAGAAAGGGCTGGATGCATAAAATGCCCAGGTCTGGCTCTTAAGCTGTGATTTTAGGAGCCCTAAATAGTAGCCTATTTTGTACAGGACCAGGTTGTGTCAGACACAAGGGGATAGCCAATTCTTACAACAACTGTAAGATCCTGTCAGCTCCCTACATTCTGAATTGGTGCCCTGATAGCAGTGATGCTAGCTTATTATCCATTTGGGCTGGGGATTATGTCATCAGTATCTCTTTGATTTGCCACAAAAACAATGACATTTGGAAAGCTCCCTGTTTGACCGAGAAAGCAGCAAGCCATCAGTTATGATATTGGCTGCTCTGCTCACCAAGCTTCACACTACTCTGCTCATTTCCATTATTTCAGCAGGTGACAAGTGAGCACTGAGGCAAGTGTGGCAAAGTGTGTGAAAACAACCATCCCTGCATTCTATGATGGCCTATTATCCAAGGCATCTATGGGAAGGAGTCAAAATAGCATACGGCATGAAAAAACGGTGTGGTCATAGCCATCATCTGGACTTTTTTGTCCACCTTCCATGGATGCCTCTGCCTGTTATTAAGTTTTGGGACCATTAGTCTTAAACTTCTGCAGAAGGTTGGTGGTATTCTAAGACTGGCCCAAGACATTTTGCTGCCAGGGGTGTAGGGTGGTTGCTCAATACTACATCCTTGAGGTAGATCCTATTTTCAACAATATGCTGGGACATAACTGGCTTTATTAAGAAAATTGCATCTTTGGAGTTCAGACTATGACTCTGAACCCAATGAAATTTGTAGCAGGAAAGCATAGCAAGTCCTCAACTGATGAAAATATTTGGGACAGAATTTCTATTGCAAAAAAAAGGCAGTTAAGTGAGTCATGCCCAATTTTATGACCTTTTTTGCCATGGTTTGTTTGTTTGTTTGTTTGTTTTATTTATTTATTAGTCCAATTTATATGCTGCCCTTCTCTGTAGACTCAGGGTGGCTTACAATGCATTATATATATATATATATATATATATATATATATATATATATATATATATATATATATATATAAAGTTTTTTATTATATTTTTATTGTTAAGGAATAACAAAAAGGAAAAAAAATCAATACAAAAAATCAATAGTAAGGAAAGAAAAAAAACTTTTTTCCCCCAACGTGCTATACAAACGGAAAGGAAGTTTTAGGAACTTGAAGTCTTCAATTCTTCCAGAAATCTCTTTGATAAGGTACTGGTGCCGATTCATCCAATCTCCCAAGTGCAAAGTCCACAAATGGTTGCCAAGTGTTCCAAAAAACATTTTCTTTATATATACCACTTCTAATTTTAATATCACAAGTCAGTTTATCATTTAATGCAAATTTCCATGTTTCATTATACCATTCTTCTAATTTTAAGTCAACATTTAATTTCCAATATCTAGCAATAATTCTCCCCATTATAACCAAAATCCTCACCAATTCTCTTTCTCCAGTTGTTAATGTTGTTTCATTCAATATTAATAATAATATGGTTTCCAATTTCAATTTGACCCTCTTAATTATTTCAAATATTTCATTTTCTATCCTAGACCAAAAAAGTTCAACCCCATTACATTTACACCACATATGAGCATATGTCCCGAGTTCCACTTTACATCTCCAACACATTTTATCCACTTTATTATCCATTTGAAAAAGTCTTATGGGGGTCAAATACCACTTCCAAATAACTTTATAATTATGTTCTTTAATCCTTATTGATAATGTCCTCATTATTCTGCTAACCCAATTCATATTCCAATTTTGATCAGAAATTTCAATACCCAGTTCTTTTACCCAATTCTCTTTCATTACCCTTTGTGAATTATTATCAGAGTTAATATTTTTATAAATTTTATTAACTAATCCCTTTGGCCCAATTTCATCTTTTATTATTCGAGATGTCAAATTTTCAAATTCCGTTTCCTTTCTACTCTCATCGTTCCTTTCTTTGCATTTCCTATTCCATTTATTCATTTGAATTCTTTCAAACCAATTAATGTTTAATTTTCCATAAATTTCCTCTTTCCTCATTTCATTTTCTATAAATTTCAACCATTCACTAATTGTTTTCACTTTCTCTTCTATTATAATCCTCTCTCTGTTACTATTTAATTTAATTGGGCAATTCTCTTTCAGTTTACCTAAATACAATGCGTCTGGTATTAATTTTTTTGCTACTCTGTCCCAATTTTACTCAAACTATTTAATCAATAATTGCAAATTTTAACCTTACCTTTAAAATTTTCCAAAAACCATTTGTAACCAAACTTCTTCATTTCCTTCATTTCCAAATTACCCCAAAGTTTAACATCTCCTTTTAAAATTGTTACTACTGTTTTTATATTAAATGCTCTATAATAGTTTAATAATTTTGGAATTCCTAAACCACCTTGTTTTTGGTTCTGATAACACATTTTCTTAATCAGTCTTGGTTTTTTATCCCCATTACAAAATTTATCTAATTTTTTTTGATATACTTCAGTGTCCTTCTCGGTTAAAAAAATTGGAAGCATCTCGAATAAAAAGTTAAATTTAGGAAGTAACATCATTTTACATAAAGCTACTCTACCAAACCAAGATAACTTGAATTTTTTATATTTCCCAATTTTCTCTTCAATTTCTTTTGTTACTATGTCATAATTTAGTTTCATTAAATTTTTAATTTTAAGTGAAAGTATAATACCTAAATATCTTAAATTATCCTTTATCCTAATTCCAAATTGATTTTGTAATTTTTCTAATTTATTTTCCCTATCAATTTCCATTAATAATTCTGATTTTGCCCAATTTACTTTCAAACCAGTCATATCTTCAAATTCTTCCAAATGTATTTGAACTCTTTTTATATCATTTGTAATATTATTTAAAATGATAAGAGTGTCATCTGCATATAAATTAACTTTAACGCCTTTATAACCTATTAATTCTGAATCCTCTTCAATCAAAATTGTTACAATGCATTATAGCAATAGCCTGCATACTTTTTTGTATATACCTGCTTATTAGGGCTTTCGGGGCCTCCCTAAGTGGTGTTGTTCTATACAAAGTTAGCTTATTGCTTATTGCTTCCACAGTCTGGGTCCTCAATTTACCTACCTCGAAAGGATGGAAGGCTGAGTCAACCTTGAGCCTGGTGAGATTTGAACTTGCACTAATTGCAGGCAGCTGGCAGCTAAGTGCTAGCACTTTAACAGCACTTTAGTCTGCTGCACCACCGAGGCAGTTAAGCAAATCACTGTTGTTAAGTCAACCAGGGGTGGGTACCTTTACTATCAGTTTGCAGCGGGAGCGCACGTGTGGTATCTGTGCATGTGCAGAAGCTTCTGCGCATATGCAGATCACTCATGATGACGTGGTGGGTGAGTGGAGCCTCCTGCCAGTTTTACTACCGGTTCTGTAAAACTGGACTAAACCAGGAGCAACTCACCACTGAAGTCAACCACATGGTCATTAACAAGTCTAGCTTCCCCCATTGACTTTCCTGTCAGAAGCCATCTGAGAGTGTGATCATGTGATCAAATAGTGATCACATGACTTCAGGATGCCGCCACTGTCATAGACACCTTCCGGTTTCCAATCACCCAAATTTTGATTGTGGGATGCTGTGATGGTCATTAATGCGAGATCATCAGTCAATTTTTTCAGTGCCGTTGTAACTTTGAACTGTTGATAAATGAATGGTTGTAAGTTGAGGACTTTCTGTAAAGTAAACTTAGGGTGTTGCTTCTCATTTTGCCTATTCAAGCCTGTAGTGGGGAGTTGCTCTATCATAACATTTGAGTCTTCCCTGAGATATATAAATTAAAATGTCCTTATTAAAAGTGTTACGTTTATTTCTTGCCCAACCCTTAATATCAATGAACTCATCAGTTTCATCTGTCTACAGGTCACACAGATTCCTTTATCATTTTAAACATTCGCAATACTGCAATTTTAACAAGCCACTGAATTAAGCGAGAGTCAGACGATTGGGACATGTAGAAATGCTGTAAAATAAAAATGAACAAATGAATAAAATATCACAGGGTTTTAATTTTTAATTTAATTTAATTTACTTATTCATTTCTTAATATGTTGCAGAGAAAGAAATAGAATTATAAATTATTAAGAAAGAACAACAAATACACAAAAAACTACCAAACTAAAAACAGGTAGCAAACTAAAAAAAGAACAGAAAAGGCTAAAATATTGATATATATCAAATACTAATAAAATGTCAAATATTTCTAAATCTACCTCAGGAATCATCATCCTCACCAAGGAAAATAGGGTGTAGAATGTTGCATGCACACCAGTTAAAGAAAAAAAAAAGGAGGTGGGAATTAGAATAATGTCTGAAGGACAGTGAAGGAAGTGCACTGAAGCAGGTATACTGTATCCTGAAGGCCTACTGAATATCAGAGACCAAACTGACTTAAACACCAAATGAAGAATAAAAAATAGACTTCACAAGGTAAAGCAAGATAAAGCAGAACATTAAAAAAATAATATCAGTCAAAGCAGATAACAATAAGATTTGGCGATGGCTAACTGAACAGAGCAGGAAACTGAAGAATGAGACAGACAGGTTATTCTGGCTGCATGAGACCAGGCCTTAAGAACAAATGTATACAAAGCCAGAATTGAGAAGATAGCAACAGACAACAAATGCTGCAAAGAAGATGAAGAACAGTGGGCCCACCTAGTTAGCTGCTGCAAGAAGATAGCACAGACTATGACAAAGTGGCAACAATGGTGCATTGGAAGATCTGCAAGAAACACTGTTTGCCTGCAAGCAAGACCTGGTGAGACCACAAAACAGACCAAGTAATAGAAATGAAAAGTGCTCTGGGACAAGCACATAACACCCCAAACCTAACAAAGCCTGATTAACAATACCATGGATCAACCAGTGTTCGGTTCTTTTCATGTCAGTAACTATGATACTAGCACTGAACATCAAAGGTACATGATGTGAAATTAGACTCAAATTGGGAGCCTTTTTCAACAAAAATGCTGCATCAGGATTCCTGTACA
This sequence comes from Arizona elegans, assembly GCA_022577455.1. Taxonomy (NCBI): domain Eukaryota; kingdom Metazoa; phylum Chordata; class Lepidosauria; order Squamata; family Colubridae; genus Arizona; species Arizona elegans. The sequence continues at coordinate 14,509,700 of JAKOOJ010000020.1, forward strand.
TAACATTTCATCTGAAGCCTGAAGTCCTCCCAAGGACATCTCTGGGAAAAATCCAGATTGATATGTTTTAAAGATGTTTAAGAAATCAGTCTTGCTGAAAATTACTACTAGCCTCATGTTATCCTGTAGGGTTAGGGGTGTTTTGTTTTGTTTAATTCTTTATCTGGTAGCACTTCAACTTATTTCTCTGCTCAGGAAGATCTTTCCAATAATTTTGCTCTTAAACTTTTTCAGAGCTTTGGTGCTGTTGCTGCAGTCATCAAGCTGATGTTGTGTACCTCATAGCTCCTTTGTTGAATCAGGTGTGGAACCTGGCCCATTTGCAAAAGGAAAAGAATTTCGCTTTATCAAAACAGCCAGCGATACCTTTGCCAATCCTCACAAGTAAGTTTATATAGTAAATAGAGTTTCTCTCCATTGCATCCAACTATGTGACCTTTATCTATTTATGAAGCTAGATGAAACAGTGCTTTAGGATTTCTCATCTGGAGAAAATCATTTATCTTAGAATGTAATTCTCAAACATGGCCAAAGTGGCCTTCTCAAAGACCAGAAAATACATCAATCTATAGATTATTTCCACCTGAAACATTTTTTGTGTTGGATTGGTGCTCCCTAATAACACAGAAGTTGAGCCTGGCACACAAACATTTATTATTATTATAATTATTATTATTATTATTATTATTATTATTATTATTATTATTACGGTATTATTTGATGGGGTAGCTGACTCACCTTGCTAAGTGTGATTGTAAAGATCCAAGGAAAATGTGGACTGAGAGTACTGCTGCCATTGGCACCCTTGGTGTTTTATTTATTTGTTTGCCAGGCTGCTCTAATTGATGCTGACGAGGTGCAGTTTATGTAACTAACATATGGAAGCAGAGTTAAAATAATACAGATGAACAATGGAACAAACAAACAAAAACTCCTACCACGTGCTTTATGTGCACCTGGGTAAAATAATAATAATGAAATCAACAGACAATCGAAGTGAAGGAGGCTGTTGTTCAAACCCTCTCTACTGTATCTCTAAGGCCTTTCTATATCCTATTAAATTTCCAGTGGAATTTAAGTGATCCACTGAAGGAGACAGCGACTGAAAAGGCTTGTCTTCACAATTCTTTTATATTGCCTTCAGAGAATCTGCCTCTCCTGATCTTATTCCAGGGCAGCCAAAAAAGAAGCCCAGATCTTAAGCCTTAAAGGGTTTTAAAGGTGACAACCAGCTTCTTGAAATACACCCAGAAACCACAAGGTTACCAGTGCCGATCTCAAAGTAAAGCTGTTATATGAGCAAAGTGCGGAGACTCCTTAAATTGCTTCATCTGGACCACTTGTAGTTTCTAGGCAGCCTTCAGAAGCAGCCAGTTGCAGAGCTCATTGCAATAGTCCAGATGAACTAAGTGACTGTAGGAGTGACTTTTGTTAAGGTCTCCTATTCCAGAAAAAGTCATAATTGGCATACAAGTTGGTGCATTTTGAACCAGTTCAACTTGGGGATGGAAATGTATAGTTGAGTACCATCTGCATATTGGTGACACTTGATCTCATGCCACTATATGACTTGACCCAGCAACTTCATATGGATGTTAAGAATGGAGAAAGTTTTGAGCCCTGTGGCATCTCATCACATAGGCCCCTAGGGCCTGAGTTTTCCCATTGTTATCATGATAGGAAGAGCCTATAGGAAGGCCCTTCTCAACTCTTGGAGATAGTCTAGAACAGGGCTGTCAAAATCCCGGCCCATGGGCCAGATGTATCACACTCTGGCCAAGCCCACACCCAGTTTAGCGAAGGGGGGAAAAGTCCCGATATGTCATGTGACACCATCATGTTGACCTGAGTTTGACATCCCCTGGTCTAGAAGGACACTGTTCTTAACAGAGTCAAAACTTCTGAGAACAGGACTGAAATGACATGCCTTCCTATCCTGGTTCCTCCAGGAATCATCCATAGGCCTAGTCAATGAGATATCAGTACTGTACCTGGGTCTATAGCAGTGGTGAAATCCAAATTTTTTTACTACCGGTTCTGTGGGCATGGCTTGGTGGGCGTGGCAGGGGAAGGATATTGCAAAATCTCCATTCCCACCCCATTCTGGCCCCAGCCAGAGGTGGTATTTGCCAGTTCTCTGAACTACTCAAAATTTCTGCTACCGGTTCTCCAAACTACTCAAACTTTCTCCTACTGGATCTCCAGAACTTGTCAGATGAACTTGTCAGAATCTGCTGGATTTCACCCCTGATCTATAGCCATGCAAAAAGTGATCTAGAAAATTCACTTCTTCCAAGGTCCTTTGTAATTGTAAATCCGCTTCCTTCTCAACAGTTTTTTGCAAAAAAAAAAAAGAAAGAAAGAAAGAAAGAAAAGGAAAGTGGAGACAATATATCTATCTTGAAAAAGGGTACACCCTGCCTTCTTGAAGACTGTCACATGTGTTATGTCCTTATAAGGACATCCGCCCAGATTGGCTGCCAGCCACCGGGCGGGAAAGTTTGAATCCCTGTCAGGGGGCGGTGCGTCTGCCGGAGCGAATATAAGGAGAGCTCCGGCAGCGCACGGGCAGTCTTGCTACTGTTTCTTGTTCTCAATAAAAGTTACTAATGTAACGAGCTGGTCACGTCTTCCTTTCCTGCGCCGATCTAACACTGGCGACGAAGGACTGAGAGAAGAACGAACCTCGCGGCACCAAGCCAACAAGACAAGACTCTGGCACCGGGAACTACAGTAGGCATTTCCAAAGGCATGGCATCCGCTGAAGTCACTTTGCCAGCCCTTGCTCCTTTCCGCCCAGGGAAGGACAAGTGGAAATCCTACGTAGTGAAATTCCGGCAATACCTGAGAGGCAACAACATCAGGGATGCCGATGATGACCGGAAGAAGGGCATCTTCCTGGCCAACTGCGGCTCCGAGGTCCTCGACATGGCAATCGATCTCGTAGCACCACGGGACATCGAAGAAGTGCCATGGACAGACCTGCTGCAGATCCTGGAGGACCACTATGCCCCAACAGGAACACCGGTGGCGAACCGTTTCACCTTCCATCAACGGGACCAGAAGGAAGGTGAGACGATCAAGGAATTCGTGGCCGCCCTACGCCAGATCACAGCCAGCTGTGAGTTCGACCACGTGGACAATGCCATCGCCGACCGCGTGGTCTTCGGCATGAGGGACAGAGGCCTGCAAAAGAAATTCCTGAGCAGGAAGAAGCTCATGCTCAAGGATGTGGTGGAGGAAGCCACCGCATCCGAAATCTCGGAGAAAGCAGCTGCCGCAGTAAGCAGAGCTAAGGGAATCCACAAGATTCGCTCCACAGAGCAATCATCAACAGAGGATTCCACGGCTGGATCCGAGTCGGAGGGAGAGTCCACCGTCCACAAGGTATCCAGACCCCCAAGGCGGGAAACCGCCCAACGGAACTACAAAGGGGAGCGCTGCACTAGCTGCAGAGGGGACCATGCCAGAGCAACCTGCAAGTGGAGAGATGCGACCTGCCGACGCTGCAACAGAAGGGGTCACATCGCCGAAGCTTGCAGAGCTGAGGAACCAGCCCCGGAGCCCTCCAGCCACCGTCCCCGCGAGAATCGGAAGGATTACCAGAGGGCATCCAAACGGTCCTCTGGCCCTTCCAGACTCAGAGACAACGAATTCCCCCGGAGCGGAGCGGTCCACCAGACGACCATCGCTCACACGACATCAGACAGTGCCACCAAGTTCCATGTGACCATCCACGTGGAAGGAGCACCCTGCAAAATGGAGGTAGACTCCGGCTCGGTCTACTCCATCATGGACTGGCAGCAGCTGAAGCGCCTGCAACCCAGCATCACCAAACGAGAGCTGAAGCCACTACACTCCAAGCTCGTCGACTTCGGGGGAAACCCCATCGGAGTGCTAGGAAGAGCCAACATCCGGGTCACCTACAAGCAGTTCGAAGGCAAGCTCCCCATCACCGTCGTAAGGGACAGCCGACCGAACCTGCTAGGAGTGGAGTGGTTCAAGCCGCTGGGGCTCTCAATCGAAGGCATCAACCAAATTGGCAGGGATGAACTCGACTACCTAATCGAAGAGTTCAAGGAAGTCTTCGATGGTAAGCTGGGGAAATTTGTGGGGAGGCCAATCTCCTTCAATCTGGACAAGGGAATCACCCCAATTAGGCTCAAGCCCCGCCGAGTTCCGTTTGCCCTGCGGCCCAAAGTAGATGAGCAGCTGGATAAGCTGATCGCCCAGGGCGTCCTGGAACCGATCGATCATGCTTCATGGGAGACCCCCATTGTGACCCCACTGAAGCATGATGGGTCTGTGCGCATCTGCGCCGACTACCGTTGTACCATCAACAAGGCGTTGGCACAGAGCGCATACCCAGTCCCAGTGGTGCAACACCTGCTGCATTCCCTGGGATCTGGATCAATTTTTGCGAAACTGGACCTGGCCCAGGCTTACCAGCAACTGCCAGTGGATGAAAAAACGGCGGAGGCTCAAACAATTGTCACGCACAGGGGGGCATTCAAATGCAACCGACTCCAATTTGGAGTCAGCGCTGCCCCCGGCATCTTCCAATCCATGATGGAACGCCTCCTCCAAGGCGTTCCAGGGGTGGTGCCTTACTTCGACGATGTGCTCGTCTCCGGTGACTCAAGAGCTCAACTCCTTGAAAGGCTCAGGCTTGTCCTGCAGCGATTCAAGGCCAAGGGCTTGAGGGTCAGGCGGGACAAGTGCATCATAGGAGTACAGGAAGTTGAGTTCCTGGGCTACCTCATTGATAGCACAGGTATCCACCCTACCAAATCAAAAGTGGAAGCAATCCATGAAGCTCCAAGCCCAAAAAACAAAACGGAGCTTCAGGCATTCCTTGGGTTGCTCAACTTTTATGCAATCTTTCTAAAACAGAAAGCCACAGTTGCTGAGCCACTTCACCGCCTGCTGGGGAAATCGGCATCCTGGAAGTGGGGCCAGGAAGAGGAAGCGGCATTCCGAGCCATAAAAGGACTATTGACATCCAAAAGCGTCCTCATCCAATACAGCGAGACGCTCCCCATCAAGCTGACCTGCGACGCGTCGCCATACGGAGTGGGGGCAGTCCTCAGCCACGAGCTGCCCAACGGCACGGAAGCCCCCATCGCCTACTTCTCGAAAACCATGTCCGGCGCAGAGCGGAACTACAGTCAGCTGGACAAAGAAGCCCTGGCCATCGTGGCAGGAGTGAAGCGATTCCACGAATACCTGTACGGAAGGCGCTTCACCATAGTCACCGACCACAAGCCACTCCTGGGACTACTCGCAGGCGACCAACCCACCCCGACCTTCATGTCCCCGCGGATGACGAGATGGGCCATCTTCCTGGCCGGCTACTCCTATAGGCTCGTGCACCAGCCAGGCACAGCCATAGGAAACGCCGACGCACTCAGTAGATGCCCATCGAAGAAACCGGTGGAAGACCCAGCCCCCACGCTCCATCTATTCCACATAGATGACGACGCCAGCTGTCCAGTCTCCTCCGCAGATGTGGCCGCACACACCCAGAGAGACCCCACCCTCCGCCAAGTAAAGTCCTGGATCCTCAGGGGGTGGCCATCGGAACAGACGGAAGAGAGGTTCAGCCCGTTCACCAGGAAACAGAAGGAGCTGTCCACCATTAAGGGCTGTCTGCTATGGGGAGACAGGGTGCTGATCCCAAGCACTCTGCAACGGCGGACGCTAGAGACACTGCACAACGGGCACCCAGGCATCGTCCGCATGAAGGCCCTGGCACGGAGTTACGTCTGGTGGCCCTCACTGGACAGAGACATTGAACAATGGGTCTCCAGATGTGACCCGTGCCAAGAAGTCCGCCCAGCACCGCCACAATCCGAAGTCACGAACTGGGAGACCCCCAGCAACTCATGGTCGAGGGTCCACATCGACTTCGCGGGCCCGATGCAAGGGCGGCACCTCCTCATCGTGGTAGATGCCTTCTCCAAGTGGCTCGAGGTGGTAACCATGGCATCTACCACAACAGAAGCGACGATCCGAGCCCTGCGCCGCCTGTTTGCCACACACGGACTACCGGACGTGCTGGTCTCGGACAACGGCCCCCAGCTCACATCCCTGGCCATGGAGTCCTTCCTGGCAGGACTGGGCATCCGCCATGCCCTCTCCGCTCCGTACAGGCCGGCCGGAAACGGACAAGCGGAACGGATGGTCCGGCTCACAAAAGAAGCCCTCACCAAGATGGGCCCGGGAGACTGGCAAGAACGCATCGACAACTTCCTCCTCACCCAGCACATCACGCCGCATGCCACCACCCACAAGAGCCCGGCCGAACTCCTGATGGGCAGAAGGTTGAGGTCACCCTTGGACCGGCTGCACCCCCAATACAGCCCGGAAGTGACCGCAACCGCCAGCCGCCCGCTTCGCGCCTTCAGCAAAGGAAATCCAGTTTTCGCGCTGAATTTCAACGGCTCTCCTAAGTGGCTGAAGGGGAAGATTGCCAGCACAACCGGCCCCAAATCCTACACCGTCGAGTTGGAAGATGGACAGGTCGTGAGACATCACATCGACCAACTCCGGAAAAGGTGGGGGGGAGCACACGAAAACCAGCCTGACGAGGTAGGCCTACAACACCCAGACGAGGTAGGCCTGCAACACCCCGGCGAGGCAGGCCTACAACACCCAGACGAGGTAGGCCTACCACACCCCTGCGAGGCAGAGCAACGCCATCCCGACGAGGTCGGCCCAGCACACTACCAGGCACTGTCACGTCGGCAGTGCAGCGAGGTAGACCGGGGCCAACCGCACGGGGGATGGCAACACCAACCCGACCAGGTGGGCACCCGGCACAGCAGGCCCAGGGACCCCCGACCCAGCCCGCAGGTAGACCGGGACCTGCCCAGAAGGGGAGCACCGCACCCTACCAGTGAAGGCAACCCACGGCAGCCTTACCAGGGAGACCTCAACGCAAGGCGAGTAGACCGGGGACCTCCGCAGATGGGCACACCACAGCACATGGGCGAGGGTGGCACACGACTCCCCGGCGAGGGGGACCCCCGCCCAACGCAAGAAACAACCCGGCAACAACAACCCAACCCAGACGACCCCAACCACCAACAGGCGGTAGACTAGGGACTAGGGGGAAGGGAAAGCCGACAACAACCCGGCCAGGGAGGCCTGCGCCACCCCGGCAGGGGAGACCTCCACCAGCCCGAGGAGGAAGCCCCGCAACGACACCCCAACCAGGTCTACCACCACCAACCCGACGGGGAAGGCCAGCGCCAGCCCGGCAGAGGAGACCTGCGCCACCCCTGCAAGGTCGGACACCGCTACCCGAGCCAACACCACCCACAGCGAGCAGACCGGACCCAAGGGCACCGGCCTGAACCACCCTCCGGACCACAGCGAACCGGGCCGCAGCAGAACCGCAGCAACCGGGAGACCAAGGAAGAGCAAGTGACAGCCGGGGTCTTACCGAGACTCAGACGCTCTTCCCGGGTCGGAACCGAACAGCACCGCCGAGGCGAAGGATCCACAGGCCAGGAGGAAGACCACCAGAACCAGCCATCCAAGGTCTGCGGTCCGGCCGGAGGCGCTGAGGGTGACCCCGCACACTCACCAGCCGAACCGAACCCGGTTCCGGGGAAGGAGCCAGGAGCCACAGGAACCCCGTCCATCCAGGGCGGGGACGCGGAAGAAATGAGACTGCGCAGGTCAAGTAGGGTGCCTAGGCGTCCTACGTACCTGCGGGACTACGTCACGCTGATTGACGAACTCTGAACGTTTTTTTTGGACTAGGGGGGAGGAGTGTTATGTCCTTATAAGGACATCCGCCCGGATTGGCTGCCAGCCACCGGGCGGGAAAGTTTGAATCCCTGTCAGGGGGCGGTGCGTCTGCCGGAGCGAATATAAGGAGAGCTCCGGCAGCGCACGGGCAGTCTTGCTACTGTTTCTTGTTCTCAATAAAAGTTACTAATGTAACGAGCTGGTCACGTCTTCCTTTCCTGCGCCGATCTAACAACATGTCTTCTTCTCACCAATGTGGAAGGGCAGGGATCCAAGACATGCAGAATTCATGTTGCAGAGAACTTTGTCCCTTTCCAGAGAACTTGAACTTTCTACAGATAATTTTGCAAGAAACAACTTTCCTTAACCCGGCAGTACTTCGTCAGCTACAGATTTAACTCCAAAAGAAGACGGATGATTTTTATCCTTCTGCTTACTAGAAGACATCTCACTTGAAGTTATTGCTCTTTCATATTGAGAAAAACACCTCAAAAGGAAACAAGGTAATGAGACAACCAGTCTGTTTTGAGAATTGCAGACAATGTCATTCCTACCTTATTTGAACAGCTTATTTGACTATTTGTTTTATTTGCTGAACAACCGAGAATCAACCCTGCAAAGTTTAATTCTGATTAGCTATTATAACAACTGCACCTCTAAAAAAACCAGAGGGGGAGGCATTAAGCCTATCAGAAAAATGCAATAATGCACCTATTTTGAATATTTTAAAAGGAATAAAGAATCCACCATCAAAAGTGGGGGATTTCAGCCCAAATGCAATCCTTAGAACTCTTATGTATGTGTGGTTTTTATATGTTTTCTCAGGTTTTCGTGGGTGTTTGTATGTAGGTCTTTGGTTATTCGGGTCTTCTCCCACGTAAAATTGGAAGTGTCTTGGCGACGTTTTGACGAAGTCTCATTCGTCATCTTCAGGCTGGTGTTCTCGGCTTCGTGCTTCCAGGAGCAAAGAAGCACGAAGCCGAGAACACCAGCCTGAAGATGATGAATGAGACTTCGTCGAAACGTCGCCAAGACACTTCCAATTTTACGTGGGAGAAGACCCGAATAACCAAAGACCTACACACACACACACACACACACACACACACACACACACACATATATATATATATATATATATATATATATATATATATATTTCTTTTATTCATAGGTTTATATCTGCAATACTTTTCTAGTCAGGGTTTTTCCTACGTAAATCAAGATGTTTGTATTCCCATAGTTGGGTGATATGCTGGCTTTTGTGAATAAACCATTCCTCGCTCTTTATCTTCTGATGGTGGTTCTCAAGGCTTTGCAGAAAAACAGAGTGGATCATCCATGTCTGTCTAGCCTTAGATGCCTTATGTACTCACTTTTATATTTTAGCTCAGGTAGATTGTCTCCTTGTTTAACTTCTTAAACAAGTGATAGTGAATTCAAATGTTCCAAATAGCTGTTGGGCCAAAACCAGGAAGCTATGATCACAGCAACCTGAAAAAAAAAAATACCTAAATTCGATCCATGCTCCCCTATTTTCTATTATTTCTTGAAATCCATATCAAAATATAGACTACAATCTATCATGACAAAATATGAGGGAAGGTAAATGATGTTCTGGAGTGTCCCTGGGGAATAGGCTTCTGAATCCTACAGTATACTTACATCTGCCTATTTTAAGCATTTCATTTTGTGCACCTCTCCCAGAATTTTGAGAAGTGGGAGTAAGATTACTGATTGTAGCATTTAGATCACCTCTTGTGTGGATTCTAGCAAGTCACGTAAACCAAAGCCATGGCTCTCTTTGGGCATATGAGGGAAATTATCCAACAGACAGAAAGAGAGTATTACAGATGCTAGCAATCTATCTCCTGTTTCATAACTGAAGCTGTAAACAAAACCTTTGCTTTGCTACTTCATTCAGCTGAATGTCATAACTTGTGTGAAGATAGCAGCAGTCCTGTTTTTAATTTATTTGATTCATGGGTCAAATCAAAAGTAGCACAAAACAGTTGCTGCTTTCCTACCTTCAGTAAAATGGCTTCTGTTTCCCATCAGAAGGTCAGCTAGCTTGAACTTTCTCAAATATAGCATTCCTGAGAAGACCCACAGGTATGATTCAGATTTCAGACCAAGTCTTGGTCTGGTGTAAAGCTAGAGGGAACAAATATTTGCTAGAGCTTCATCCCCAAGATATACCTGTCAGCAGGGGTGAAATCCAAAATTTTTCCCTACCGGTTCTGTAGGCATGGCTTGGTGGGCGTGGCAGGGGAAGGATATTGCAAAATCTCCATTCCCACCCCACTCTGGGGCCAGCCAGAAGTAGTATTTGCTGGTTCTCTGAACTACTCAAAATTTCCGCTACCGGTTCTCTGAACTATTCAAATTTCTGCTACCGGTTCTTCAGAACTTGCTGGATTTCACCCCTGCCTGTCAGGGCAAAATTGCATTGGTTTGATAAGCAAAATACTTACCAATCAGAAATGCTAAACACTGTAAAATATTTTTAAAAAAAAATAAATCCCAAAATTAGCATTGCTTTGTGCAATTTTCCTTATATAACTCTTTAATTTATTTATACTATATCCTCTCATGGGTCTGGGCATCAGAGTGAGTGTCACATAGATCTGAAATATTTGAAATATTTGAGGTGCTGTCACAGAGAAGAATGGGTTGACCTAGTCTCCAAAGCACCAACGTAGAATGACAAATAACAGATAGAAGATTATCAAAGAGATTTAAGGAGAGTTTTCCTGACAGTACAATTAATCAGTGGAACAGTTTGCCTTCAGAAGTTATTGGTGCTCCATCTCTGGAGGTTTTCAAGAAGCGATTGGACAGCCAGTTATCTGGAGTGGTATAGGATCTACAGCTTGAGCAAGGAGTTAGACTAGAAGACCTCTAAGGTCCCTTCCAACTCTGTCATTTTGTATACTGTTAAACTTTAACGAGCCAGGTTCATTATACACAGAGGTAGATTCTGGATCTGCTTTTAGGACTCTGTAAAACTTACTTTTGCCCATCGGCTAGGTTTCTGTTTGTCTGTATGTAGTGACAGAGTCAGCCATTTCTGAGCAAAGCTTCCAGAGTTGACTCCCACCTCTAATATATAAGCATTAAAAGCAGAACTGTCATAAGACCAAACATTGTCCCGCTCCCGAGCAGAGAGTCCTGTTTAGTTCTGTTGACAAGCAAGCCATCCAGATTCCACCATAATCACACAAGCAATGATTCTGGTCTTAGGCCAAGTCAACTACCCAACTGTTCCATGAGAGCCTATCTTGTGGATATGAGATAGGGTAGACAACTGAGCAGTAGAGCAAGCACCATCAAGAGTGCAAGGCAGTTGGAAACACATCCAGGCATGAGTTCTCTTGAGCTGTGCTAATGGATTTCCCCACCTTCCGGAGTTTTTGTTGTAGCTATTGATATTCAGACTGTTTCTGCATAAGCTCACATTCAAATAGATGTGTGAGGTGTCAGTAGCCACCAGCTTTCAAAAGCCATCGAGCAAACTCATGTAGCTGTTCATGTTTGAACTAGAGAAAAGCTCATCTTCTTGTCTGAAGCCTATAAAAATATTCAGCCCAACCATGTCCCACTGGTTGATCTGCCAGTTCTCATATTGTCTAACATTGTTAGGCTCATCTGTCTGCAGTTTTTCCCAAGATAATTGGGGCATGGTAAAAAAAAAATTCTACATGTTTGTACTGAACAATTTCACATCCTTTGCCCTATCAATAAATTCTACTGCAGTTAAAGAATCTTTTTTTTTCCTGAGTAGATATAAAGAATTGTATAATCAAGGATGAGATCACATCAGGCTCTCAAGTCCTTATTTGTTCTCCTTGAGTTGCAGGACTCTTCTTTCAATTGTGCCAACTCATGGTATATATTTTAGCCAACCCTCCATAAATGCAAAGCAGAGGAAAAAAGAAAGAGACATTTATCACACACCAGCTGTTCTGTAAATAACCTACTATACAAACACTACTAAATTTAGCTTTCAGGTTATATACCGATTCGGTAAATGATAGGAATTAAATGGGGCACCTGAGAGTTCTCATTTTATTTTTAGGTGAGTTTCCAACAAATCACTGTTTCAGTCTGAATCATAGCAACTGAAAGATAACCTTGCTCACAACTTAAGCTTTATTGTAAAGAAAATAATATTTTGGCTAGGGTTGCAATTTTCAAGCAATAAAAGGCTTGAAACTCACTCCTGATCTTTTCTGCAACATGTTTAACCTGATTATTAAATTAATCATTTTTTCTGGTTTTGCCCAATACATTGAACTAATCAGACAATGTACTCAAGCCACAACATCTTCCAACCAAGATTATCCATAGCCAAGTAAATGGTGATTGTGTGAACACAGATAACTGGCTGGCAGTCCTACTGCATAAGTGATGGAGATAAGTTTTATTTGGGAAAAGGACCATTTTAAATGTCACTTTCCAGAGGCCTAAAGAAGAGAAACATGCCTGTGCTAATTTTTCACTAGATTTTCTGTATAGTGCATGGGATTTGAAGACTGTGGGGAACATATAAGTGTGAAGTGCCCATGGTGCAGGATATCAGCTTAGTTGCTTGTCCATGGGAAGTGACTCTGAAGATTTGATCAATATCCATTTAATCTAACATCCATTCAGTTCCAAAATTGCATTAGTGCATTCTCAGACTGATACATATTCAGACTATTACAGTAGGTAAACAGACAGAGGTGAGCATTCCATTTATCAGCAAAAAGAACTACTCCTTCTCTACATCATAGAAAAGCTTTTAGAAAGAAAATCAAAACGCCTCCATTCGAAAGTGTATGGAGCTATATTTGTTCTACATGAGCAATAATTCAGTTGTTGGAATTCTTGCAGCTTTTTCTTCTAAGCAAAGCTTGCTAACCATTGTAAGAATCATCTTTGGGATGAGTAACCTTGAGTTTTAAGCATCTGCCAAAGGATCTGACAAAAATCTGTTGAAATCTCACAGGTAGATGATAGACGTTGTGCAGGGTTGTTGGGTTTTTTTTTTGGCCCCAGCATTTGGCTTAAAAAAAACCCTGTAGTACTGATGGACTTATCCTCCACAAAGTTATATAATCTTACATAAGTTCTCCTTTATTGGTGAATAAGTCTTTGTACAGTTGTCAAGGCTACCGTTTGCCAGCCTCTGAGGTAGACCAGTTCAGGAAGCAGATACCCTGTTTCTCCATGACTCAGCTCTTCCAATTGCCCATCAATTATTGGAACAGTTCTTCTAACTTTTCTGGTATGCCTCATTTTTCACTTCATCAGCAAATCCTTCCTGGAACTGGTCAACTATAGCAAGATCATTCCACTCCACATCACAGGTATGTAGCTGAAAATCTGAAATGTACTGACAAATTCGCAACGATGAAGTTGTTGTTTCAGCTGACAAATCTCTCAATTTGCTGTTGACTCCTAGACACATCATCAAATGCATGAAGTTGCATGAATTTGTGGTAATTATTCAGCAATGGATCATCGCCCTCAATGATCTCCACTATCTATTTAGCTGTCCCTTGTTTCAGCCGACTCAGAACAAAAGTGACCCTGGAGCAATTTGTAGGAAATTCTGACTAACCCAGAAGAATTGTGAAAGTCAGAAAAATAATACTGTAATCTCAGACATCTTTGGCAAATCTCTGCGAGAATGAAGCAAAATAATTTGGGCTGCAAGACTTTTGAACTGTTCCTGGCTAAGGCAGGGTTTAAACCAAATGTTGTTTTAGTTATACCATGGCGTTGTGGTGATTTGTTATATGTATAGTCACTTGTTCATAGCGCTTCAGTGAGTTGTTCTGCAGACAAAAGAGTGTCCCAAAGAACTGATGCCATCTCCACAATGAAAAGCAAGGTTCAATGCCTCCATGAATAGAGTGAAGTGGAGGACTTTCAAGATTGATGTCAGCCCTCCAGGGTAGGACAGGTCAGGAAACAGACACCAGAAGGGCTACCAAAACTCTACCATATTGTTTTAGGTAAAATAACAGTAATAAATAACTGGGGTTCTCTCTGACCCTTCTCATACAATCAAGGTTGAGTTTTTGAGACTCGTCATGTTCCCAACTTCTCCAGGGTTAGGATGTCTTTCCTGTCACTTTAACCTGTCAATGGTTCTTGTATTTCTATCAGGATGTAAATTAATTACAGGGCTATATGTTGAACTGGAATCACAGGTAGATTCTTTTACATAATACCTATGGTGAGAAGAATAGCTTCCCTCACGAAGGTTGAAAATTTAATAGAGAACTAATCTCACAATGCCATGCTAATAAACTTTTCGTTCATTTTCAGTACCTTAACAAACTATCATTCCCAGAATCCCATGCTTATATGGGCTACTATATCTGGACTAGAAGACAACAAATCCATTTGCTCTCATTGAGAAGCTGTCTGAATTGTTGCATCCCACCTTTGGCAACAGCATTGGTGTCTAAATAGAGATGTGAAGGCCTTGGTGGGGGAAGCAGAAGAATGGTCCCCCCCCAAGTTTCTATCTGCAGCCCCCAGTTTGGAAGGTATTATACAACCACATCTACATATCTATTATTAAACACGTTTTTAGTTTCCCTGTGGCCAATAAATTTAATCCATAAATAAATTTTCCCTGTAGACGCACACAAACCAGAACTTTATAGATTCTTTGGTAAACAATAAAAGAAAAGTATTGTGAACCCAGTAGGACTTACTAAAATTACAAACTTTTGACTGTATATATGTTGCCAAGGCAAGAAAGATGTGCTGGCTTTGAAAAGAAGCTGCGTTACACTAGAAGGCTTGCAGATGAAAACCAAGGACAATTGTTCAGAGACTGTTGGCAGCCCTTACAAGGTGGCAAAGCAGTGGTGGGATTCAAATTTTTTTACTACCGGTTCTGTGGGTGTGGCATGGCATGGTGGGTGTGACAGGGGAAGGATACTGTAAAATCCCCATTTCCTTCCGATCAGCTGGGACTCAGAAGGCAGAGAATAGATGGGGGCAGGGCCAGTCAGAGGTGGTATTTACCGGTTCTCCGAACTACTCAAAATTTCTGCTACTGGTTCTCCAGAACTGCCTGCTGAATACCACCTCTGTAGCAAAGCCATACAACCTGTGGCAAAGATGTGTGAAGAGAACCAATGCCTTACACTTCCTTTGAATCTGGAAGCAGTGTTTTGCTTGTGCTGAAGAGGAATGGAGAGATAACCATGGACCAGCCTAAAACTGCTCGGTAAGGTCAATCTCTTACCCTCATCTTGGTATAACTCATCAGCTGTTTGCTTGAAAAAAATCACTTGAAATAATTATTTTGCAGTAGCCATTATAAAACCATACCTAGAACGTAGAACAGATTATGATGATTTTTTATTTATTTATTTATTTTGTGGGGAGAAGAAGGTGTCTCCCAGTTTCCAGCCTGGAGCTTCAATCACCACATCAAACTGGTTCCATGGTGAAATTAACAAACCATTTAAACAGGTGTGTGTGTGTGTGTTCCTCCCTCCCGCTCTTCTCATTGTGTATGAGAGTGTCTGGTGTTAATAAAGAGATCAGTGAAAGGTACGGACACACATTTCACTGACTATAAAAACAATTATCCATGGCGCTGGCCAGAGATTAGAAAACTAATTTCCCTTCATTAGAGCTCCTTCTTTTTCCCATTAAAAAGGGGCATTACAGTACGTAGAAATGGGAATCATCAAATGCATGGCTGAGGCAACCATGGAAGCGCAAGGAAGAGAGTTTTACTGAATTCACAGCAGTTACTTCTCTTTGGCATTAGACAGGCCTTCATAAACACTTTCTTCTTCAATGCTCAAGAGATCCTTCAACAATGGGTAAGGATGTGGCGGGGGAGGGGGGATTAGTAAAAGGGTTTTTTATGTTCTTATTTTTTGGGTTATAAAGCAAGGTAAAGAGAAATGGTCACTGTTGGAAAAGCAGTTAAAGAAAAGAAGAAGAGATCACTGGCAGATCAATCAGTTGGGATTACACCTGAGGTTCTGCAGGAGATGTTTTAAAAAGATGGGAAAGCCTGTCAGAGCCTCAGCTGTGGCTGCGACAGCATCAATAAAGGAGAAATCCGTGAATCTGGAGGGAGGGATAAATAAAAAGAGTTTGAAGAACCTGTAATACTGATGAAAACAAATTAAGGGAAAAGGAGGATTTCTGGAAAAGTATCGTTGGTGTGTGACACCACGAAAAATTTCTAAGAAGATAAAAGTACTTTAATTATTGTTGGAAATTGAATTGACATTCAGAAATGGTGCTCCTGATATCAGATTCTCCTAAGAAAATCTCCACTGGGGAGGAAGGTTAGAACAGAATATGGCAGGTAGAAGAAAAAGCAGGGGTGCTACTCAGCAGGTTCTGACAGGTTCTGGAGAACCAGTAGCGGAAATTTCGAGTAGTTCGGAGAACTGGCAAATACCACCTCTGGCTGGCCCCAGGGTGGGGTGGGAATGGAGATTTTGCAATATCCTTCCCCCAGGTATGGGGAGGGAATGGGGATTTTGCAGTATTCTTCCCCTGGAGTGGGGTGGGAATGGGGATTTTGCAGTATCCTTCCTCTGGAGTGGGGTGGAATGGGGATTTTGCAATATCCTTCCCCCAGGTATGGGGAGGGAATGGGGATTTTGCAGTATCCTTCCCCTGGAGTGGGGTGGGAATGGGGATTTTGCAGTATCCTTCCCCTGGAGTGGGGTGGAATGGGGATTTTGC
Organism: Arizona elegans; assembly: GCA_022577455.1. Lineage (NCBI taxonomy): Eukaryota > Metazoa > Chordata > Lepidosauria > Squamata > Colubridae > Arizona > Arizona elegans. The sequence continues at coordinate 14,526,182 of JAKOOJ010000020.1, forward strand.
AATATCCTTCCCCTGGAGTGGGGTGGGAATGAAGCTTTTGCAGTATCCTTCCCCTGGAGTGGGGTGGGAATGGAGTTTTTGCAGTATCCTTTCCCCAGGAGTGGGGAGGGAATGGGGATTTTGCAGTATCCTTCCCCTGGAGTGGGGATTTTGCAGTATCCTTCCCCTGGAGTGGGGTGGAATGAGGATTTTGCAGTATCCTTCCCCTGGAGTGGGGTGGGAATGGAGATTTTGCAGTATCCTTCCCCTGCCATGCCCACCAAGCCATACCACCCTCACCAAGCCATGCCCCCAGAACTGGTAGTAAAAAAAAATTGAAATCCACCACTGAAGAAAAAATGAGAAGGGTTATTTGCTTTAGCTTGGTTCCTCTTAGTATATAGAATAGCCCCAGGATCAGCTTCAGCAGGGAATGCTACATCCATGTGCTACACCATTAGAAATAATCCTCAGTCCTATGTCCATTTGTACCAGTTTGGTGTAGTGATTAAAGCATCAGGCTAGAAATCAGGAGACTGTGAGTTCTAGTCCCATCTTGGGCACAAAGCCAGTTGGGTAACCTTGGATCTGTCACTTTCTCTCAGCCCTAGGAAGGAGACAAACCACTTCTGAAAAGCACAATTGAACAGGGGGAAAAAAAACACCCACAGGTTATTCACATATACTGTACATGTGAACAGATAACATCAGGCAATTGAGTATAGGATGTGATGGGAATATCTTTCAGTTAGTAAGCCCTGTTGTGTCTTCTCAGCAACTTCACAACAACGCTACGGCATTGCTATACCGTCAGAGGTGAGAACAATGCTGTTGCAATGGTAGCTTACAGCTCTTGCTTGTGCTGTGGGCATATTGATTTTTCTCCCTGCTGTTCTAACTTGGCAGGTGTTTATTGAACACCAAAGCTATCTGAACCTCAGAACACTGGAAATGTCACATAAAGGTGGCATTTCTTCTGATGTCTCGAAATACTGCTGTATCCTTCTTTGTAGTAATAAATGTGTGGAGCTGATCTGGAACAAAATGAGATGGGAGGTTTTATCGAGTAATCATGCTACTTATCCACAAAGACCCAGATAACTTTGGCTTCCCTTTGTAAACTTCTCAGGTTTTCCCAATGCATTTTTTTTCTTACTTAGGGGGAAAAAACCCAAAATCATTAAGAAGAAACAGATGGAACAGTTGCCTTTTGATAGGTAAAGTTACAGTTCCTCCATCTGGGAACACCCAAAATCTGCCTCAGGAATAACAACATTTTTAGAGCTTTAAGGCTGTAACCCTGGAAATTTAATTGATCTTAATTTTGAGGGGGAAATGTAAATTTTATGGGATGTGCTGTTGAAACGCTTATCTGACAGCTGTTTAATCAAAGGACTTCTGCACCTTTGTCTTGTGTGAGAAATATGCCTTTCAGTTTTTAAAAAGCGTATCAGGCCATAATCATGTCTGCATGTTTGTTGCATGGATGTATGCATATGGGAAACATTACTAGCTGAGACAAAGACCTGGAATTATTATCACCTGCCCAAGATCATATTGCTTAAACGGTATCTGGGGAGGAAAGCTATGGCAAATCTAGGCAGCATACTAAAAAGCAAAGACATCACCCTGCCAACAAAAGTGTGTATAGTCAAGGCTATGGTTTTCCCTGTTACAATCAGAGGTAGGTTCTACTTACCTTTACTACCAGTTTGCAATGGGGCCGTGCCTCTTTTCTCAATTGGTTGGCATTAAATGCCAGTAACTACATGTCCTGTTTTGGTGTTATCCCCTGATTCAGTGTATAAGGGGTATTTCGGCCAACAGATTGTGGATACAAGTCATTTGCTGCCTATCGATATTGTTACCTTGAAAGTAGTTATTTGGTGCCAACCTGAGAATGTTCCCATTTGAAGATGGTGGGAGTCACTGTGGCAATCCTTGGTTTCAAGGGCAATCCCCACCCCGTTGCATCATGTTGTTGCATAATAAAGCTGGATTCTTGTTCTGTTTAAGACATATGGGATGATAGACAAAAAAAGAACCAAGGAGGAAACATATGGGAGAAGGTATTCTGGAGCAAACCTAGCAGGTCTAATCCTGGATAGATATGTATGCACAAAAATTTACGAACAAACATACAAAATGGCCAATTTTCTACTACATAGAGAGGTACCGGTATATTTGGAACAGAGGAAAGAGTGTTTGAAGCCCTAACTTGGGTTTTATTTATTTAGTGTCTGGCGTTGTTACATTAGCCAGGAGACTACAGTGCTACTACAAAGTAGTTGTTTGACTGTCAACAATTGCCAGTCCATTCTGTTCATGCTTCTGCGCTATCCAGAGTGCACCATAGGGGGCAAGCTAGCTCCACATTCATAAGACTTGATGGCATTCTATAGGGACATCTGTGGTTTTTCCTACCATTAATGTCACCATGCATTTTGGCATTGCATTTGGGCAGGTCCAGCACCGGTTGAATCCATACTGCTGCTCAAAGTGCTGTTTATTCCCACTGAAGTGGTATTTATTTATTTACCTGCATGTAACATGCTTTTGAACTGCTAGAAGTTGCAGCCAGTAACGAGAGCTCACTCCACATGCGATGCTGGGATTCGAACTGCTGGAGTACAGACCTGCTCCAGTGACACTAAGTCACTGAGCCACCACACCTCTTCACCTGGAGTTTATTTACATTATTAATTCAGTGTTGGCTCAAGGGTATATAGTGCCCTGGTGTTATGCAAATATTTGCATAAATTAAGCTTGATAAATTAGATCTGATTTCATCTAACAAATGTTAACATTATGGATGAGTTCTTAAAATAATGATAGGTTGCTCCTATCATTGAAATCAGCTATCATTTACACAGTATTGCCTTAGAAGTCTTCCACCTGGAGCGTTAAAAGATGGAATATTTATTTATTTATTTATTTTATTCAATTTATATCCCGCCCTTCTCCAAGTGGACTCAGGGCGGTGCACAGCCAGAACTAAAACACATATCAATACAAAATTTAAAATTATTAAAAGAATTAAATAACTCTGGCCCAAAAATTTAAAACATTGAAAACTAAAACCGCTTTGACAATTTAAAAAAGCTAAAAAACTAAAAAAAAGTGTGGGGGGGGTTTCACGCCAGCCCTGCTTGATGGAAAAGAAAAGTTTTTAGGGCACGGCAAAAAACCCAGAGATCTGATATCCTTCTTATCTCTGGGGGCAAATCATTCCAGAGGGCAGGAGCTGCCACCGAGAAGGCCTTCCCCCTGGGGGTCGACAGCCGACATTGCCTGGCTGACGGCACCCTGAGGAGTCCCTCTCTGTGGGAGCGTAGTGGTCAGTGGGAGGCTATCGGCGGCAGAAGGTGGTCCCACAAATAACTAGGTCCCATGCCATGGAGCGCTTTAAAGGTGGTAACCAACACCTTGAAGCGCACCCGGAAGACCACTGGAAGCCAATGCAGTTCACGCAGGAGAGGTGTCACATGGGAGTGGCCTTTCACTCCCATAATCCCCCATGCGGCCGCATTCTGCACCAGTTGGAGCCTCCAGGTGCTCCTCAAGGGGAGCCCCATGTAGAGACCATTTCAGTAGTCCAGGCGGGAAGTGACAAGCGCCTGAGTGACTGTGTGTAGGGAGTCCCGATCCAGAAAGGGACACAACTGGCGAATCAGGCGGACCTGATGAAAAGCCCCCCTGGCCACGGCCATCATATGTTCTTCTAAAGACAGCCGTGCATCCAGAAGGACACCCAAGTTGCGAGCCCTATCTGTGGGGGCCAATAACTCGCCTCCAATAGCCAGCGATGGCACCAGCTGGCTATATTGGGACGCCGGAAGCCACAGCCCACTCGGTCTTGGAAGGGTTGAGTCAAAGCCTGTTACTCCCCATCCAGGTCCGCACGACCTCCAGGCACCGGGACATCACTTTAAGGGCATCGTTGGGATGGCCTGGGGTGGAGATGTACAGCTGAGTATCATCAGTGTACTGATGGAACTCTACCCCAAAGCCACAGATGATCTCGCCCAGCGGCTTCACATAAATGTTGAACAGAAGGAGCGAGAGGACCGACCCCTGTGGCATCCCACAAGCAAGGCGCCTTGGGGTCGACCTCTGCCCCCCTGCCAACACCAACTGCGACCGGTCGGAGAGATAGGAGGAGAACCACCGCAAAACAGTGCCCCCCACTCCCAACCCCTCCAACCAGCGCAGCAGGATACCATGGTCGATGGTATCAAAAGCTGCTGAGAAATCTAACAGGACCAGGATAGAGGAGCAACCCCTATCCCGAGCCCTCCAGAGATCATCCACCAACGCGACCAAAGCCGTTTCCGTGCTGTGCCCAGGCCTGAAGCCAGACTGGAGCGGATCCAGATAGACAAGGGGGAATAGATCCCCTTGATAAAACAGAAATTCAACATAGAAATAGATTATAGAAAACAATATGAATTTCAGTTATACTCTCCAAGAGAAAAATGAAGTAAAAAGTACCACCTGAATCCTAGCTCTAAGTATTTTTCTATTGGGTGTTTCTAATAAGAAGCATATATTGGTCTCGAAATCTATCATGTTTCTGATTAAGACTGTTCCTATTTTTTCAGAAGGTGGAGTAATATTTTGGGAGCAAGGCTACCATGCTGATCATATCATTCCTGAAACAAAGCTAAGCACTGCTGTTATGTGAACACTCTGAGACAAACCCACAAAAACAACACAACTTTCACTTCAGAAAGAAAATCCCAGGAGTACCATTTCAATATTTTTTTTCAAAAAGAAACATTATTGACAAGAATCCAGGACCTCAGTGCCTTCCGCCGTGCCCTTAAAACCTTCTTTTTCCAACAAGCCGGGCTGGCCTAACTCTTTTTAAATGTTTTTAATTGTTTTTTGTTTTTGTTTATTGTTTTAATTAATGGGGCCAAATTTATACATATTTTTAACTGTATTTTAATATTTGTATTTGATGTTTTTATTTGCCTGTTCACCGCCCTGAGTCCTCAGGGAGAAGGGCGGTATACAAGTTCAAAAATAAAATAAAAATAAAATAAATAACTTTGCTTTATTCTGTTGGTCCATGTGGGAATGGGACAACTTGCCACAGCCAACTCGCTGTGGCAAACTCACTGTGCCCAACTCACCGCAGCCAACTCACCATGGGCAACTTGGCACAGGACAACTTGCCACGGCCAACTGACTGCGAGGCAACTCATTGCGGGACAATTTAACAATTCTGTTTAATTATTTAAAATAAATAAAAAATACTGTAATTTCTGTCATTCACATTTCATTCTGTCCTTCCTTTTGCATTCTTTCTTTAATGATTCTATGCCACCATTTCTTTGATATTAATGTAACTCTTCTCCTGCAGCGAATTGTCCTGTGGTGAGTTGGCTGTGGTGAATTGTTATAGACCCGTCCATGTAGACCAGGACTGGCCATTCAGGTGCGCACAAGCTTTGAGTGACATAACAAGGACCACAGTTCCCCAAATGAACAAAACATTAGTATAATGTAATGAATGGGTCAACAAAATTAAATTTATTAGGTAAAATTAACATGATTTCATGCATGTCTATTTAAAATGGTCTCCCTCTGTGGCAGGGATGTCAAACTCGTGGCCCGCGGGCTGGATGTGTCACGTGCTGGCCCCTGCCCCCATCTGGTTTAGTGAAGGGGAAAAAGGTCCCAATACGTCACATGACACTGCCATGACGCCGCAAGTTTGACACTCCTGCTCTATGGCATTAAAAATCACGATTCAGAAGCAATTTTGGGAAGTGTTCTGAAGCCCATCTTAGGGGATTTTTATGTGGCACCAGTTATCAATTGCTACTGTTTAGGTCTCAACCAAAAGCCATTTTCAGTCCTTGGATATCCTGTTAGCAGCAAAGGCACTTAGCCCAGATTTGTGAGCATCCTATAAAAAGATATTGCAGTAAGTTATTATGGGGATTCTTTTTTTTTTTTTTTCATTTGCAGCCTTGCTTCTTGTATTTATCAAAAGGTTTATCTCATGCCGCTAAAATCACAAATATACTGAACATGTTTAAATTACAAAACAGCTGCTTTCTTGCACTTAGACTTTATGATATGTGAGATCATACATCTTCATCTAACTGTCACCACCCCAGCAATACTGCAAGAAGATGCTCAGAAGCTGTTGCTCCCATCTTATTATTATTTTTATTAACTGGAACTTTTGGGATCATCTAAACGCAATACGCTGCATTTATAAAGCTGTCACAGGCTTTGAATGTGATACTCGGAGCTCGCAAATTGAAACTGGAAGAGCTCGCAAATTGAAATCTTCCTTTTTTTTTTTATTTGCAGCTTTGCTCAAGAAGGAAATAGGATGGAATCCTATGAAACCAACCAACAATAATCATTTGTCATGTTTGAATACTGCCAATGCATATTAAAGGTTGTAAGCATCCATTGGAGAATTGTTTCCAGTGAAGGATATCCTATGCTAACAGGGGTTCAACAATTTATATTGGGGGGAAAAAAGTAATAAAACATAATAATACACTTATGGGGGGAAAGACACCTACCTCCTGCCTCTCTCAATCATATAAAAAGAAAGCAAAAAAGTCGCATACTATATCAGAAATCATGCTGGATTTGTTACATTATAATACAATTATAATTAATATAATTAAAGTGATTTAGAAATATTTTCTTTTTTCTTGGAAAAGGGCTAAGCATCCTTGAAAGCTGCTTCCCATTATCACAAGCAGATTGTGGGAGGGAGGTGAGAGGAGAAAGTCAAAATTACCAAGAAGGTTGAACTATCCACAACCACAACACTAAATGCATACAAACACACATACACACTTTTCACCTTATGCAATTTATCCTGGACCACTCTTAGGTCTTTGGGGAGCTAAAGGTTTGGAAAGTGAACTGAACCATAAAGTAAGTTGGATGAAAGTTAGATTCCAACCATCAGGAACTTTTCTTGGGAATCTTCTTCAAGATTGCTGTAATGGTAAAGGGAAAATCATGGTATTGAAGGAAAGGTGGAGTACAAATACAGGTAGTCCTCGATTTATGACTTCAGTTGAGCCCAAAATTTCTGTTGCTAAGCTACACATTTATTAAGTGAATTTTGCTCCATTTTACAACCATTCTTGCCTCAGTTGTTAAGTGAATCATTGCAGCCAATCCTTAAGTTGTTAAGTCAATCATTGCAGGAACAGAGTTGTTAAGTGAATCTGAATTTCCCATCGACTTTATTTGTCAGAAGGTCACAAAAGGGGACCCTGGGACTCTGCAACCGTAATACGTATGAATCAGTTTCCAATTTTGATTGCATGACCATGGGGATGCTGCCATATTTGTAAGTGTAAAAAACAGTCATAAGTCACTTTTTTCAGTGCCTGAAAAAACTTCAGTAACTTTGAATGGTCACTAAATGAACTGTTGTAAATCGAGGACTACTCATAATAAATGCAATGGGTCAATTCAGCAGTTTGGAAAGAGTTAAAACATTTAAACTGTTCTGCTAGATTGAGCCCATTAATATTAGACTGTAAAGCAGTAAAATATATTGCCATGTTATGTTCTTAGAATGTAGTTATTCTGTTCTGCATAAATGGATGTGGAACTCATATAAACAATTTAATGGCGAGAAAGGTGGGAAGACCTTTTAAGAAAAGGGACTGAAAATACCCTTTTTTAAATTCTAGTTGTTGATATTTCTCTGCCAAGAATATCCTTTGATTTGTGTTCGCTTTCTTCCGTCACTCGTGAATTCAATTCACATGACTTTAGATACAGGACTCTAAGAAAACCAAGAGCTTCAAGGTAGGTTAGGCCAATGGCAAAACAAGCGCAGAAGAAAAAAGTAAGACACAAAACCACAGAAGGCAAATCGATTGTCTGTTTGTCTTGCAAGGGTGAGGTGGAGTTGGTCTTCTCAGGTGATCTCTTGAAAGGACTGTGCACTGAGATTTGAACCATCCCAACAAGGAGAAAGTATCAGGGAAGAGATGGCAAGGTCATAATTTGCTGTCTGAATGCAGCCCCTCATTTGTGATCTTATTTTGGAGGGGGGTGCGGACCTGGCAGGTATTACGGAGACCTGGTTGGGCCAGGAGGGGGGGTCCCCCTCATCGAGATGTGCCCGCCAGGTTTCCGTGCATTTCATCAGCCAAGGGCCCAGGGGAGGGGTGGGAGAGTGGCAGTGATTATTAGGGAAAGTCTTTGTCCTTGGGAGACCACTGTTCCTCAGATAGCCAGATGTGAGTCCCTTTGTGTGAAGTGGGGCCGTGGGGTGCAGATGGATTTGCTGACTACGTACCTGGCTCCCTGCCACGTGGCAGCGACCCTGCCCGAGCTACTCGACGTCGTTGCCGGGGTGGCGGTTGATACCCCCAGACTTATTGTCATGGGGGATTTCAACCTTCCATCCGCGGGTGAGGCGTCAGAGGCGGCTCGAGAGTTCATGGCTTCCATGACAGCCATGGACCTGACCCAGTTAGTTCAAGGCCCCACTCACATAGGGGGACACACTTTGGACTTGATTTTTGTCTCTGGTCAGTGGTTGAATGATCTTGGTAGAGGGGGCCTAGATATTAAACCCTTGTCATGGACAGATCATTCGCTCCTCCAATTAGACTTTCCTACCGCCTTCCCCCGCTGCAGGGAGACGGAACCGGCCAGATGGTTCCGTCCCAGGCACCTGATGGACCCCGAAAGGTTCCTGACGGAGCTTGGGCCGTTCCCTGAGACTCTAACACACAACTCGACTGAAGAGCTGGTGGCCGCCTGGGAAAGGGCGGCCGCTGGAGCTTTGGACTGCGTCGTGCCTTTGCGGCCTCTGACCCGATGCCGATCTCAATTGGCTCCTTGGTTCTCAGAGGAGCTGAGAGAGATGAAGCGTCGGAAAAGATGCCTAGAAAGCATTTGAGGACTAGTCAATCTGATTCCAACCGGACACAGGTGAGGTCTTATATCAAGACCTACCTAGTGGCGATAAAAGCGGCAAAATCTAACCATTTTCCGCTCTTATCGCATCTGCAGAGAACCGCCCAGCCGCCTTGTTTAGGGTGACCCACTCCCTTCTTCAGGGGGGGAGTGCGGGAAGATCCCTTGCAGGGTTGTGCTGAGGATTTTGTGCAATTCCTGCACGATAAAGTCGCTCGGATTCGGGATGGCTTGGACTCCGACTGGATGAGTCCACGGGAGGAGATGAGGGCAGGTCTTGAGAATGTTATCTGGGAGGAGTTTGATCCTGTGACTCCCGAGGATGTGGACATGGTTCTGGGTAAGATTAGTGCCGCCACGTGTTTATTGGACCCTTGTCCCTCCTGGTTGGTGCTGGCCTCCCGAGAGGTTGCACGAGGCTGGCTCCAGGGGATTATAAGTGCTTCTTTGAGTGAGGGTGCCTTTCCTGCCGCCTTGAAAGAGGCGGTAGTGAGGCCCCTCCTCAAAAAGCCTTCCCTGAATTAGTCAACTATCGTCCAGTCTCCAACCTTCGTTTTGTGGTGAAGGTTGTTGAGAGCGTGGTGGCACGACAGCTTCCCCGGCACCTGGATGAAGCTATCTATCTAGAACCGTACCAGTCGGGCTTCAGGCAGGGGTACAGCACAGAAACGGCATTGGTCGCATTGGTGGATGATCTCTGGAGGGCTCGGGACAGGGGTTGTTCCTCTGTCCTAGTCCTATTAGATCTCTCAGCGGCTTTTGATACCATCGACCATGGTATCATGCTGCAGTGGTTGAGGGGGTTAGGAATAGGGGGCACTGTTCTGCCGTGGTTCTCCTCCTTCTTCTCCGACTGCTCGCAGTTTGTGTTGGCAGGGGGACAGAGGTCGACCTCCAGGCGTCTCACATGGGGAGTGCCGCAAGGGTCGGTCCTCTCGCCCCTCCTGTTCAACATTTATGTGAAGCCGCTGGGTGAGATAATCCATGGTTTTGGGGTGAAGTGTCATCTGTACGCTGATGATACTCAGCTGTACATCTCCACCCCAGACCACCCCAACGATGCCCTTGATGTGATGTCCCGCTGCCTGGAGGCTGTGCGGTTCTGGATGGGGAGGAACAGGCTCAGAGTCAACCCCTGCAAGACCGAGTGGCTGTGGCTTCCGGCGCCCCGATATAGTCAGCAGGTGCCATCGCTGACTATTGGGGGTGAATCTTTGCCCCCCACAGAGAGGGCTCGCAATCTGGGTGTCCTCATGGACGCACAGCTGTCTTTAGAAGAGCATATGACGGCCGTGGCCAGGGGGTCCTTTTATCAGGTTCGCCTGATTCGCCAGTTGCAGCCCTTTCTGGACCGGGACGCCCTGCGCACGGTCACTCACGCCCTTGTTACCTCCCAGTTGGACTATTGTAATGCTCTCTACATGGGGCTCCCCTTGAAGAGCACTCGGAGGCTCCAACTGGTCCAGAATGCGGTCGCGCGGGTGGTTATGGGCCCACGTGACACCCCTCCTGCGCGAGCTGCACTGGCTCCCAGTGGTCTTCCGGGTGCGATTCAAGGTGTTGGTTACGACCTTTAAAGCGCTCCATGGCATAGGACCCAGGTACCTTCGAGACCGACTTCTGCCACCAATAGCCTCCCACCGACCAGTCCGCTCCCACAGAGAGGGTCTCCTCAGGGTGCCATCGGCCAAGTTATGTCGGCTGGCGACACCCAGGGGGAGGGCCTTCTCTGTGGGAGCCCAGCCCTGTGGAATGAACTGCCCCCGGAAATATGTAAGATCTCCGACCTCTGGGTGTTTTGCTGTGCACTGAAGACCCTGTTGTTCCGCCAGGCCGGGCTATCAACATAATAATTTTAAATTGGAGTATTTAAAATTTCTGGGATTTTAATTTGAGCCTAATCTATTTAATGATTTTAAATTTTAATCGTTGTTTTGTTTTGTGTTTTTAAATAGGCTGTACACCGCCCTGAGTCCTTCGGGAGAAGGGCGGTATAGAAATAAAATTATTATTATTATTATTATTATTATTATTATTATTATTATTATTATTATTATTATTATTATTATTATTATTATTTAATCTTTAGTGAGATTCACAGCCTTTGAGGCTGGTTAATAGCTCAGCAGCTCGAGTCCTAACCAAGAACCTAGGAACTGTTAAGGTATCGTCGGAGGATGTAAGCTGTTCCGAGTAAGGTGGTTTTTTGTAGAGTCAAAATGTTCAAGTCCGGCAAATTTAGAATTTCTAAATAGCGGGGTAGCCCTTTGGGTATTGCTCCAAGGGCTCCAATTACAATCGGGACAACACACGATTTCTTTTTCCACAGTCACTCAACTTCAATTTGCAAATCCCGGTACTTTGTGATTTTTTCTTGCTGCTTATCTTCAATTCGTGCATCACCAGGTATTGCAATGTCAATGAACCATACTTTTTTCTTTTCAACTATTGTTATGACAGGTGTGTTGTGGACCAAGTGCCTGTCAGTCTGAATCCTAAAGTCCCACAAGATCTTGAGTTTCTCATTCTCTAAAATTTTCTCAACCTGATGTTCCCAGTGGTTTTTGCTATACTCAAATCCAAACCTCTGGCACAATTTCCAGTGAATGATCTTAGCAACCCGGTCATGGCGTTGTAGGTAGTCAGTTTGTGAAATTTTGCTACACCCACTGATCAGGTGGTCGACTGTCTCATCTTTCTCATTGCAGAGGCGGCATTTGCTGTTGGTGGTAACATGTTGAATTTTTGCCTTCATGCAGTTTGTGGCTAGGGCTTGTTCTTGAGCTGCCAAAATAAAGCTTTCTGTTTCTTTTTTCAGTACTCCTGATCTTAACCAGTTCCAAGTTAGTTTCTGGTCAGCTTTGCCTTCAATACTTTTCAAGTATTGGCCATGCAGAGGTTTGTGTTTCCAATTTTCAGCTCGCTGCTCAGTTACTTCTTTCTTATATTCTGCTTTTGTTTTAGTTGTCTTTAAAAGGCCTCCTTTATTTACTTCCTTAATCATTGGTTCTTCACTTTTCTGGATGTAATCATTCAAGCTGCATTTTTCTTCTTCCACAGTCTGCTTTACTTGTAGGAGTCCTCGACCACCCTCTGCTCTTGGTAAATATAATCGTTCAACATCACTTTTAGGGTGCAAGGCATGATTCATTGTCATAAGCTTCCTTGTTTTTCTGTCCAAATTGTCTAACTCCATCTGGGTCCAGTCAATTATTCCTGCAGAGTATCTAATCACAGGTATAGCCCAGGTATTTATGGCTTTTATGATGTTTCCTCCACTCAATTTGGACATTAATATCTTACGAATTCGCCGAATGTACTTGGCTGAAGTTAATTCCTTGACTTTATTATGCATTAAGTCAGAGGCTTCTAAAATCCCCAAGTACTTGTAGCCTTCTTCTGATTTTACTGCCTTTATCATTTATTATTATTATTATTATTATTATTATTATTATTATTATTATTATTATTATTATTATTAACGTGTCTTATAGGTGAATTGGCTTTGCCCTTTTTTTTTTACTTTAAGGTGTGGGACTTCTAGGGCATGAACAATTTTGATTGTAAAACTCAGCTTGTTGAATTGGGCCCAGAAACTTACTGTAGTTGGTCCTGCACAGTACAGCTAGTCCTCAACTTATGACCAAAAATTGAGCCCAAAATTTTTGTTGCTAAGTGAGAAAGTTCCTCATTTTACGACCTTTGTTGCCACAGTTCTTAAGTGAATCGCTTCAGATGTTAAGTTAGCAACACGGTTGTTAAGTGAATCTGGCTTCCCCATTGACTTTGCTTGTCAGAAGGTCGCAACAGGGGATCACGTGACCCTGCAACATTGCAACCGTCACAAATATGAGTCAGTTTCCAAGCATCTGAATTTTGATCATATGACCATGGGGATGCTGCAATGATCATAAGTGTGAAAAACGGTTGTAAATAACTTCTTTCAGTGCCATTGTAACTTTGAATGGTCACTAAATGAACTGTTGTAAATCGAGGACTACCTGTAGATGAGCAAACTTTGGCGGGCATGTTTGGAATTTTGAGAATGTCAGAATTTTGAATTTTGAGAATAAGGAACATGTATGGCCACAAAATACTTATTTTAAAGGAGCTGCTGTACTTCTTCCTAAAATTCCTGGTAGTCTGATAGATCTAACTTGTCACAAAATATCTATTTATCAAAAGATAAACTTTGAGGATATTTCCAACCACTGCAGTTTGTCTTTTTTTTTTCTAGGCAAATTGACGTATTTCTAAAATAACCGTTGTCAAAAATGCCTCTGTGGATTACATGAGCACCAGAAAACTCCCTGAAAATACAGATGATGCCAGAGACTGGGGTTTGTTTTATAGCCTGCCTGCTTCCCATTTAATTAATTTTTTAATTAAAAGCATTTTATTTATTTTTTAAAAGAAAAAAAGGCAGTTCAGTGAAGGAATGAAGACTGGGGCCTGTCCATGGTCTGCAGCTACTGTGGATAATTACGGCCAGGAGATGATTGAGAAATGTAGGCATATAAATACCATAGCATCCCACATTAAGCAAAAAATACTCCTAGCTCATGGTTTTATTGACGAATAACTGCTAACAAAAGCTAGATCATAAAGTTTAGATTGAATTGCCAGACATTTTCCCTTTGAGGATATTTAAAAAAGTGTCTGCAATCAAGCATCTCTCTCTGGTTATCTTTGCCTTCTCTTACTTTAAGAGAGAGAGAGGGGGGGGGAGAGAGAGAGAGACGTGATGAAGATAGGATCGATTTTGTGTGCTTCTTCAAAAATGCATTTTCAATTCAGAGTCCTGAAATACAGTTATGCCCTCCAGAGCCGGTGCCCATAATCAAATCATAGTGTCTGAAAGGTTCATCTAGACCAAAACCCCCACTGTTCTGCTCTTGTACTGAGATCTGTATGAGATTCTGAGCTAAAACATTAGTAACTGGACATTCAGAATCATTTTGTGTGGGAGATAACACACTCGCAGGAGTTTTAGAACAGAAGTACATTGATGGGGAAAAGCAGCGATCTTATATAATATGTTCATGGAGGACAGGAAAACACTGCCTGTTGGGTAATAGACAGGTACAACAATAAACCAAGGGGAGCCCGATGGGAGTTTGGGTTAGAAGGAGCCTTAATGGGCTCTCAGGTCTAACTAACTTATCATCTCTTCTCTATAAACAATCCATCGGTTATCAATCATGACTTGATGGTTGGCCAAGAGCTGAGTGCCAAGATCAAGATCAATGAAGAATCATTTTGGCAGCTGGATTGATGGCAGTCTCCACCTGCCCACCCACCCCCACCCCATTTTCTGCTCTACCTATCCAACTTTCTTTTCAGTAATCATGCATGTATAGTTGTATTTCTTGTTGTTTTCTTTTTCATTTTTTCATTTTATTGTTCTATTATCTTACTTCTGTTCACACTAATTTTCATTTCTTCCTTTTTATTGTTGTAAGCAACCCAGAGTAACCCCATGGCGAGATAGATGGCAAACAAATTAACAAATAAATAAATAAATTGTTGGTGGTACCAGAGTCATTTTTCTCCACCCCTCCCCTCTTCCTTCAACTTCTTCTTCTTTATCTTCTCCTCCAATCTGAGGTTCTAGGTATTTCGATCAGAGTTGGGAAATGGCTCCAGTGAGACAATTGTTTGTATATATTGCAGGTATAGCAGAGAAAAAAAGATGACAGAAGAGAGATGGATAGACTTCTAGAGAGAATCAGACTGGCTATTGAGTTTCTTGTACTTTGAAGAAAGAACTCCAGCCCCAAGGCTTAGACTATCAGTAGTTAGTTACGGATTCTCTCTTTCTGATTTTGTTTCTAACCCACAGTCTCATCATAAACTGATTTGAAACCCTCTGCTTTAAAGCAGCTTATCAGTATTTTGTATAGTAGAGCCAGTACAGAAGCCTTATAGAACAGTTGATGTTACTTCAGAAAAATGAACTTTTGATTTTTAATAAAACATCTCATTAATTTTTGCATCTTTTATTTCCTTTTCCACTAGTCTAGGTGGCATTTTTAAGGAAGAATAAGACAATATAATAAATCCATTTGTTTGTAAGAAAAAAATAGTTCTATTCCACATTATGTAGAATCCAGAAGTAGTTTATAATTTCTTAAAACAAAATAAAAACTAGAAGGGAAAAATAACATTAAACAATCCAGTATAAGACAAATAAGTGAATGGCTTAGGGAAGGCCAACATAAAAAGACTTGTGTAGGACAGGTAGGAGATGTCATCTCATTATCTTGGAATATGTAAAGGTGCTTTTGAAGATAATGTACCATTCTATTCTGACAGACTATTGGAGTTGAGGTTAGAAGGGAATATGATGGCATGCCTGGAATGAGACTTCTTGTCAGATGCAAGCAACTAGATCCACGTGTATAGAGTTCAAGCTAACTATTATAATCTGCCTACAATACAGGAATTCTCCCAAACTGCTTTGCCTTCTATAGGGAAGAGATACTGTATGTAGATAAGTCTCTATGGAGCTTGGATGGGTGGGTAATGTCAATTCTGGATTCTTGTAATTGTGCACTGTAAAAAGGTAAAGGTTTCCCTGTCAGTCATGCCCAACTCTAGGGCATGTTGCTTATCTTCGTTTCTTGGCTGAGGGAGCCAGCATTGTCCGAAGACAACTTCTGTGATTGTGGCCACAGAACCAAAGCCATATGGAGCGCTATTTCCTTCCCACCTAAGTGGTATCTATTAATCTACTCGCATTTGCATGCTTTTGAACTGTTAGGTGGGCAGGAGCTGGGGCAAGTAACAGGAATTCACCCCATTGTGCGGAGCTTGGGTCTCGAACTCAGGCTGTTAGTTCTCCAGCTAACAAGCTCAGGGTCTTTAAGCCATTGTTCAATGATTGAAAGCTAATTCCTCACTTGAATCCTCCTCCCTGCCTGGCTGGATGTTTGGAAGTGGAAATAATTTGCATCCATTTATCCATACCTTGTTTAAAAATATAAAATAAGCTCAGTTCTGAGAGCCCTGATAAATGTGACCATGTTGTTTTCTTCACAATGCCACAAAAGAGGTTAGCCTTTGCCTTTGTTCACAATGCTTGTTCAGCTTCCCTAGCCTATAGCTCTGGGATTCTAGCCAGGCTGCCCCAGCTACATTAGTTTATTTCAATGAATATCAGGAAAGTGCTAGTATTTCAGACCAAAATTTATTTGGGGAGGAGGGGGGAGGCTTAAGATTCTTTAGAAACGGGTTTGCTGTCCTGTTGCTGGGAGGGCGAAAACAGCCTCCCCTGGGCTCCGGAGGCCCTCCAGAGGCTGGAAACAGGTCTGTTTCCAGACTTCCAGAACCACCAGTAGGCCCATTTTTTGCCATCCTAGACCCTCCATGCATCCCCTGCACTTACCTGGAATGATGAAGGGGTGCTTGGAGACTCCTGGTGTTAGATCGGTGCACGGAAGCAAGACGCGACCAGCTCTGGTCCAATTCAGTACTTTATTAAAGCACAAGAAAAAGACGAGCGGCTGTGCTGCCGGGGTTCTTTAAATACGCTCCGGCAGGCTCAGCCGCCCAATGACAGCTGTTTAAATTTCCCGCCGGAGGATTAGCCAATCCCCGGCGGATGCCCAAATAAGGACATAACACTCCTCCCCACCATTAGTCTGAAAAATGTCCATCACAATCAATGTACATGACGAAGTCACGCAAGTAGGCGGGACGCCTGCTTGCCCGGGATGACCTGCGCAGTTCAGTCTGAGCTTCGCCGCCGACCTGTGCAGGCGAAGCTCCTGTCTTCTCCAGCTCCCCGATTGGGGTGGCCGGGGCTCTGGCCGTCGAGTGTGCGGGACCTGTCTCAGCACCTCCGGTGCAACATCTGGAAGTTCGTGCTGGAGTCGCCGGTCCTTCCCTCGCCCGGAATCTCTGGAACCTCGCGGCTGGACATCACTGCTGTCCGGTGGGTGCCGTCCGAAGCCCAGTAAGTCCGTTGGTGTTTCTTTGGACTTCTGTGGCTCCCATCGCTGTTGCTGTCCGGTGTGATCAACCACTCCGGGGTGGTGTTCGTCTCCGTGGCTGGGCTGGTGCCGGTCGGCTTCGCAGGGTTGGTGCTGGCTGACCTCGCCGGGGTGGTGCTGTCCGACCTGGTCTGGGTGGTGCGTGCCTCCCCTGCCAGAGTGGTGCTGGCTGACCTTGCAGGGCTGGTGCTGGTTGACCTTACAGGGTTGGTGCTGGTCGACCCAGCCAGGATGCTGGTCGGGGTCTCCCTCGCCGGTCGGTCGCTGGCCGGCTCGGGTTGCGTGTTGTGTGCCTCCCTCATTTGGTTATCCCTGGTCTACTTGCCTGGAGCGGAGGTCTCCTTGGCCGGGTTGTCGTTGGTCACCTTTGCTGGAGGGGTGCGATTCTTCCTCCCTGGGTAGATCCCGGTCTACCCCTTGGCTGTTGTGGCGGTCCCTCTCTCTGGAGTGACGGGTGCCCACCTCGCTGGGTCGGTGTTGCTGTCCCTCATGCTGTAGGTCCTGGTCTACCGCTCTGGGTTGTCGATGGGTTAGTGCATGGTAATGTGCTTGGCCGGCCTCATCGGGGTGTGGGTGATCTGCCTCGCCTGGGTGTGGTAGGCTACCTCGTCGGGGTGTTGCAGGCCTACCTCGTCGGGGTGTTGCAGGCCTACCTCGCCAGGGTGTTGCAGGCCTACCTCGTCGGGGTGTTGCAGGCCTACCTCGTCAGGCTGGTTTCCTTCCGATCCCCTCCACCTTTTCCGGAGCTGGTCGATGTGACGTCTACAGACCTGTCCATCTTCCAGCTCAACTCGGTAGGACTTCGGGCCGGTTGGGCTCTCTATTCTCCCCTTCAGCCATTGAAGTTTAGTGCAAACACCGGGTCTCCTATGGCGAAGGCGCGGAGCGGCCGGCTGGCCGTTGTTGTCACCTCGGGGTTGTACTGTGGGTGCAGCCAGTCCAGGAGTGACCTCAGGCGTCTGCCCATCAGTAGCTCAGCTGGGCTCTTTCGGGTGGTGGCATGCGGGGTGATGTGCTGTGTTAGGAGGAAGTTGTCAATCCTCTCTTGCCAGTTGCCCATCTTGGTGAGCGTCTCCTTGGGGAGTCTCACCATGCGTTCCGCTTGACCATTTCCGGCTGGCCTTTAAAATGGTGTGAGGGCATGGCAGATGCCCTGTCCCGCCAGGAACTCTTCCATGGCCTTGGAAGTTAGTTGCTGTCCATTGTCTGATACCAGGATGTCTGGCAGCCCGTGTGTTGCGAACAGGCGCCTGAGTGCCCTGATGGTGGCTTCGGAAGTGGTAGATGCCATGGGGATGACCTCTAGCCACTTGGAGAAGGCGTCCACGACAATTAGGAGGTACTGCCCCTGCAGCGGACCAGCGAAGTCGATATGGATCCATGCCCATGGGCTGCTGGGCGTCTCCCACTCTGACACTGGGGCTTGGGCGGGGGCAGGCCGTACCTCTTGGCACGGGTCACATCTGGCGACCCACTCTTCAATGTCCTTATCCAGGGATGGCCACCAGACGTAACTCTGTGCCAGTCCTTTCATCCTCACGATGCCAGAGTGTCCATTGTGGAGCGTCTCGAGTGTCTTCTTCTGTAGAGTGCTGGGAATCAGCACCCGGTCTCCCCATAGGATACAGCCTTTCATGGTGGACAGCTCCTGCTGCTTCCGTGCGAAAGGGCTGAATTTTTCTGCCGTTTTCTCTGCTGGCCAGCCTCGCAGGACCCAGGATCTCACTTGTCTGAGTATGGGGTCCCTCTGGGTGTGGGTGGCCACGTCTGCTGACGTCACTGGGCAGTCTCTGTCGGCGTCGATGTGGAGGAGGCTTATGGTGGGTGCGGGGTCTTCTACTGGCTCCCTGGATGGGCACCTGCTCAGGGCATCTGCATTCCCGATGGTTTTGCCGGGCTTGTGGATGAGTTTGTACGAATACCCGGCAAGGAAGATGGCCCAGCGTGTCATCCTGGGCGACATGTAACCGGGTGTGGGCTTGTCACCCGCTAATAGTCCCAATAGTGGCTTATGGTCTGTGATGACCGTGAAGTTCCGGCCATACAGGTATTCATGGAAGTGCTTGACACCAGCCACAATGGCCAAGGCTTCCTTGTCCAGCTGGCTGTAATTCCTTTCGGTGCTGGACATTGTTTTGGAAAAGTAGGCGATGGGTGCCTCTGATCCGTTGGGGAGCTGGTGGCTGAGGACTGCGCCAATCCCATATGGCGAAGCGTCACAGGTCAGCAGCAGGGGAAGCGTCTCATGGTACTGGATAAGCACGCTGTCTGATGATAGGAGTCCCTTGATGGTCTTGAAGGCGGCTTCCTCTTCTGTCCCCCATCTCCACGGAACCGCTTTCCCCAGCAATCGATGGAGTGGCTCAGCGGCTGTTGCCTTCTGTTTAAGGAACACTGCATAAAAATTTAGCAATCCCAAAAATGCTTGAAGCTCGGCTTTGTTTTTGGGGGCTGGAGCTTCGTGGATTGCCCTGACTTTAGCTTTGGTGGGGTGGATGCCGGTGCCATCTATGAGATAGCCCAGGAACTCGACCTCCTGGACCCCAATGATGCATTTGTCTCTCCTAACTCTCAAACCCTTCTCCTTGAAGCGCTGCAAAACTTGTTTAAGTCGCTCAAGCAGCTGGGTTTTAGAGTGCCCGGAGATTAACACACCATCGAAGTACGGCACCACCCCTGGAATACCTTGAAGAAGGCGTTCCATCATGGATTGAAAAATGCCTGGGGCTGCGCTGACTCCAAATTGGAGACGGTTAAACTTAAATGCACCTCTATGGGTGACAATAGTTTGTGCCTCCGTAGTTTTTTCGTCTACTGGCAATTGCTGGTAAGCCTGGGCCAGGTCCAGTTTGGCAAATATTGTCCCACTCCCAAGTGAATGCTGCAGATGTTGCACCACTGGAACTGGGTATGCACTCTGCGATAGGGCCTTATTGATTGAACATTTATAGTCGGCGCAGATGTGCACAGATCCATCATGCTTCATGGGAGTCACAATGGGCGTCTCCCATGCTGCATGATCGATTGGTTCCAACACGCCTTGGGCTATCAGCTTATCTAGCTGAGCATCTACTTTGGGCCTCAAGGCAAACGGAACTCTGCGGGGCTAAAGCCTAATGGGGGTAATTGTCTTATCAAGATTGAAGGAAATGGGCTTCCCTACAAATTTCCCCAGCTTACCGTCAAAGACTTCCTTGAACTCTTTGAGGAGGGTGTCAAGTTCATCCTGACGAATTTGGTTAACCCCTACTATTCCGAGCCCTAGTGGCTTGAACCACTCCATGCCTAGCAGGGTCGGGTGGCTGTGCTCGACAATGGTGATGGGGATGTCGCCTTGGAATTCTCGGTAAGAGATGTGGAGTGAGGCTCTTCCCAGGACTCCGATGTGGTTCCCTCCGAAATCCACCATCCTGGAGCACAGGGGTTTCAGGTCCTTCTTGCGGACGTCTGGCTTGATGCGTTTTAAGTTTTTCCAGTCCATGATGGAGTAGATGGAGCCAGAATCTACTTCCATGGAACATGGGGTTCCCTCCAACAGCACGGTCACGTGGCAGTTGGTGGTGGTGTCGTCATCATTGGAGAGGTGTATTGTAGTTTGGTGCACTGCTCTCCTCCAGTTTCCGTCGCTCTCACCCCGTCTGGATTGGTAGGAGGACCGTTTGGATGACCTCACGTTGTCTTCCCAATTTTCGCAAGGTCGGTGGCTGGAGGGCTCTGGGGCTGGTTCCTCAGCTCTGCACGCCTCTGCGATGTGCCCCCTTCTGTTGCAACGCCTGCAGGTTGCGTCTCTCCATTTGCAGCTGGCTCTGGCGTGGTCCCCTCTGCAGCTGGCGCAGTGCTCCCCCTTGTAGCTTCTTTGTGCGGTTTCCCGCCTTGGGGGTCTGGATACTTTGTGGATGGTGGATTCTTCCTCCGACTCCAAGCCAGCTGTGGAATCCTCAGTCGATGACTGTGTGGCACTGCGAATCTTGTGGATTCCCTTTGCCCGGATCACTGCGGCTGCTGCTTGCTCGGAGATTTCGGATGCGGTAGCTTCTTCCACCACGTCCTTGAGCACGAGCTTTTTCCTGCTCAGGAACTTCTTCTGCAGGCCTCTGTCCCTCATGCCGAAAACCACGCAGTCAGCAATGGCATTGTCCACATGGTCGAACTTGCAGCTGGCTGCGATTTGGCGCAGGGCGGCCACGAACTCTTTGATGGTTTCCCCTTCCTTCTGGTCCCTCTGATGGAAGGTGAACCAGTTTGCCACTGGTGTTCCCTTGGGGCGTAGTGGTCCTGCAAGATCTGCAGCAGATCGGTCCATGGCACTTCCTCGATGTCCTGTGGAGCCACCAGGTCGATGGCCATGTCAAGGACTTCTGAGCCGCAGTTGGCCAGGTAGATGCCCTTCTTTCGGTCGTTGTTGGCATCCCTGATGTTGTTGCCTCTCAGGTATTGCCAGAATTTGACTACGTAGGATTTCCACTTGTCCTTCCCTGGGCGGAAAGGAGCAAGGGCTGTCAATGTGACTTCAGCTGCTGCCATGCCTCTGGAAATGCCTACAAATGACTCAGCTGCTAAGTGACTTAGCTCTTGAGGTTGGCTTCGCGCCATGAGGTTCGTCGCTTGGTTCTAGTCCTTCGTCGCCAGTGTTAGATCGGTGCAGGGAAGCAAGACGCGACCAGCTCTGGTCCAATTCAGTACTTTATTAAAGCACAAGAAAAAGACGAGCAGCTGTGCTGCCGGGGCTCTTTAAATACGCTCCGTCAGGTTCAGCCGCCCAATGACAGTTCTTTAAATTTCCCGCCGGAGGATTAGCCAATCCCCAGCGGATGCCCAAATAAGGACATAACACCTGGGAGGGGTGGGAGAGGCGGGGCGGGGCAGGGCAGGGTGGGAGGGGCCAGCCAGGTGTGGCGTTTGGGGGTTCGCCGAACCCTAGAGTTCCTTGGCTAGAGGATCGGCTGAACCCATGCATACCCCCAGCAGCCCACTCCTGGGAGAGGGCAAAAGAGGACAGGAGATGGCAGTAAACAAGGTTTAAAAAAATCCTGGGGAAAAAAACAAACAAATGGCAAACCACTTCTCTATAGTTCTCTGTAGAAAATTACAGATGTTTCCAGGAATCAAGCTATTTTTACAATAAATGGATAAAGAACATTTCTGTTTGTCACACACCATGCATGTTACCCTGTTCTTTTCCAACCTCACCTCCCAGTGATGCAATGATTATTAAGCTGCCAGGACACAATTGTACATTAGCTTTAGAAACATCTCCACATTTGGAGATAAAGAGCAGGAACCTCCTGTCTTGAAGTTATGGGGATTGTAGTCCAGGGTAGAGTGTGTGTCTATCTCATTGTAAAATTCCTAAGAAATTGCCATTCCATCTTAAAAAGGTAGATCCTGTCCCTTGTGCTTTCCATCTAAATCCAAGTATATAAATGCAATGATTGTAACCTTATTGCTTCTCCTATAAAAAAAAATATGTTGTTTATATTATTCTTCCATTGTCTCTGGCTGATTTGTTAGAATGTCCTGTGGCTTGAATAACCCCCAAACCTATTCCATAATAAAATAAATTAACATCATTTAATCACTCCGCTAAATTATCTGCAGAAAATTATTGTGTCACCATAATAGAGTCTCTCCTTGAAGAATCGCACTGTAGAAGAATACTTCCAATAATTCCTCCCCTACAAGTTATGCGATGTGCCATAATTTAACTAATATGGTCACAGAACAGATAACAGCATCACTTTAATATTTCATACTGCTTTTTCAATACCTTGAAGGATCCATTTTAAAACCAATTATGACTAGGTTTTTATTAGTATTTATCTTCCTCACTCCACAGCCATGTCAATATTTTTAAGCCTTCAAAATTAAGCACTTCTGAAATTCTCAAATGAGCATCTTGTCTTTTTCTTTTTCTCTTTTTCTTTCTTTCCTTCCTTCCCTCCTTCCTTCCTTCTCTCTCTCTCTATTTCTTTCTTTCTTTCTCTCTCTCTCTCCCTCTCTCTCTCTCTCTCTCTCTCCCTCCCTCCCTCCCTCTCTTCTCTGTGTGTGTCTCTCTTTTTCTTTTTATGGCATTCCTGTTTTTTCCTTTGAGAGCTTAATGTGACATATGGGTGCAGAGGAACGTCCCAATTTTTTAATTCTACAAAAGCCACCTATGGTGTTTTCCTGAAAATAAAACCTAACCAGAAAATAAGCCTTAGCATGATTTTTCAGGATGCTCGTAATATAAGCCCTATCCCCAAAATAAGCCCCAGTTAAGATTGTCTGCCAGATGGATGCATTTTGTACTGTATTTTCCCAAAAATAAGACTGTCAACGTCCGAGACAGCGCGCCGTTCAAAATGGCCACAATGCGCCATTTTGGAGTTGCCACACATATGTAGGGGGGATGCATGGGACCACAGAGGGGTGTCGGGTGATGGACTCATGCTGGGAGAGGAGCCAGGAAGGCAAGCCAGCTGTGGTCAGTTCAGAAGCCATCCAGTCTGAAGAATACTTGCTGGAGCCAGCCAGAGAGCAACCGGGCTCGCAGAGTACTTGCTGGAGCTGGGCCAAAAAAGTACTTGCTGGAGCCAGCTGGGGAAAAACCAGGAACAGGAGGGTGGAGCATGCTGAGTCCATATAGCCAGCTGGCTAGCAGAAGCCAGTAAAGCTGGCTAGAAACCCTTTTACTTGTATTGTTCACCACGGGTCAAGCTGAGACTCCAGTAGAGACCCATTCTGCTCAAATTGTGGCCTCTTCTTTTGCTGGCTTGGTTTGGAACCATGACAAAGACCTTACCAGAAAGTAAGCCCTAATGCAGGGGTGGGCAAATGTGGCCCTTTTATAACCTGTGGACTTCAACTCCCAGAATTCCTGAGTCAGCTTGGCTGTCTCAGTTATTCTGGGAGTTGAAGTCCACAGATTGTAAAAGGGCCATATTTGCCCACCCCTGCCCTAATGTGTCTTATGGAGCAAAAATTAATATAAGACCCGGTCTTATTTTCAGTGAAATATGGTAGTGTGCACTGTGATCATGTATGGATCTGGACTCACTAGCTTTTATTTTAGGAAGATTACATAATGAAGAAAAAAAGTAGGGCCTAGCTAACTGGTTTGAAAAACAAAGAACTGATATAAAAAAAGATGCAAAAATCCATTAGACAAGGCATTTCAGCTGGTGGGATTCAAGAAAAGAGCTTTTTCTATGTGGCTCCCGTCCTTTAGAACATCATAGCTCCCCTAGAGGTGAGATCCATGTCCACTCTTATGATCTTCTGTAAAGGTCGGAAGTCTTGGTTCTGCCAGTTGTCCTGGGGCCCCAACAGGGATACATCACTCTGGAGGTGACTGCTGGAATAAGAGAATAAGAGCCCCACCTCTCCCCGTGCGCATCTTCCTCTGCAATGTTTAATTGTAAATTATTATTGTTATTTATTGTGCAATGTTTTACTGGCTTTTAATATTTTAATGTCTGTAAATCACCCAGAGTTGCCTTTAGGTGAGATGGGCAGTTTACAAGTCAAACAAACAAACACACATCTAAATAAATAAACCAATATTTGTTTGTATTTTGTGATATTATTGTCACCAATCTTGCATTTATAATTATTTCCCTAGACAAATGAGAATCCAGGCTTATAGCTTAGAAAGAATATACTCTTTTTTCAGAATTTTCTTTGATATGTGTACAATCACATTAATGTGTATGCCCTTTTTGTGAGCAAGAACAAACTCAATTACCCAAAGCTACCCAATCTCTTCCCCTTGTCCAGTTGTGTATATTTTATTAAGGAAGCAAGCACAGGGCAGTTGAAAAAATAATACAGGCAATATTCTCAGCAAGCCGTGAAGATTTGTTACTGATGTACTGAAGGTCAAACCGTGAGTGATTTGGTTAGTTAGAGGTTGCAAACGCAGGAAGGGAATTTTCTCCTTTCTGTTGTTTAGATTTTACAGCAAAGTGCTTGGTGCCTTCAGTTCATAGAGTTAATTCAGGGGCTTATTTCACTATTTATAACAAGAGTTAAGAAGGACAGAATAAGGGAGGGCAACATTTCGGTGGTCACAACAGCTGCTTTCAATCTTGCATGACATATTGAGTTAGAAAAAGGGATTGTGGGCAGGAAAAAGTGTGTAAGGTGTAAAAGGAAAAAGTGGATGTGGAATGATGTATGTTTAAAAGGACATGGTATTTTCAAGAGGACAGAAAGAAGGGCATGAAATTAAACATTTTAGGAGACAAGGCTGCATGTACTTGATTATATTTTGTCCTCCACCACTGCGCAATATAATTTTTCTAAATTGAAGATTTTTTTTCAAACCAATTATATACACATGCACATGCACATGTACATGTACATATACCCATACCCAGTGGTGAAATGCTACCGGTTTGCACCAGTTTGGGCGAACTGGTAGTAAAAAAATGCTACTGGTTCGTCTGAACTGATATTTCCGACAATCAGCTGTGCCGTGCAATTTATATTCGCTAAAAAGCAGGAAATCCTGTTTTCTAGCGAATCTAAATCGTGCATCACAGCTGTTCCCCTCCTCGCTGTTCTACTTATCTTGTTAAGCCTCCTTTTTCCACATGAAGCATGTGTTTAGCATGCACTGCATATTTTTAGTGCACACAGTCCATGCATGCCCAGCACGCTTTTGGCACGCACTGCACACACACGGGCAGCGAACCGGTAGCAATCTGCGGAGGATTTCACCATTGCCCATATCATATCCATATCCATATCCACACCCATACCTATACCCATACCAGAGGTGGGTTTTAGCAGGTTCTGACCAATTCTGGAGAATTGGTAGTGGAAATTTTGAGTAGTTTGGAGAACCGGTAGTAAAAATTCTGACTGGCCCCGCCCCCATCTAGTGTCTGCCTCCCAAGTCCCAGCTGATAGGGATGAAATGGGGATTTTGTAGTAACCTTCCCCTGGAGTGGGGTGGGAATGGAGATTTTACAGTAGCCTTCCCCTGCCACGCCCACCAAGCCATGCCCATCAAGCCATGCCACACCCATCAAACCACACCCACAGAACCGGTAGTAAAAAAAATTGAAACCCACCACTGACCCATTCCCATACCCATACCCATACCTATACCTATATATACTCTTCAGTTCTCATTATTTCTGAGTAGTGGTTTTCTTATCTGTCATTCTTTGTGTTCCTAAGAAACATCTTCAAATATATGAGTGGAAAAAAAAATAGGATAGTAGATTGATTCCATCACACAAAGGACAAGAGTTATATTTTTTGGAGGAGTATACATTTATTCCTTCATTTATCTAAGGTGATCATGTAGATCTGGGCTGTCAGAAGTCACCAGAAGTAACAGTACCTGTTCAAACTATTTCCTTATTTGGTATAAAATTATGCCCCAATTTCTACTTATTTAAGCACTCAAAGGGGTGAACAATAGATGGATCGATCAAAACTCAATTCAAAACTCAAAAGCTGTCAAATCATATCAAGTCTTTTCCACATAGAAAGCACACCACTCTTATCAATGGTATACTACTTGTGTTGGTTGATTGAGAAGCCTCTTGACAATATTACATGAAAGCAACTGCAAAAAAAGTGAATTATTATTTGTGTTGGAAATGTGGCTTGATTGCCATTAGTTCTTTATAATGAGATGTAGTTTCATTTATATATAAATCCGAGGATTATCTTACAGCATAATGCAGTACATTTCCTCAAAAGTAAATCATGCTGGGCTTAGTGCTTACACTGTAGGATTGCATAGATTAAACCTATGGTTCCCATAAGTGGTTGCTAATGACAGAATGCCAATTGTGTGAATTAGGGACAATGGAGAACTTGTTTCAGTATGTTCTTATTGCTCATGTTTACCTCAAAGCTCTAGGAAAATATTGCACGAAACATTAAACATATATTGAACATGAAAACACAATTCATATTTCACATTGCCAGCACATACATGAATAGGCCCATGACTACCTGGATTCATTGTGAAATTGGGCCAATCCTGCTCTCTCTTGTCTGCATTAGAGATGTGCATTTTTTTTTTTTTGCTTCTTTTCTGAATGAAAAGGGAAAAAAGATGTAATGCTGACTAAAAGGCGCAGAACTAACTTGTTCATTGAAACACTGCACAAAGCAAAAAGATAGGACATTTTTTGCAGATATTAACTGCAACCTATTGAAAATGTATTTATCACAGCTGCTATCTGAAGCAGCTGTAGCATTAACACTCTTCGAGGAGCTGTCTTAACTTATTTGGACTCATATTTATAACCAAGCGATAAAGTCCTTTAAATGTGAACTTGGCGTATTGTTTTATAAAATGCTACTTCTGCAGCATAACAAAAGCCAGGCATCTAGCTGGATTTTCAGATTTGTGCTGGAACTCGGGAAGAAGAAGAAGTACCAAAGGATGAACGCAATCTTGAAGGTCTTGCTCCTTAAAATAAAAAACAAAAAAGTTAATGTTAGGGATAGATAGATGGATGGATTGATAAAGAAAAAACTGCATTTAACCTTCATAGGTGAGCATTGAAAGCCCCAGCCCTCCGCCTTTTAACTATTTTTTAACAGTGTTTTAATCATTCTTACCTCTTTTTTAAATGTGTAACTTTTAGATGAGTTTTTTATGGTTTAATATGTTATTAAAGCGTATGCACCAAGACAAATTCCTTGTGTGTCCAATCACACTTGGCCAATAAATAATTCTATTTTTCTATTTTTCTTATTGTACATAGCCCAGAGTTCCTCTGTGAGAGAGATGGACGGGTTCCAAAATGTGATAAATAAATAAATAAAGAAGCTAGACAATTAAAATATAGACACATGCCAGGAAAGATGCTGTACCAGAAACCTAATCTGTATCACCTTCTTTATTCTTTTTTATCAAAATTTATCTTTTCTAGGAAATTACACTGGCTCAGTTTTGCAGAAAGTTTGCAAAATATAATATTGGCAATTAACAGGGAAAAGTGAAAAAAAACATAATGACAAGCTTCTGGTCCTATAGTGTAGAAGCATATGATTAAAGCTATTAGTTCTCCTTTACTCCCACTTTTCAAAGCTAGTTTAATCTCACAAGGGATACATAAAATTAAACTTTATTGGAATGTTTGTGTGTGTGTGTGTGTGTGTGTGTGTGTGTGAGTGTGAATAAAATGCAATTCACAGTGCTTGAAACATTCAATAGCTGCAATTAATTGAATGAAACAAAGAAACAAAGAAAATATAAGTCTTTCCCCAAATTACAAGTTGTCACTGACCTGTTCCAAATCATCTACACCTCATTTTTACATAGCACAAAGACTTTTCCAAGGAAATGTTATGATCTCAAGAAGAAAAGGTTATCCTAATGCACATTTATTTATTTATTTTTGCAAGCTTTCATTTGCTGCATTTGCAGAAAGAAGAGAGGTAAGACAAAACTGCAGTTCTTGGCTAAAACTTCTAGATCTGGGTTCCAAAAAGCCAAATGACCACTACATGGAAGAGGAATACAGGAAACTTTATTGTCATGTGTTGATCACTTGCATTTTTGCAGCCCAGATCCGATAACCATATTCTCAAAAGTTACTGCCATGCACAAAGGAATGCTTAGCACATGATACTAAATCAAAATGTAGGAAGGTTTAGCTTTGGATTTGCAGCCTAGAATCTGGCCAACCAGGGCCGGATTTAGATGAAAAGAGGCCCTAGGCTATTCCACTTATGAGGCCCTTTCACCAGTGGTGGGATTCAATTTTTTTAACAACAGTTTCTGTGGGCGTGGCTTAGTTGGGGGTGTGGCTTGGCAATCATGTGACTGGGTGGGCGTGGCTAACTGGTCACATGACTGTGTAGGCGTGGGTAGCTCGTCATGTGACCGGGCGTGGCTATGTGCATAGACTTTTTCAGAGGGCTGAAAAAAGTCATTTCTGACTGGGCCTCGCACTTTTGACCGGTCCTCACACTTACGACCATCCTCACATTTTTGCCCGTGCAGCTTTCTTAACAACCATGTCACTCATTTCATAACTGCTTCTCTTCCCCATGGTGACAAGATAAGGCAAAAACGTAAAATGTGAGGACAGTCGTAAGTTCGAGGACTGGTCAAAAGTGCGAGGACCAGTCAAAAATAACTTTTTCAGTCCTCTGAGTAGTCCATATGCATAAAAGGATATAGCAATAGAGAGGGATGAAGGAAGGGAAGGGAAATTAAAGTAGGAGGGAGGGTAAGAGAGGGAGGAGGAGAGGAGGAAAAGGAGAAAGGAAGAGGAAGTAGGGAGGAGAAGAAGAGGGGGAGGAAGAGAAAGTAAGAAGGAAAGAAAAGAGAGAGGTGGTAGGTTTGAGGAGAAAGATTACTGAACAATAAAAAAGATGAAAGGGAAGAAAGCCAACCCCAAACAAATATAAAGCTATTAAGATAAAGAATGAATTGTTAAACTTTAAAGAATAAAAGACAACAAATATGAATAAATAACAATAATTAGAAACACACATACAAACATACAATGTATTTTCTTTGAACAGAGTATTTGCCCGGTTCACAAATTTAAACAGTGTTTAGTCATTTCAATTAAATTTACAATTTCTATATTTCCTTTTTGCCATATTTATTCCTCATCTATTTTTGTAAAAAACTAATATTACCCTTCATCCTCAACTCTAATCTTAATCAAATTCAATTTTTCCCTTCTATTCTATATTATACCCCTTCCCATTGTCATCTATTTTTATATCCATCCTCACATTGGTTAATTATGTAATATTAGTTGTTTAATATAAATTCAACATTTTAATATAAATCAATTAGTTATATAACTACCTTTTTTGTATATTAATCAATATGAACATGAATATTCCAATTATTTCCATGCAATCCAATTTCTTACAAATCCATTAATTATATTTACCAATAATAATAAACCAAATAATTTCCCCCATATATTCCTCCAAACCACAACTTAACCATTTCTGCTTTCAGAAATATACAATTAATGGTATCTCAATTATTACAATTCCCTAGTTAAATAGAGCTTTTTTTTTTTTTTTGGTGTTTTAAAATCCTGAACTCTCCTCTTTTTCCCTAAATTTCCCATTGTTTGCACCTACCTTTTTTGGTGAGGAAAAAGAAAAGAATTCTGCCTGCCTAATTTTCCAACCTTGCAGCAACAGCAAAGCAGTTTCAGTTTCGTTTCTCAGCATAGATAGGGGGGAAAAAATCAGCACTCTTTGCAAGGAAGCAGAAGAGCCCTGAGCAAAACAGCTGAGACAAATCAGCTGAGAGCCGGGAGGCAAATTAGCCTATGCTGAAGCTCCGTGGGCCAATAAAATTACAAAAAAACCACCGAACCCTTTGTTAAATTGCTGGCTCCCCCGCCCCTCGCTCACCACTATTTATTGGCAAAAAATTGGCAAGCCAGCAATTTAACAAAGGGTTCGGCTGCACCACTGGCTCTAGGGCGGCCCTTTGAAGCCCCGCGACAAGAATTTGAAGGTTTTTTTCCTCTAGCCATCGGAGGAATAGATGGGGAGTGGGCGAGGTAAGCGAACGGCCGGCAATCCAACAGAGCAGAGAGTGAGGGTGAGTGAAGGCGTGGAAGCTGCTTTCTCCATCCTGCTCTCTTGCGTCCGGAGCCGGTGGGGAACCACGTGGCAGCCCACGTGGCAGCCCACGTGGATCCCAGGCAGCGGAACTCAGGCTAGGGAAGGGGTGGGCAATTGTGGCTCTTTTACAACCTGTGGCCTTCAACTCCCAGAATTCCTGAGACAGAGCTGTCTCAGGAATTCTGGAAGTTGAAGTCCACAGGTTGTAAAAGAGCCACAATTGCCCACCCCTGGCTACGGTAGGCTGGCGCCGCGCGGGTGGGAGTCGAGGGGCGGGCGAGCCAGCAATTTAACAAGGTTCTGGCCGAACCCCTTAGAACCGCCAGAATCCCACCACTGTGTAGGCCCCTCTTGATCTTGAGGCCCTAGGCTGAAGCCTAGTTAGCCTATAGGAAAATCCGGCCCTGTGGCCAACCTATTGTGGTGATAAAAGGTACACACACACACACACACACACACACCATACACATGTAAACAACATTCACTACCAAACCTATGAGATTCCCCCCCCCCCACACCCTTATGTATGGACTGCTTAAGTTGCCATTGTAAGAAAATATTGATAGTATGCTGAATTGACCCTGAGGGGTGACAGGGAGAAGACTCACTCAGGAACCTGTGGTCCAATAACCAAATTGTTTCTATTCACTGACCATATCTCAAAGATAGAATGATTAGCATGACTTGACCCTAATGCTAATTTTAAATGTATTATAGTTGATAGGCGTTGTACAAAAATAATGTTCAGAGAAACAAGGCTAAAGCTCTTAGAAGCCAGTATGACAAGAAAAGGAAAAATGGGAGCACAGAAAAAAATTAGAAAGCAAAAGTAGTCACACTTTCCTTAAATAATTAAGAGTTGTTAAATAACAATGAGGGTGGGAGCAAAGGAAGAAACAAACCAGATAAATAGAATTTTTAGGCAAACTTCAGAATTTCTGGAAAGGCCGTCCACTAGCATAATAACAAATTGTGGGAATTACTGATAAATTTATATAAAAACATCTTTTAGCTGTGATTTATAAAGAACAAGTTGAGAGACTGCTTCTTTAATGGATTTATCATCTAAAACAGTCGAATCTAAACCATCTAAAATAATCTAATCACATTTGGCCAAATATAGTTATTCTATTCTGTTCTGTTCTGTTCTGTTCTATTTTCTATTCCATTCCATTTCATTCTCCATCCCACTGCACTCCACCTTACATTCCATTCCATTCCATTCCATTCTATTCCATTCTATTGTATAATAGATTTGGAAAAATTATAATAACCAAACTTTGGTCTTATACTTAAAGGCATAAACTGGAATGATTATTATGAATTTAGGAAAGTTGAATAATCAACTTTCTTCTTATTCTTGTAAACTGGGACAAGGTTTCTAAAATTCAATTCTGTTTACTTCAGCACAGTAAAATGAAATTGACTTGATTGATCAAATGCCAAATTCGCCACTCTGGAATAAGTTAAGAATACACTCTGAAAAGGATCTGTCATTCTTTCAAATAAGCTTTCTTTGCTGCTACTAATTAGTTGGACTATTTTTCTTCATACAATGGATCCTAAGCAATGGAAAGAGAGATTGAGGACTGGGCTTCCCAACAGTGGAACTGGAAAGCAGCATATTGTTCTACACATCTCAATTTTGTAAAGAGCTTGCTAAGTAAAACTACAGCTCCATAATCTGTATGAAGAACAGAGAATTAGCAGTTCCTTTGTTCTCACCTTTTCATCACCACTTCTATGTACAAAAAAAGGAAGGCATTGGACCATGCTGAAGTAAAGATAGCAATGATTTATCTTATCTTCTGTAGATTAAAAAGACTTTTTGGTTTTCACTGTTACCAGCAGAACTGTTGCTGAAATGATGGAATTAGAGCTACCCATATGCTGCAGACCTTTAAAGTAAAGTTCTATGAAATCAGGATACTTTGGATGGACTGATAATACTGAACAGTTCGCTGCAGATTACTTTCTTTCCAACCAACCCACGGTGGGGACAAGTAATTCAGTCACCTGAAGTAGGTTACATCATTCATAACATGCCCTCCAATAAATTCTGTAAGGCAATCCAAATGATGCCTCACTTGACACCGAGTTACCTTCATAGCAGGGGTGAAATCCAGCAGGTTCTGGAGAATCGGTACTGGAAATTTTGAGTAGTTTGGTCAACCGGCAAATACCCCAGAGTTGGATGGAAATGGAGATTTTATTTATTTATTTATTTATTTATTTATTTATTTATTTATTTATTTATTCATATTTGTATACCGCCCTACTCCCGAAGGACTCAGGGCGGTGAATAGCCATAATAAATACAAATACATATAGAAGTTAAAAACTATTAAGAAACAGATTAAGTAATTTAGGCTCAAAGATTAAAAACATCCAAATTTATCTAAAGAGGTTTAAAACCCAATTTAAAAGCCAGTTTAAAAGCCAATTAAAAAGGGAGAGTTAGGCCAGACCAGCTTGTTGGAATAGAAATGTTTTCAGGGCACGGCGGAATATGCATAAGTCTTGGATGTTTCGTAACTCCGGGGGAAGCCCGTTCCAGATGGTAGGTGATATTTTGAAGTATCTTTCCCCTGGAGTGGGGTGGGAATGGAGATTTGCAGTATCCTTCCCCTTTCACGCCCACCAAGCCACCCCATGCTCACCAAGCCACGCCCACAGAACCGGTAGTAAAAAAAATTGGACTTCATAGAGTCCTCATATTTGTCCTGATTCAATTTTCATTTGCATGCAACTCATCAGGCATAAGGGCTTAGAATATCCACAAGTGGCATGCCAAATGGAACATGGAGATGAAGAACATAGGCATGGATATAAGTGATTACTTGAGAGCAGGAGCACGATCACACCTGTCTCCATGCCTCCCACACTTGTCCAATTTCAGATCGGTGAAAAATGGACGTACGTGTGTATGTTTATATGGCTCTTCCTCACAGTCAGGATCGCTAGAATTGCAAAGAAGATTTTCTACTATGCTGATGCTGCCAGGATAAATATAAAGGCTCTAGGGATGACAACTACTTGGGAATCCAAGCAGTTTCCCAGTCATTTTAAATAAAAGAGCAGTTCTGAAGAAAAGTGCACTGGCCATTTTGGTTTGTGATGATAAAAGTTGCAAAGATGAAGTAAAGTGTAAAGTTTGATACACATGTAAGCCTCCTGTTTTCAACAACTGGTGTTAGAAACTAGCTATCAATCAGCTTTTAACATCGATTAACAACAGTTTTTCTCTCCTTCTTGCTGGAGGTTGAAACTTGGTGTGCGTGCACGTGAACATTCCTGTTAATGGGAATTTGATCTGAGCAATGGAGATTTTATAACCATAACAGAAAGATATTTATTTATTGGAAATACATTATAAGGATGGGCAAAGCCCAGCATCTCACTACCTACATCCTGCAAAGAAAAGAGTCTACATATGACAGGAAAGGAAGTAACCCAAGATTAGCAATCCTTTAGCCAAAGAGCAAGCAAAATAATAAAAAGGGAACACAGAAGAAACCCTGAAATCTCTATTTACTCCATACTACTTGTCTGCGCTCTACTTCTGCTTCCCCTGTTCTCTAGTGTTCCTCTCCTATTACAAGCAACTGGTTTCCAGGTCTTAAATTTACCTCTTGGTCCAAAACGCTGAAGATAGCAATGGGTGCAATAAGGCTTGTCATCATGCTGTGAAAGAAGATGAGAAACAAGATCAGTTGTTGTTGTTGTTGTTGTTATTATTATTATTATTATTATTATTATTATTATTATTATTATTATCATCATCATCATCATCATCATCATCATCATCATCATCATCATATGGCATTGTTACATTAGCAATTGCAGAGTAGTAGCTTGGCTGCCAAGGTACTAGCTCCCTTGAAGGAAGCACTCCCATGGAGCGCCACAAGAGGGCGAGCTGGCTTTGCACCAGAAAGGCTCTTGCTATAGCATCATCCAAGGCACCCTCCCTCCCCAGAACATTTTGGGCTTGGATCATTTTGAATCCAAATTCATCCATGTCTGATAATTCCATACATTACATACAACCAGGAAGGTTCAGAGGGCAGGAAACTGCCTGCCTGCACAGAGCACCAGCTTGTTACCTCCACCCCCGAAATGGTACCTGTTTATCTACTTGCATGGAATATGCTTAGGTGGACAGAAGCTGAAGCAAGTGATGGGAGCTCACCCCATCACGCAATGCTAGGACTTGAATAGCTGGAGCAGAAATAATCTCCAACGTCATTAATCCACTGAGCCACCGCGCCTCTTACAAGATCCGTTGTTGCATATTTACTAAAGATATTCATGGACTGTTAATCTCATGGAGGCTGTTGTATTGCATGCTGATAGTGCATAATATCTGAGGGTAGACAATAGGATCCTGATCATAAGTATTCCAAATCATTGGAATTTGTATCACATCCCACTGGGCTAAAAGCAAAATTGCCACTTGAAGGCAAAAAGAGAGTATGAATCAGTCTGAATCTGGAACAAACATGTCTGTGATGTAAGAGATGCTCCTGCTGGAGTTCTGGCAAGAAAGATTGGTACTAGTATTATCCATGCACACACTTGCTATCCATCTGCTCAACCTGAGTAGGATGGATACATTTGTCAAGTCAGTTTCTCACTGTTCCACCTTTTCATTTTATTTCTACAGCAGTATGAAGGTTTCTCTTTTTAAAGAAACGAAGAAAAAAAAAACTCTTGCAAAAAAACCTGTATACATTATAATGCACATTTTTCTAGCAGACACTACTTGAACTTTTTTCCTCTAAATTACTCATATACCTGCCAAAAGATGCTTGAAAGTTTAAACTGAACCCTCCTACTGCAGACACTTTGAAGTCCACCCAGGTTTTATTTTCTCCTTGAAGTCTATTTTCCTTAAATCAGGTGCTAATGGAAAATTAAATATACGTGCCAGTCCAACCTATTTGGGTGTTTTGGAAAAAAGAACCCCAATCAATGAATTAGAAAGATACCCCTTTCTACCATTTCTTATTATTAACATTTTCTCAAATTCCTGCAATGTACCTTGAGTCTAAAACCATTTCCATGTAGGGGATAGAGGAGATCTGCCATTATGCCTCCCCCAAATGTTCTTGTTAAGGAGATTTAAATTCTGGGAAAGATGTGGGTGTGATCATGCAGAGTAAAACACATGGCCATTGTTACATGGGGAAACAGGATAAAAGCTGAGAACTTAGTAAGGAATTCCATGGGGAGAGTTCAAACAGTTATGACTGAGAGATTGGGGTTGTACTTTAGTTTTGTATTTTATTTTCTCTTTATTAGGAGGGTTTACTCTGAGCTCAGCACAATGTTAAAGTCATTGCCAGTTCAGTCCCACCCTTTTGCCCATTCAGGATAGCCTATTCTTCAAGGCTGAAATGCACTGGAGCAACCATTAGCACCTGGGTATGTTTTGCCCAGAGAAATTGTGTTGGTGCTGGTAGAATGTAGTGCTTAATTTATAAAATGCTAACCAAGACTGAATCTTGAGTTAAAGTCTTACCATCATCTACCCTACTGGCAAATGCTGAAATTTCTCACTGATGAAGGAAAAGTACTGTTCTCAACAGTACTGGGTTCATAATTGTAAGGGGTTGTGAGAATAACCTTGAGGGAAAGGAGGAAATAGCCAAGGCAAGACATTGGTCAAATAAGAGAAATCTGAGTCCGAAGCAGAAATATAATTTGAGAAAACATCTCAGACTTGAGCTTCCCTAGTCTTCCTTGAGATAAAGGCAGGGAGGGGAGAGATACATTCAGACTGGCAAGGCTGATATCAGCCCTTCAAAGTAGGCCATAGAAGGAAATCAAAGTTATGAATGCTAGTACTACATTTTTTATAGGATTACAGTAACAAATCTTACCAGTCTGAATGTGCCTTCATATCATATCCCTGTAGTTCAACAGCATCATTTCTGTCTGGCAACTAAGCCAACTTAGTTCCATGTTGCTGCAATGGAAGAGGAATGGTTCCAAATCTATGTTTCAGTTGGAAACCAGATTGCCTTGAGGAAGATTTACTTACCACGTCATCTCTCCCTAGTGGTATTTACCCAGCTGGTTTGATCTGACAGGTGAGGCATGCTCTGGTGCCTATCTGCAAGGAAGTGCCATTGGCAAGACTCCCAAAGAGCCTTTTCTGTTATGGTACCCTTCCTCTGGAACAGCTGGCTGACTTTAGATCCCTGTGGAAATTATACTTCTGCTGGTTTAAACCACCCCTACTGGTTTTTCACAAGGCCTTAAAGATTTGATCTTGCCATTGAGCCTAGAGCCCTGATAACATGGGTGAAGTCATTGTTAGCCACCCAGAGTTAATAAATTTCATAAGTAAGTGAATAAATAAATAATTTCTGCATTGGGAGAGGGCTCCCCTCCCCCTAGTTTCTGAGTGTAGGATCTTATAAAGAAAAAAACCCCATTTCTTCTCCTCAGCGTCTTCTCCTTAGAAGCCTTGGCAAAGCAAACAGGGATGAAATGCCAGTTTCCATTTTCTCTTCACTGATGGACCTCCTTTCCAAAGTGCCAGATTGCTTTGCTTTGCTTTTTTTTTTTCTTTCCATTTCTTCTCTCCCACTCCTCCTGCCTTTGTGTAGAATGAGGGCAAAGAGATTTTTCTTGCTTTAAATTATGCAGCAACCCAGACCAGGAGGTGATCTTCACTCATGCTCGTGCTTTTGAATCAACAAAACAGAATACAAGTGGATCGTGTTTAAGCTGCTTCGGAGGAATTGTGGGAGTCGAAATGGAAGTCCCCTTGGTTTCTGGGGTTGCTTCCTGATGAAGAGTTGATCTACAGAGCAATTGTCTTTTGCAACAATGTCCAAGTTGCATCATTGGGAAGTCATGATTTTAGATATGAAACTTCATGAATTACTCTTCAGTGCTCAAATCATCATTGACGTTAATGTGTAATTGATAAACAAGCTAACCCAAACAGTTCAAAAATATGTGCTGCTCTGGATTGTATTTCCTAATCCACAGCAAAGAAAATAAACCAGGAGGTCTATAGTGGTATATATATATATATATATATATATATATATATATATATATATATATATATATATATATATATATATATATATATATATATATATAGACACACACACACTAATGAGACATTACAGTACTGGAAAGTTGTTAGGAGATGCTACTTAAAAGTATCCATACATAGTCTATAAAGCCTTATATACAAACTCCACCATAAAAATGAAAGTGACAATAATTAATACAAATTATTCATCATCTGTTTGGTCTATTGATTTGGGTTTTTTAGGCAATAGATGGCATTGAGGTTAATTATCTGGCCAGAGTCATGGGTGCCATTCTTGAAAGAATAATGTTCATGCTCCAGCTTCCCATATGTGTAGTAACTTATGTTTAAGACTGTAATGATTCACTTAAAAACTATATCAAGAAAGGTCATAAAATGGGAGGAAACTCACTTAACAACTGCCTTGCTTAGCAATGGAAACGTTGGGCTCAATTGTGGTTGTAAGTTGAGGAGTACCTGTACAAAACTGCTGGGTCTAGGACAACTCAACACAGTCAACTCACTGTGTCTGATTCACCATGGCCAGCTCGCCACAGGACAAAAGTTACATAATATTGAAGAAATTTCAATAAAAATCCATTCATTAAAGAACGGATGCAAAAGGAGGGACAAAATGAAATGTGAACAACACAAATTAAGAAAAAATGTAAATTATTTTAAATTAATAAATAAAATTGTTGAATTGTCCTATGCCGAATTTTCCCATGGCAAATTGGCCGTGTTGAATTCTGGCAAGTTGGCTGTGGCGAGCTGGCAGTGTTGAGTTGCTATGGCAAATTGGCAGTGGTGAGTTGGCCAAGGCAAGTTGATCATGGCGAGTTGTCCCATTCTGAACATGTCAGGTAGCTGTGAATTCTTAGAGTAGCAATCTAAGCATCTGGAAGAGGATAAGTTGAAGGAGGCTTGGCTAGAACAGTAAGAAGGAAGACAGTTAATCAGCCTTCATAAACAGTTTCCTTTCTGAACAGATCTTTTTGACTTCAGGTCTTTTTGAGCAATGCTTGTGCATTGTAATTTGATCATATCTATGTTATTCCAGACAAACCTAGGAAGTTATATTAGACCAGCTCAGTACATTGTTCTTGCTCCTCCATTACTAACTCTGATGGCAAGCAGTGTCTCTCCAGAGAATTTTTGCAGCCGATTTCTGAAAACTTGCTTGGACATTTTACCTCTGTCTTCAGTGTTAACTTCTGTATATTTAACATGCCCTGCTAAAATATGCAAATAACATCCATAGCTTAAGGCCATTCATAATGAACAAGATCATATATATATATATATATATATATATATATATATATATATATATAGGTCTTTGGTTATTCGGGTCTTCTCCCACGTAAAATTGGAAGTGTCTTGGCGACGTTTCGACGAAGTCTCATTCGTCATCTTCAAATGCTCATTCAAAGTCTCATTCGTCATCTTCAAATGCTCCTGGAAGCACGAAGCCGAGAACACCAGCCTGAAGATGACGAATGAGACTTCGTCGAAACGTCGCCAAGACACTTCCAATTTTACGTGGGAGAAGACCCGAATAACCAAAGACCTACATACAAACACCCGCGAAAACCTGAGAAAACATATATATATGTTTTTCTTATAGCCAGGTTTTCCCTACGTAGCCAAGGTTTTTTTGTAGCTCCAGCTCAGTAGAATCACATCTACTCGGTTCTGGGCTTTTTTCCTTTCTAACAGCTAGCAAGCTCTAACTGCTAGGTGGGAGACCTAAATAGATCCATTTCTAGCTCGTTTGCTGTCATCAGTAGGCCACACCCATATCTTATGTATCATACATACATACATACATATATATATATATATATATATATATATATATATATATATATATATGTATATATATATGTATTAATTTGATTTATATGCCGCCCTTCTCCGGAGACTCAGGGAGGCTTACAATGCGTTAAGCAATAGCCTTCATACTTTTGTATATTTATACAAAGTCAGCTTATTGCCCCCACAAACTGGGTCCTCATTTCACCTACCTTAGAAAGGATGGAAGGCTGAGTCAACCTTGAGCCTTGGAGAGATTCGAACCAGCAGTAATTGCTGGTGTTAATAACAGGGTGCTTAGACCACTGTACTATCAAGGCTCTTATATCATGTGAATTTAACCCTTTCCTCCCTTGCTGCAATCTTAGTGAAAATCCCTCCTCTGAAACTGATATTTGCATTAGGGGGACCCCTATCAAATGTAGAAAATTTAGTCTCCATATAAACTTCAAAGGAGTCATTCTCATGAGCAAATCAAAACGTCCAGGGTATAATCAGTGAAGCAACCAAGATGGCAAAAGGGCTATCCATCAGCATCCCCAAATAAGGTAAATTCTCCTAGGGGGCATTTATGGATTGCTTGGATTTTAGTCACTACTAGCACTGATGATGTTACCTAGTTTGGATAAGAAAACAACCAAGCTCAGGGAGCTCCAAGGACTCCGCATTTCAACCCTGAGCTACAAATATTCTCCTTTATTGGTAGTCACTGTTTACCCAAACTTGAACTAACAGTATCAACGGACCTAAATAGTCTAGAGCAGGGGTGTCAAACTCAAAACCTGGAGCTGGACTGGCCCACGGGATGTTTAGATCTGGCCCACAGGGAAGCCCTGGAAACAGTGAAGGACCGGCCCACAGTGCCTCTGCCAGGGAAAACAGAGCTTGTGAGGGCCATGTGAGCCCTCCTAGGCTCCATTTTCACTGGCAGAGGGTTGCAGGAGGCCGTCACAGCTGAAAATGGAGCCTGGGAGGGCCAAGCACAGCCTGCACAAACTCCATTTTCGTTGGCAGTGTGCTAGCAAAACAACTACTAGCAAAAGCGGCATTTGAACACACTAGTGACGTCAAATTGGCCACGCCCCCCTGACCATGCCCCCCCCAAGGTCAAACACAACCCTGATGTGGCCCTCAATGAAATCAAGTTTGATGCCCCTTATCTACAGTAAGGAAATAACGGAGGGGATCAAAGGGTACACCTTATGCATTTTCAGGCCTTCCAAATAGATGTACTATGATTCCATGAATAATATCAGCATTAGAGTTAAGCATGCTGGCTGAGGAAATTCTGGGAGTTGAATCCCCATGTCTTAAAGTCACCAAGTTTGAAAAACATAGATTTAGAGCTTTTCCAGTGAAGAAAAAAGACTGAAGGGAAGGCTGTGAAAAGTAAATTTCAGGAAGTGGTCTGGCAACTTTGTGCTCAGTGCGCATATTTTTGCTTCTCTTCCCAAAGCATTTTAAATGTGGCTGAAATGATACTATTTCTCCTCTTGCTGTGTCAGGGCCATTCTATATTCTATGAATTGTTCATGCATCCCAGGCAGAAAACTTGATTTAATGCTGCAAACTGGATCAGGCATTCTTAAGGAAACCACTTTACAGTGACAGTAAACTTAATTTGATGCTTTGAATTCGCCCTAAAAGGAAGTACATTGGAATCGATTCTCCTTTCCTGTTACCCAACAGAAGGAGTCAATCCTTCACAGTTCCCTTTCCTGAAGTGGAATGATGTTGTTTCTTGGCTCTGGCCTCTTTTCTGACGAACCAAATAAGAGATAATTTATTGCTGCTGCATTGAAACTTCTGCATCATTGGCTCCAACTTAGCATCATTGAAAACAACATAGTATTATCGCTAACTTGTGCCAGTTCCAATAACTGTGTCTTAACCCAACAGGATAATTTAAGAGGAAGACATTAAAGTTTTAGTGGGTGCAAATGTCTCTCTTGCTAGAGGCAGCTTGGAACTACCTGGCTACCTGCCCATGCATCTTTTCCATTGTTATATTCCATTGAAATGACGTACAAGACCAACCTTGTCTGGGTTTGGAAGGTAAGCAAGATTGAGGGGTCCTTAGTGCTCTCTGAGCTTGGTTGTTTCCTTGCAGATGTTTCCTTGCCCAAACTAGGTAACATCATCAGTGCTAGTAAGCAGGTAAGCATTAATACTTGGCTAAAGACCACTAGAAAACCTCAGAATTGTAGGTTAGATGGCAAAGTTAAAGCAGGGGTGAAATTCAGCAGGTTCTGACAGGATCTGGAGAACCAGTAGTGAGTAATTCGGAGAACCAGCAAATACCATCTCTGGCTGGCCCCAGAGTAGGGTGGGAATGGAGATTTTACAATATCCTTCCCCTAGGAGTGGGGAGGGAATGGGGATTTTGCAGTATCCTTCCCCTGCCATGCCCACCAAGCCACACCCACCAAGCCACACCACATCCACCAAGCCACGCCCACAGAACCGGTAGTAAAAAAAATTGAATTCCACCACTGCTATCAAGGAACTGCATGGGTGTGTCCATATAGTCACTTGGGGTCGACTAACTTGAGGGCACCTTTACCTGGTTTTTATAGCATTCCGTTTTTTTGTCATTGCAGGGCGATTGAGCAGAACATGGAGCTATTTTGAGTCCTCCTTCTGCTGTCAAACTTGGTAGGCCTTTACTATAATTAGTATCTTTCTCCGTGTAATCAAGTGCAATCCACATTCCATCACAGTCCACCTGTCCACTGAACCATAACTAAGCAACATGAATCAGAGGGGGGTGGAGTGGAGCTCCATGAAGGAATGTGTTGGACAAAACATGGGGGAGTTGCCATAGTTTTCTAAACTTCCAATTACCTTCCAAAACCCAAAAGAAACAGGCAGCCCGAGAGTTACCTAAGGGGGGATAGGTACAATGCTTAGATCCCCCCAATCATGCTTTTACTTTCTCATATGCAAATGAGGACTGAAAGAAAAAATTCTCCAGAAAACCTGGCATCTTGGCCAAAACTGATTAAGTCTCTTGGTGACATATATGATGAGGCAGTGTATGTAGAGATATAAACAAACCAAGGTTCCCCTTGCAATATGTCACTGTCACACACACACACACACAAACACCACTGCACATCCACATTCCATTCTGCTGGATTTAAGCTAACTCTAGCCTACGTATTTTCCCTTTCCCTCTCTCCAAGCCAAAAGATGAAAGCAATCTTTGCTGGCAAACCAATTCCAGGCAGCCTTTGAAAACAGAGCCCTCTTTCAGGAGAGACTGCTGTCAGGGTATCACAAGTTACGGAAGGAGACAGATGGAATAGTTGGTTTGCTCTGTACCTCAGCATGCTGGCCAGGAGTGAGTTGCCGTTTGCAGTGGTGGCACTTCAGGCAGAGGGGATGGTAGTCCTTGCCGAGAGAACGCCTCCGCTCAGCTGTTAAGAGAGGGAAAAGATATGAATAATTGTACAACTCCAAGCCCCTCATTAATAGGAGAAGGTATGTGGAATGCAGCTTTGAACTGCAAAATTTCTTGCTAGAATTTCAGAATAAAAGGAGATTTAATACAGAGGCAATACATTGACATTTTTTCCTTTGTTGAACCCTACCTGTTTCTCTTTTGTAATTTTTATCTTTGGCTCACATCATATAATGATATCATTCTTATCTTTAACTCGTAGACATATTAAAACTGTAACTGTTTAATGCATTTCATTTATGTTGTCCATTTTCTTTTCTTCCATTCAATCATGTCTGATTCTTGAGATGGCCTGGAGAAGTTTCTGCAGTTTTCTTGGCAAGGTTTTTCAGAAGTGGTTTGCCATTGCGTCCTTCCTAGGGTTGAGAGAATGTGATTGGCTCAGGGTTACCCAGCTGGCTTTGTTCCTATGGCAGGACTAGAACTCGCAGTCTCCCAGTTTTTAGTCTGATGCTTCAACCACTACACCCAACTAACTCTCCTGTCCAATTTAAGGGCATGTAAACTTTTAAGACTTTCAAGGACATATCCCCACCTGCTGTAATAGAGAAATAACTCTCTACAGAAGTAAAGTGTAGGCAAAATTTTAAAAAGATTCCTGAATTTTACACCTTTGCCATTCTATGTGTGCTGTGCAGCCTAGCTATGATAGTCTGCCAGCAACTGAGATTGCACAAAATGCAAAATGCCAATCTGCAGGAGCAGGAAAGGGG
The DNA here is from genome assembly GCA_022577455.1 of Arizona elegans. NCBI lineage: Eukaryota > Metazoa > Chordata > Lepidosauria > Squamata > Colubridae > Arizona > Arizona elegans. The sequence goes on from JAKOOJ010000020.1 coordinate 14,569,694, forward strand.
TTGTTTGCAGCAATCCTGGGCCAAATGCCTCATTCCAAGAGGTCATAAGAATATGGGAAGGTCCCTGCTTAGCTTAGTCCATCATTCTGTGTCACAAGGTTACTAATTTTGTACATGCAGATGGAGTACACACAGGAGGGAATAACTTTCTCTCATAGGAGGCTAGAAAGCCTCCCCCAAAGCCTCCAGTGTTTGGATGATATAGCTCAGGGTGTCAAACTCCAGGCCCCCAGGCCGGATCTGGCTCGCAATGTGGTCGGATCCAGGCCATGGGGTCATCCTGGAAAATGTAAGGGGAAGGCCCAGTCTACCCAATGCAAAGAGGAAATATGCCAGCAGTTTGGGGAGTGGCGTCAAGCTGGCCACACCCACCCAGTTGACAACGCCCACCCAGTTGGCCACACCCACCTGGCATTTTGCTTCTCGCTTCTCATCCAAGCTCTGAGCTGAAATCTTGAATGAGAAGTGAAACGTCTTCAGAGAAAAACTAGAAAATCCAGTTGCCTCTTGAAAAAGCACCTTTGGGGCAACCATGACCTGGATGACTGAGAAACTCCATAGACATAAAGCAACAGTATTTTACTTAAATTTGTTGTTATCAATAGAACTTTGAAGCTCTGGTGCTGCTAGTGAATATACAGATCCATTTAACTGTATTTTTTTTCTTTCCTACAAGTGCAGGGTCCACTATTTTTCAGATTGCTTGCCATAAGAATTGACTGACCGGTTTGTCGTTTGAGTCTAATTTCATGAACTGAGAGAATGCGACTAGCTCAAAGTCACCCAGCCAGCTTTCATACTTAAGGTGGGATTAAAACTCACAGTCTCTTGTCTTCTAGCCTTCTCACCATTACATCAAACTGGCTCTTGTATTTAACCATTTCTACCTAAGAATTACTCACAGTTTTTCCATCCTGTTGCCATGTAGGAGCATTAAGCTGCTAATGCCAAGCTCTCCATTCAGGCTTCTTGCAATTTTAGAGCGGGGACGGGGGTAGGGTTGAATCTCAGAATAAAGCCTTTGTATTTGATGCTTCTTTCCACCACTAATAGAATCTGCAGTAACCAGGGCCGGATTTAGATGAAAAGAGGCCCTAGGCTATTCCACCTATGAGGCCCTTTCACCAGTGGTGGGATTCAATTTTTTTAACAACAGTTTCTGTGGGTGTGGCTTAGTTGGGGGTGTGGCTTGGCAATCATGTGACTGGGTGGGCGTGGCTAACTGGTCACATGAGTGTGTAGGCGTGGGTAGCTCGTCATGTGACCGGGCGTGGCTATGTGCATAGACTTTTTCAGAGGGCTGAAAAAAGTCATTTCTGACTGGGCCTCGCACTTTTGACCGGTCCTCACACTTATGACCATCCTCACATTTATGCCCGTGCAGCTTTCTTAACAACCATGTCACTCATTTCACAACTGCTTCTCTTCACCATGGTGACAAGATAGGGCAAAAATGTAAAATGTGAGGACAGTCGTAAGTTCGAGGACTGGTCAAAAGTGCGAGGACCAGTCAGAAATAACTTTTTCAGCCCTCTGAGTAGTCCATATGCATAAAAGGATACAGCAATAGAGAGGGATGAAGGAAGGGAAGGGAAATTAGAGTAGGAGAGAGAGGGAGGAAGAAAGGAGGAGAAGGAGAAAGGAAGAGGAAGTAGGGAGGAGAAGAAGAGGGGGAGGAAGAGAAAGTAACAAGGAAAGAAAAGAGAGGTGGTAGGTTTGAGGAGAACGATTGCTGTACAATAAAAAAGATGAAAGGGAAGAAAGCCAACCCCAAACAAATATAAAGATATTAAGATAAAGAATGAATTGTTAAACTTTAAAGAATAAAAGAGAACAAATATGAATAAACAACAATAATTAGAAACACACATACAAACATGCAATGTATTTTCTTTGAACAGAGTATTTGGCCGGTTCACAAATTTAAACAGTGTTTAGTCATTTCAATTAAATTAACAATTTCTATATTTCCTTTTTGCCATATTTATTCCTCATCTATTTTTGTAAAAAACCAATATTACTCTTCATCCTCATCTCTAATCTTAATCAAATTCAATTTTTCCCTTCTATTCTATATTATACCCCTTCCCATTGTCATCTATTTTTATATCCATCCTCACATTGGTTAATTATGTAATATTAGTTATTTAATATAAATTCAACATTTTAATATAAATCAATTAGTTATATAACTACCTTTTTGTATATTAATCAATATGAACATGAATATTCCAATTATTTCCATGCAATCCAATTTCTTACAAATCCATTAATTATATTTACCAATAATAATAACCAAATAATTTCCCCCATATATTCCTCCAAACCACAACTTAACCATTTCTGCTTTCAGAAATATACAATTAATGGTATCTCAATTATTACAATTCCCTAGTTAAATAGAGCTTTTTATCTTTTTAAAATCTCCTCTTTTTCCCTAAATTTCCCGTTGTTTGCACCTACCTTTTTTGGTGAGGAAAAAGAAAAGAAATCTGCCTGCCTAATTTTCCAACGTGCAAAGCCAACAGCCTGCTTTACTTTCTCTTTCGTTTTTCAGTATAGCTAGGGGGAAAAAAATCTGCACTCTTTCCAAGCAAGCAAAAGAGCACTGAGCAAAACAGCTGAGAGCAAATCAGCTGGGGGTAGGGAGCCGATCTAAGCAAAGGCTAATTAGCCTCTGCTGAAGCTCCCGGGGCCATTAAAATTACAAAAAAAACACCGAACCCTTTGTTAAATTGCTGGCTCCCCCGCCCCTCGCCCACCACTATTGATTGGCAATAAATAGTGGTACGGAGGGGCGGGGCAAGCCAGCAATTTAACAAACGGTTCGGCTGCACCACTGGCTTTAGGGCAGCCCTTTGAAGCCCCGCGGCAAGAATTTGCAGTTTTTTTTTCCTCTAGCCATCGGAGGCAGCAATAGATGGGGAGTGGGCGGGGTAAGCGAACAGCCGGCGTTCCAACAGAGCAGAGAGTGAGGGTGAGTGAAGGCTGGAAGCTGCTTTCTCCATCCGGAGCTGGTGGGGAACCACGTGGCAGCCCACGTGGATCCCAGGCAGCGGAACTCAGGCTAGGGAAGGGGTGGGCAATTGTGGCTCTTTTACAACCTGTGGCTTTCAACTCCCAGAATGTCTCAGGAATTCTGGGAGTTGAAGGCCACAGGTTGTAAAAGAGCCACAATTGCCCACCCCTGGCTACGGTAGGCTGGCGCCGCGCGGGTGGGAGGCGAGGGGTGGGCGAGCCAGCAATTTAACAAAGGGCTCGGCCGAACCCCCTAGAACCCCCAGAATCCAACCACTGTGTAGGCCCCTCTTGATCTTGAGGCCCTAGGCTGAAGCCTAGTTAGCCTATAGGAAAATCTGGCCCTGGCAGTAACACTCTTAACGTAGTTGTAAGCTGACTGTAGGAAACCTAGATTCAAACTACTGCTTGGTTAGTAGTAACCACAGAAATGTAGTTTATGTGATATATAGTGCTTTCAATTTAAGAACGGATTCTGACAATAGCATTCATGCATTGCATCATTTCTGTAGTTCAGAGAAATGTATTTTGAACATATTCATTATGCTTTTGAATGTGGATTTTGATGAACTAAGTTTAGGTATGCATCAAAATCCTTTTTTTTTTAATAGTAAAGAGAATAGTCTTAGATGCAGTATCTGTGAATGATCACACTTTGAAGTCTATGAACTGGCCAAGCCACTTTGGCACTGCAATGCTTAGACTCCACCTAACTGATCTCTGAAACTCTGCAATGGATAACTGTCCAGATTTAACTCTAGTTAAGGACCATTGTTTTAATCGGAAAGGAAAACCCTGATTTATACATGCAAAGAAACCACTATGGTAACCATTTCTAATTCTAATTCTGGGCAATGTTCATTAGAATGCTCAATGGATGAAGGTACGAGGTGTGAATGAAAGAAACAAGTACTAAAGTAAGAAAAGCACAGCAAAATCAGGAGCCAAGAGTAAACTGTGTTTGCAAAAGACTTAAGTCCCAACCACAACCCACAATGCTTTTCACTTCATTTCAGATGACTGTATTATGTATGTGCAACCAGCTTGCAAGCACTGAGAAGTTTATGGGGCAACAGCGCTACCCAGAATTTATTCTCTACCGAGAATAAAATGTCTCCATCTTTAGCAATCCAAGCAATTTGTGTTCTTCATAAAATCTATTACAGATATTTAGGGGATCCTTCTAAATATCTGTAATAGATTTTATGAAGAACACAAATTGCTTGGATCTATTACAAATATTTAGGGGATCCTTAAAAAGGGACGCAGTGGCTCAGTGGCTAAAATGCTGAGCTTGTTGATTGAAAGGTCGGCAGTTCAGTGGTTCAAATCCCTAGTGCCGCATAATGGGGTGAGCTCCCGTTACTTGTCCCAGCTTCTGCCAACCTAGCAGTTCGAAAGCACGTAAAAAATGCAAGTAGAAAAATAGGGACCACCTTTGGTGGGAAGGTAACAGCGTTACATGCACCTTTGGCTTTTAGTCATGCCGGTCACATGACCACGAAGACGTCTTTGGACAGTGCTGGCTGTTCAGCTTTGAAATAGAGATGAGCACCGCCCCCTAGAGTCTGGAACGACTAGCACATACTTGTGAGGGGAAGCTTTACCGTTACCTTTTTAGAAGATCCTTGGGATCATCTTCTGGGCCCAGTGCCTTTCAGGTAGACTGTGTTGGACATCAACTTAAGCCAGCTGTTCTACAATTTTTTGCAAAGCTGTATAGTTGGGACTAAGAGCTGTGGTCGCGCAGTGGTTAAAATGCAGTATTGCAGACTAATTCTTCCGACTGCCATCAGTTCGTTCCTGACCAGCTCAAGGTTGACTCAGCCTTCCATTCTTCCAAGGTCGGTAAAATAGGGCCTAGACTGTTGAGGGAGATACATTGACTCTGTAAACTGGTTAGAGACTGCTGTAAAGCATTGTGAAGCGGTATATAAGTCTAAGTGCTATTGTTATTGCTATTATGCCCTTGCAGTTTATCCAAACTCAGAAGGTTTATGTTCTTTGTCTCAATGAACCTCGGGGGGTGGGGTGGGGGAACAGAATATATATATGTAATGTATATGTTATATGGGGTAAATTATATGGTTTAGTTAATGAGCTTGAGACAAAAGCAGGACTGCACCAGAGTTGGGAAGGAGATGTAAAGGTTGTGCCTGATTGGTCTCTGTTTATCACCCCCAGCAGACATCTCCCCTGCTTTTAGCCAATATATTAAAATTTAGCCAATACGTTTGAAACATAGGCAAGCTGTTATTGACAATTATTTTTCATAGAGTTTTAAAACCTTAAAGAAAAAGGTGAAAGAAATTCCATCTGTTTCCTTCCAGGTTATTTTTAGCTTTCATCCTATGTGCCTTCCCTTGGTAGGTACTGTCTCTGATTAATAATGGAGGCATCTGATACTGGAAATAAATCTGTCAGCGTTTTGTCCCATCACCTCCCTGCAGGATGCACTGGGACTTATTAAATGCATGATGCATCAGTCACACTTTAAAACCACCTCCTTCCCCCCACCCCCCACCCCATTCATTCAATTGCAGGGAATGCTGCAGTCCTCTATATTCAGCACCACGCATTCTCGCCTTTGGGAAAAGGCTGTTCTGCACAAGCTAAATGTTGCACTGCCCTTGTCGAGGTGAAGCATTAGTAAGCATGCGAGCAAATGCCCTGAAGAAAAGCTCTTTCGCAACGAGAGTCTGCAGAGGGCTCCACTTCCTATCAAATAGAATCTAATTCAGAAAACAGTGCAGCAGCTTTGCTTCCACAGTACCCACAGACACCATACCTTGATCCCAAACGGTCTCTTCCGGCAACAGGGAGAGAGGCTGATCTAGGATTGTTGAACTATTTTCAAGTCTTGTTTTTTTAAAGGAAGTTACAATGCAGTTGGAAAGAACAGCACTTTAAGGAAGGGCGTATGTGTGAGGACGGAGAACCAGCAAGTTGTGCATGAAAGTGAAAGCATATTAAATAACTGCCTTATTTACCATTTACCTCAGGGGTCCTCAAACTTGGCAGCTTTTAAGACTTGTGGACTTCAACTCCCAGAATTCTCCAGCCAGCTAAAATTCTGACTGGCCCCAGCCTCATCTATTCTCTGCCTCCCAAGTCCCAGCTGATCAGGAGGAAGTGGGGATTTTGCAGTATCCTTCCCCTGGAGTGGGTTGGGAATGGAGATTTTACAGTATCCTTCCCCTGCCACGCCCACCAAGCCATGCCCACCAAGCCACACACACAGAACCGGTAGTAAAAAATTTTGAAATCCACCACTGAAGTGGTCCCTTTACTTTGGTGTCACTGTCAACCAGAACCTGAACAAGCTGCCATTTTGGTTATGTGGGAACTGGAATTTAAATTTACAATTAAATGCCTGTTAAATTGAATAAAAAGAATAAAGGTGGTTTTAAATTTGTGTGATACATTAACCCCAAAAGACTATGATGGCTACATATGACATACTTATTAATGAGCTTTATGTTTTAGTATATTGGGCAAACACAATGTATAAAGAAGACAGAAACAAGACAGGAACATCCAGAACTACAATGGGACAACCTGGACCACATCATGCTTCACATTCTTACTACAGCCACAAATATTGTCCCTAAGAGTTGCTTTTTCAATCAGCTTTTCCCAGGTTAAACTGGTCTACAAAAAAATAAAATCTCGAGACTGAAATAGGAAGAGATTGTTCTATTAGCACTATACCAAGTTGCTGTCCCTTTTGATGCATTAAGACTAGAAGTGCTTAAGACACAAGAGAGTCAGCATGACATAATCACTGCCAGGAAGTCAAACTATCTCAGGGTTGTGGCCCGTCAGCGGCCTGTGCAGTTAGTTGCTGATTCCGACAGTGAGGAGGCTGGTGTGCACTCGAGTTGGACAATGAGGAGGCTGGAGAAGATGTGACAGAGGCGGGGATTCAGCCAGGGCCTTCAGAACCTCTAGAAGCTCCCATAAGTGAAGAGGAAGAAGAGGAGGAGCCTCTTCTTGATGCACAAGTGCGGAGAGCTCCGAAAAGGCAGGAGTGGTTCCTCAGGAGGAGGTCTCCTTGAGAGTAAGGCTTGGGGCTAATTGGCCATTCTCCTAGCCTATTTAAGGAAGGACGACGACTGATGTAATTTGCAGGAAACAACTTTGTTCAAATTCCTTCGCATCTTGATTCAGAAAATGTTTGATTTGGCTCTTGTTTCTCTCTTATCAGTTTTCCTGCAAATTGCTTCTGGGCATTCTGCCAATGACAGTAAGGTTATGATTATCTGAAATACTGTGCCTCAGAATTGAGTTATTATTCTTTGAATTCTTGTCGGATGTTAACGAAGTTAAATTAACAACCCTTGTTCAGAAAAGACTGATTTATTGTACTTGTGTTGAACAACTACTAAGAAAGCTCATTAGTAGTCTTTAATTAGTAAATTAAGGTTTGTACGGACTTTGTGTGTGCTGCGTTCTTTGGGGTCCATAGCTGCGGCAGAACACTCAGATCACTGATTCTTCTAATTCATGATGGTCCATCCAACTTTCCAAGGTCTTAGGCAGCAGTTTCTTCTTTTGATTCTGCTACTTGAGCAACTGCTACTTTCCTACAACAGTCCTAAAATCTAACTAGTAGGGTTTCAATCTGAAGATTTAGTGCAAAGGTAAATGTTCAAATTTTCAGAGCATCTTCTGAAACAATATTTAGAGCTGTCCGATCAAATCAGACACCTTCACGTTGATTTTTATTGAATGTCTTTCACAACTGAATTTGCTTGAATCCAATCAACCCAATGCAGATCAATTCCAAGTGTCAAATCAAAATCGATTCAGTGCTTCAAATCAACTAAATGATCCCAGTAAATTGATCAGAGCTGAGCACAGGAGAGCCACCCCAGCTGACGAAGCAACATGGCTCCAGGGGCAACAGTGTCAATATTCTTTTATAAACGGCAATGAAATTTGACTTGTGAATCTCACATCATTGAAAAGAGGTTGGGACATTCAACATCCCCGATACTTTAAGGAACTTGACTGCTCATCTAAATACATTCAAACAAATAAGCACATATATACTGTCAGAGAGCCAGTAGGGGTGTAAAGACTACTCAGTATATTATACTAAAGCCATAGGTATGCAATCAATGAAGTGAACTTCAGGGTCTTAAGAAATAAAGTCCTTTCTTTAAATCCAAGATAGCTAGTTTGTAAAAAGCTGGGAGAGGCAGAGAGAGGGGAACCTTTGGAATTCAACAAATAGCATCCCACTCAGTTGTAATACTTTGACAGACTTTGAAAATAAAACTGATGATGTGTTGTGGCCCACCAGTGGCCTGCGTGGATTGTAGCTGATCCCGACAACGAGGAGGCTGGTGTGGTGTCACGCCAGCAGCCTGTGCAGCCGGAGCTCGAGTCGGTCAGCGAGGAGGCTGAAGAGGATGTGGTGCCAGAGGCAGAGACTCAGCCAGGGCCTTCAGAACCTCCAGAGGCTCCTTCAAGTGAAGAGAGTGAAGTGGAGGAGCCTCTTCTCAATGCTCGAGCACGCAGGGCTGCCAAAAGGCAGGAGTGGCTACTCAGGAGGAGGTCTCAAGAATAAGGCTTGGGGTTAATTGGCCACTCCCTTAGCCTATTTAAATTCGCACACAGATAGCAAATGTTGCTGGAAACAACGTTTGGTCCTAAGCAGAGCATTTTGAAAGTGGATTTTTTGTTACAACTTGGTTTCTGGGCTGATTGCCAACCCTTGTCGGACTTTGTTTAATCTCTGTAATTCATAGCAGGCTGTTAAGGACATTGGTGGTTAAAGCCTGCATTTTGAAAAGGGTCTGTTTGTATTAAACGGAGTTTTTGGAGCTGTGTGTGTACTATACTTCTTGGGACCCGTAGCTGGGGCAGAACATGTCCCGGAAGCTATTCTCCCAAGCTCGGGGACAGAGTGAAAGCTGAGCTCCTGCTGGATTGATTTTCTTTGATTATGTGTTGGGGGTTTTTGGAGGAAGGGCATTCATATGTTTGGTTTTTTTTATTAACTTGTAATTATTTGCAATCTAGTATCTCTGGGAAGTGGGCAGCCTATAAAGAGTACAAAGAAATAAAGCCCTCAAGATGGAAGAATGTCTCAGAAGGGAGAGGAAGAGGAACCTGCAGGAAGCATTATGTCTTTGAGGGATAAACAAATATCCTCATACATTAAAGATGTTCCTCTGAATAAGGAGGTGTGCCTAATATTTATTTATTTGTTTGTTTGTTTTAATTTGTATACAGCCCTTCTCCAGCAGGACTCAGGACGGTGAACAGCCAGAATAAAACAGAACATACAAAATTTAAAAACAGTTTAAAAATAATTAAATATTTTTGGCCGCAATTTAAAACAACCCAATTTAAAATCAATTAAATTTAACCAAAACAGTGGGATCAAGCCCATATTGAGTTCAAACTTTACTGAGCTCACCTTGGCCATAAATGCCAGTTGGGTGACTTTGGGCCAATCTCTCTCTCTCTCTCTCTCTCTCTCTCTCTCTCTCTCTCTCTCAGCCCAACCCACCTCACAGGGTTGTTGTTATTGCAAGGAAAATAGGAGGAGGAAGGTGTGTTGGATATGTTCACTGCCTTGAATTATAAAGTCAGGAAATAAATAAATAAACATTGGGGGATTTGATTATTCGAAGCATATACTTATGAGTGTGTGAGGGGTATACTGATCGCCTGATGACTTGCTTGTATGATGCAAAGTTTCAGACATCACAGAGTGTCTAGACAGCCTGGTGGGAGATGCTGGGAATAAGCCAATGGATGTTGGCATCAGTTATGTAACGAAAATAGGTCATTCTGAAAGGAAATGTTAGGTTGTTTATTAGGGTGCTGAAATCCAAGTCTACTAAGCTGGTTTTCTTAGAAAAAAAATACCTGCATAACCTGAGAACACGGGTTAGAGCTCTAAAATCTCATGAGGGGCAAATTAGGTTTGCAAAAAATGAATGGGTTCCTCTTGGATCAGGGAGGTACTAAATTGCAGGGGTCCATTTAAAGGGTGGCACAGCAGCCTTTAAACAGATTCATGAGGATAGGGAGGGCAGGCAAATCAGGATGCAAGCACTTGATTTAAACTGGTACAGAAAAGAGGGGGTTAAATTATGTGCTTTTCTAACTGTTGTCTCAAGGTGAGACAATGTAAATCTAAGAAGTAAGTGTAGCTGAGCAAAACAAAAAATAAATAAATAAAACCCCACAAAATCACAAGGGTAAAAGTGCACGCCACAGATCTAGCAACCACCGCAGAAACTGGATTAATAGAAGTCATCAACTGGGTCAGGGTTACCTCTGGAAATAAGCTATAGAGGAAAGACTGGAAAAGAAGTATTAGAGGTACAATATGTCAAAGAGTACACAGTATCCCATGAAGTAAAAAAAAAAAAAAATTACAAATGATTCTGCTGAATCATTGCAGGTATCTATATTCATCCTTCAAAAGCAAGCCAGTATTATTGATAGTACTTTTCACTAAAGGTAAAGCTGACCACAAATGGAAAATGAATTCATCTGACATAGAAACAATGGGTGATGCTAATCAACCTCATACAGGTTGGAAAAATGAATGTTTTGAATGGGGCAAACAAAGTTAATTTCCACATAGCCTATGAGTCAATAAAGGGAGATGTAAAATGAGATTTAATCCTAAATAATGTCCAGAATCTTTTTCCAGACTTATAAAGTAGAATGGTAACCAGTATTCTGTATCCCTTAACAAATCCCAGTAGTCACATTTTACTTCGGAAGAGTAAACTCCTCCCTCGTTCTCCCCAAAAACTGTGGATTGAAAAAAAAAAGGAAAGTTGTAGTTGTAATGTTGTTACCTTTGACTGTGCCAAAGAGAGTGGGAAGTTGATGCTTTTTTTCTTTTTTTCCCCTCACATTACACTATACCCCCTCTTTTTCCCTTCTCTTTTTACTTTTCCATGTTTTTTTTTTCATTTCTATTTTATACTTCGATAAACTAATTAAAAGTTTTAATTTGGAAAAAAAGGGCGGGGAAAGGAAAGCTGAAAGAGAGATTCAAGAAGGTCCGTTTGTTTCATAATGGTTGAATATTATTCAGAAACACAACAGAATCTGAATTAGAAATTACTGTATATCTCAAAACAATAAATATTCACTAAAGTCCAAGAAAAAAAAACAGAGTCCAAGAAAATTCTAGAATGATTAATGAACAAGATCAGAGAAGTCTGCTCAAACAAGAACAGAAATGACCATATGTTCTGGCAAGTTAGATATGCAAGCAATGCTAAAAGATGCAAAACAAACAAACAAAATCTTTGAGGAGCCCATAATAGAGTCTATTAAGAAAAGCAATAAAACAAAACACACACACACAAACACACACAGAGTACTTGGTATAAAAAGAGGGGTCCGGAGAGTTCATTTGGCCATTGCATGTTACAGGCACTTAAAGAAGAATAAGGAAATAAACCAGAAACTGAATTCTTTGCCTCAGGCTTCCTGCTGAGGTTGTAGGATGGATGGGTGTGCCTGAGTTGGTTTTTCAGGAGGAAGTCAGTTGAACTGAGGCAAATAAAGGTAATGAGAGCTGAGGTTCTAAGCCAAATTGACAAACTAAAAATAAATAAAACCCTGGATCCAGGCAGTTTCCACCCAAGAATTTTTGAATAACTTGGATATGAAATTGCTGATCTTTTCATAAAAATATGCAGTCTCTTTTGAACCTTGGAATTTGTTTCCAAGGGCTGGAAAATAGCCACGGCAGTTCTGATTATTATTATTTTTTAACACAGAGATGAAGGGATGAATAATAAAGCAAATTGTAGATCAATTCTCTTCTGGAGAAGAATGGTTGAAAGTATTACAATATTAAAGAAAAAAAATAAGCAAGTACAAAAAATATGCCTCACTAGAAAGTACCAACATAGCTTCTGCAAAGATAATAATAACTTTATTACACATTATACACAGTCTACCCATACAATGAGATTCACTTAACACCAAAAGCCCAGGTCCAACACACATAACAATCCCCCAACACACCCCTACCCACCACAAATTCCCCACCCCTAAACCACCAAACATCCACACAACAGACCAAGTAATGCTGTCCAACAGCTCACTGATGGTGGCCCTTTAGTTCATTGTTGAGTGCAATTATAGCTCTTGTCTTACTGATCTTCTAGTTGTTATTGAGAATATTGACTAGCAGGGAGACAAGGGTGAACCAACAGATGTTGTACACTTGGACTTTCCAAAGTCCAAGTGTTGTAAATTCCTTCATCAAAGGCCTCTGAGGAAACTCAATTTTCATGGCATGCAAAGACATGGGCTCTGATGGATTTGGCTACAAGAAGCACAAAATAGAAACAAATGGACAATCCTCACACTGGAAAGACATGCAAGGCGGGGTCTCTGAGAGATCCATTAATTCAAATCAGTGTTTTTAAAATATATATATATATATATAGTGTAAATGATCTGGAGTTAAAGCTGAGCAATGAGACGCTATGTTTCCTGATGATACACCAATCAGTTCAGGATAGTAATCTTAAAAGAAATTGTAAAGAGTAACAGAAGGATCCCTTCAAATTCAGTGATGGCAAATGCTGTTTAACTGAAAGGGTATAAAATTTACTTATATATTAGTGGATTCTGATTTTGACCAAGAAAAGAAACTAAGTTATGGTGGACAATTCAGTGACAATATCAGTCCAGGATGCAATTGCTATAAAAAGGGAAATCCCATGTCTGGAATCCTTAGATAGGATTGAAAACAAATCTAACACTATAATAATCCTTGTACAGCTCTGTGATAAGATCAGGCTCGGAATTCTGTGCATAATTTTGGTCATTTCACCTTAAGAAGCATATGATAGAGATAGAAAGGGTGGAAGAAGTTGGCAATAAAAATAATTAGGGGGTTGAAGAAGTTCGCACAGAAGGTAAGAATACCACAACTGGAACTCTTTAGTCATTGATAAGAGAAGATAAAGAAAGACTTGCTTGATGTATGTACAATTATACAAGACACAGATAATGTGAATAGTGAGTTTCACTCTCTCTCTCCCAAGTTCATCTATTGAAAAGAAATGCAGGGAGATGTGAGACCAACAAAAGAAATATATATATTTTTTACATAGTGCATACTTAAACACTGCAATTTGCTGCCAACCGTTCTGGTACTGGCAGCCAGTTTCAAAGGTTTTGAAAGGGCAGAGGACAAATTCATGGAGAATCAAGCTATCAGTGGCTATGAATATTGATGGCGGTTTATTATCTCCTGAACAATAAGCTGGGTTGTTCCAACAGTGGAACAGAGCAATCATTCAGGCATCTGAACTTCCCAAATATGCCTAGTTGCCCATTATGTGACATTAAATTCTGCATTGGATGGGCTTATGGCCTGATCCAAGAGAACTCTTGTAATTTTATAATGATTCCAATTGGGTTAGACCCAATTTGCACTGGTCTACTAAATATACTAATTAGAGATATGTCCTAGTACCAATTATATGAACATAGGCTTGCGCAGTGTTCCCTAACATCAGTATTCTGTCAGCCTTCATCATGTTCTCTCTCTTTCTCTCCCTTGACAACGTGGAACATCATGTTGTAAGAATTATTGAGATTATTGAGAAATTTTTGAATGCTTGACATAGTTGGTAAGTTATTATGTGTGATAACTTATCATCAACAGCAGTAAGTAAATTCAGACAGCAAATTTACATATTATCCTTAGATACTTTTCAACACGCGTAAGAATATTTGAAAGCTGCAGTTCTCCACAAACTCTTCTGACAATCGGTCCCATTAAATGTAATAGGGTTCATTCCTGAGCATTTATTTATTTATTTATTTGTTTGTTTGTTTGTTTGTTTATATGCATACATACATACATACAGTTTAGAGGTTGACTGACTCCAAATGATTCTGAGTCAGGGGTGGGTTCTACTTATCTTTACTACCAGTAAAGATAAGAAACTTCTGCGTATGCGCAGATGACCCATGATGCCGTCGTGGCAGGTGGGTGGAGCCTCCCGCCTGTTTTACTACCAGTTCTATAGAACCAGACAGAACCAGGAGCAACCCACCACTGTTCTGAGTGACTTACACTTAAAAAACAAACATGATAAAAAATAAACCAGCCATTTCAGTTCTAAGAAGACAACCTCTCTTTAACAAACAAGACCAGGGACTCAGCCACCAACCTGTCCCAAGGAAGGGAGAACAACTTATGTTTTCGGTGACTTTCTGACTGTCATCAGGGTAGGAGCCATACTGATCTCTGGAGAGATGCTGTTCTGACATACAGGCAGTCCTTGAGTTACAACCATAATTGAGCCTGGCAATTAGTCATAAGTTGTGACAGTGGTAAAGTAGATCATCCAATTTTATGACTTTTTTTTGAAGCAGTCATTAAGCAAATGTGGAGTGATCTGCTTTACAACTAAAGTACAGAGCTCAATTACAGTCCTAATTTGAGGACCATCAGTACAGGATTATGCTGGAGGTCTTCTTAATACTACTATGGGTTTTTTTTTTAAAAAAATCAGGATTATTTCTTAGGAATACATATTGCACTGACCATTTAGGAATTAGAATGGACTGAATCCCTGTCAGGATTACATGAGACAAGAACGGTCTTTTGTAATCCTGTCAGAACTGATGAAGCTTCTTGGATGAGAAGTGAAACATCTTCAAGGAAAAACAAAGAAAATCCAGTTGCCTTTTGGGGCAGCCGTGACCTGGATGACTGAGAATCTCCATAGACAAGAGAGAAGAACCTCGTGTAAAAAAAGAGTTTCTTATACCATTATAACCAAATATTGTTCCTCAATATACATCATCCATGCCCTCCTACTTATGTTCAATGCACACATCACTAAACTAGAGATTATTTATGTGCATGCTGTTCCAGATCCTTTCAGACATCGCACTGGTTTTAATAATATATACTGTTCTAAATCATGTTAATTGACAATGTTTAATTTTAAATTTCAAATTTGGCTTGGTCTTTGCAATATAGGCTGAGAAAAGCTTGGCTGAAGATTGTAACAAAAAAACTATATAGAATAATTCACCGCTCAGGTTTTCACTGGCTAATCACTTTTCTTTTAATGACTTGGTATCCTATGAAAAAAGTGTCGACGGTCATAAAATACAGAAATGTGAAAGAGACAAAATATTATAAAGGAAACAAGTTTGACATTTACAAATGATTAAAAGGAAGTGTTCCCTGAGTGCATTTTTCTGCATTCAAATGGCTAATATCAATGGTCAGTTCAGTTAATCTCTACTTCTTTTCACTCCTCGCCACCCTAAATATTCTCCTGTCACTTTCCTCCTAGTAAAATCAAAATATTGGCAAGCCAACAAACTTCTTGAGGTCATGTTGTGCCCATAAGCACTTATTAATGGAAGGGATTTCACAGCCAGTGCTCATATACACACAATCATTTCTGACAGCATTTAGAATACCATTAGTAGGACGTCAGTATTAATTACTCCTGCTCAGAGTGTTTACTTGACCAAACAACATAGCAGTTATTAACAGGGGTAATGACTACTGCAATGGTAGAGAACCCATGTGTGGGATTAGTGATATGAAAATACTGCTGGTGGTAGCCATTTTTGTAACCATCAAGACTGAATTACTGCCAATGATTTAGGAATGGAGTCATTAATTTCCATACCTGCAAACAGGTGAATTCTATTAGTTGTAATGCTAGCAATATTTCTTAGTATGCAGCACTTTCATAACTTTGTGAGGTTGCTCTCAATACCTTTGTTCCAAACAGAATAAAGGAGTTGCAAGGGACCTTGGAGGTCTTCTAGTCCAAGTCCCTACTCAAGCAGAAGACCCTTTACCATTTCAGACAAATGACTGGCCCATCTCTTTTTAAAAGCCTCCAGTGATGAAGCACCTACAACTTCTGAAAGCAAGTCGTTCCACTGGTTTATTGTTCTCACTGCCAGGAAATGTCTCCTTGGCTCTAGGTTGCTTCTCTCCATTGCTTCTTGTCTTACCTTCTAGTGCTTTGAAGAATAGGTTGGACCCCTCTTCTTTGTGGCAGCTCCTCAAATATTGGAACACTGGTATTATGTCATCCCTATGTCCTTCTTTTCACTAGACTAGACATACCCTATTCCTGTAACCTTTCTTCCTATGTTTTAGCCTCCAGCCCCCAAAGGATTTGAAAACAGGAAATGCAGATACTAGAAAGAATTATCCTGAAGAGTCCATCAAGGAAACCATGGTATGTTACTGGGAAATGGTTCATCTACCAGACGTTTGTAAGGATTTAGTGATATCTAATTTAAATAAATATCATCAACATATAACCTAAGTGCAAATCTCTATCTGATTAATCTTTTCCCATCACCCCATGTTGTCTTTTCCAATCCAGTGCCTTCCATCATTTTTGATAAGAATTCAATATATCTGAAGGACACCAGAATAGGAAAGCTGATGTACTATAATTCTTTACCAATACAATTTCCACTACATCACAATAGATTCTGCATCTTGCTTGTTGAATTATGGCTCCCGCCATATGGAAACTACAATGGAGAACCTAAGATCTAAAATGGCAACTCTTCCTTTCCAGATACCTCAGCAGAACCTCAGTGATAGCAACAAAAATGACAGAAAATGTTGTACAAGACCAGAATTTCAATAGTAGTAGTCATTGAGTTACAACCATGCATTTAGTGACAGCTTGAAGTTACAAGTCACTGACTTATGACTGGCCCTAGCATGTAGTACTTTTTTAGGATCTCCATGGTCACATGATCAAAATTCAGGTGCTTGGCAATTGGCATGTGTTTATGATGGTTGCAGTGTCCCGGTATCACATAATTGCCATTTGCATTGCCATTTGCGATCTTCTCAACTTCTTTCCAAAAAGCAAAGACAATAGGGTAAGCTGAATTCACTTCACAGCTGCATAATTCACTTAACTTTTTTTAAAAAAGTTTTTTATTAATAATACAATTAAAAACATTGGACATGATTTGACATTTCCGGTTTAGACTTTTCTGTCACATTTTACTTTATAACTAATACAATTCCTTTAGGTTATACAAATTATACAAACCTTGTTTCACAATTCAAACACAAACATTCTTACGTCTATAGAACTAACATCCATAACAATTTCATTCCTATCTCTTTCAAGAAACTAACATATAGATTTCTAAACTTTCAACTCATCAGTAATCCTTTATCCCGGCAATCTTCCTTCTCTCCAACCAATAGTATAATTTACTCCAGATTTCGTAGCATTCTGTTTCGCTCTTATCTTTGAGTTCCAACGCCAACCTGTCCATTTCACCAAAAGTTAATATCTTAGCTACTACTTCTTCTTCTGAGGAAGTTTCTTTATTTTTCCAGTTTTGTGCCAAGGCCAGTCTTGCTGCCATTAGAATATGTAACATTAAGTATATTGTTTCCTTGTTGTATTTATCTCTTGTAATACCTAATAAGAAAAGTTCTGGCTTTAATTTTATATTTTGCATTAGCATTTCCTCCAGCCATTGCTTTATCCGGTGCCACATAATTCACTTAACTTCAGTGCTTCACCTAACAACCATGGCAAAAAAAAAAAAGTCACAAACTCTGGCACGACTCACTTAACAACCACCTTGCTTAGCAAAAGAAATCCTGATCCCAATTGTGGTTGTAAGTTGAGGACTATATGGCTCAAGGAGAGAGAGCACTACCCTGTTTATTGCTGACTATTAAGAAGCTCTTTGTTTCTCTGCAACAGTAGGTCTAGGGTCAGAAGTATCATGTAGCAGAGAGAGGCCGATTTTGCCTGTCATGAAAGAGCAGGAAATTGTTCATGATTTAATGTGTTAATCGTCCAAATTTATGGCAAGGAGAGGAAGATGTAGGATTTTCTACTGCAAATACCAAAAGGAATCTTACTTTGAGTAGAAGAGGTTCTATTGCCTGCTCTAGTGTAGGCAGCCAATGTCTTAAGATATTTCTTGGAGTTAGAAACCAGATGTTACTGAGTTACAATTCCCCTTGTTAATGGGGCCAATAGTCAATAATTATGGGAGTAGTACAACAGTGAAAGTCAGTTGACTGACATAGGCTCCCACTGGAATTTAAGTAAGGGTTAAAATTCAGGATGGTCAATCTTTCAATGGCCAGGAGTTGCAGTTAATTGTGGACAATGTGGGGTGGGGGGAGAGAAGGAAGAGTCTAGATGAGACAAGCAATAAGAAAAATGGACAAAGGATCGATCTACTCTATCTATCTATCTATCTATCTATCTATCTATCTATCTATCTATCTAATCATATCCATCCATCCATCTATAACCAGCCCAACTCAACCAAGTCATCTGAGCAGCTTACGAGACCGCCTTCTGCCACCGATAGCCTCCCACCGACCAGTTCACTCCCACAGAGAGGAACTCCTCAGGGTGCCGTCGGCCAAATTATGTCGGCTGGCAACATCCAGGGGGAGAGCCTTCTCTGTGGGAGCCCCTGCCCTTTGGAATGAACTGCCCCCGGACATACGCAAGATCTCTGACCTCCGAGTTTTCCGCTGTGCTCTTAAGACCCTGCTCTTCCGACAGGCAGGACTAGCTTCATAATTGAGTTTTAAATTCGGAGTTCTTAAATTTTTTGGGTTTTTTTAGCTAATTTTGGCCTTAAATGTAATACTTTTAAGAATTTTTGAAATTTAAATTGTGATATTTGTGTTGTGTTTTACCTGGCTGTACACCGCCCCGAGTCCCTTGGGAGAGGGGCGGTATAGAAATAAAATTATCCTTATCCTTATCCTTATCCTTACAATTCCTTATGTTTCTGGAGATCTGAATGCGGGTCTTTGCTTAGCTAACTATGTTAAGCCAATCTAAGGGTTACACTATAGTTCCGTGATGGCGAACCTATGGCACGCGTCAGATCTCCGTGGCATTTCTTTCATGAGCTTCTGTTTCCCTGCAAACAATGAAACAGAAGCTCACGAAAGAAAAAGATCTTACCTCTTGCCATGCTGCCGGTGTTGGGATGCCCTGCCTCCTGGCAGCAAGCTGGTGTTCGGGTCTCTTGCACATGCGCGCATGTCTGCACATGAGCATGTGCGCATCTTTCAATTTGGGTATGCACATGCGTGCTGTTTAGGCACTCGATGTCTAAAAGGTTCTCCATCCCTGCAATAGTTTGTGTGTCTTTCCTTTCTCAGAATAGCGGGAAGCCACGGAGTTGATTTTAGGCAATTTTAGTTCGCAGTGATTATTTTCCAAGGGGGTCATTAAAAAGTGATTCAAGAATCTGTAGTTGCCTGTTGTTAACCCTACCAGGAAAAAAAATGCTTGAGAAGAAAACAAAAACGTGTTTTTATTTCAAGCAAAAAATAAAACATCTCATCTGGAGCAGTCCAGCCAAACATTTCAAACTGGCTATCTCTTGACAGAAAGAAACTCTGATCAGTTTGTATGTTACACGTTTCGTTAAAACAAGGCTCAAAACACTTTGAGTATTTTGGCCATAAGAAACCATGGAAACACAGAAGAAGTATCTTGCTCCCTTCTTTTCTCTCCAGTATTACAAGAATAGATATGGTAGCAGTTCAGCCTGAGTGCAACCACCAAGCCAGCTTGCAGAAGAATTGGCAGATAAAAGGAAATAAAATATTTTTGAAAACTCATCACAAAAGCATGTTTTTTCAGTCTCCTATATTGCTTTCCTTGAATCCAGATATATGGCTATCTTTCTTCCTTTGTCCACTGGTATACTAATTGAAAGAAACATGCAGAGATTACTAAACTGGTTCATGTTGAAAAAAGAGAAAGAACCCACAGAAGCTGTAATTTCTTTCACACACCTTTCAAATCAATTTCCTTCTCCAGGGCAGGAGGACATCCTGGCAGAAAATGAATTCTAGTCAGTCCATTAACCCAAACAAGATTTCTTTAAAAAAAAAAAAAAGTGTGTGCACATGTGTGTGCACTTTTAGCAATAGCACTTTTAGACATACTGTATATACCACTTCATAGTGCTTTACAGAGTGGTTTACAGTGTCAGCATATCCCCCCAACAATCTGGGTCGTCATTTTACTAACCTCAGAAGAGTGAAAGGCTGAATCAATTTTGAGCCAGTGATAATCGAACTGCTAGCAGTCAGCAGAATTAGCCTGCAATACTGCATTCTAACCACTGCATCACCATAGCTCCAAAATGCTTTCTGGAATAACTTTTTTTTTTAAATACATTTTTCTGAATGCACTTAAGAGGGATCATTCCTGAAGATTGCCAGTGACCCCAAAAAGTAGCACTTCCTTACTTCAGCTTCTTCTAGTTACCAATGGTGGAGCACCACTATATACAATGCAATAGCTTGTGCCAATTCAGAGTGGAGCAGGTGGTCCTGTAGATACCCAGGTCAAGCACCTACCCAGGTGTCACAGTTTCCCCAGCACCTGGATGAGACGACGTATCTGGATCCGTTCCAGTTGGGTTTCAGACCCGGGTACAGCACGGAAACGGCATTGGTTGCGTTGGTTGATGATCTCTGGAGGACTCGGGACAGGGGGTGCTCCTCTGTCCTGGTCCTGTTAGACCTCTCAGCGGCTTTTGATACCATCGACCATGGTATCATGCTGCACCGGTTGGAAGAGTTAGGGGTGGGAGGCACTGTACTACAGTGGTTCTCCTCCTTTCTCTCTGGCCGGTTGCAGTCTGTGGTGGCAGGGGGGGCAGAGGTCGACCCCGAGGCCCCTCATATGTGGGGTGCACAAGGGTCGGTCCTCTCGCCCCTTTTGTTCAACATTTATGTAAAGCCGCTGGGCAAGATCATCTGTGGTTTCGGAGGGAAGTACCACCAGTACACTGATGACACCCAGCTGTACATCTCCACCCCGGACCACCCCAATGATGCCCTTGAAGTGATGTCTCCGTGTCTGGAGGCTGTGCGAATCTGGATGGGGAGGAACAGGCTCAGGCTCAACCCATTCAAGACCGAGTGGCTGTGGTTTCCGATGTCCCGATATAGTCAGTTGATGCCATCGCTGACTATTGGGGGCGAATCGCTGGCCCCCACGGAGAGGGCTCGCAATTTGGGCATCCTCCTGGACTCACGGCTGTCTTTAGAAGAGCACTTGACGGCCGTGACCAGGAGGATCTTTCATCAGGTTCGCCTGATTCGCCAGTTGCGTCCCTTTCTGGATCGGGACTCCCAACACACAGTCACTCATGCCCTCGTTACCTCCCATCTGGACTATTACAACGCTCTCTACATGAGGCTCCCCTTGAGGAGCACCCGGAGGCTCCAACTGGCGCAGAGTGCGGCCACGCGGGTGGTTATGGGAGCAACATGGCGCTCCCGTGTGACACTTCTCCTGCGCGAGCTGCACTGGCTCCCGGTGGTCTTCCAGGTGCGCTTCAAGGTTTTGGTTACCACCTTTAGAGCGCTCCATGGCTTAGGACCTGGCTACTTACGGGATCGCCTACTACCACAAACAGCCTCCCACCGGCTGGTACACTCTCATAGAGAGGGGCTCCTCCAGGTGCTGTCAGCCAAACAATGTCGACTGGCGGCCCCTTGGGGGAGGGCCTTCTCTGTGGGGGCACCTACTATCTGGAACGAGCTCCCCCCGGAGATACGGAGGATCCCAGATCTGTGCACTTTCCGCCATGCTTTGAAGACACTCCTATTCCAGCAGGCCGGCCTGGCCTAATTTTCTCCCCTTCTTTTAAATTTTTAAACTGAAATTTTAATTTGTTTTAAATTACTGGGAGTTTTAAATTGTCTCGGGCAAAAATTACTTAATTGGGTTTTAATCATGTTTTAACTTGTATTTATGTATTTTATTTTGTGCCTGTTCATCGTCCTGAGTCCTTCGGGAGTAGGGCGGTATACAAATTTAATAAAATGAAAAATGAAATGAAAATGAAAAAATAAAATGAAATGAAGCTATAATGGAAGTAGAGTAAGCCTCCTCTTAATCTAAGATGAATGAGTACAAACCTATCTTTGCTGATAGCAGGATCATGATCTCATTGTAATATTTAAAGGTAAAGGTTCCCCTCGCACATATGTGCTAGTCGTTCCTGACTCTAGGGGGCAGTGCTCATCTCCATTTCAGAACCGCTGAACTGCCGACCTTTCAATCAACAAGCCAAGCATCTTACCCACTGAGCCACCGCATCCCCACAATATTTAAAGACATACCTGCAAATTTTGTTGTGGGAGGGAATTCTCTCCTTTTTGGCAATTTGGTACAGGCTGGCTGCTCAAAATTAATGCAATTTCTGCCTGGTAGAAAAAGGAAGTGTCCACCCAGGGGAGAGGCCCCCTTCCAGGAAGCAGAAATAAATAAAAATAACCCTCTCTATCAGACATTTTATATCTTAATGTAAATTACATTTTTATCCTCATCAGCATGCGGCACACAAAAGGAATCATAGGTCACGCACAAACTCTCACTCAGCAAAACAACTTTTTTTTTTTTTTTAAAGCATGTTTAGCGTTTGAGATACAGGCCAAATCAACAAATCTGAACATGCCCTTGAAGCAAAATATACCATATCAATAATATACAAGAGTGCACAGTCATTTTACTTAGCAGGTCAGCTAAGTCTTTTCCACTCTGAAGGTTCCCCAGATTAAAAAACGCACAAGAGAATGCACAGTGCAATGATCAACAAAACCCAGAAACTCTCTCCCAAATCAAACAGAGTTACTATGTGTCTGCTTTTTCAAACACACCCAAAATACAGAACTCCAAAAGAATGAATGTTTAAGCAGCTGAATGAAGTCAAACAAACAAAAATGTAACATTGCTGGCTTGCTAAACTAAAGTGTTTGCATGCACTCGGTGCATGTCTTTGAAATTGCTGATTGTGGCAATTTCAAAGTATCTTTGAAAATGGAGACTCGCTGCATTTATGAAGCCATCTCGAACCTCAAAATCACCAGGAGCCCTGGCGCATGTATCAAATGTGGGCAGACAGACCTAAAGCCAATTTTACATTCACACGTCATCTACCCTGTTTCTTCAAAAATAAGCCCTATCCCAAAAATAAGCCCTAGCATGTTTTTACATGTGCACCTAATATAAGCCCTACCCCCCAAAATAAGCTCTACTTAAGAGCCTGTGCAGCTGTCCACCTGCCCATTCCATCTGGTTGCTTGCAGTGCTGCGGCCACGAGGTGGGGTGGTGGAGCTGCCCTACATACCCTGCACCGGCTTACCTCAGGGCCCCCACAGCCAGGCCATCCATGTCCCAACACCTGCCTCATGGCAGCAACACCAGCAGCCATGTGCAACCAGAGCCCACGTGGCCACCAGCCCACTTCTGCTTGCTTGTGGCCACAACAGAGCAGGAGGCTGAGTGGTGTGTTGGTGCTGCAGCCATGAGACAAGGCAGGTGTCACAGCGTGGATAGCCTGGCTGCGGGGGCCCTGAGGTAAGCTGGTGTGGGTGCGTGGGGCAGGTCCTCCCCCCCCCCGCCTTGCCTTATGGCTATGACACCAGTGTGTCACTCAGCCTCCTGCTCCAATGCAGCTGTGAGCAAGCAGAAGAAGTGGGCCAGGGGCCACACAGGTTCCTTCTGGATGGGGTTGCTAGAGCTGCTGCTGTGAGGGAAGGCAGGTGTCGGGACATGGGTGGTCTGGCTGGGATGCTGAGGTAAGCTGGTGTGATGCACATGGAGCAGCTCCACTCTCCCCTGCCTCACGGCAGTGGCACTGGCATGCCAGGTGGCCTCTTGCCCCGTCACGAGTAAGCAGAAGTGAGTTTCCCGTACATGGAAAAAAATAATAAGATACCCCCCAAAATAAGCCCTAGTGCTTATTTTGGGGCCCAAAAGAAAATAAGACCTGGTCTTATTTTTTTGGGGGGGGGGGCCAAAATAAACACCAGGGCCCTGTCTTATTTTTGGGGAAACACAGGTGTTTTAGTTCTGAAGGCTATGTGTACAAATAGTCCTTGATCTACAATCATCCGTTTAACACCTGTTCAAAGTTACAACCACACTGGGAAAAAAAGGATTTACAATCCATCCTTGCACTTATGGCCATCACAGCATCCCAACAGTCACATGATTAAAATTTGGACATTTGATAACAGACATGTATCTAGATGATTGCAAGGTCCTGAGGTCATGGGATCACCATTTGCAACCTTCTCAGCTGGCTTCCGATAAGTAAAATCAGTGGGGAAATCTGGATATTGTTAACGTCCATGTGATTCATTTAAAAATTGCAGTGAGTCACTCAACAACTGTGGCAAAAAAGTTGTAAAATTGGGCGCAACTCACTTCACAACTGCCTTGTTTAGCAATGGTAATTCTGATCCCATTTGAAGTCATAAGTCATTGTCTGTATACTACTACTACTACTTCTTTTAGTTCCTTTGAGATAGTTTTTGACTCCTGGTGACTGCCTGGACTAGTCCCTGCAGTTTTCTGGACAAGATTTTCAGAAGTGATTTGTCCTTGACTCTGTCCCAGGACTGAGAAGGAATGACTGGGCCAAGGTCA
The DNA here is from genome assembly GCA_022577455.1 of Arizona elegans. NCBI lineage: Eukaryota > Metazoa > Chordata > Lepidosauria > Squamata > Colubridae > Arizona > Arizona elegans. The sequence goes on from JAKOOJ010000020.1 coordinate 14,594,192, forward strand.
CCCAGCTGGCTTTGTGACCAAGAAGGACTAGAACTCATAACCATCTGGTTTCTAGCCTGGCACCTTACCAACAACAAGAACACCCCACCAATTTGGATTTATTGGCTCCTTGTTGTGCCAGTTTGCCTGAATCACAATCAGAACAGAGCTGGAAGGGACCTTGGAGGTCTTCTAATCCAGCCCCCTGCTCAAACAGGAGATCCTATACCATTTACATATATACTCTTCTTAAAAACCTCCAGTGATGAAGCATCCACAATGTCTGAAGGCATGCTGTTCCACTGGTTAATTGTCCTCAATGTTAGGAAGTTTCTCCTTAATTCCAGGTTGCTTCTCTCCTTGATTAGTTTCCATCCATTGTTTCTGCTCCTGCCCTCTGGTGGTTTGGAAAATAAGTTGACCCCCCCCCCTCTTCTTTGTGGCAGCCTCTAAAATACTGGAATACTGCTATCATGTCCCTCCTTGCCTTGGTGGTGCAGTGGACTAAACTAATGCTGTTAAAGTAGTATTTAGCTGCCAGCTGCCTGCAATTACTGCGAGTTCAATTCTCACCAGGCTCAAGGTTGACTCAGTCTTCCATCCTTTTGAGGTAGGTAAAATGAGGACCCGGTTTGTGGGGGCAATAAACTGACTTTGTATAAAATAGAACACCGCTCGGGGCGGGGGGGGCAAAAAGCCCTACTAAGCAGGTATATACAAAAGTATGAAGGCTATTGCTTAATGCATTGTAAGCCATCCTGAGTCTCCAGAGAAGACATATATAAATTGAACTAATAAATAAATAAATAAATAGACTGGCCAAACCCAAATCCTGCAGCCGTTCTGCATATGTTTTAATCTCCAGGCCTTTAATCGTCTTAGTTTGGAGCCTGGTTTGCTCCAAAGCGCCACCTCTTTCAAGCTTGAGTCAATAAGGAACACATACACATAGCCATTCTGCCATACAGCCCCAGTTCCTCAGGCAGGAAAACTCAACTCAGTGTAACTTGCCAATGACAAGGAAAAAATAAGACTTCTAATGGAACCTTCAAAAACCTTCTACTGAACCAACCATGATTTCTTTCAAGCAGATCAACTTGTTTTGTGTTCTATTTGAATCAAGTCTTTTTTCACATACACACAGCAGACAAGCAGCAGAAATCACTTGAAGCAGCTATTTTAAGCTCGAAACGTTTCAAATCGTTTTGCATGTTTCTTTTGACTGTCGTGCTCCACGTGCTGACGGTTTGCTTTTCTCTACTTTTTTCTCCACTGCTCTTCTCCAGACCACACTCAACTGATCTCATCTTCAGATTACATATCAGCAGCAAGAGATGGTCCCATAAATATTGATGTATCTGTCTAAGTTCTATTTCTCTAACCACTTTTTTAAGTGAACATGAACCCTGGGAATAATTAGAAGATGAAGGGGCCATTCAGAATTTCTAATTGGAAATCAGTCTCATAATTCTCCTTAACCATTTTCTGTTTTACTGCCTGAGAAGAGATTCTTCACTCTACACAGATATTATACTAAACAATATAGGTGTTGCCTGTGAAAATTCCAGCTTGTGCAATAATTGCAATTGATTTCACCAAGCACAATGGAAGGAAGAAGGGAAGGGGGGGGGAGGAAAGGAAGAATGCAAGCAAGCACTGGGAAGCCTGTTGTATATCATATTCTGGAAAGAATTTGAAACAGAATTAGAATACAGAAAATGCCAGGTTTTTTTTTTTAAAAAAAACCTGCTCTAAACTGAATATCTATATGGCATCACATTGCTCTGAATGGAAAGTTCAACAGTTGGGATGTACTTGTCCTGAATCTGAGGCAGGTCCAATAACAGAATAATGGAATAACAGAGTTGGAAGGGACTTTAGAGGTCTTCTAGTCTAACCCATTGCCTAGGCAGGAAGCCCTATATCAATTCAGACAAATGGTTGTCCAACATTTTCTTAAAAACTTCCAGTGTTGGAGCATTCACAACTTCTGGAGGCAAGTTGTTCCTCTGATTAACTGTTCTAACTCTCAGGAAATTTCTCCTTAGTTCTAGGTTGCTTAACTCCTTCATTAGTTTCCACCCATTGCTTCTTGTCCTGCCTCAGGTGCTTTGGAGAATAGCTTCTTCTTCTTTGTAGCAATCCCTTAGATATTGGGACACTGCTCTACTGTGCACTCCTAGTTCTTTTTTTCATTAAACTAATCATGAATTAAAAATTAAAGTTGGTTAACATGGATGCAAACAAGGGGGGTGGGTTGAATAGTGATATGTGCTACTGACTTCATTAACCTTATTTCAGGTAGATAAATCGGGAAGGAAAAGGCTCTGAGTAATTCTCTGCTAGGAACATTTGCCCAAAATGATAATCATAATGAAAGAGTAAAGGCAAGCTTGTCATCCATAAATCTCAGAATTGGCATTGGACTCAATTCAGCCAGAAAACTTCACTTTTGACACAGAGCTCAGATATGGAAAAGAAACACATTTTCATGTTGACCTGCATCTGGAAAACCAAAAAACATCTCCATTTTGAGATCCGAGCTTCCCCCAGGAGTGGGGAGGGAATGGGGATTTTGCAGTATCCTTCCCCTGGAGTGGGGTGGGAATGGAGATTTTGCAGCATCCTGTTGCTCACATTTTCTAGCATGTTTGCTTCTTGAGCTACATAAGATTGCAAGATGGTAATTTCCTTTTTGGATCTGTACTTCCTGTTTCTGTGGCTTCCTCGCTGCTTAAACCCCAATGGTTTCATTACCTTTAACACCTGACACACAATTTATTCCTGCTGCAATTAAGTTCTTTGCTGGTAAAGCTCAAGCACAATTGATATAAGAGGCTCAATTAGGACCATATAGCAGTGTGATCACCTTAAGGAATTACAGATCGTAAAAATAAAAATAAAATACAATATAAAAAAATACCTAGGGATATGGCTGACCAATAAAAGTTCATCAATTAAAGAAGATAATTATGATAAATTAACAAAACAAATTAAGAAAGACTTAGAAATTTGGAAAAAGTTACAGATGTGTTGCCTCGAATACTATTCTTGTTTTAAGTGATTCCAATAAAATCGGGGAAGAACTTCTTCAAGGACTTTAATAAACTAATTGCAGACTACATATGGCAAGGAAAGAAGGCAAGAATTAAACTAAAACATCTACAGGACTCAAGAGAGAGAGGAGAATTGACATTGCCCGATTGGGAAATATATTACAAAGCATCAGCATTAATTTGGATCAAGGAGTGGATGGAACTCAAAAACCATAGACTATTGAATTTGGAAGGATTCGATCTTCAGCGAGGATGGCATGCCTTCTTATGGGAGGGCACAGACAAAAGGCATGAATATTTTCAGAGACATACAATCAGACACACATTATACCAAACATGGCAGAGTATTAAAAAGGCACATTGTTACAAAATCCCGGAGTGGTTGTCAACGATGGAAGCCCACATCTATCCAAATGCCATGGACTATAACAAAATGAAAACTTATAAAGATCTGTTAAACAATCAGGGAGAACTAAGAACGAGGCAAGAACTAAAAGAGATGGGTACAGACATTGACTGGTGGCCATATATACAAATAAAATCAAGATACAATAAATATTTGGCTCAATTTGAATTTCAAAAAGGTCAAACAGAATTAGATAAAATTTTGCAAGGGACACAGGACAAACTGATCAAAAAAATTTACAATTACTTACGAGGATATAAATTAGAAGAAGAGGTAGTGAAAGAAAATATGATAACCTGGGCAAAAAAATTCGGTTATAGTATTCAATTAGACAAATGGGAAAAACTATGGAAAATAAATTATAAAATGACAATGTCTGTATTCTATAAAGAAAATCTCTATAAAATGTTTTATAGGTGGCACTTGCCACCAGCCAGATTGGCAAGAATGTTCCCTGGCATGCCATCAACATGTTGGAAATGCAACCACCACAAAAGCACCTATTACCATATGTGGTGGACCTGCCCAATGGCGAAACAATATTGGCAAAGGATCAAAATACAAATAGAGGAAATAACACACCAAAAGATAAAACTAAGACCAGAAAGCTTCTTATTAGGCATAGTGAATGGATACTATGAAAAAGAAATATTTAATTATTTAATTATTTAACCTATTTAATTATACATATGATAACAGCAGCACGAATACTATATGCGCAACACTGGAAGAGTAGTGATATACCAACACCAGATAAAGTAATCAATAAAATTATGGAATGTGCGGAATTAGATAGACTCACAAAGGAATTACAAAATAGGGAAGAACATGACTTTTACTTAGTATAGGAAAAGTGGTATAGTTGGTTGAAAGATAGGAAAGAGATGAAGCAATAGGAAGTAAATAAAATGACCAAATATAATATGATGGAAACAAAGAACAGACATAGGTTAACAAAGATCAATATTAGATAGATAAAAGGGAATGATCAAATAAGGAGGAGTCAAAATACAAAGAGAAATGTATATTATAGTTGCGACAAACTGGACATGTATTGAAATGGATGTTTATATGTTTTTATGTTTTATACGTTTCATTGTTCTGTTTAGTTTATACTTATAAATAATATATATATATATATATATATATATATATATATATATATATATATATATATATATATATATATATATATATATATATAAAAATACAATATGATCACCTTAGAAAGGATTCAAACAAAACTTCTAAGAAGTATCTTCCAGGTCACCCACTGTGTTCCAAATGCAGTACTCAAGACTCAGTAAACTTGAATCTAATCGCTAGATAAATATCTTTATCTACTGGCTGAAACTACATCACAACCTAGCAGACTGACCCATCTGATATTGGCAGTTTTTCCTGGGAAACAGCAATCCCCCCCAAAAATTGAGCCTCCATGGTTTCTCCAGTGACGCCATCTTAATCTTAGAATCAGATCAATACAGAGGTGGTATTCAGCAGGTTCTGACCAGTTCTGGAGAACCAGTAGCAGAAATTTTGAGTAGTTTGGAGAACTGGTAAATACCACCTCCCGAGTCCCAGCTGATTGGGAGGAAATGGAGATTTTGCAGTAAACTTCCCCTGGAGTGGAGAGAGAATGGAGATTTTGCAGTAACCTTCCCCTGCCACACCCACCAAGCCACGCCCACCAAGCCATGCCACACCCACCAAGCCATGCCACACCCACCAAGCCACGCCCACAGAACTGGTAGTAAAATAAAATTGAATCCCATCACTGGGTCAATATTACTGCAAAGGATCATAGATATGGAATGTCAAACAGAAATGGGTGTTTTCTTTCTTAGACAATAATTGCAAATAACCAAATTTTGATGTCTAAACTAGCCTCATATAGCAGGGACCAACACTGGTAAAGGCCCCAATGCTGTACAAATCCAGTGCAGTATTTCTATGGACCTCTTTAAATGTTTCTGCAAGGTTCAACCAAGCCTGCACATATTTTTTTATTATCACACTCCCTTCTCTATCTGTACACAAACTGGTTTCACCTTCCTTGCCCATGTAATTTGCCAACCTCATCTCATAGTCACGTTCCTTGTCAAAAACTTCAGAGTATCCAGCAAGTTTTAAGATAGTCATCTGAACAGAGAAAAATGACTCCACACAACTCTCTTCCCCACAGCCCTTCAACTGATCTCTGAAAGTCCTGTGGAAGAAAACTGCTGAGAGCTGAAGAGTGATCACCTGCTCAAGAGAAGACCAGATGTTTGAGGAAGTATCAGAAAAAAACAAGAGCACACATGTTCAGGAAATGGGGTGATCAGGAAGAAGAAGAGTGATGATGGTTCTATCTGAGGCCCCAATAACTCAAACAGCATTTGAGGAAATGAAGATGAGAGCAGAATTTGTTTTTTTTATATGATTTAAAAATTCTGAGATGCATTTTCATTGTTGGAGGTGTGTGGAGAAGCATCCCAGGAAAAGGAGCAGCTCAGAATCCGGACTCCAAAGAGTGTCAAACTCACATTGTCATGGTGTTGTCATGTGATGTATCATGACTTCCCCACCCTCTTTGCTAAACTTGGTGTGGGCGTGGCCAACACGTGATGCATCTGGCCTGTGGGCCATGAGTTTGACAGTAGTTCTGGGAGAAGAATGTTGAGTCAGTGGGATCATGGTTACAGAGCAGGGGTGTCAAACTGGCGGGCCGCAGGCCAGATGCGTCACATGCAGGCCATGCTCGCCCCAGCTCCACAAAGTGGAAAAAATATCATGAAACGTCACGTGACGGCAACGCGACACTGTGAGTTTGACACACATGTTGTAGAGCATTTATTAACGTAATGCATGGCTTCTTAGTCTAGGCTTCTGGCAGAAGGAAAGGAACTATTGTTTTGAGAATGGTGGGTTGAAGGATGGCGGTCTCTTGCCTCATCCATCACCAGGAATCCAATTGTCCTGGAAAACTGCATACCATTGCTTCCCAGTATATCCTGGCAACAGGGAGACTAGCCCATCCCACTCATTGGCAAGATAGAGAACAATGGCTCCAGTGCTTCGTCTCATCTTCTCTTCACATCTCTTTTCCTTTTATGCCATTTCATTTATTTATTTACTGATTTAGCAGGCAGTCTTTTGTCATATGACCACAATTGAACCCAAAATTTCTGTTGCAGAGTAAGACAGTCATTAAGTGACTTTTGCCCCACTTTAAGACCTTTCTTGCCACAGGTGTAAAGTGAATCACTGCAGTTGTTAAGTGAATGATTTGGTTATTATGCAAATCTGATTTCCTCTATTGACTTTTATTTATTTGTTTTAGAAAATTTATATTGCTGCCTATTTGCACATGGCAACTCAAGGCAGCTTACACAAATATAAAAACATCATATATAAAAAAATAAAAAATAAAATAATAACAAAATAATAAATTAATAAATTAATAAAATAATAGCCCGTTTCCCCCTAACCCCAGCAACAACACATCACACAAGCCATTTAATGGGCTCCAACCCGCTCTAGGTTCTCCAGGCCCGCTAGCAGAACCAGATCTTCACCGCCTTCCTGAAGAACGTTAGAGTGCGGGGCTCTCTAATCTCTGGCGGAATGATGTTCCAGAGAGAGGGAGTCACCTGTTGTAGCTCGCCAGCTGCCAGCAGAGCTGGCGGCAGACTTGGACGATGAGGAGGTTGGGGAGGAACTTGGGCCAGTCCTGGAGTCTGGGGAAGGCTCTGATGAATGTTCTGTATCAGAAGAGGAGAGCGAGCCTCGGCAGTCCAACATTTCTCAGCTGCCTTCGGAGTTGAAGATAAGTGGGGAAGAAGAACAGCTGGGGCCTCTTACAGATGTGTATATGCACAGAGCTGTCAGGAGAGGAGAACAATTGAGTACCAGGAGCTGACTCAGAAAGAAAGGCACACGTGGATGCTGACTGGCCCCTCCCTGGCTGGGAAATAAATAGAAGCTAAAGGGGAGTAACATCATGGGAAACAACCATTCAGATTTATTCATTGTGATTCATGTCTCAGAGCCTGCTTGAGAGAATTTGATTTACGGCTTTGTGGCTGGAAGCTCCCAGCCTGGTAATTATCCAAGGACTGATAAGGTCTGTACTTCAGTTAACCCTTGGAAGGATTATTGCCTGGGCTTTTCTGTGTGGGAATACCATGAATTCCCAGTAGCTAAATAAAGAGGATTTTTTTGGGACAAGGGGTTCTGTTTCTTGGTTCTGCTAAGGCTGGGTCAGAACACTACCATGGAGAAGGCTCTTCTTCTGTATCCCACCAGTGTATCTCCCTAGGAGATGGGACCTGCAAAAGTTCTTGCCTCCCCACTCTAGTCGGTTGGGTAGATGTGACCAGCAAGAGACGGTCCCTCAGATAACTTTGCTTGTCAAAAGCCGACTGGGAAGGTTACAAATTGTGATGACATGACCCCAGGACAGTGCAACTGTCATAAATACATGCCTGTTGCCAGCCATCCAAATTTTGATCATGTGACCGTGTGAAAAATGGTCATAACCCACTTTTTCTAATGCTGTTGTAACAGTCACTAAACAAATGGTTGTAAGTCAGGGACTTATGTGTATGACTGCCTATTCTAACCAAATAACTCTGGGCAGCTAGCAGATAATGAACCCACTATCTGCTGTGCTCTTTGGAGAAATAGGACAGAAAGACCAACCCGTATGGAAACCATTGATAATGGCTATTTGTTTTGTAGTGGCTGTCCAATACTATCACAATGATTTCCCCAGCCGCAAAATAACTGCAGTTTCAAATGGAATAAATGTGATACCTTCAAAACTAGGCTTGAAGCAAAAATTCGAGGTATTGTAAAGGCTTCGTCTTAATAGAAACATCCATGAAATTTTGAAGGGGGTAGGCTGGCTTTAGAGTGACCTTTAAAGTTACTTTTAGTGTGCTTTTTTCATTGTGTTAATATTTCAACCATGTTTTCTGCTGTTGTGGCTTCATTGTTTTGCTTTCGGGGAAGGACCGCACTATCTTCATGGCTTTTGCAGCTGTCATGCTCATAAATAGATAATCATAATGAAAAAAAAAAGTGTATCACGAGACAGGGAGAAGAATGGAGGGGATGCACATCTCTTCCCAATACCGAAAAGACACAGTTGCCTTTTTTGGGAGGAAATGTATTTAGATTCCCTGAAATTTGGAACCTTGGCAACAGTGGCAGCTGTGCCTCCATGAAGCCAAAAGTGATCATCTGGAGTCCTTGAAGCACATGGACAGATTTTTTCCCCCAGTTTTATTGGATCCATGTAAAGATACCTCTTCTGCTATCATAAATAGGAGAAAAGGAAGAGGCAAGGACTATTTTTTCTCTCAAAATGAATACCCACTGTTCAGGTAGGGAAAATGGAAGAATATGGTAAAGAACAGTGCATGAAATAAAACTACCACAGATTCTACAATCGAGCACAGAATGTCAGATGTCTAGGTTCAAAATGGAACTAACCAGAGGGTAATGGAAATTTTGAGTAGTTTGGAGAACCGGTAGTAAAAATTCTGACTGGCCCTACCCCCATCTATTCTCTGCCTCCCGAGTCCCAGCTGATTGGGAGGAAATGGGGATTTTGGGGAAAGTTACTACAAAATCCCCATTTCCTCCTGATCAGCTGAGACTCAGGAGGCAGAGAATAGATGGGGGTTGGGCCAGTCAGAATTTTTACTACCGGTTCTCCAAACTACTCAAAATTTCCGCTACCAGTTCTCCAGAACTGGTCAGAACCTGCTGAAGCCCACCTCTGGTGGGAATGGAGATTTTACAGTATCCTTCCCCTGCCACACCCACCAAGCCATGCCCACAGAACCGGTAGTAAAAATAATTTAATCCCACCACTGGAACTAAACCCTTTCTATCATGTCCTTGGGAGCCTCCTAACACTCAGGAGTTTGAATCAGGAATGTCTACATTCCTGGTGTAGCAAAACCAGGTTAGGGAGATTAATAGCAGTCTCTCAAATTTGAAAACTTTTTCAATAAAAAAATAAATAAATAGCAGTCTCTCAAATATGTGCCTTAAAACATACAAAGTCATATTTGGAAGATCCACCCACCCTAATGAGTCGTTCTTTCCTTGGAAAGGTTAGAGTTTGCTACAAGCACTGAAGATGAAGAAACTATAAATTGGAAAGGGGGAAGAGTATTTTTATAAAACAGGAGCTGTTTAAAATGAGGGTGAAAGAGACAATTGATCCAAAACCCAAATACAGGAGAAAATCTACCCAAGATACATTTCGGGATTTCAAACTTTCAGATAGGTCAGGATTTCTCATATCAGGCAGAAAAATAAAACCACTTAAACATAATTCCTAGGGTTATTTCATTATTTTGGGTTTCAGTACTAGGATGCTTCAATAGCCAAGGAAAAGAAATAGGGGAAAAAATCACTTTAATGTAGGATTTAATAGGAAGAAGTGGAAAGGAGGAATAGGCTCAAATTTGTGGTCCCAGTCAGTTTCTAAAAAGCCTTGACATTGAAAGACAGAGTTTTAGCCTTGTTTATTCTCTGTCCCCACTGAGCTCTCTTCCAGGCCTTGCTGAAACATCTGCAAAATATTGCTATAAGAAAGCATTGTGCAGCACACATTCTTTAGTTAGTTCCATCACAAACGTTTGTTGGAGGTTTCCCTTTGGACATGGATAGTCCAACAGAAGACACCCCCCATTTTGTTCGCCCACCATGGAGGGGGATGAATAATGAGAGCCACAGCTCATCTGAAAGATACTAGGTTGGGGGCGGGGGGACAATTTAATTTAAACAATAGCTAACTTTCATTTAATTTCTTGAAGGTATAAAAAGAAGCTCTCCCAAGTTGCTTTTGGCCTCCAGGGACAATTCTAGGGAACAGTTTTTAAAGAAACTCTTTTCAAACTTACAGTAAAATGGGAAGAAAAGGAACCCAATCACGGGTGGGCTGCTGGGGATTCGCAGGGGTTAGGGAGAACCTGTAGCTAAGATTCTGTGCAGTTCAGAAAACCCCCAAATCCCACTCCTGGCTGGCCCCACCCATCCCTCACCTCCCCTCCCCTCCCAGGAGTCCCCATGCAGCCCGTTTTGGATGCAGGTAAGTGCAGGGCGCACAGGGAGGCCTAGGGAGAGCGAAAACGGGCCTACTGGAAGTTTGGGAAGGCCGGAAACGGGCCCATTTCCGGTCTCCAGAGGGCTTCCAGAGCCTGGGGAGGCCATTTTCGCCCTCCTGGAGGCTCAAGGAAAACCTCCAGAGCCCGGGGAAAGCAAAAATGCCCCCCCCTCCACCGTGGTGCAGGAGGCCAACTAAGCCATGCCCACCATGGCCACGCGCACCCAGCAACAGAGCAGAAAACCCCTTGTTAAAATTTTTGAAGCCCTTCCCTTGAACCCAATGATGAAAAAACTGAACAAAACTAAGACCATATGTCAAAGGAACATAAGAGTCAAACAAGAGGATGAAACTGTGTATAATTAATTTCAGGGACAGTCATGTGGAGCTATTTCCTAGTTTGGACCTCCTTTGTGCAACATGTCTAATTTCAAGCTCCAGCAACAGAATTTGCAAAGTGGCTTTGGCCACGGAGAGGCAGGGCTCAGAATTAAGAAGACAAATGTTTCCTAAATTATAAGGCATCTTAAATATTTCTGAATCCCTCTCTTTTACAAGAACATTGTGATAGAATTAATGATCCTTTTGTAATAAATTTCAGGCCTATGCAGTTGACTTCCCAAACCAGCACATCCGAAAGCCATTTTCTATGGAAGTTTGTACTTTCTTAGCGGTTCAAATAACATAGCTTTTTCTTTCCTATATAAAATGAGAGAAAACCCCACTTCTGAGTTGCACTGATGATGTTACTTAGTTGGGTAACAAAACATCTGTAAGAAAACAACGAAGCTCAGAGAGCACTCAGGATCCCTCATTTCAATCCAGACTTACAGATGTTCTTCTTTATTGGCAGTTTCTTCTGTCAATAAAGTTCTGAAAATGGGATCTTCAGGCTATTCATCATGGCTAGAGCATAGCACTTAAATTTATGTAATGCTTCACAGTGATTTACAGCCCTCTCTAGGTGGCTTACAGAGTCAGCGTATTGCTCCCAACAATCTGGATCCCCATTTTACTAACCTTGGAAGATGGAAGGCTGAGTCAACCTTCAGCCAGTCAGGATCGAACTCCTGGTACTGGGAATGCAGAATCAGCCTTCGTTACTGCATTCTAACCACTGCGCCACCATGGCTTCATTCACAACATTCAGTATTCCCACCTGAACAGATGAGACTTAAACGGTCATACAACGAAAAGACTTACCAAAGTAGACTGGCTTTCCACAAATGGGACAGTAGGAAAGCATTGTCTATCTCCCTTTAGGCACACTCTCCAACTAACGCTTCTTGAATAAACAGACTTTTTGTTCACATGAAGAGACAGGAAAAGCAGGGTTGGGTGAGCAGGGTGGTGCTACATTCCGCTTTTTCAGAGAGGATGTTGTGGTCGCTGGTAAATGTGATGTAGTGGCAGCATGAAATGGAAGGAAGGTATCAAGTATTTCTTATTTTAAAGCATGATGTTGTAATCTCTTTAGGTTCTGATCTGGCAGTCTTCGGCCTTTCTCCCTCTGCTTATTTGTTATTTTATTTAGTTTAGATTTTCTTTTATTCTTTTATTTTAAACATTACATTATTGTTTATTAGCATCCTACCTCCTGAAGGAAACATGCTTGGGGCCTGAAACAAAACAAAATAGACAAAACCTGAAGGTAACTTTCTTAAAGCAAAAGAATTTTAAAAAGTTAAAATATGATATTTAAAACAAAGCTCTTTTAAAAACACTATTCTGAAAGGAATTTTTCTGTCCATTCCTCCTCCTCCTCCTTTGCCACTTTTTGAGGACCCTGGTCACATAACTATGTCTTTTTAGGGGCATTGCTGAGGGAAGCAATGTTAAATAAATCAAGATGACCACAACTGTCTAATTGAAACTCCATTCTTTTCAGGTGCATCATATGTAAGGTCACACTTTAAAAAGGAGTGACATTTTGATCATGGGATCATGGCTGCCACCTGGACTTGTTTTTAACCTATCCACCTATCCACTCACCCACCCTGCAAATGTCCTTTGTCTCTTTCTTATTCCTCTCCTCTTATTCTAGTGTGTAAGGCACATTCTAAAACAAGTTTTCTTAAGCTTTCCTCCAACGCGACAGGATGTCAGGCAGCACATGAGAGCAAGAAACAAGGTTTTAGCCTTAATCAGTGAAATCTGAAAATGGTGAGACCTCTCTTGACCTAGTCCTGGTTTCTCTGAAGCCACCTTGTATTGTGTGTCTTGCTGCAGTTTATGCAAACATTCTCAGGAGCCGTGGTAGTGCAGTGGTTAGAATGCAGTATTGCAAGCTAACTCTGCCCACTGCTAGAAGTTCAATCTTGGTGAGCTCGGGGTTGATTCAGACTTCCATCCTTCTGAGGTTGGTAAAATGAGGACCCAGATTGCTGGGGGCAATATGCTGAGGTTGTAAACAGATCAGTGAGTGCTGTAAAGCACTGTGGAGTGATATATAAGTCTACTGCTATTACTCATCTTCTAGACCACAGCTGTCCAACCTTGGCAACTGGTTGGTTGGGGAATTTTGGAAGTTGAAATCCACAAGTCTTAAAGATGCCAAGGTTGCACACCCATGTTGGACCAAGGTAGGCAACTTCTAGCCCATGCAGCTCCCAAGATCTCTGGAAGAGGGTAACAAAATGCAGTGGGTTCCCATTCTTTCTTTTTTTTAATCACCTCTCTGCTATTTATGTATCTATTGGAAATCCACTTTATTTTAAGCTCTCAGTATGCCTGATATACAGTTGGACCAGGGGTGGGTACTACTTACATTTACTACCAGTTCGCAACAGGATCGCATGTGCGCGCACGTTTCGCTCCCATACTCACCTTGCTTCTGCGCATGCGCAGATTGCCGATGACAACATCCAGGATGGTGGGTGGGGTCTCCCGCCAGTTTTACTACTGGTTCTTGCAAACTGGTACGAACTGGGGGCAACTTACCACTGAGTTGGACTAGAAGACTTCCAAGATCCTTTCCAGCTCTGCTGATGTTCTCCTCCTGATGTTGTATATGAATAAAAACATCATTTATATAAGGTCACATTGTCACTGTCCTATATTTTCACCTGAAGCACACATCCATTCATACCTCCATTCTTGAGTGGTGATGACTGTAATGTTCCCCTGTCAACATCACCTAAAGCCAATATATTTACAAATTTAGCGACTGGAAAGAGCCAATGAAATTCCTTCCTTCAGTGCCTACAGCAGTGCATGCTTCTCTACCTCCTAAGTTACCATTGTAGCTGAAAAGACCCCCCTGAGAACCTTTCCCCATCATTGGGGGTTATGGAATCTGGGAGACTCTATGATGTGGCTGATTACAGAGTCTCTTTCCAATGCATAATTGTCTTTTTTTTTATGTATGGAGGATTTCTAAGTTAGCATAAAATGTATCAAACACTAAAGGAGCCCAATTAAAGCTTTTCTTCCTCACTGATTTGCCAGAGCAGCCTGACAACCTAGATTTCATACCCTGTCCCCATGAAGATACCCTTGTCTCGTTCCAGGCCCTGAAATTACACAGCCATATCCTGCTGTTTTCCACGCTGCAAAACACAGAGTGAAAGGAGTCAGGGCAATGCGTAATGATGCCAGCAGTTCTTTTGTGGTGCTACAGCAATTGCTGGGTTCCCGGAAAGTTTGCTGCTGTGGAAAGATTCTTCATACGTTGCAGCAGGAACAGCCAGGTGTCTTCTAGCCTCTTAAAGGTCATTAAATCAACCATGGAATAAACTTTATGGACAGCCTAAGTTATTTTTTTATAAAAGATTCCCCTGGGAGTCCAGAAATGTTATTGTACTCAATACTTAGTTTGGTAAAGAATATAATTCTCCTCCGTGCAACAGAACTCTATGCAGGTAATTCTCAACTTATGACTACAATTGGGACCAGAATTTCCATTGCTAAGCAGAGCGGTTGTTAAGTGAGTTGAACCCAGTGTTACAATCTTTTTTTTTTTTTTTTTTTTTGGACACTGTTGTGAAACAAATCGCTGAAGTTGTTAGGTGGCCGTTCAAAGAACAGCTTCCCCTGTTGACTTTGCTTGTTAAAAGCCGGCTGGGAAGGTGGGCGGTGGCATGACCCCACCCAGGATGCTGCATCCATTTTAATTATAGGCCGACTGCTGAACTCCCAAATTTTGATCAGGTGACCATGGGACTGGTCATAAAAGCAAGGACCAGTGGTAAGTAACTTTCTGCAGCATCATTGTAACTTCAAATGGTTGCTAAACAAATGATTGTACCTCAAGGACTATCTGCAAGTAGCTATACAGGTAAGTCCTTCACGTACGACCACAAGCGAGCCCAAGAGACCTTCCATTGCTAAGCGAGACAGTTGTTAAGTGAGTTTTGCCCCATTGTACAGGCTTTCTTGCCATAGTTGCTAAGTGAATCACTGCAGCTGTTAAGTTTGTAGCAGGGGTTATTAAGTGAATCTGGCTTCCGTGTTGACTTTGCTTGTCAGAAGGTCGCAAAAGGGAATCACCTGATCCCGGGACACCGCCAGAGTTGTAAATATTAGCCAGTTGCCAAGCATCTGAATCTGGATTGCATGACCATAGGGATACTGCAATGGTCATAAGTGTGAAAAATGGTCATAAGTCATTATTTTCAGCACTATTGTAACTTTGAACAGTCACTAAATGAGAGGTTGCAATACTATCTGTATTCCTCTTGATCGGTAGTCGGCTGTTACTTTACTTGTAAGTGGGAACTAGACAATGGGTAAAACTGACCAATCGGATATTGCTACCCTGCAAGGAGCCAATAAGACACCCAAACGTAGCCCTGTGATTTGCATATGCTGCAATGAGAGCAAAGCAGCTGGCGCCAAAGCTAATGAACCCGTAGTTAGTTAATGACAATCTGTTTGCTCTCTGAGAGTATAGCTGAAGTCAAACTGAACTTGCCACTTAAGTGATTTCTTTTTTCTTCTTCCCTTGGTCTTGACCAAACATTTATTTTTTCCAGTTATAAAAGGCTGTTCTATAAAAGCCAAAGGAGACTGGGCTTTTTTCAGAGATCAGTGACCAATTGCCTCCTCTAATGTGATAGGACATGGCAGCAAAACTACCATATCAAGTGCAAGAAATCAGGAGTCAAGGCAGTTCAAATGAATAGATGTTTATTGCATGCTATCACTCTCTACAAGAATCTGAACTACTAACGGTCAAAACAAATTGACGGTAGAGAACAGTCAACAAAATTCAAAGTGGGCTGGACTCATATGTCTTGTGGACATGAAGGGCCTTGAGACTGATGGCATGCCTGACCCCTCCCTCAGGCTCAACCTAGTCATTTCTTACAAAAACTACAACCCTAAGGGCTTGATTAGCCCTTGCCCCCCTGGGAGTACGATTTTCATGACCTTAATACAAGTATTTATTCTTGTTTGCTCCAATTAAGAAAAAGTTGCTTATTGTCTTGAAGAGGTTAACAGCAAATTCGAGAGGGAAAGGAAACATTTTATTCTGGCTGAAGTGGAAGTTAAATGGGCAAAGACCCCTGAGGCATGATTCAGCTTCTTCTCTCTCATACTCATTGGGAAGGGTTGATCACAGATTAATTGGTCTTTTTTTAATTTGTTGCTATATAATTTCCTATTTTGTCATATTTGTTTCACTTGGGCCAGTTGATGGAGTAACATGACCCCGATTTTCTTCAATTGTTTATACTCTGTAAAAAATTACCTTCTGCTTTGTTTTGTTTTGTTTTTTTCATTTTGATTATTTCTCATTTCTTATAAAGTATGTGTAATAATATCTGGGGGTATACTCAGAAATATATTTCTGGTGATATCCTTATAAATCTCTCACTTTAGTTTTTGATTGATAGAAGTGGGTCTTCCAAATTATTCCATGCTTTTATGTTACCTCTATATTAAGCGTTTACCCACCCACTTTAGCAGATATCAAACAGATTGATGTGAAATTGCTGGGCCATAGGAACATTTCACACTTTATGCAAAGGCAACTCTTGATTTGTCACTGACTATACAGTTTCTAAAAAATCATCACTCAATTATAGTGTTTTGAAGGATACCTGGTGTTTTTCAGAGACATTTTTTTTCATGGAAACTAACAGTCTAATTCTAGAAGGGTGCTGTAATGCTCCCTCCCCAAATTAATAATCCTACTAAGTCAGTTCATGGACAACATAGCCTAGTTTCTATCTTCTAGAAGTGACTATCTTAGCACCTTTAGAAAGTCACAACCAAAAAAAGAAACAAGGAATGATGCCTGCTAGATTTAGTTCAGCATTCTGTGATACAGTGTAGGAATAAACAATCACCTTGAAGGACAGGAGGAAGAGTCAATGGTTAGATGAGCAGCTTGAACCTGGGCCAAAAAATACCTTGAGGAAACATCTCAGAGAACTCCCTCCCTAGAAGTCCGCACATGAAAATAAGGAGAGGGGAAAAGCACATTTAGACTGATTCTGTTAACTACAACTATTTCAATAAAACTAGTTGTCAGATCCAGTTCAAGAACGACATAAAAGTTCAGTCCTTTATTTGCTCATATAGAAAGAATCTTGCCAGACTAAACCTATACTTCTCTAAACCTGATGGATTTACCCTGGGAGATTCTAGGGAGTGGCCATCCTAAATCTCTTCCCCTTTCTCTGATCCAGCTGTTGTGGTCCACCAGCAGCCTCCAGAGCTGGCAATGGAGTTGGACAGTGAGGAGGCTGGGGAGGACAATGGGCCAGTCCTGGAGTCTGGGGAAGGAGAAGCCTGTTCCTAGTGCACTCATGCGCAGAGCTGCCAGAAGGCAAGAGCAGGTAAAGCAAAAGGGAGCTTATTTGTTACTTGGGAGTAAGGCCAGGAGATGATTGGCCTCTCCCATAAGGCTTAAAAGAGCAGCAAAGGCTCTTGGGCTTGTGTAGGAAAGCAACGTTGCTAAATCTGTTGGCGTCTCTTGTTTCTGAACTTCGTGGGGCTTTGCCAAGAAAGGCCTTTGGCAAGGTGCCGAAGAAGATAACGGTTTGTGATAAGCCCGAAGGACTTTTTCTGAAGGACTTGTTTTGGAATTAATTTGGACTAAGCTGGGAATGAAGTAATTCTCAGCTGTTATAATAAAATAGTTTTGTTTGGGACTAATAGTGTCTTGTAATGACTAAGTGAGCCTAGGTCACAACACCAGCTCTGATTGTTTCGTCTCTTGTTTTGCCTCCTTCCTTGGAATATGTTGTATCCTTCCTGGAAAACTGCTATTTCACTGTAGTCCATTACACCAATCTTGACCTGGATGGCATCGGTTTCTTAGTCTGGTCTGCCTTGTAGGGCTAATACATAGCATTCAACCTTTGCTACTCAAATTCCCAGGAACTGTGTCTTCCAGACACACCCTGATTTGACAATGCACAGAATCTATGGCTATAATGCTCCCCATTCTCTTATAAAGTTGTGTTCTTGCTTTTCTTTCTTTCTTTCTTTTTCCCTATAAGAAATATTCCCAAAATGAACAGTTATGCAACTGGTGCTTCCAGAACCCAACCAGGCAGAAGGCCTCTGCCTCTGTGGCACATCTAGCTCTGAGCAGAGCAAGGCCAAATCAGACCCCTGTGGGCTGGAGATCAAAGAGGAAGGTGACATTTTAGCAGGTAAATATTTTGCCAGGGAGAAACACTGAATATACATGGGCTGCCCCTAGCTTCTACCCTCCTGGGAGTTTGGCTTGATTGATGTATGCAGCTGAGCAGAAAAGGCTAATAGCCTATTGCTTCACAATTTATGGTTGCCTAGAAACCTGCCCTTTGTTGTTTTTCCTTCCTGGAAATGCTCAGCTCTAGGACTCTTGAGCAGTCTACTGGATGCATGGCTGAGGGACAACCTGACAGCCTCAGAAGTGGCCTTCTTTATTTCTGCTGCCCCCGGTTTCGGCAGCTCCAGTCTCTTGAGCAGAGGTGAAACTGGACATTTGGAATATTGTTAAATAAACAAGCTTCAGCTTGTTCCAGTGGAGTATAAGGCATCTCTCTCCACTTTTGCTCCCTCCTCTTGTAAACTAAGTACCTCCTATATTAATTTTAGATGAGAGAGGTTAAGGATGTTATATTCACTTCCCTCTCAAACACCACCTCACTATATAATTCAATTGGGCTCAAATCAGAGGCCTCTCAGGAGAATGCAACTTACGTATTGAATTTTGGAGACATGCCAATTTCTGCCAGAGTAGGATGCATTAGGGCAGTGATGGCTAACCTTTTCTGGACCGAGTACCCAAAATGTGTGCATGTGCATGCAAATGTGCACGCCTGCACCCAAACCCCCAAAATGCAATGTGTGTGCAACCCTTGCGCATGTGTCCTGCCCCCTGTGCATGCATGCAGGCCCCCCCCACATGCATGTGCGCCTCCTGTATGTACCTTGCACCCAGCGCATGCACACACATCACCCTGCACACGCCCCACCCCAGCATGCGCGGCAGAGGCCCAACGACCAGCTGGCTGGCAGGAGGGGCACGTGCATGCACAGTGGAGCTGAACTGGGGTGACGGCTCGCGTGCCCACAGAAAGGGTGCTGAGTGCCACCTGTGGCATGCGTGCTATAGGTTCGCCATCACAGCATTAGGGTGTGTCAAATTTTTCAACTTTCAATTTCCAAACATTAGGGGTGCTCAAACATTGCGACATGCCTTGGGGATTGTAAAGATATTTTGGTTACTTTAATATAGTTTAGATGTGCTTGGTAAGTAACTACATAAATATCATAACTTTTTAACAAATGTTTACTTTAACATTTTGTTGTTCATTTGCTTTATATATATAAGATTTTCCCAGCAGGGATAAATAGTTGGTCCAACAATACAAGAAGACTCTCCTTGTTTTATTTCTTCTCCCAGATCCACTCCGTACCTTGTTTTATTCTTTGCCTAAGAGGGTTTCTAAGTACCCAAAACTAAGAAAGGAATAAGTTGTCCACTTTCTCCTCCAAGGTGAGCCTGCATGTTTCTTAAATAAATACTTAAATAATGAATCTGCACCTATTCAGAAAAACTGATTAAAGCTGATTGAGGCTAGATTAAAGCCTAAAATGCTACAAGTCATTGCTGCAAGTTCCTGTAGTCAAGTTGAAACTTGATATAAACCAAGTCTCAACTTCCCATCCATCTTTCTGTGACCTATAATAATTGTTAAGAAATACTTGATTTATTTAAACAAATATCTAAACCAAAAATGTGGATTGACAATGCTGAATTGCTGAATTAATTGGAGTGGCCAACCCAACAAGAAAAATGTGGATTCCTCTCTTTGGGCGTGTTCCCAACTGATGACCATTGGGTGGGGCATGTCTCCAAAATTCAATACACAAGTTGAAGTTTCTTCCCAACTATCCAGAGCAGAAGGCACAGTGCAACATCATGTGGGCTTTCCCCCACCCACTGGAGCAAATTTTGATAGTGCTCAGGTGTGGAATATAAGGAAGATAACTTGGCATTGTACTTCTAGATACCACCAGAACGTATTTTGAAATTTTAAATAATAACAAAAATGACCTTTGAAGTTCGTACATGAGATACCATCTTAATACCTTACATTTCACCTGTTGAACTGCATCACCCACCTATATCAGTTCTGATTACTCATCCTTGCAATCTTGGTGGCATCTTTATTCAATGGTGGGATTCAAGTAATTTAACAACCGGTTCTCTGCCCTAATGATTTCCTCCAACAACCAGTTCACCAAACTGCTCAGAAAGTTAACAACCGGTTCTCTCGAAGTGGTGCAAACTGGCTGAATCCCACCACTGTCTTTATTCCTTTTGGCACCCTCCCATTTCAAACGAATTAACCTTGCATTGGTGAACAAAATAATCATACTGCATTCTCTTTTACCCCCTCATGTTAATATTTTTTTTTCATAAAATAGCATAGACATTGCAGACTGAGAAGCATACTGGGGAAAAGATTGTGGTAGATGACTAAAGCTTTGCCAGTTATTTGAAGGGCCCACCTGTTGTTCTATTGAAAAAAAAACCATAAAGAAAAAGAATTTCTTTCCCAAAGCTCATAGGCTCCAGTGCCAGTTTAACCATGCTGTGGTTAATATCAGGCTGAACAAAAAGAATAGAAAATCCTCTGCAATAAATTTATTATGACGTGAGCGCTTAGAAATAAACACCCATTTATTCAGACAGATCTCATGAAATAGGTCCCTTGGTTGGTAATTTAAGTTTTTTTTTAAAAGACATACTTTCAAGTTAGCAAGTTATTAACTCCATTCATTGACTGATTCAATGATTTAGTTTCAGCTGAGACATAGGTAAAAAGATTCTTTGATTCTCTCTTTTCCAGTATGAACAATATAAAGACACAGTCACCCTTTATGCCCAAACATAGCTCTGTAGGCAAGATGCATATGGAAAGAACTTTGCCAAGCATCCTTCTACAGCAAGCTTGCAAATTAAAAAGAAAAAAGTTGAAGCAAACAATAGACTGATACTGGGAAGCTCACCCAATGGCTACTGTGAGTAATAGTTAATCTGATTACTGCAAGGGGTGCTGTTCTAAACCTTCCTTTTCCTTCCATGATAAATGAGCAAATAATACCCTTATACCTATAGCTACCAATATTCTCAAATCTCCCCATCTGTTGAAGTTTTTGCAAGGTTCTAAAATGTTCACCAACCCTCTGCAAAAGTTCTCAACATTTTCATGTCTATATGAGTTTGCATACAAGCTGCTGAGAACATTTGGCAGGAAGGTCTCAAAGCCAAAACCACAGCATTTGGTGCAAGACAATGTCCTTGGAAAATCAGGTTTTTCCTTAGGGTAGACTTATGGAAGTTCCCATTCAACCCAACGTGTGTGAATCTTTAAGATGCCATAGACCTGGTACTCATTGAAAACTCTGTTTGCAGAAGAGTCCATTCATTTGAGTCTAGTCTACTACAGCTCCTTAGTGTAACCTCCTCACTCTTCATTGGCTGGGAACCTGTGTTTGTTTATTAATGTCAGTCATGGGTACCTATTAGTTACAACTGCAGGTATATCTGGCAAGGTTTTAGTGTATAGCTAGAGAACAATGTTAGACTACTTAAATGCCCCATGAAGAAATCCAGATGAGAAATCCATATGAGAAATGGAAAGAAACATAGGAAGAGAATTAACTGCAGAGGAATGACAAGTAAAAAAGATGGCAAATCTAAAACAGCTCTAGAGGTGATGCATAAGGCAGGTTTGACCTGGGATGTTTGGAAATCCAATATGGCCAACTTTCATCATTATGAATTTTATTCTATTCTTTCCATTAAAGACCTCCCAAAACTGGATTTAAAAATAGAATTCAAAAATACTAGTCAATTGCAGAACACAACAATGACAATAAAAGCAGAATGTAAAAGTGAAATCGTTTTGTCTAATAGGCCAGAAAGTAAAACCTGGCTGTAACAGTGAAGAGGAAAAATTTCACATTTTGGGAATGTGGGTAAGAGGAATCTCTTTCCCAGATGGTTCACAAAAGGCCTTCTACAAGTGGTGGGACTCTGGAAGGGCCCTTCCTGCAGAGTTGAATAACCTGACACAAAATTTTAATGTTCTTATAGTACAAAATATTCTGTTCCTGCCTCATCCATGTTAAACACAGAAATCTTTTCCACAGTTTACTAAGAAATAGGAGGATAAGCATATAAGAAGAACGTTAAGAGAAATTGAATCCAGGGATCATGGCTATTTCCTGCATTTTAGAATTGTAAGCCACCCAGAGTCCCTTGGTTGAGTTGGGCAGCTGTAGAAAGAGAATAAAGAAATATAAATAAAATTGTAACATCAAGGGACTTCAAAAACACTTTCATCTTGCCTACCTTAGTGAAATATTTACGCTATAGATCATCCAATGAGGCAGCTGGAGAGCTAATAAGATTTCACTTAAGGACAGAACTGTTTTCCTATTACTGTTAAATTGGAGATATGGATACCCGGGCCTCCCTCACTACCACACCAAATGTGATATAAGTAACAGTAAGGTCGAACTTCTCCAATATGCATCAATCAAAAAAGTAACGAGTGTTTGCAAATCATGCATGTAATATTTATTTTAAGGAAGTTAAGGCTATTATCACCAAATATAGAAACAACAGGACAGCACAGATTGCCAGATCTCCATGAAGCTATTTTCTCACAGCATGCAGTCAAGTAAACATTCTTTTTAGCAAAAAGGTTTGAGGTTTCAAGCATGCTTGCTTACCTTCCACTGGATTCTTGGCTTTTACTGTTTTTTCAGGTCAGACAACATGGATATCTTTGTCTTGTAGCATCACGGCTACAAGGGGAAAAAACATGAATTCTGTGATATATATATATATAAAACTCTTTCCCTGCTTAGGTTATCTACTTAATCTAGTTATTGAATTAATGCAATTTACCTCCTTCTAATAAATAAGTTTTCCAACAAGTAAACCATTTGGGTTCTATAGACATTTAATGTTTATTACTTTTTTTTTATTATTCAAATGCCCAGGGAGATTTATTCTATTCTCCAAAGCCAGCTTTTTGGTTCCCAGTGTAACAAGAATGAACTTAAAATGGTAATAAATAACAGTAACAGAGTTGGAAGGGACCTTAGAGGTCATCTAGTCCAACCCTCTGCTCACGCAGGAGACCTGTACTAGGGATTTGAACCGCCAAACTGCCAAACTCTCTGATCGACAAGCTCAATGTCTTAGCCACTGATACCAGTTGTCCTCCAGTTACAGCCATTTGTTTAGCACCTGTTTGAAGTTACAACAACACTGAAGCAAGTGACTTATGACCCATCCTTGCATCTACAATGGTTGCAGCATTTTCACAATCAGACAGTCAAAATTCAGCCAGCAAGTATTTACCAGGTTCATGGGATCACCATTTGTGATCCTCCCAGTTGGCTTCCGATCAGCAATGGGAGAAGCCAGATTTGCTCCATGATTGCGTGATTCTCTTAACAACTGAACTGATCTGGCAAAAAAAAAAAAAAAAAAAAAAGTTCCAGAATTGGGTGTGACTCATTTGACAACCAGCAATGGAAATTCTGGTCCCAATTATGATTGTAACTCAAGGACTACCTGTGTCCAAACATTTCATCCATGGAGTGTAAACGAGGAAGATGTATCAAAGGTTGTAAGTAGGACCATATGTCATTTCGTTTCCCTGTTAGTTATACGGTAGCAATATATGAAACTGATTATAAATCTCTCATAATTGGTGTTATATTTTCATAAGGGCATTTCTGGTTGCCTTCATTAAATCTGAATGTGTTGCATACTGCATATGAACAACCCATGTTCCCTTCCTGTCAACAGTAAACTGTAAAAAGAGCAATTGGTATCTATTTAGAATATAACCCCCTGGAATTGTTGGTAGAGGTTACTGTTATTTGATTCTTATTTCTTGCAAGTCATAAACAGTTTATTGAATAAAGACTCAAGCACAATTGCAAATTAATCATTCCCGGTTTGTTTAGTAAATACCAAGCTGCCCAGATTGCTATTGAATTATTGCAAATGTTCCTTTAAAGATAACATTTGAACTGTGAGAATTGCCTTATTGGAACAGACCAATGTCTATCTAATCATGCAATTCTGTAAAGAATTCACAAATAGGTTTTGAGTATTAACCAGTCAAGGGATTCCCTTTCTCATAAGAAACTTGATTTTTACAGCTAAGGAGGTTTGTTGGCATGATGCAATATCCCACGAATACTATACTTGAGTTTCTGCATTTGGAGCTGTTGGTTATTTTCTTTCTGGACATTGAATTTACCCAGCATAATACTATTTTAAAAAAAAAATACAAGAGGAAACTAATATTACTAAGTTATTGTGAGTCACTAAAACAATTACTATTCACAATGTTAATGAAAATAGACTGCTTTCAGTTTGAGCAACAAAATCCAATTCCGCTGGCCCCTTTGTGCCGACCAATACTAAAGCCTTTTGTCATTAAGTCATTTTTCCCCCCCACAGAGAAACATAATGTATGGAATTCAAGGCCTCCATTCCTGATGGGTCTCTCTCATTCCAAGTCTCTTTCAAGAGCGACAAAATATAAATTGTGTTTGCTAACAGTTTAGCCAGGCCCTCCATTTCTAAAATGAGAAATGGAACAGAAACCACTGCGATGGCTGTAGCAAGCACACAAAGGGACCCTGTTCAAATAACGTAGACTTGCTGGACAGGCGCCAAGAATTAGTTTATCATTTTTGTTCCTTTTCATCATGGGAGAAAACACAACATCCATAATATTTCACTGAAAAAAAACAACACATAGTCCAATACTGTGTTGAAAAATCGGACCACTGTGGAATGAAATCTAAATAACCTCCAATGGAAATGACTGAGAGATCACTTTCATTTCACTCCCTTGCAATCCTCTTCCCTTGGTTATTTAGACCCACCTTCCCTAAACAGGTGCTCTCAATGCATTTTATTGGCTGCAAATAGTAGGAATCAGAGCGCTACACTTCTGAAGGGCATCGCCTTGGGAAAGTGATTTAAATTGTAAGTTCTTTTAAGTGGTTGAGATTGGCTTTCTTCTCTTCTTCCCTTTCTGTCCTCATAAATATTACTTTATAAAATTTCATAGACCAAAATAATTCATTTTATTGAAGCCAGATCATTTCCATACATCTTCTTAAAAACTGGTCAGAGACAAGTGGTCCATACACCCTGTGGCTGATGGAAGTCTCCAGTATTTTTCAAAGGTCAGTCAGGAATCATCCTTACCCCCGATACTGAAGACAATCCAAATTTATCTGACAACTTCCCTTCCCATAGGAGACCCCCAGCTCAATCTTGACTGTGTTCTGGAATTACTTTCCACACAACAAGGATCTAGGACCAGAATCTAAGTTACATCTCAGAAATACAACTTCGAGGGCGTTAGTGGCCTAAATGATGCTGATGGGTAACCACTTGTATGATTTGAATCTTACAAGGGGGTAACAACATCAAGATGCTCCCCTGTCATGCTACTCTTTCAATTAATTGAACTATATCCTTCATTTTTTTAAAAAAAACATCATCTTGCCTTTCCTAGATGGAAAACAAAATTGCACAAAAGCTGTTCTCGGGATATGCTCCATTTGGGCTCCATTAGATACAGTGTCACTTAGCTTCAGCTTGGTTGCTGCATCAGTTTTTACTATGTGCTGTGCATTCCAAGCCTAATGATGGAAGTATGCAGTGGGGTACCCCAAGGCTCTGTTTTAGGCCCAGTACTCTTCAACATCTTCATCAAAGATTTGGATGAGGGAATAGATGGGGAATTCATCAAATTTGCAAATGGCACCAAGCTGTCAGGAATAGCCAACACTCCAGAAGATAGGCTTAAGATACAGAAGGATCTTGACAGATTTGAATATAGGGCACTACCTAACAAAATGAAATTCAATGGTGAAAAAAGTAAGGTTCTACATTTAGGCAAGAAAAACCAAATGCACAGGTATAGTATAGGTGGTACCTGGCTTAATAGTAATAACTGTGAGATGGATCTTGGAGTCCTAATGGACAATCACTTAAATATGAGCCAGCAGTGTGCTGTAGCTGCCAAAAAAGCCAACACAGTTCTATACTGCATTAACAGAATGA
This sequence comes from Arizona elegans, assembly GCA_022577455.1. Classification (NCBI taxonomy): domain Eukaryota; kingdom Metazoa; phylum Chordata; class Lepidosauria; order Squamata; family Colubridae; genus Arizona; species Arizona elegans. The sequence continues at coordinate 14,620,309 of JAKOOJ010000020.1, forward strand.
AAGAATTAAGATCGCATGAACTGTTAATACCATTTTATAATGCCTTGGTAAGACCACACTTGGAATACTGCATCCATTTTTGGTCGCCACAATGTAAAAAAGATGTTGAGACTCTAGAAAGAGTGCAGAGAAGAGCAACAAAGATGATTAGGGGACTAGAGGCTAAAACGTATAAAGAACAGTTGCTGGAATTGGATATGTTTAGTTTAATGAAAAGAAGGACTAGCGGTGACATTAGAGAGTGTCTCAATAACTCAGGGTTTGCCACAAGGAAGAGGGAGTCCAGCTATTCTCCAAAGCACCTAAGGGCAGGGCAAGAAGCAATGGATGGAAGCTAATCAAGGAGAGAAGCAACCTAGAACTAAGGAGAAATTTCCTGATAGTTAGAACAATTAATCAGTGGAACAACTTGCCTCCAGAAGTTGTGAATGCTCCAACACTGGAAGTTTTTAAGAAGAGATTGGACAACCATTTGTCTGAAATAGTACAGGATTTCCTGCCAGAAGAGGAGGTTGGACTAGAAGATCCCCAATGTCCCTTCCAACTCTGTTATTCTGTTCTGATCAAGAGCAGAGCCTAGAGTGCAAATTTTACGGTCTTGTGTGTTTAAGAGCAACTTCCATGGCTGCACAGCAGAGTGGAGAGAGAGGGAGAGGGAGAGGGAGAAGGAAAGGGAGGGAGGGAGGGAGGGAGGGAGAGAGAGAGGGAGGGAGAGAGAGAGAGATTCAGCGATCTGGGAATGATGGGGGAGCGAAACTCCGCTCACCCGCCTGGGTGTCATTACTTCCTGGTTTTACCTTCTGTGCATGCGCAGAATGTTTTGCACATGCGCAGAAGATCACATGTACGTGATGTGTGCGTGCTGTGCATGCACTTCCGAACCAGTAAGGAAGGTAAGTAGATTTCACTCCTGGCATACATCCATTATTTAGAGAAGAGGGGGAGGAGTAAATAGATTCAATGGGTGAATATAATCATTGAGATCATAGTAGGCATGAAACTTATTCCTGCTCTCCTGTGATCCACATGAAAATAGATCTCTGGGGAAAATAGTTTGCACAGTAATAGACTTCCCCATTGGGATTCCAAATTTACTTCCAATAGCTAGTAGCATCTGCAGAGATACAAAATGCAGAGGGTTGAATTTTTCACCCAATATTTATGAGAGTCCATTTAAGGGAGGGTATTTGTAAGCATTACAAATGCAGATGCATTTAAAAATCACATTGGTCTCAAGCAGCTAATGAAAATTATCACACAGAGAGAAAATCACTTATTTGGGGTTTGGAGACAGATAGACTGGGTGGCCTCACACTCATATTGCTTAGCATGTTGTGAAAAAAATTATGATTGCTCAACACGTTAGAAATCAAGTTTTTAAATTCTACAGACCTCTTCTAGGGAAGAGATGTTCATTTAGGTGCATGTTTTTCAACCTTTGTTATTCTAATTGGAGAGGGTGATTGCATCATGCTACCTCTTTTTCAGACTTAGTCCCAAAATTGCAAACAACAGTAGTATGATTGATATTAAGGCTCAGTTAGCTAGATTTACTCCCCATTAGTGACCCATTGAACTGAACTGTGATAAGAACCATTAGTATCAATGATATTGCCTCTTGCATATCATGGACTTTCCCACACAACTCCAAATCTTGCCCCTTCGATTCAGCATCTTAAAAGGATTGAGGATCCAATTGTTTTCACACAAAATAAAGCTGGTGCTATATCCCTTGAATAAAAGTATGGTCAGGAAAATTCAACCAACAAATGTTCTGTCCTACACATTGGCAATAAAAATCTGAACACCAAATACAAGTTAGGTGGAAATGATCTTGTAGATGACCCTCACTCTGTCAAGGACCTAGGAGTACTTATCTCAAATGATCTAAGCCTCAGAGCTCACAGTAACAGCATTGCCAAAAAGACTTTAAGAGTTGTTAACCTTATTTTACGAAGCTTCTTCTCTGGTAACATTGAATTGTTAACTAGGGCATACAAAACCTTTGCCAGACCAGTTCTCGAATACAGCTCATCTGCCTGGAATCCACAATGTATATCAAACATTAATACAATTGAGCGGGTCCAGAGATATTTCACGAGAAGAGTTCTCCACTCTTCTACTCACAATAGAATCCCTTATGCCACCAGGCTTGAAATTTTGGGCTTAGACAATCTGGAACTGTGCTGCCTGTGGTCTGATCTAAGCATACTACACAAAATTGTCTGCTACAACGTCTTACCTGTCAACGACTTTTTCAGCTTCAACCTCAATAATACACAGGCAAACAATCAATACACAGTCAAGATAAACCACTCCAAAGTCAATTGCAGAAAATACGACGTCAGCAACAGAATGGTCAAAGCCTGGGATGCTCTACCCGACTCTGTTGTTACATCCTCAAACCCTCACAGCTTCAACCTTCAACTGTCTACCGTGGACCTCACCACATTCCTAAGAGGTCCGTAAAGGGGGTGTGCATAAGCGCACCAGCGTGCCTACAATCCCTGTCTTACTGTCCCCATTTATCTGTACTTACTTCCTTTGTTCATGTTTATGTTCATACTTATACTTGCTACCTTGTACATGTTTGACAAACAAATAAAAAATAAATAAATATCAGCTCTCTGGTGAAAGGGCCATCAGCCAGGGAAATAAACTTCTAGTCCTCTCTAGCCACCATGTGTACGCCAACATTTTTCTGTAGAGTTGAGGGACATTTCAGATTAGGTTTTCTGTGTGAGTAGAAGTCTTGAACATCAGTAAAGGAATTATCAGTCAAGAAATATACCAGAAACTAGCACTTGGTAGAGTAGCATTGTGGTATGTCTATAATTACTAAGATCAATATAATGCAACCACTGATATTCCCTGTGAAACTACAGAAGTGAAACTCACTTGACAGTGAGATGTGCAACATATAAATTTAATAAAGAAAGAAAGTGAAAGTTGGACTCTGCAGAAGTAGGATCAAAACAGCACTGATACTTTTGAAATTTAGTGATGGAGAAGAGTCCTTAGAACACTGTGGACAATCAACAAAACAAACAAATGGATCATTGACTAGATGAACCCAAAGTTCTCACTTGAGGCACAAAAGACCAGGCTCAAATTATCCTGCTTCAGGCACATAAGATCTAGCATCCTGGAGAAGACTCAAATGTTTTGAGAGGTGGAAGGAATAAGACAACCAACAGCAAGGTAAATGGGTTCAGTTACAGTGACAATAGGTACATCGTTAGAAGACCTGATTAAGTTAGGGTTAGGTCATCATGAAGAAAATCTATCTATGTAATTGCTAAGAGTTGACCCCCAACTCAATGGCACATAATCATTCAGATGTCTGGCACTGGGTGTTGAGTTTATTAGTTGGAAAGATTAGTTCAATAAGCACTCAGCTTAATCTGTCAATACGAATCCAAGAAAATCTGGGATTTCCCACAACACTGTTAAATGTAATGCATTGAAACCAGAACCTAAAATATACTGCATTTCCAACAATAAAGCAGCTACTTCCTGCCCAGGCTATGGAAGACACTTGTGCTGAATCTACAGGTTTAACCTCTATATCTAGTTTGAAGAAAACAGAAAATATACTGCAGTGTGATATTTGACTGGAGGATTGAAAAGTGACAGTAAAACAATTGAAAGCTGACAGCTCGTGATGAAATCAATTCACAAACTGAATTTCACATCTATTTAACCCCCTACTTAAAATTTGCACATCTATTTTAATTGCAGGGGTGCCTGGGAATGCAATAGATAGGTAGATAATAACTACCACTACTACTACGATAAAAAGAGGTTGCCCCAGGATTTTTTTCTTCTTCAGAAATAACATTAAAATATATTATTTGAATAAAATAAAAGCTGTTATTGGATATTTGGTTTTTTGTTATTTATAATATAACTTTTGGTTCCCCATTATTTTATACTTACTCCATGCAGTAACAGAGGTTGGTGTGTGAAAAGCTATAACTCTCAGAAGTTACCATCAACTTGATGACTGTGAGAGGGATAGTATCAATTTGGGGAGGGCCATCCTAATACAATATAGCATTGTTAGAGACCCCACGCACCCACTTCACTGTCTGTTTTTGTTGCTCCCCTCTGGGAGGAGGTTTCGAAGTATTTCTGGTAGGACTACCAAATTCTGTAACAGCTTTGTTCCCTATGCCATCTGTCTGGTAAACTCGCAAGATTTGTTTCTCTTGCCATGTACATGTATATATCCAAACTAAACTGTGTTATTTCTCCATGTCATATAATATGTGGGTATAAGCATAATTTTGTATTTATTTATTTATTTTCTCATGTTTATGTAGTGTATACTGGAGACCCTTTGAGAGCTGTATGCAACGAAACTTCATTTTAACGTATGCCAATTAGTGTACATTCAAAGTGACAATTAAGTTATTCTAAGTCTAAGTCATTAAGGTCTACAAGTTCATCTGAGTCCCACCAAGAGGAGAATCAGGCAATATGCTGAACCTGCTTTTCAGGTTTAACTCAAGGTTGCAATATCCCTAAGTTCAATTAGGTTTTGCAGAATCAGGTGTACAGCTGCATTTGAGAAGCCAACAGGGAGAATTTGACTGACAGACTCTCTGCTACAGAAAAATAGAGCAAGAAGAACAGGTTGTGGGAAGCTGAGCAAGTCAAAGATGCTTATGTTTGGAGGCAACATAAATAGCCTGCACAGTTCCCCTGGTAGGACCAAGAAGATAAAGAATCCATAAGAAGGTCCATGAGGCCAGATTATCAGAGCCAGTTGGCAATGGCAGTGAAGATCTATGAAGATCTTTAAAAGATTAGGGAATATTCCCCTGAAGAATTTGTCTGTTTTTCTGATTCAGATGAAATGTAAAAGTCTAAGTCTGTTAATGCAGAGCTTGCATGCTTTCAGAAGACGTTAATAAAGCAGCCTAATAAAGAAGAGAGAGAGTTCTGGGCATTTTATCTGATACAATAAATATTTTGCCTTTGCCCTACTGAATTGTCCAGAAAGAGAAATCTGGTATACTCGTAGATTGAATTAAATTATATAATATATAATATTTAATTATGTCTAATTTTAAGAAAATGAAACTATAGAGATGGAAAGCAAAGCTGCAAGATCAAGGGGAATTTATGCATGCGGGGCCATCAAGAATAATGGATGGTTGGTTTGTTTTCAGCTGGAAAATCATGAAAGAAGTATAACTATGTCTTTTGGACCATAACAGACAAGACATAGCTAGGGAAGTATTGCTCTCATTCCAAGAGTTACGGGTGAGGCTGCAGTTGACCAAATATGTTCAAAATCAACAGAGTGAAACTCAAAGATGGTTGCTTTCCTATTTCACTCAATTCCTTTGCTTCTTCTGAAGTGCCAGGAAATGTCACAATTTAAGGAATTGAAGCGTGAAACAGGGATAGGTCCTGAAAAGGCTGGTATGATTCTTGCCTTTTCTCGCTCTATGTTACATTGACTACTGTAATGCACTTCACTTGGGTTTACCCTTGACCAAAGAGTCCAGAAGTTGCAATTGGTGCAAAAGTAACAGTTTTTCAGTACAAGGTACAAGAATCATTTAATATAATACTTGACTTGGTTTTCCTACTCCTACTCTCAGAAGTAAAATATGTAAGTACACATTAATTTCACCATTCCTAGCTTTAATATTCCATTTTAATATTAACTGGTTTTGGTTTCTGCTGTTTCTAAAAATGTTGCTAACAGCTTTTTGAGTACTTGCTAAATGAAGCAAAGGAATGAATGACCAAGATCTTCCTAATCAGCTCTTAGAAGAAGCCAGTTAATAAACTCTCTAAATTCCAACTTTGTAAAAAGGATTGCAGTTGTCAAATCTTGGCTATTCCATACTTATTCAGTTGGATTGGGACATCTGGCTTTTAACCAGAGAATTACAAGAAGTGTTTGGTTCATGTGGTGCAGTTTCCTTGGCTTTGCTTTTCATAGCAAACTTTGATCCCTAGAGAGGAGCACAGAAGGCTGAAATGGGAAGCAAAATTAGTAGAAATCTGAGCCAGTTTGATGAGAAGTATGGTGTCTGCTCAAAGAACAAACCTTGGTTTAATTTGTTTTGCAGATACACAGTAACCAACGTAGGTGTTTCTAACATTTTCAGGCCACAGAACGTATTAGAAAAAAAATGCTTGACTGATGCACGTTGATTGATGAGGAGTCATGAACATAAATGTCTCCAAGGGGTTGGATCATGCTTTGGATCTTCTTGCCAGGCACTCATAGGAAGTCAAGATGATGGTTATGACCAGGGGTGAAATGCTCCTGGTTCAGACTGGATCGCCTGATCCAGTAGTGATGGAGGCAGGTGGTTCGGAGAACTGGTAGCAAAAATCCCTGCCCCCTCCCCAATGCCCAGCTGAGCCGCACAATCATCAGAGGCTTTTTTTTTTTTTTTTTTTACTTTTAAAAGCATTTTTTCTACAACCTCTTCCATGGAAAAAATGCTTTTAAAAGTAAAAAAAAAAAAGCCTCTGATGATCATGCAGCTCAGCTGGGATCGTCAAAGGCTTTTAAAAGAAAAAAAAAACCCTTTTTTTCTTTTAAATGCCTCTGACGATCCCAGCTGAGTTGCCTGATCAGCAGAGGCTTTTTTAAAAACTCAGCTGGGATCATCAGAGGCATTTTAAAAGCCTCTGACGATCCCAGCTGAGTTGTCTGATCGGAAGAGGCATTTTTAAAAAGCCTCTGCCAATCAGGCAACTCAGCTGGGATCGTCAGAGCCTTTTGAAAGCATTTTTTTTTTTGCTTTTTTCTTTTTCTTTTTTGAAAGCTCTTCTCCGAAGAGGTTGTAGAAAAAATTGTTTTAAAAGTAAAAAAAAAAAAAAAGGCCACGCCCACCCAGTCACATTACCCCCCCCAAGCCACGCCCACAGAACCGGTAGTAACAAATTTTAGATTTCACCATTGGATATGACTGCATGGATGAAGCTCCATTTCCTTTGTATGTGTGCCTATATCACTTGGGTTAAAAATTGGTGGGTCTTTGACAGGAGTGATTGCAACCACCAACCTATCTTTCTGATGCAAAGGTGCTTTTTAAAGAGGCAACCAGACTTCCTGGTTTTTCTCTGAAGATGTTTCACTTCTCATCCAAGAAGCTTCTTCAGATCTGGCTGGATGGTGGGGAATGGAGCTGAAGAAGCTTCTTGGATGATTAGCTAAACATCTTCAAAGAAAAACCAGAAAGTCCGGTTGTCTCTTGAAGAAGCATCTTTGGGACAACCATGACCTGGACGACTGAGAATCTCCATAGACATCCATCTTTCTGACTATCCCCCCCCCCCCCCCACAGTTATCTTGGGAAATGATAGGTTACAAAATAGGAAGTTCTGCCAACAGAAATCCATCAGAGAAGATAAGGGCCTGGCCTTCTATGGTAGAAGTTTTTTACTTTACCTTATAGTAAAGAACTTTACAGTTTGGATACATCTTAAGGATTGGCATTTTCTCTTGTCCTTCTACTCACAACTCTGCTATGCCACAACTTCCCCCCCCCTCCAAAGACATTTCTATATACATTTGAGATACAAACTGCACCACAGCATTTCAAGAGGTATATGGTAGATTGAAACATATAACTTATGTTCTGTCCCACATGTATGGGAGGAAATTAAAATATGGTCACTTTGCATATACTAAGAGATGAGTTGGTCTAGTGGTTAAGGCACCAGGCTAGAAACTGATAGACTAATTCTAGTCCTGCCTTAGACATGAAGCTAGCTGGATGATTTGGGGCCAATCATTCACTCTCAGCCCCAGGAAGGAAGCAAGGGCACGTCCAAAATCTTGCCAAGAAAAGTGCAGGAAGTTGTCCAGGCAGTCGCCAGGAATCAAGACTGACTCAAAGGAACCAAAATAATTAAATACAATAAAAATACAGTTGATTTAAGCATGTAGCTCCATTCTGGCTCACATAATATGTGGGGAAAGTAACAATATGGTTACTTTGCATTGACTAAAGGAACAATGGATACAAATAATAAGGAAGCAATTTTTTACACATCGGGAAGAATTTCCTAATGCTAAAAGCCGTCCAACAATTGAAGAGATGGTTTCAGGAAGTGGGGGACTCTTTTTTTTGGAGGCATTGAAATCAAAATAGGATCGCCATCTGTTGGGGATACTGTAGTTGGAGATTCCTGCTCTGGCTAGAAGGTTGAACCAGATTATCTCCACAATCCTTTCCAGTCCGTACATTCTTCCAGAGATCCTGATAGCATTCACTCTGATGATGTTCAGGAAGCTATTAAAGAATTGGCTTTTCTCTCAGGCTCAGGAAAATTGAGTCCCTATTGGTTATATGCAGTGGTGGGATGCTGCTGGTTTGGACCAGTTCGGGCAAACCGGTAGTTCTGATTATCAGATGGCCCCGCCCACCTGCCCCTGCCCTATCCTGTCCTATATTTCCTTCTTTCTGGCTCAGCTGATTCATGCGGCACAGCTGATTTCCGCGCCTGCGCTATTCTACTTATCGGGGCTGCCTTAGAAGGTAAGCAACTGAGCTTCAAATTGTTGTATTTTGAGCGCTGCATGCAAGCGTGTTAGGCCCGTGCGCTTGAAAAGCCCATGTGCATGCGCAAAGCGCACGCTCACAGAACCGGTTGTTAAACTGGTTGCAGCCCACGACTGGTTATATGTTGTTTTTAGGGCCATTCATGATTTTCTGTGTGTGTGTGTTTTGTACTTTATTTTAAACATTTAATTATAAACCTCCCAAAGTAATTTGGAATTGGGTGGCCTGTAAATTGGACACAAAAATAACACAATTTCACTGATTCTACAGTTATGTGAATCCACACACACTCCATACTTGAAGAAGACACAGAGCATTTGACAAGGGTCTTGTGTGAAAGATATATACACAACAACTGTTGGCCATCTTTCCAACCCCCATCTCAAATGTCATTCAAATGTGGGGTGACAGTCAACTGGATTGAACTGGATATTCTGAATCCTTACTGATAAGACCAGCTGGTACTATTTAAAACCAAGAAACACTATGAATAGAAACTATAGCTTAATCTATACTAAAAGGAGTGTGAGTTAAAAGTGTGGTAACTAAAGGATCACCTTCTGAAAGATTGTGCAGCTAAAGAAATACACACACACACACACACACACACACACACACACATATGTTTTTTTCTTCTAGCCAGGTTTTCCCTACATAACCAAGGTTTTTTGTAGCTCCAGCTCAGTAGAATCACATATACTCGGTTCTGGGCTTTTTTTCCTTTCTAACAGCTAGCAAGCTCTAACTGCTAGGTGGGAGACCTAAATAGATCCATTTCTAGCTCGTTTGCTTTCATCAGTAGGCCACACCCATATCTTATGTATCCTCCCTGTAAAGGTACAGTATCAATTTTCTTACTTCTTTGTAGGGTTTATGTGTCATAAACCCTACAAAGAAGTAAGAAAATTGATACTGTACCTTTACAGGGAGGATACATAAGATATGGGTGTGGCCTACTGATGAAAGCAAACGAGCTAGAAATGGATCTATTTAGGTCTCCCACCTAGCAGTTAGAGCTTGCTAGCTGTTAGAAAGGAAAAAAGCCCAGAACCGAGTAGATGTGATTCTACTGAGCTGGAGCTACAAAAAACCTTGGTTACGTAGGGAAAACCTGGCTAGAAGAAAAAAACACACATAAACCCAACGAAGAAGTAAGAATATATATATATATATATATATATATATATATATATATATATATATATATATATATATATATATCCTGTATGCATTGCTTTATTTAATATAACAGGCTTGGGATAATAGGAACTAGACTCCAATTAGTAAGGAAAATACTGAAAGGCTAACAGGGAGGCCTTACTGTAAGGTTGGAGGACAGGGCTCGGAATTCAATTAATGGAAAAGGTTGAGATAACTAGGAAAATAGGTCACCCTGCTAGTGATTGAAAGAAAGTCATGACATGGTTCTTCCATGCTCTTGAGATTTCTGTCCTCTCTATAATGAGTTTAATATGAAAGGTTGGGAGGGTTAAGGGCCACACGTTTGCAAATGATTGTCTAAAATTTAGATTAAAAAGACACTTGATTTAAGGGAAATCAAAGGAAAACTTTCTTAACATTTGCCAGAGAGCGCCAAGTTTGCCTTTCAATTTTTATAAAACCCTCATCTGTTCATTTTCAGTAAAAATAAATAAATAGTTAGAAAATTCACTCCTACGGAATGGTTCACACACTCATGCATGTACGTGTGCACCCACTTCTTTGTAAAAGATTAATGCAGAAAGGAAATGTTTAAGATTAATCTAAAACTGTTGGTAAAATCAGAAGCTTGAAAAACACCAGCCATAAAGCCTGAGTTATTTTCCCCTCTGAGAATAAAACAGACCTAAAACACTTCCTCATGGGGAAAATCTATCTCTGTGGTGTTGAAAAAGGCTTGATAGCACATAGTCAGTTAAAACACTTCTAGCTTCCGTACTGCTAATTGGAAAAAAAGATATAAGGATATTATCTATGAAGAAGCCATTTTGTGGCCCAAGAAATGACTGTCATATGGTCTGGAGTGAACAAGTAGCAAAGCATATACCTGTAACTTGTACCTGAATATTAGAGTAAGCCAGCATCTCCTAAAACATCATTCAACACCTGAAGAAGAATATCAGAGATTTTAATGAATTAACAGCAATTCTCTATTGCTTGTGTTATATTGTGTTGTATTGTGTTGTGTTGTGTTGTGTTGTGTTGTGTTCTGGCCTGGCCTGGCCTGGCCTGGCCTGGTCTACCATTATAACATTATCACATGCAGTGGGTTCTCTGGAGTTAACATGCCTCATACTATGCCCATTTATATTTTCATTTATTTATATGTTTGTATGTAAAAATTCTATTCTATTCTATTCTATTCTATTCTATTCTATTCTATTCTATTCTATTCTATTCTATTCTATTCTATTCTATTCCAGGGGCCAAACCTTATCTCTGAACTTACCGTAATTTATCCCCAATATACTCTTTTGAGGACAAAATGGATAAGGGAGAGCATGACCATGGAAATTATTTTTTTCGCACCCAAAGTAAAAGTACCAACATAAAACAATTACTAAATTAAAAAATATTGATTTTCACAAACCAGTTGGTTTTACAGCTGCAAAGAGATTTAAAATCTGATCTCCCCAGTTCCAGTTGCCCATCATATTTGCTTTTGTCAGCCAAGCATCTCAATCAAACTCAGAATTTATAGAAGAAGTTGGAACATTATTGGAGATAGACCTGTTTTGCTATTGCTCTTTTTTCCTCGCTAAAGAACCAATTCTTCCCCTGCCCTATCATGTTATCATTTCACGCCATGTTTTCACCCTTTCATTTGAATATCAGCACAGTCCTTGAGAGGGGGCTCTATGGCACACCCTGCCAGGGGAACAGCTGCTTCATCACTCGTAACTCACAGCATTTTAAACAAGTAACTTGTGCTTTACCCTGCCATTTAAAATGTCACATCCTTAAACATAATCCAAGTGATTAACAATTATTCCTTGGGTGAACCTTTCTCTTATTCTTTTAAACTTTATTAGAAGAAATATTCCATCCTACACAATAAACCAGAGAATAATGAATGCAGAACAGAGCTCCCTTAATTGGATTTTATGTTGCATATAAAGCTAGGTGGGATCTTCATGAATTCTTTAAAATAATAATAGAAGTAGATTCTCGGCGCAAAAAAATAACATATTTATTATGGAGCTGCAATTATTCTACAGAATTTACAATGTATTATCATATTTGAGTTTAGGGAGCAAGTAAAACCTCCAAACAATCATAGAATATATAATTTCCTATGAGTCAACCCATGTATAAGTTGCCTTTACTTGAGTGGGCTGTCATTGGTCAAATACCTAGGACAAAATGTTCAAAATGTTGCTTTTGCTTGCTTTGCTTTGCTTTTTTTAATTTATATGCTGCCCTTCTCCAGAGACTCAGGGCGGCTTACAATGCGTTAAGCAATAGCCTTCATACTTTTGTATATTTATACAAAGTCAGCTTATTCCCCCCACAATCTGGGTCCTCATTTTACCTACCTTTGAAAGGATGGAAGACTAAGTCAACCTTGAGCCTGGTGAGATTTGAACTTGCAGTAATTGCAAGCAGCAGATGTTAATAACAGTGCTTTAGTCCACTGTACTATCAGGCTATGTTAGATTAGGGTTCCTCAATTTTTGCAAGTTTAAGATGTGTGGGCTTCTACTCTCTGCTCTCTTGAGAAAGGTCTAATCCAGGGGTGGGTTCTACTTACCTTTACTACTGGTTCGCAACGGGATGGCCCACACACGATCGCTTCGTGTGCGCGCCTTGCTTCTGTGCATGGATCACCAATGATGACATCCAGGGTGGTGGACGGGGCCTCCCACCGGCTTTACTACGGTTCTTGCGAACTGGTCCAAACCGGGGACAACCCACCACTGGTCTTGTCACTGTTTGTACAGATTTTTCAGTGGGCAGAAGTACCACAGGCATAGATTTAACAATCTTTCTTTCTCTTCTGATTGGAGAAGTGAAGCCAGACTGAGATAGCTTCTTTATTCAAAATTGCTGGCTATTCCTAAAACAAGTATGATTGTAACTGTTAACAAAAAATTTGCATGGAAAATAAAGCAACTCTGTAGTGAGCTGAGGTATAAATATTTTAAAAAGCCATTTACTCTTGCATCTATTTTCCTTCAAGATTGGTTGATTCAAGGTTGATTCCTCTGTTGCATTTAATCCACATAACCAGTGGTGGGATTCAAATTTTTTTACTACTGGTTCTGTGGGCATGGCTTGGTGGGCGTGGCAGGGGAAGGATACTGTAAAATCTCCATTCCCACCCCACTCCAGGGGAAGGTTACTGCAAAATCCCCATTTCCTCCTGATCAGCTGGGACTCGGGAGGCAGAGAATAGATGGCTACGGGGCCAGTCAGAGGTGGTATTTACCGGTTCTCTGAACTACTCAAAATTTCCGCTACCATTTCTCCAGAACTGGTCAGAACCTGCTGAATACCACCTCTGCGCATAACTAACTATTAAAGTGGGCTAAACTAAGAAAGTTTGCTCACGATCCCTGAGTGAAGTTTAAGTCTGAAGAGGAAACCCTTTCCTGCCTCAGGGCTCTCTACCCTTATGCCCTTGGCAAAGCAAACTGGCTCTCAAATCTTAAATGATTTAAATATCAGTTACATGTATCTTTAGAAAAATGTTCCATTTCCCTAAGATTTGGATAATGTCTAATAACAATCTGAATTTTTGCAGCTTATATCCGGTTGTTCCAAATAACATTATGTGCCTTTTGAATAGGAATGCTACTAGCCATTTATAATAAAAACAATAATGCATAGAACTGACTGAGGTGTGCTTCTATTAATTAGAAGAAGGTATTTCCCAAAATTCAAGGCTAGTTTTTGAAGACCTGATTAGAAGAGAAAGTCCACTGTAACATATGAATTTACCTGTGAGGTATTTTCATAATGTATTTGTTTCAGATCATAAAACCATAATTATATTAAAGAAAATACAGTAGCAATTATATAAAATAAATAAAATTCCTTTTGAGGAAACTTTCTAGCACAGTATTTATTTAAGAAAAAAAGAAAACGTCTTACTCAAATATTTTTGAACTCTTTCAAAAGTGAAAAAGAAGTGGAAGTTGAGTGTTCTTGTTCTGATAACTCCCAACTCTGTTCCTAATATTTAGAGGATTCTCAAGGAAGTGGTATGTAATATCTGTCAAAGAAAGGGTCAGCCTTTGCACATTTAACTAGTCACCAAAATGTCCCTTTAAGACTTGGGAATTCGATTTATATATTTAATTAATATTAATAATACTGCATTTAATATTTGTTTTGAGCCTAGATCTCAGAAAAATAAGTATGAATTTGGGTTCTGTGAAATTATGATACAAAATGAAACCTTTATGTCCATATCATTTTGCTTTATTCTCTGATGCAACTGGGTGCCCACCGTAGGATTAGCTTCCTTCTGGATGGAAGTCAAACCTGCACAATTCTATACCAAATAGACATTTCTGGAAGTAAAGAAAGAAGGTTCATCTCATCCCTTCCAATTGGCTGGTGGACAATGTCTATATAACCTGCAAATGTGAAATCATGCCTATAAGACAAGAGAGCTGCTAATGAAAAGAAATGAAATACAGAGCCAATTTGGTCTAGTGGTTAAAGCAGCAAGCTAGAAAGCAAGAGACGATGAGTTAAAATCCCTTCTTAGCCATGAAAAGCAGCTGGAGGACCATGGCCCACATCTTACAGAGTTGTTGTGGTGGTGGGGAAAATAGGAAGAGCAAGGTGTGTTGGATACATTCATTGCCTTGAGTTATTTGCAAAAATAATAGAGGTGGGATATAAACAAGTAAATAAAATTAGTTTGTCTGGGACAGATAAAAGCTGGTTTGTAAGCATGTTGGGAGGGGAAGCGGTCAAAAGAGATGAGAGTTTGATCTTGTATATCCAAAATCTCTTCTGGTAATTCCTAAGGGCTATTGGTTCCTCTATCCTATTTTCAGGGGTGGGCTTCAAAAATTTTAGCAAAGGATTCTCTGCCCGGTTGCTGGGTGGGCATGGCCATGGTGGGCGTGGCCTAGTCAGCCTCCTGCACCTTGGTGGGGGTCGTTTTTGCCCTCCCCGGGCTCCAGAGGTTTTCCTCAAGCCTCTGGGAGGGCAGAAACAGCTTCCCCAAACTCTGGAGTCCCTCTGGAGGCTGGACACGGGCCCATTTCCAGCCTTCCCGAACTTCCAGTAGGCCCGTTTTTCACCCTACCTGAGCCTCCGCACACGCCCTGCATTTACCAAAACGGGCCACGTGGGGACTCCTGGGAGCAGTGGGGCAAGGTAGGCAGGGCCAGTCAGGAGTGGGATTTGAGGGTTCTCCAAACTGCACAGAATCTTACCTAGAGGTTCTCCCGAACCACTGTGAACCCCCAGCAGCCCACCCCTTCCTATTTTCCTCTTTCCAACATTTTTTTTTATTGAAAAAGTTTTCAAATACAAGTTTTTCCCCCTTTCCCCCCCCCTCTTCCCTAACCCCCCTCACCACCCATTCCCCCCTGTGACTTCTTCACATCCATAAGCTATTTCATAACTAATTACATAATATTTTACCTTTCCCTTACTCCCTCCTCAAAATACTGACCCTTAGCATAATATTCTTATAACTCCCATTTTTGCGATAATCTGCCCTTTTTCTCCTCCCCTAAACTTATAGTGTATTATTACAACAATTTAACATTTAATCTTTTATATATATTAATATAACATTTTAAAGCGGCCTTCTCCCTACATCCAAATTTAACATTTATTCAGTTCTATCCAATTCCTCCACTCCCCTAAATATATGACTTAAAAATCCTTTTTCTTAAACTAATCAATCAGTAAACTAACCTATTTCAACCCAAATTCCTACAAAATCATGCATTACAATTCTAAATATAATCCACTGCCCACTCTACTAAAATATACACATATCTATATATGCATTCCATTTTGTAAAAAGAAAAAAGACAATAACTTTAAATTTATAATCCATATAATATCTTCTTTGATGTCTTTCCACTGGATTGTTAAATCCATCATCCATAATAGGGTAAAATAACATGCTGGTGCAACAGTTTGTTGAAAATCTTCAATCATCTTCTGCCCCCATCAGTAGTAGATATCCTCATATATATATAAAAGTAAAAACAACCACCCGAGTGACATTATAATTATATCCATATAGTTGTAATTGTGGTATTCATCAGGATTGTTAATTCCCATCATCCTAATGGGTAACATCCAGATCTTCTGCATGCCCCAGCGTGACTCTCTTGCCTTGTAACTCAAAATAATTATAATATATTTACCAGTAAAAGAAATCCAAAATAGATAATTCAAATCCAACAATGTAAGGCTCTTTTCACATCCCAAAATCACGGCATTGCAGAGATCTGCCACTATCCTCAAGATAGTATTAAACAATTGTTTGCCTCCACTATCTTTTCACATATTCATTCATTTTTTAAAGTCCCTGGCTTCACTGTTGCTTGGTTTAGAAACTGCTATTTCTATGAGATCTATTTCTTTTCTTTTTCTTTTGCGGGTTGAATTTCCATCCTCGTTTCCTTCCTACCAATTGTGTGTCGGCTGATCGATTTTCATTCTGCTTTATGAGTTGATCTTGTTTCATCTCGTCTTTCTTCTCCCTCACTTGTATATCAACTGGTTGATTTACGCACTTGTCTGTAACTTGATGGTTCATCACATTGGAGTCGGATGACACTGCTCTCATATTTATAGACAGTCCAGCTGGGGTATCCAGGGAGTCCAAAGACAATTTATCTACCACAGCCTCTGTAATTTAATATTTTCCTTTTGTTTCCAACTCCTTTTGCTTGTCCTGTATTGTGCCTAAAGATATTAAATTCATTTTTAAAAAATTTTGATAAAATTCTTCCGCTTTTTCAACAGTGTTCAGTTGGTATCTTACTCCTTGGTGTCTCAATATTAAACCAACTGGGACATCCCACCTAAATAGGATATTTCTTTTTTTTAACTCAGTCACTAGAAAGCCAAATTTCTTCCTCTCCATTAGCATCTTAGGTGGGAGCTCCTTAAAAATCCAAATCTTTCTTCCATGAAATTGCAAAGTAGAATTAAAAGAGTTCTGCACAATATTATTCCTAATTTCTTTATCTGTAAAATAAATCACCACATCTCTGGGCAATTGCCTTTGCTTTGCCAACCAGGAGTTTATTCTATAAATTCTGTCAATCCTGCAAAACACTTCATCAGGTTGAGCCTTTAAAATCCCAGCCAGAATTTCAGAAGATATTCCTCTATCCTATTTTCAGGGGTGGGCTTCAAAAATTTTAGCAAAGGATTCTCTGCCCGGTTGCTGGGTGGGCATGGCCATGGTGGGCGTGGCCTAGTCAGCCTCCTGCACCTTGGTGGGGGTCGTTTTTGCCCTCCCCGGGCTCCAGAGGTTTTCCTCAAGCCTCTGGGAGGGCAGAAACAGCTTCCCCAAACTCCGGAGTCCCTCTGGAGGCTGGACACGGGCCCATTTCCAGCCTTCCCGAACTTCCAGTAGGCCCGTTTTTCACCCTACCTGAGCCTCCGCACACGCCCTGCATTTACCAAAACGGGCCACGTGGGGACTCCTGGGAGCAGTGGGGCAAGGTAGGCAGGGCCAGTCAGGAGTGGGATTTGAGGGTTCTCCAAACTGCACAGAATCTTACCTAGAGGTTCTCCCGAACCACTGTGAACCCCCAGCAGCCCACCCCTTCCTATTTTCCTCTTTCCAACATTTGAGAGCTGCTCATTGCACAATCTTGGGAAGGGTTTCTGAGATTTGGTCTCTCCTGTTCTGGGCTTATTTCTCAGCTCTTGGAGGGGAAGATCCAAATTGTTGCATCCTCACTCCTGTCGCATCCTTCCAGAACCTATAGGAACGCATGCTACATTTTTCACTTTAAAACCTCTTATTTCTGACATAAGTCTTGCCTTGCAGTCAAGTGTCCTTATAAGATAGGATGATGAATACACACCTTTAGCAATCCTAAAGCAAAAAGTTTGATTCTGCTGCTTTTGCTATAAAAGTGGACATACAAAAAATATGGATCTGTCTACTTAGGGAATTTATCAAATGACTGAAATATAATTTATAGGGATTCAGATTCCATTAAATAAGCTGAACATGTACAAAATGAGCCAGGCTATTCAGGTTGGAAACTCATGATTTAAATATATATAAACACATTTTAAATCCCATCAAACCAGGAGTCTGGGAGATTAATGTTGAACAACCGGTTTGTAAGGCAATATAAATAAATGTATTTAAAACCCATGTTTTTATGACATTGCCGGGTCTGACATTTGAGTGAATAAACCGAACAATCACTTTTTTTGCCTTTGCAATTTCTCTACTGGCATTTTTCAAATGAATATTAAAAGCAAAGACTTGGTGACAAAGAAGTTGCAGCTGAAGAGACGGCTCAAGTACAGAAACAACATTATGGATTTTAAGATTTTTCCTTGTGAACACTTGCAGTGACATTTGCACTGGATCTTTTTTTTTTAAAAAAAAATGCACTGAAAATGCATTGAAGGGTAAATAGATTTGATTCTTTGTATTTTATGGATGTTGCCATTGTGAGACGAATGAGACTGTTCTTAAATAGATTTGGCCTAAAGTATTACATACCGGTATGTATTAATTTAATTCAGATACAGGTAGTCCTCAACTTACAACGATTCATTTAGCAATCGTTCAAAGTTACGACAGCACTGAAAAAAGTGACTTACAACCAGTCCTTGTATTTAACAACCATTGCCGATCCTCACTGTTGTATGATAAAAAAATTGGGTATTTGGCAACTGGCATGTATTTATGAGGGCAGTGACTCAAGGTCATGTGATTCATTTAACTGCAGTGTTGCAGTTGTTTTTCATATGTGTGCCTAGTAAAGGGGTGTCAAACTAGATTTCTTTGAGGGCTGGATCAGTATTGTAGTTCTCCTCCACAGGCCAGCTGGGGGGTAAGGGGGAGACGAGACAGATGCCTCCTGCAGCACCCTGCCACAGGGGTGAAATTTAGCAGGTTCTAACAGGTTCTGGAGAACCGGTAGCGGTAATTTTGAGTACCACCTCTGGTTGGTCCCAGAGTGGGGTGGGAATGGAGATTTTGCAGTATTGTTCCCCTGCCACGCCCACCAAGCCATACCACGCCCACCAAGCCATGGCCACAGAACCAGTAATAAAAAAAATTGGATTTCACCACTGCCCTGCCGGCCATAACAGGGCACGGGAGGGGGGGGCGCATGATGCCCCCCGTGCCCAGTTCTCGGCCTGCGTGGTCTCCTGCAGCATTTTGCTGGCCAAAACAGGTTGCCAGAGGCACCTCAGGCTGATCCTTTGCTATTTCCAGGCCGGCCCCACAGGCCAGATTTAAGCACCCCAAGAGCTGGATGTGGCCCACGGGCCTTGAGTTTGACACCCCTGGCCTAGTACATAGCTTGCAATAGTGGATGCACCCTAATGCCACCAAATGTATGGTCCTGTAATTCTCATTATCCCTAGCCAAGGGCAAATTGTGATCATACATCACGAGCCCACCAAGATGAGAAAGGCTATGATATAACAATCACTAATACCCAACTTTCATTAAATTTAATAGAAATAAATATAAAGAGTAAAGGATGTTTCTCAAAAGAGACCAAGGGGGGGGGGAGAGAGATTTCATGGTGTCACGATACAAATTTCATCAAGGCAGACTTCACCTTTGTGTCCAGCACAGTTTTGTTTACATGAAAATATAAATAAATAAACATTGGCCTTTGAACATCAAAGGAGAAAGAAGCAAAACATCCTTTTAATACAGATGCTAGACTCATGCTTTGATAAAAAAAAAAAATCATTGTTACATGAAGTGCCCAGTATAAAACACAGAATGAGTTATAGACCTTCTCAATGAATGCAGTGAACCAGATGAAAGGGTAAGAATCTCAGCTATACTCACATCAAAATAAATATTAAATTCGGAGCTTGAATGGCACAATTACCAAAACTACATGAAAGAACTACGCTGTGTTGGATGGAAGCACAACAGGTCAAATTTGATTGCTCCCCCGTTTAAGAAAAACTCCCCAACTTCAGAAAACCATTGTGCCAATGCAGAGGCTGGGTATAACTGTCCCTTACATAATAGTGTAATTTTATTATTTTAACTGTTGGTTTCTATCCTTCCTTTCTTAAGAGCATAAAGTGGAATATGTAGTAGCTCTACCTCTGCTTTTTCCCCAAAAAGACCAACCTGGGTAGTGGTGAAATCCAAAAATTTTTACTACCGGTTCTGTGGACGTGACTTGGTGGGCATGGCAGGGGAAGGATACTGCAAAATCCTCATTCCCTCCCCACTCCTGGGGGAAGGATATTGCAAAATCTCCATTCCCACCCCACTCTGGGGTCAGCCAGAGGTGGTATTTGCCGGTTCTCCAAACTACTCAAAATTTCCACTACTGGTTCTTTGAACTGCTCAAAATTTCTGCTACCCGTTCTCCAGAACCTGTCAGAATCTGCTGGATTTCACCCCTGAACCTGGGTTAATTTGGACTGATAGAGACTGAAGGGTGATGGCTTTACATATTTCTAGTGAAAGAAAACTTCACCCCTTCTATATAGTTTGTTGCATAGCTAAACTGCTCATCTCCTAAGCTTCCATAAAAATCCTAGCTATTTGTATTAACGTCTGGGTAAGGACTCTTAGATGAGGCAACATTGAACATGAAATGACCCATCTCCTGACTGAAAATGGGAAGATTTTTTAATATGCTTTAGCTGAAAGCACCTCATAGTTTGGCTTTATTCACAAAGAACTGGGGGCAGGGAATAGGATATATAGTTCCATTTTCACACATAAAGGCCAAAACACAAGGACAGAAAGTACTGCTTGCAAGAGCCTCTGAAGTTAATACATTGAGAGTTAATGCCTCAAGAAGAATAATTGTCTATAGGGGGAGTCCTTCCCAAGCACTGAATACTCAACACGTTGTCAAGTTTCCAAAAGATGCCTTAATTAATTCATGAGCCATGATCCAAACTTCAAAGGAAATACAGTCATTTATTAGGAGCAACACTCGGCAATACTCGGATGCAGTTAGGACTGATCCCACATAGATTTACGTTCCCCTATGACCCTGTCTCTCCCCTCCTCTCTGGCCATGTCATAAATCACATTCTCCAATTAACCACTTTGGCTGGCTGTGAAACCTAACACCCTCCTTCTGATTGCGGTCAAGAAGAATGTATGGAATTCACTTCAGTTCTCCCTCCCTCCTGCTCATGGCAAATTGAAAGCTTTGCCAGTTGACATTTGGCTCCCCTCACTTCCCAAGGGTGACCTGCACAAAGCAAAACAATTTGAGTACAGATGCCTGGTGGCGCAGCAGACTAATAGCCTGTTATTAACATTCAGCTGCCTGCAATTACTGCAAGTTCGAATCTCCCCAGGCTCAAGGTTGACTCAGCCTTCCATCCTTTCTAAGGTAGGTAAATTGAGGACCCAGTTTGTGGGGGCAATAAGCTGACTTTGTATAAATATACAAAAGTATGAAGGCTATTGCTTAACGCATTGTAAGCCGCCCTGAGTCTCTGGAGAAGGGCGGCATATAAATCAAATTAAAAAAAAAAAACGGGGTTAGCCCCGTGCTACTGTGAACAGCATTATTATACACAACCTCAGCAAGAGACAGGAGGTCCACCCAATTGGACTGCTGATAGTTCACATAGCACCTCAGGTACTGCTCTACCATGGCATTCAGTCTCTCTGCTCCCCCCTCTCCTTTGGCCTGCATGACGGCCCCTCATTGGGAAGGGTGGCTTGGTCAAATTCCTCCCTCGGCTGCTCTCTGGAACTCCCCAGGGGCTTTGGGAGCCTGGCTTGTTTCCAGTCCAACCTCCACTCCACTCTTCCCAGCTCGCTCAGGGGCTTCCCCTTTTTCCGGGCATTGGGGTGGGGAAACTCGACTTCAGCTGCCTTAGAGATTAACTCCCCCCAATACTCATCTTTTCTTGCTTCCGCCGCTGAAGCAGGCATCTCAGCTTTGATGTCTGAGGGAAGCTGCACTCTGGCTGCAATTAGGCTCTCTTCAGATAGCTTGTCTCCGGCCATGGTTGCCTGATTTTCCCTCCCAGCACCCAAGACATCAGGGAGCTGTTGGAGAGTCCAGGATTCAGGAAACCTGGTAATCTTTACAGATTTTTAAAAGGAGTCCTAACTGTCTGTCAAGTTTCCGAAAGATGCCCTAATTAATTCATGAGCCATGATCCAAACTTCAAAGGAAATACAGTCATTTATTAGGAGCAACATTCCGGCAATACTTGGATGCAGTTAGGACTGATCCCATGTAGATTTACGTTCCCCTATGACCCTGTCTCTCTCCCCTCCTCTCTGGCCATGTCATAAATCACATTCTCCAATTAACCACTTTGGCTGGCTGTGAAACCTAACACCCTCCTTCTGATTGCGGTCACGAAGAATGTATGGAATTCACTTCAGTTCTCCCTCCCTCCTGCTCATGGCAACTTGAAAGCTTTGCAAGTTGACACACGTAAGCATCAGGAGTGGGACTATATTAGCCATGTGACATTGTGGACGTGGTTACAATACAGCTTCTATTCTCTTTTCCACTCATTGACCTTCTTCATGTGTGTCAAATGGAAATAAAATTATTGATTCAATCAATAATCAGAACATGTGTATAAAATGTAACAGAAGCATCTTTATTTACTTTTTGAACTGAGTAATCATTGGCACGTGATCTAACTATTTAATGATGCCCAGTTTGCTGTGATAAAAGAAGGGGAAGCATATGTTTCTACTTCAACCCATCGAGTACCTTCTGCTTGTGGTTTTGAGAGATGAAGCTCGCAAAGGATAACAGTTTCATTCAACTGAAGCAAGTGTACTGCTGTTTTTGAGAAGGTAAGAATTTTGTCTGATGACCATTTGATCAGAATAAATTATCCTAGATGTTTTCTGACTTAATCTTCAAGAGAATATTCTGATCAACAGTCAGCTTTGGAATAAAGCAAATGGGAATCCCTTTTTCTTAAACATTTTAATCATTTTCTTGCATAATTAAATGATTAATTCCATAATTCCTATTTCTTTAGCTTGGTTGTGGTTACCACAATATCGCCCAATCTTTTATAACATGTAAACTGTAAATGCACTTTTTAAAACGTGACTAAAATCATATCAGCATACCCTTGCATACCTACATGCAATTTTATCCTCGCAGCAGCCTCTTCCAATTGATTCAATTAAGAGGTAGCAATAGATCTAGATCACCTCATGATCTTCATGGTTGGGTGGGGATTTCCACAGAGACTTCCACAGTTGTAGTCCAGAACCTCTGCAGTGTATCACATTGATGCAAAAGAAGGAGAATTGCATTGCGACATCAGATTGACTCTGAAAACTCTAAGGAAGTGGTGTAAAGTCTTGATGAATCAATTTTCTTAATACTCTTCAGCATTTGATAGGAATGTTTTCTTTTGGATTTGACTGATCCCCATTTGTGATTTCCATAGACTTTGAGTTTGCATTTGATTTAATTCCCAGAATCAAATCGTGGTGTGAAATTAATGACAGTTGATAAATGTCTGCTCCTAGTCCTTTATTTAAAATGTATGAGGACCCAAGAGTAAAAGTGAGAGATAGTATTTAAGGACATTTAACTAAAGAAATACCAGAGAGTAAAGGGTAAGACAATCTATGTGCTAGCTCAGAAACTGTTTAATTCTTAAATAAATACACTGGTGCCCAGTTTAAGCAGCCTAAATTTCCATCCTCCTAAACATATTCATTCACTTTTATACATTGACAAATGATACCCCGCTGGCTCCTTTAGGCCTTAAAGAGCTTTGCGTGCCCTTTTATTTCATTGTAATTATATCAAAGACTTCATTGCAAACTATTCTAAGATCCTTGTAGTTTCCAAACATCTCAAGCTATAGAAGTGGCAAATAGAAGGTCGTATCATCAAACAAGTTAAGACTTTTAAATATTTAGGAGTGGGTTTTTTTTCAAGGCGTTGGAGCCTGAAATACACATTGGGACTATGTATCTCAAAGGGCACAGAGATCAGCCTCAGCTGTACAAGCTTTCTATTTTAATCAAGACACACAGTTCATTTCAGTCGCTGTTGTAATCTATAGCTAAAGCTCTTTCTCATTTATTGTACGGGTCCCAATTAGGCCTCGGTACCAAATTGGCAATATTAAAGAAAGTTCTTCGTTTCTTGAGCAATATTTTCCAGGTCCCTATCTGTGTCCCAAATAAAGGCGCTTCAGCAAGAAGCTGGAATCGCTACAGCTCAAGAAGCTGACCTCTGGATTATTATCTTTCATTTTTGGTTGCAATTATTACATAGCTGATCTGTCCCCTTTAATTATAGGAGATAATTTTGATTCCTCTTAGAAAACAACAACAATCAGTTTCTAATAATTTAAGTTAGTCAGTTACCGGAACAAAAGCACTGTTTTGGAATTCAGAACAGCCTCATCCTGGACCATTGAAATGCTCTTCCCATCGAAGCATTGAAAATAAAATATAGGAACATCCTGTCAGGGTTCCAAGTAATAGATCCATTGTAGACAAAAACTCTGAAGGGCCCCTTGGTTTTCACCTAATTAAAAATAAACACTTTTTCCCCTCAATCCCAAACGATCAGTCACATGGCCCAATCAAAGCAGCATCCGGTGGTCTGGTGACATCACTCCTCCTTCCTCTGGCCAGGTCTGAGAACGTCCTTGGTTCCCAGGAGAAAGTATTTTATTTTGACTACACAACCCCAGCTATCTCTAATCCGCCCTCCCTATCCCTTGCTCCAGTGTGGCAACACCGAAGCTCCAAGATGGCTTCAGTTTCAGTGTTGACACTCCACTCCCACTTTTGCGAAATGATGGTGTCCCTGCGATGCAGACTTGATAGACATTCACAGCTAGTTCTAAAAGGACACTCATTTGCAGATGATTTCTTTCTCCTTTCTAAATTTCTGAGGCATTCTGGCTTATTTTATGTACATTATTTATTGGATAGCAAAGACAATTCTGTATCCTTAAAGTTGCCAAGTTCTGTTTCACTGCATGTAAATTCCTCTCACCATCACTAACAATTATGTTATATGTTCCTTCTACACATTTTAAAAAGCTGTTCATCTTGGGGAGCATCAACACATCTTTTGAATCCACCAAATTATATGCCATGTAAAAGATGACTTCATATTGCCTGCCCTGAATGTTTCTAATGATCATATGCATTAAAATCGCTGAATCCTTCCTAGTGTTATCTACCAAGCCAGAGGTGCGCAATCTATTTTCAGCAAAGGGCCACCCTTGGACTTTCAAAGTCCTGTTCCAAAAAATAGTCAATACGACAAGATGGAACCTAAGCTTGATTTCATTTTCATTTTCCTTGCAATTAAATAGTTATTATGTTTCCTCTCCAATCATACATTTTATAATTTACCTTCCTATTACACTACAGTAATAGAAAAGTATGGTAACTTAAAACAATTTTTAGGAGTTTCAGAGTTGTGCTTAAATTATACTTATATACAGTCCCATATCTCAGCTGTGCACTGATGTAATAGGTACCTAAGCAAAGTACAACTTCTATAACCTTCACAGTTGTGAAGGTCATGAGATATTCGGCAGCTGTGAATTATGGGGCAATCCAGCTTATTTCCATCCATCCCTCCTTGGGAAATGCTAGATAAAAGCAGTAAAGGTTTCTGAAGAATTAGATAGGAAATGAAGCAATTATCCCAACCAATTTAGAGGTTTGTACATGGAGTCCAATCAGAGCTGGCATTGACTTACTCCTTTCATTGGAATTTGACTTTAGCCTGTTCCTTTCCATTATTTTGTCCTGAATACCTTGGTTCAATTTACCTCACACTGTTGACAAGAATCTGAGGTAATTTGTCAGCTAGCCACAAAGCCATTTTCTTGCTTTGTATATGCATGACAATCAAATCTATTTTTAAGGCATTGCTTTTAGAGCTCATTCCAGACATAAGGGGACATACGAGTGATGTCAACTTCTTCCTTTACCACTTCAAAATAGCCCAGATTCGTTTAGTTGAATGAGTTTAATGTAGATGCTGGGTGAGTGATTTGTAATGTTTATAAGGGGGCGTTTCTATAGTCACTGACCTGTCTTCAGGTGCTCTATAATCCAAGCAAAGGAACAATGTGCCACACTGAAATAGAGAAGTTATTTCATGCCAACAGAAGACCTACCATACAGTCTTGGCTCAACCAACAGAATTTAACATTTTAAAAAGCTGACAACTGTACAGAAACCAAACTCACAATATCAGGAGCTGATTCTCTGTCACTCAGTCCTAATAGTAAAAACACAGATAACAGCTACAGACTTTGCTTTGTCTCTTAGAAGCCATCAGGGCTGGTATCTACTCTGGCATCTTGGGACCAGCTACTAAGATCTTACTACCTGACCTTGAGCTTTTGCTAATGGTTTCCCTGAGCTGCCTTAATGTTTATCTTCTCAGCTCTAAGCCGATCTCAGCCATTGTGCCTAGCTCAGGGCTGTCAAATTCGCAGGCCGTGGGCCAGATGCATCACGCGCTGGCCATGCCCACACCCGGTTTAGCGAAGGGGAAAAAGTTGTGATACGTAACGTGATGCCACCTTGATGACATGAGTTTGACATCCCTAGCCTAACTGCTAAGACTAGTTTCTCATAAGATTCCCAATAAGACAATGCTAGAGATTAAAATGATGGCATGATTCCAGATCAGGTGTTATTTTGGAGCATACCTGTCCACTACCAGGTAAGGTGCTGGAGTGACCCATAGGAGAGAGAGTCCAGTAAGTCCCCTCCTAAGAAAGTCAGTAACAATCAAGATTTCATCTATATAATTCTCTCTTTGTTGGGGGATATTAACTAGTAGATCTGAGTTGTTTTATGTTACCCCCCCCTCCCCATTTCTTCTTCTCTGTTCAGCATCATTACAGGTGGGTTGCCAGTGACAGCCTTGCTAATTAAAATCTTGGCACAGCATATCAAATAGGGAGCTCTCTGGTAAGGTTAGGAAAATGCAGCAATTGGGGAAAAAATTAATCTGATTTAGCCTGAACAATGGATCAAAGAGAGCTTTCAAGAAAAACAAAGCAAAGAAGAAGGAGATGCGCCTGCTGGAGACCAGGTTAAAATGTACTAGCTGCTCTCTGATCTATTTATCAGAAAAGTGCCCTTGCAAAAAAAAAAAAAAAAGTGTCAGCCCAATTAAAAAGGATGTGTCTGGCTCGTCCCTCTCCCAAGCCGTTTGACCCGCTTTGCATTTAAAGCTGCAGAGTCCTTATAGAGAAATTGCCTGCCTCTTTGAACCTCAGTTCTGTTATCCCTGTTTTTTTTTTTTTTTTTTTTTGCTAACGTGATGAATCCCTTCTAACGTTTTAGCCAGAGAAACCAATTTAAATATGGTGGGTGCATAATGAAATTCAGGATTATTCCACCGATGACCCCAGCATTCCACTTGTTCACCATCACATCTTCCCTTGGGGGCGGGGGGTGTCTTGTTTCTGGAGAAGCATGACTCTTTTGTATCAGGCTACAAAGACAAAATCCATGATGGAGTAGCTACCCAACAGCCTGGTGACAATCTAGGCAGAGCTCCAATCAAGCCAAGGATCCTTCGGTATTTATTCTTGTTATTAATATTTTGATCATTCATTTGCAGTTAACGCAAATTGTGTGGTCTTTTAAGAAAACCTGGCTTCTTCCATTGATTTTGTTTGTCAGAAGCCAGTTGGGAAGGTCACAAAAAGTGATCACATGATCCCAGGACATACTCCAGTTGCCAAGCATCCAAATTTTGATCACGTGGCCATGGGGTTTCTGCAACAGTTGTAAGTGTGAAAGCTGGTCATAAGTCTTTTTTTTTTCCAGTACCATTCAGAGGTGGGTTTCAACAGGTTCTGACCAGTTCTGGAAAACTGGTAGCGGAAATTTTGAGTAGTTCAGAGAACCGATAAATACCACCTCTGACTGGCCCCACCCCCATCTATTCTCTGCCTCCCGAGTCCCAGCTGGTTGGGAGGGAATGGAGATTTTACAGTATCCTTCCCCTGCCATGCCCACCAAGCCATGCCACAGCCACCAAGCCACGCCTACAGAACCGGTAGTAAAAAATTTTGAATCCCACCACTGGTGCCATTGTAACTTCGAACGGTCACTAAACAAATAGTTATAAATCAAGGACTATTATGTTTCCCTGAAAATAAGACCCTGTCTTATATTTTTCTGAACCTTGAAATAAACGCTTGGCCTTATTGCCATGTGCTCAAAAGCCCGATTGGGCTTATTATCAGGGGATGTCTTATTTTGGGGGAAACAGGGTACCTGTAGTTTTTTTTTTAAAAAAATCTCAGAAGAAGGTAATTATAATCCCCTCCCCCATATTGTGTTGACCAGAAAGTTACATCATTGAGCCCATAAGGCCATCAATGTCATCTTAAAGGACATTTGATCCATATATTTGTTTAACAATCCAGATTAAATCTGGCTACATCTGAGGCAGATTTTTCCAAATATATCTTGGGCAGAAGATCATTGAGTGAGGAAAGAGTTAATGTCCTTTTTCTGCCCAGCAGTTTTCCCTTATAAATGATTTTCCCACATTAGAACTTAACTCTCTCTTTTTATATCAGCTTGGAAGCCATCTGCTTGTCTGGAATAGCCACAGCAATATTACTATTGGGAACGGTGCAGATGAGCCATCAGGGCACAAAGGCCAACACGGTGGCAGTTTGTGTCAGTGAGTGTGCATTTGATGTATTAGTGAGTTAGGATGTATTTTTCCCTATTGCCTGCCCCAATAGTTTGCTGGAGGAAAGAAAACCAGCAATTTTTTTTTTAAAGGCATCCTAAAGCTTTTCCCACATACAAAATAAAATCAGAATAGGTGTTTTGATTTATCTGCCAGAGAAGCCAGAAATAAATCAGAGTTAAAACTCAGGCATCTAATTTAAATTAAGTTTCAACAAAGCTAATCAAACGGAGCGGCTAAATCATATTTATGATTTCTTCTTGAAGCACAAATTTTAACAAGATTTAAAATTCTTTCTTTCTAAGCTATAATTTTTCACCATGCTGAGCCAACCGACCCTCCCCCCCCATCCTTTCCTCTTCATTTGCAGAATTAGTCCTGTAGCACCACTGCAGCCATTTTCATTCACGCACCATCAAATAAGGTGTTAATTTTAAAAATACCACCAAGGAGTAGATTTAAGCACCAGTGGTGTGAATTTCATTTTGTGCAGTATAAGACTTGTTGCCAGACATTGATAATGAGTTCGGGGCTTGTACGATTACATCCACAGAGTGAAATATTTGCTGCAGGTACGGCTGCTGTAAAGTAAGAACCACATTGTCCTTCCAAGAAGAGCAGCCAAGCCAAAGGATTTGCTTCTCCTCAGCCTCCATCTCAGGGTAGGAAGAGAGATAGACACTCTCCCCACCACTACCACCACCACCACCACCACCACCACAAAAGCAGGATTTGGAGCTCTGTATGGCAGGATGAGCAAGGGAGGACTTACAACTTCTTTGAAGTAAGGAAAGTGATCCAAAACATCATCTATAGTAGGGGTGTCAAACTCAATTTCATCGAGGGCTGCATCAGGGTTGGGTTTGACCTTGGTGCGGGGGGGGGGGGGGGGTAGACATGGCTGGGGTCAATGTGGTCAGGGTGGGCATGGCCAGACGTCACTTGTGTCAGGGGCACCTGTGGTGGCCAAGTGCTAAGGCAGGACTTCCCTCAGACCCTCCCTCACTCTCATTATAATCTTCTTCCTTCCTTCCTTCCTTCCTTCCTTCCTTCCTTCCTTCCTTCCTTCCTCCCTCCCTCCCTTCCTTCCTTCTTTCCTTCTTTTTCCTTCCCTCTTCATTCTCCTTTCTTCTTCCTTCCCCACTTTCCTTATTTTTCCTTCCTTGCTCTCTTCCCATCTTTCCTCCTTTTTCTTTGTCTTTCCTCTTTCCCTTTCTCCTTTCCTGTCCTTTCTTGCATGCTGAAATGCAAAAGGGGAAACATTTCTCCTTTTGTTTTGTTTTTAGTTTGTTTTGCTAGACCTCTGCCAGCAAAAATGGAGTTCGGGTGTGAGTGTGTGTGTGTGCACAGCCCTCTCTGGCCCCATTTTCAGCCATGATGGCCTCCAGCAGCCCTCTGCCAGCGAAAACAGGCCCCGTTTTTGCTGGCAGAGGGCTACAGGAGGCTGTCACAGCTGAAAATGGTGGCCATGTGTTGGATTACAATGCCCATCTACTAAAACCTCTATTGGGAGAGACTGAGTGGAGTTTGAATCCCACCCAACTGGAAGGTCACTTGTTCCCCACCTCTGACATAAAGTTTTTCATTAAATGGCAGAATGTTTAGAATTCCATATTAGAATTTAGAATGTCTTATTTTTGGAATTGTTTACTCAAAATTCTGATTGAAGAATCCCATAGCCTGAAACTAGGTTTTTAAACATGATGTGGTATGTGTGTACTTACAGTAACTCAGTGTGTTACATAAGTATAACCATCATGGTTTATAAACTATAATTTTTGATGTAGCATATTGGACAAACCTCACCAAATGTGGTTTGTTGGATTAATAATGATTAAAGAAATGATGGCTTAATGCAATGTCAAATCAGCTGCATGGCATGTTATGTAACAGCCCTACTAATTAAATAGGTGCAGCTGAACTGTGTCTGCATATGCTTTCAACCCTTAATACTTTTGTTATGAGAGGCAAGTTTATTATCATAAGTGTGTGATAAATAACAATTTCTCTTTTGAACTTTTACTCTTTTGCAGCTAAGCAGCTGATAGAGGAATACCTTGCCTTCAAGTAATTGTGGATGCTCCAACACTGGAAGTTTTTAAGGCTGGACAACTATTTGTCTGAAATGGTATAGGGGCTCCTGCTTGAGCAGGGGGCTGGACTAGAAGACCTCCAAGGTCCTTTTCAGCTCTATTCTGATTGATTGAAAGTAATCAGCAGGGCTAGGCTAGAGGATAAGGACTGGGCATCTCACACCATCTCTAAGATCAATAGCATTTTCCATTTTCAAAAGGCTTCTAGCTAATTAAATTCAAATGACAGCATTGTGATAGCAGTCCTAGTTCAAGCATTAGCATTTTTGCTTAAAGCTTGCCTATAGTGGCCATTCTGGACCACCATTAAACTTTACACCAATTTTCTCAAAATTGATAATGGTACCCTTCAGATATGCCATGATTTATCTACATATGTGGAGGATGCACATATGTAGAGAAATCCTTTCCCCCTTCTTTCTCCCCACCCCTACTCCCACATTTAGAAGCACAAGTACTGTGTTTCCCCAAAAATAAGACCCTGTCTTATATTTTTTTGAACCCTGAAGTAAGCACTTGCTCTTATTTTTGGGGAGGTATTATTATTTTGGGGTGCAAGGAACAAGACAGGGCTCCTCTTGCCATCTTACCTGATTTCCAGCTCTGTCTCCCTAACCCTAACCAGAGGAAATGGTGAGGACTGGCTGCGCATGTGTTTAAATATTTTCAAGGAGGGTTTATTTTGGGGGGAGGGCTTATTTTTAGGAAGGGTTTATTTTTGGGGGAGGGCTTATTTTCAGGGGAGGTCTTATTTTTAGGAAAACACGGTATATCCTTCACATATTGGCAAAATTTGTAAGTTTCTACCCTTGTCCACAAATCTAAACAGGGTACAGACAAGGGAAGCATGAGCTCAAGAAGTATGAAGAGATTCAATTTTTCGTTTTTCAAAAACTGATTTAATGGAATACCAACGAGCAGTGGTGGTGCAGTGCTTAGAATGCAGTATTGCAGGCTAATTCTGCCGACTGCCAGCAGTTCGATTCTCACCAGCTCAAAGTTGACTCAGCCTTCCATCCTTCCGAGGTTCGTAAAATGAGGAGCCAGATTGTAGGGGGCAATAGGCTGACATTGTAAACTGCTTTAAGGGGGCTGTAAGCCACTAATGGAGTGGTATATAAGTCTAAGTGCTATTGCTATAATCAGCCATGTTCAGGTTGTTAAATTCGATTACACCCTCTTTTTCTTTGTCCACTAACTCATCATAATCATAAGTTTATTTGAGTGAGGGTTACTTCCCCACCGCCTTGAAAGAGGCGGTGGTGAGGCCTCTCCTCAAGAAGCAGTCCCTGGATCCAGCAATATTGGCCAATTATCGTCCTGTCTCCAACCTTCGCTTTATGGCGAAGGTTGTTGAGAGTGTGGTCGCACGACAGTTTCCGCAATTCCTGGAGGAAACATCTGATCTAGATCCATTCCAGTCAGGTTTCAGGCCTGGGCACAGCACGGAAACGGCATTGGTCGTGTTGGTTGATGATCTCTGGAGGGCTCGGGACAGGGGTTGTTCCTCTGTTCTGGTCCTATTAGACCTCTCAGCGGCTTTTGATACCATCGACCATGGTATCATGCTGCACCGGCTGGAAGAGTTGGGGATGGGAGGCACCGTGTTGCGGTGGTTCTCCTCCTTTCTCTCCGACCGGTCACAGTTTGTGTTGGCAGGGGGGCAGAGGTCGACCTCAAGGCCTCTCATTTGTGGAGTGCCGCAGGGATCGGTCCTCTCGCCTCTTCTGTTCAACATTTATGTGAAGCCGCTGGGTGAGATCATCCGTGGCTTTGGGGTGAGATACCACCAGTATGCTGATGACACCCAGCTGTACATCTCCACCCCAGGCCACCCCAACGATGCCCTTGAAGTGATGTCCCAGTGCCTGGAGGCTATACGGGTCTGGATGGGGAGGAACAGGTCAAACTCAACCCTTCCAAGACTGAGTGGCTGTGGCTCCCAGCATCCCGATATAGTCAGTTGACTCCATCACTGACTATTGGGGGCGAGTCATTGGCCCCCACAGAGAGG
Organism: Arizona elegans; assembly: GCA_022577455.1. Taxonomy (NCBI): domain Eukaryota; kingdom Metazoa; phylum Chordata; class Lepidosauria; order Squamata; family Colubridae; genus Arizona; species Arizona elegans. The sequence continues at coordinate 14,652,797 of JAKOOJ010000020.1, forward strand.
GCTCACAATCTGGGAGTCCTCCTGGATACGCATCTGTCCTTGGAGGAACATCTGACGGCTGTAACCAGGGGGACCTTTTGTCAGATTCGCCTGATTCGCCAGTTGCGGCCCTTTCTTGATCGGGATTCCCTGTGCACAGTCACTCACGCCCTCGTCACCTCTCGCCTTGACTACTGCAACGCTCTCTACATGGGGCTCCCCTTGAGGAGCACCCGGAGGCTCCAGCTGGTCCAGAACGCAGCAGTGCGGGTAGTGACGGGAGCAGCATGGCGCTCCCATGTAACACCGCTCCTGCGCGAGCTGCACTGGCTCCCGGTGGTCTTCCGGGTGCGCTTCAAGGTGCTGGTTATCACCTTCAAAGCGCTCCATGGCATAGGGCCTAGCTATCTTCGAGACCGCCTGCTGCTACTGACGACCTCCCATCGACCCATGCGCTTCCACAGAGAGGGCCTCCTCAGGGTGCCATCAGCCAGACAGTGTAGGCTGGTGACCCCCAGGGGGAGAGCCTTCTCTGTGGGGGCACCTACCCTCTGGAATCAGCTCCCCCCAGAGATAAGGAGAATCTAGGACCTCAGTGCCTTCCGTCGTGCCCTTAAAACCCATTTATTTAAACAAGCCGGGCTGGCTTAAGATGAAATTTTTAACTGTTTTAAATGTTTTAAATGTTTAATTGGTAATGAGTTTTAATTGGGCCAAATTTATATATCTTTTAATTGTTTTTTTAATATTTGTCTTGCATGTCTTTTTAATTCTGGCTGTACACCGCCCTGAGTCCTCAGGGAGAAGGGCGGTATAGAAATTCAATAATAAATAAATAAATAAATAAATAAGCATATATAAGATAACAGGTAAAAGTATAAACATAATTTGAATATATGAAAAGAGTAAGTGAAAAGGAATATTAGAACAGGGACGGTAGGCATGCTGAACTCCATGGAAGTAAACTTCATCTCATTGGCCACATCTTTCTAAAGAACTAATAGAAGAAATTTGAGGTATAAGAAAGTTCTAACATCCTGAAATGGAGCCATTTGTCCCTGTCCTTGCTACCTCACAAGGACCTCTGCATCCTTGCTTCAACATGTCCAAGGGAACAGGAGGAGGATTCTAACTTGCTACACCTAGTTTGGGTGCCATAACCAGAAGACATTGATTGCTCAAATCTTAACAGGTTGAATAGTTAAGCAGCAGGAAGAAAAAAGCATCCATAAGAACAGGATTCCTTTCGCATCCTCCTAATTAAATTTCACACTGAAAAGCCTAGAATGTGACTCTCACTCTAAACTTGAAAATTAGTCTGACAATGGCTTGGTCTACGCATGCAGGAGTGTAAGTGAGGTGCAATGAGTCCTGAAAGAGCAGAATGGGAGCTTTATTTATTTATTTTTGGCTTCCTGATCTACTTAACTAACTAGTGAAGATCCTGTAGCACATTGGAATGCAAGTTCAGAATAATAACTCTGAGCGCTCCCCTTAATTCTTACTGTTGTTTAAACTTTCAGAAGAGGGTGACTAATAAGCAGGTTGACGAAGGGTTTCTGGCTTTCCCATTTTTATATTTCAATTACAGGATTTTTCCCCACACACATTCCTGTGTGCCCTTACAAATGCGACCATCTTTACTATTATTATTCTCTTCTTACTAGTATCTATCTCTTCCCACTTATTACTGTAACCATGTTTCTAGTACGATTTGATAGCTTATTAGTAACCTTGACTATCACTAAGTGTTGTATCTTTTTATTCTTGAAGAATGTATTTTATTCTCCTTATGTACACTGAGAACATATACACCAAAGACAAATTCCTTGTGGTGTTCAATCACACTTGGCCAATAAAGAATTCTATTCTATTCTATTCTATTCTATTCTATTCTATTCTATTCTATTCTATTCTATTCTATTCTATTCCATTCCATTCCATTCCATTCCATTCCATTCCATTCCATTCCATTCCATTCCATTCCATTCCATTCTATCTTTTCTGTTGTCTCATTATACTTGGGAGTTAGACCAGCCCCACCTCTCCAATGTTCAGGAAACTGCCCATTTGAGCTACAGACCAAAGAAGATTATTGTTTAGCAGAATATAAATGCCATTACATCTCAACTATAATAACTGTTCTGAGCTTGTAATCAATCTAATATTAAATTCGTTGCTTATGTATATTGTTTCATTATTGTTTATAAACTGATGTGTATTATTGTTTTAATTATCTTTTACAGAAGTACCTGTCCTCTTTTTAATATATTTGCAAGTATGTTTGAATGTAATTAATAAATGTACAATTATGACATTATTGATTTATGTGTCCATGTGTAGATGAGGGGGCCCATATTATCTTGTTCCAGCACTTAATAATTCTCTCGGCGGCCCTGAAAGATATGTGTGGTTTATTAATTCTCTTTATTTTATTAATTAAGGAACTAAATAAGCAAACTTTCCTTGGCTTTCCATGAAATGGGTGTGCGTTGGCCTGCCCTCTTGGACACAGTCACAAGTATTGCCATCTAAGAAAAACATAGCCAGCAACAAGGTTTATATCCATCTGAAAGCTCCAACTATATTCATGGAAAACTGTAAAGATATAAATCTATCACTGGTGCAGCCAGTACAAAAATACATGTCAGCCCAGCACCTGCCTCTTGGCAGCCTTTTCGACATTCCCATCCAACCGCTCTTCGGAATGCGCGTTAGAAGGCAGCCACAGAAATAGAGTAGGAGAAAAGTCAGATATCAGCTTGCTCATGGGCTTAGCAAGAGCAACTGGCCAGGAAGAAGAGTAATAAAAACCGATCAGTTCTTTCTTCTATTTGCATATTTCCAGTGATGAAATCCAAATTTTTTTACTATAGGTTCTGTGGGCATGGCTTGGTGGGTATGGTGTGGCTTGGTGGGCGTGGCAGGGAAGGATACTGCAAAATCTCCATTCCCACCCCACTCCAGGGGAAGGATACTGCAAAATCCCCATTCCCTCCCTACTCCTGGGGGAAGGATATTGCAAAATCTCCTTTCCCACCCCACTCTGGGGCTAGCCAGAGGTGGTATTTGCTGGTTCTCCGAACTACTCAAAATTTCTGCTACCGGTTCTCCGAACTGCTCAAAAAGTTCCGCTACTGGTTCTCCAAAACCTGTCAGAACCTGCTGGATTTCACCCCTGCATGTTTCCCTCTCCCACATCACTTGCAAGCATACATGCACAAATGTGACTCGCCCACCCATCCACAAGGTGAGAAAAGGCATTTCAATCTAGCATCTTTGCACCATACCAGAATCAGGTTTAGTCTCAGGTGATTTCACTTCATAATCTGGGAATTATGAAGGCTATTGCTTAACGCGTTGTAAGCCGCCCTGAGTCTCCGGAGAAGGGCGGCATATAAAAATAAAAAATAAAAATAAAAATAAAAATTGGGGACATCTAGTTTAATGAAAAGAAGGACTAGCAGTAATATGAGAGCAGTGTCTCAATATCTCAAGGGTTACCACAAAGAAGAGGGAGTCAAGCTATTTTCCAAAGCACCTGAAGGCAGGATAAGAAGCAATGGATGGAAACTAATCAAGGAGAGAAGCAACCTAGAACTCAGGAGGAATTTCCTGACAGGTTTAGAACAACTAGTCACTCGAGTGTTTTGCCTTCAGAAACTGTGGGTGCTCCAACACTGGAAGTTTTTAAGATTGGACAACCATTTGTCTGAAATGATCTGCTTGAGCAGATCTCAAGACATTGGACTTTTAGCCCAAGTCTTTTGGGATAAAAGACTTCCAAGGTCCCTTCCAATTCTATTCTATTATTCTGACACTAATTTAATGTCATGCATTAATCTTAAATGCAATAGACAAATGATGCTATCTGTTTCCTTAGCTTTTTTTTTTTTTTGCAGACCGCAAGCTACATGGACTAAAAATATGAATGGAAGAGTCACCAATTGATGCCATTTCTTGCCCTTTCCCATTGGGCAGCTGATGGGATCCTTGACTGGCTCTTGTGCATTCCTAGCACTTCTACATTAACAGTAATAATTGCAAGTCAGCTTCTTCATGCTTCAGGACTGAGGAGCAGAAAATGTCATGGGGCAGAACAATCCCATAGCGTAAGTCTTCTCTACAGCAGGACTGAGCAATCTCGTGTGCAGTTCCAGGATGTGAGAATATTGGGGATGGAGGGGGAGGGAAATGGAAAATAGAAAGCTCATGTTCTGATATTCTATAGTGTAAGTCCACTTTAGCGATTTACACATAGATAAAATAGAGATATGGGACTTTATTATTGGAAGATAATATAAAATGTAAGCTATGTATCACTTAAAAAACACCCTGAGAAGTGCAAATGAAAAAAGTATGCATGTGCAAGAGGGCATGGAGAATTTTCTAAGCAATTGTTTGAATTGTTAAAAATAAGCTAACAGTGTGCCGCAGCAGCCAAAAAAGGCAATGCAATCCTATGCTGCATTAATAGAGGGATAGAATCAAGATCACGTGAAGTATTAGTAACATTTTACAAAGCCTTAGTACAGCCACATTTGGAATAATGCATCCAGTTCTGGTCACCACAATATAAAAATGTGGTTGCGCAGAGTGCAGAGAAGAGCAGCAAGAATGATTAGGAGGCTGGAGACTAAAATATACCAAGAATAGTTACAGGAATTGGTATGTCTAGAGTAGTCTAATGAAAAGAAGGACCAGGGGGGAGGGGGGAGATGACATGATAGCACTGTTCCAATATTTGAAGAGCTCCTACAAAGACGAGGGGGGGTCAACCTGTTTTCCAAAGCATCAAAAGGCAAGGCAAGACACAATAGATGCAAACTAACCAAGGAGAAAAGCAACTTAGAACTAAGGAGAAATTTCCTAAAGGTGAGAATTATCAACCAATAGAATAGATTGCCTTCAGAAGTTGTGGATGCTCCATCACTGGAGGCTTTCAAAAAGAGCCTGGACAACCATTTGTCTGAAATGATATAGTGTCTCCTGCTCGACCAGGGAGTTGGGCTAGAAGACCTCTGCGGTCCCTTCCAACAACTTTATTCTATGTTCCATTTTTGTATAGCAATTTAATTTAAGTAATGTAATGTAATGTAATGTAATGTAATGTAATGTAATGTAATTTAATTTAATTTAATTTAATTTAATAATTTAATTTAATTTAATTTAATTTAATTTAATTTAATTTAATTTAATTTAATTTAATTTAATTTAATTTAATTTAATTTATATGCCGCCCCTCTCTGAAGACTCAGGGCGGCTCACAATACATTTTAAAAAATAATTATAAAAAAGCAATGAAAAATTAAAAACATTAAAAACATTAAAAACTCATTCACGCCATTCATGGCCAGATCTCGCCAGATCACAAGAGCGAGATCAACGGCCCCAGGCCTGCCGAAAAAGCCAGGTCTTCACCGTTTTTCAGAAGGCCAATAGGGTGGGGATGGTCCGGACCTCAGGAGGTAACTGGTTCCAGAGAGCTGGGGCAGCCACAGAGAAGGCCCTCCCCCATGGGCCTGCCAGCCGGCATTGTTTAGCTGACGGGACCCGGAGGAGACCAACTCTGTGGAATCTTACCGGTCACTGGGAGCTATGAGGCAGAAGGTGGTCTCGAAGATAACCTGGCCCTGAGACATGTAGGGCTTTAAAGGTAATAACCAGCACCTTGATTGTGACCAGAGACCAATAGGGAGCCAGTGCAGCTCGCGGAGAATTGGTATAATGTGGGTGTACCTAGGTGTACCCACGACAGCTTGCACGGCTGCGTTCTGGACCAACTGTTGTCTCCGAACACTTTTCAAGGGTAGCCCCATGTAGAGCGTGTTGCAATAATCTAACTGTGAGGTGAGAAGGGCATGAGTGACTGTGAGGAGAGCCTCCCGATCCAAGTAGGGTCGCAATTGGTGCACCAGGCGAACCAGTGCCATCTTCATTCTTAGCAGCTTTGCTTTAATACACTCCCTTTCTAGCCTACTTTCACCTGTACTAAGTATATTTTTGTCAAGATGCCGTGCATCCTTTGGCACCCAACATATAAGAAATTCCACAGGTATGTTTTACTATTAGATGTTATAGACTGCAATAGAAATATAGTCTCTGATGCACAAATTCTGCTCTGCCATAGCAGATGCAAAATCTATACTACACTTGACACATTGGATCTCTGCTACAAGGAAAATGCAACTATTGACATTTCATTTAATGACCATTGCAGTTTTTTTTAAAAAATCAATCATCTTTATGATTGCTACCCATCATTTGACCGCAATCAAATTCAACCCAGATAAAAACTGCTGGGGTCCCAATTGCGTAGCACTGAACTGAAATCAGTGGCATTTTCTAGGTTGTATATCAGGGCATGCCATTAGATTGTGTGACACAACTGTCTTCCCCAGTATATTGCTCAAAAGGAGTAGCCAGCAGATGTTGTGGAGTTAAGGCAGACTTCTCAGCCATGAATTGGGGTAACTTGAAGAGCCTACAGAAACATCAAACAATTAAAATTGAATTAGGGAAGGAGAACATATTTGTGGGCCCCACCTCCATCATTGTGTCTTCTTCATCCAGCTTTCCAGCCTTTTGTGCATGGGAAAAAGAGGTTCTACAGCAGGAATGTGTTCCATGATAAATTAGACCATAGATTGCCTTTATAATTCCAAACCTTGAATAATTAGAGCCTTAATCTGTCCAGGAAGTGTTTCCATATAGAACAGATTTCCTCCTGTGATTATAATCCTACTTTCCCATATTAAGGGAAGCAGTTCATTCCTGTTCTTCTTCCTCACTATATATCTGAACAGGGGAACTGTACATTGCAGCAAAATAGTTTGTGCTCTCCCACAATAAGAGCCCTGCCATCAAAATCATTCCCCCAGGTAGAGAAAGTTTTACCGTAAACCAGATGTAGATGTTGTAGGGCAATGTAGGTGGTTCACATACACACATTCTAGACATGATAGCCGTGTTCCAATATTTGAGGAGCTACCACAAAGAAGAGGCGGTCAACCTCTTTTACAAAATATCAGAAGGTGAGACAGGAAACAATGGATGGAAACCAGTGGTAAAATTTAAAATTTGTTACTACCGGTTCTGTGGGCGTGGCTTGGTGGTGGTGGTGGGTAATGTGAGCATGGCCACATGCTCAAAGAGGCTGTAAAAAATGCTTTCAAAAGGCTCTGACGATCCCAGCTGAGTTGCCTGAACGGCAGAGGCTCTTTTTCTTTTTAAAGCCTCTGCCGATCAGGCAACTCAGCTGGAATCATCAGAGGCTTTTAAAAGTATTTTAAATACATACGGAGCTCCCACCGGAAGTCAGGAAATGGCTCCTGGAGCCTCTGGAGCCTGGGGAGGGCAAAAAATGGGCCTACCAGGACCACCGTGACATCATGTACCAAAAGCGGGGGAGCATGAGGGGGGGTCACACACGCATGCGCGGGGGGGTGCATTGAATTATGGGTGTAGGCACATGCACGTAGGACCCCTCTGCACTCCCCCCGCTTTTGGCACACAACGGCAAAAAGGTTAGCCATCCGTGGTATAGGGTCTCCTGCTTGAGCAGAGGATTGGCCTAGAAAAAGTCCAAGGTCTCTTCCAACTCTGATATTCTATCTTCTATGTTTGAGTCTCTTTCTGAACCATCACCAGGTGTCACTCTGGTTGGCTACATACAGCCAAGACATTTATTGCTCCAAGAAATATTCATCTGGGATAAGTGAATAAATACCTTTTAAGTGCTGAATTTTCAATTGTCAGTTTTTTATGATTGCTATGCCACCCAGAGTCATAAAACTGTGAGAGGGCAACTGTATAAATATTTATTTATTTATTTATTTATTTATTTGTATTCAAACTTTATTATTTTCAGAAACAATCCAAGTTTGTATGAACATATCCAACACATCTTCCTCCTCCTATTTGCCCCACAAAAAAACAACCCTGTGAGGTGAGTTGGCTGAATATGATAAATAAATATAATAAACATGATAAATAAGGCATTATATTAGGTATGCAGGTGAAAAGGATATGGTTCCTAATGTTTCACACATTTAGAGCTAGACCAGGAGAAAGCTACTTAAAATTCCCCGACCAAATGTCTTTTTTTCTATCAGAACTCTAAGAATTCCTAGTTATCAATCATGCTGTCTAGGAAAGCTGCAAAATGCATCTAGAAGTCATCAGGCTAGGGAAGGCTTAGTTAATTTCTTACTTATCCCAGTCCCACCCTTAATTCCCAGCACACTTCTGCAGACTTCTCACTGGTATTTCTTTTCAGGTTAACATCTGTAGCGATATAGCTTAGCTATTTTTTTTTTAAAAAAATAAGAGTCCTAAGACTTATACCTAATGTTCTGCAATTTTTCTCTACTGATGCGGGATAAAAATATTCATGAATGGCAACAGTCAATCAATTCATTAGTTAGAATACTTGATTAAACCTTTTGATCTGTTGAAAGGTTAATTGGTCAGCTGATTTAAAATAAATATTTTTAACTTAAGTGTTCATTAAAAAGAAGAAGTGAAAGGGCGTTACATTTTCACTTTACCCACCAAGTTTCTTATCTAAAACAGCACCTAGTGATATCCATGCATAATTTCAAAACACACCATTTTCCTTAATAATATGAATGTCATTGATAAATTAAAAGACATTTAATGGTTGTTCCTTCCCTGTTCTTTGGATCTAGTATCGAGAAATAGACTGTTTTCTCTATCAGTAGTTTCCCATTTCATTTTCATAATAATTCAGTGAAAATATAAATCTCTTCTGATGTACCTGGGGCAGTGGTGAGTTCCTCCCAGTTCGGCCCAGTTCAGCCGAGCTGGTAGCAGTGACGATATGACATCACCAAACTGGTTCTTTTTGTTCGGAAGCTGGGCCCCCCCGCCCCCCTGCATTATTCTTACCTTTTATTTGGCCCCGCCCCCAATCTATTCGCTGCCTCCCGAGTCCCAGCTGATCGGCTAGAAGGAAAAAAACTGTTTAAACTCTTGCCACGGGGCTTCAAAGGGCTGCCCTACAGCTGATCAGTGTTAAAAGGCAGTGTGGTGGTAGACCAGTGCGCTCAAAAAACAAATGGGTAGACCAGTGCGCTTGAAAAACAAATGGGTAGACAGGTGCCTCCAAGAGCAAATGGGTAGACCGGTTCAGCTCTGCAAGCAGTTAAAAGCCTGGTAGACCAGTACCTCTGCTAAATCCTAAAGAATTGTCATATGACCATCAAACCATGCCCACAAAATAAGCCACTCCCACAGAACCAGTAGTAAAAAACTTTAGAACCCAGCCCTGACCTGGGGGATATTAGATTTTTGGGAAACACGGCACTGCTGAAGATTGTAGTACACTGATTGGCCAAGTGATTCCACAGCAGGGGTGGTATTCACTTACCTTCTCTACCAGTTCACAAATGTGATCGTGCATGTGCACGCCTAGCTTCGCTCACACGTGCCACCTCCAGGGCCTTCCATGCTTGTACAGAGCATTAAAAATGTGGATAAATGGGATGTGATTACATCCGGGTGAGTGGGCGGAGTCTCCCGCAGCTGCCGCTACCGGTTTGCCCGAACCAGATAGAACCGGCTGAATACCACCACTGCTCCACAGATGAAACAATCTTGTGCATCTTGTATGCTCCTCTATGCAATCAAAGGGGAGAGTAGGAAGGAATTATATAATAGGATCTTGCAGAGGATTGTAAGGCTACACGTTTGCATGAGAGCCCTTTTCTCCATGACAGATTATTTATTTAAAACATACATTTTACAGCATTGCAGAACATGACCACAAAGTTGGTTAAAATATTTGATGAAAATACAACGCTAAAAATTGGGACTTAGAAGGCGAGATGTCACCAAATGAAACGGAATAGTTTTAGGACGGGGTGGGGGGGAGAAGTACATTACATAGCATATAATTAATTTTTAGAACTTAACAGCCTCAACATATTATGCCCACTTGTTCAGAGGCTTGTATAGATTCATGAGGGGTGCAATCAGCTGCAATTTGTATTGCTAGTTAACTGAAGCCTGAATTACAGAGGTAGTACTCGAACACAGGAAGCGATAACAGGAAAATAAACAACAATAAAAGGACTTCTTGTCCTGATTTCAAGATTCTTGGAGAGAAAGTTATCTTTCTCTTCTATCTTGGATGGAAATAAAATGCTGAATTGAGTGAGCCCTTAATATAATGTACTAAGGCTCTCTTGAACCAACTAGCAATTATATTTCTCTGTAAAATCCCATACTGTTTGTGTGTCTTTGTGCATGTACTCTCTCTCTCTCTCTCTCTCTCTCTCTCTCTCTCTCTCTCTCTCTCTCTCTCTCTCTCTCTCTCTCTCTGTGTGTGTGTGTGTGTGTGTGTGTGTGTGTGTGTGTGTGTTACAGGATTTCCTCCTGTAATCCTTTCTTTCACGGTAGAGTCAGGATGACTGAATGGAGCTGAGAGTTTACTGGCCAGATGTTCTTCCTGATGCCTAAGCAGAGTCTTTTTCTTTACGCCCTAATAAACATCTGTCAGTGCCTAGGATTGAACTCTCAACCGCCCAAGTGTGAGGCAAGTATCTTCACATTTAGACAACCAGCCACTTCAGAGGATTCCTGAGGTGGGGAAAATAGGACGAAAAAGTATTATGTATGTTCATAGAACCTGTGCCTCTGTCTTCGCATGCTGTTGGTGCCACTGCCACAAGGCGAGGCAGATGGCATGGTAAGGGTGGCACCATGCCCTGGCCCCTGCATGGTCAGCCCACCATCCAACTTTGTCCTTCAGCTCTACTGTCTGGACTATTGTAACGCTCTCTACATGGGGCTCCCCTTGGGGAGCACTCGGAGGCTCCAACTGGCGCAGAGTGCGGCCGCGCGGGTGGTGATGAGAGCGACGTGGCGCTCCCATGTAACACCTCTCCTGCGCGAGCTGCACTGGCTCCCGGTGGTCTTCCGAGTGCGCTTCAAGGTTCTGGTTATCACCTTCAGAGCGCTCCATGGCTTAGGACCTGGCTATTTACGGGACCGCCTGCTGCCACCAATAGCCTCCCACCGACCAGTGCGCTCCCATAGAGAGGGGCTCCTCCGGGTGCCGTCGGCCAAACAATGTCGACTGGCGGCCCCCAGGGGGAGAGCCTTCTCTGTGGGGGCACCTACGATCTGGAACGAGCTCCCCCCGGAGATACGGAGAATTCCGGATCTGCGTACCTTCCGTCGCGCGCTTAAGATGTTCTTATTCCATCAAGCTGGCCTGACCTAAACTTTTCCTCTTTTAAAATGGAATTTTAAATTTTAAATTTGGTTTTAAATTTATTGGGGTTTTAAAATGTTTCAGCCAAATTTATTTAATTAGTTTTATCTCTATTTTAAATTTTGTATCTATATGTTTTATTTTATGGCTGTTCACCGCCCTGAGTCCTTCGGGAGTAGGGCGGTATACAAATTTAATAAAATGAAAAATGAAATGAAAATACTGCACACGCGGGATGAGCCTCCGCTGCTGCTCCACCCGCAATGGCCCTGGCAAACAGGAAGGGTGGGGAGCCCCTATCCTAAGAGGCAGTCAGGACTCCCATAGGTGTCCCTCGACACGAGTGATGTCAAGCTACCCCCCTACCCACCCACCCCAGGACAACCACAATGCTGGCAATCTTAACGGGCTTATTTTGGGGGGTAGGGTTTATATTTTGAGCATTCTGAAAAAATATGATAGGGCTTATTTTCTGGTTGGGTCTTATTTTCAGGGAAACACAGTACATACAAGGGTAAGGAATGAGAGAGGGCAAAATAGATATTTATGATCACATTTACAGAATCTGGGAATGGCCACTATAGTAGGTAATAATAATTAAAGGATTCTCAAATGGTTGCTGAGTGACTATACCAGTGATGGCTAACTATTTTACCATTGCGTGCCAGGAGGGCGGGAGGTTCATGCACACGCGTGCCCACACCCATAATTCTATGCACCCTGCCCTGTGCATGTGTTCTGCCCCAACTCCAGATTTCTGAGGATATTGACACACACCAACGGTCCTTATCAAATTTATTAAGTAGCAAGAATAAACAAGACCGGCAAAGGTTGGCAACCAGCCCAGAAAACAAGATATGATAAATCAAAATACTCTGATAATAAATACGAGTTGTTTCTAGCAAGAAACTTATTAACGGCTGTGACTTAAATAGGCTAAGGGAGTGGCCAATTATCCTCAAGCCCTACTCTCAAGTAAAACTCCTCCTCCTGAGTAGCCACTCCTGCCTTTGGGCAGCCCTGCGTGCTCGAGCATTGAAGAGAGGCTCCTCCACTTCGCTCTCTCCACTTGAAGGAACCTCTGGAAGTTCTGAAGGCCCTGGCTGAGTCTTTGCCTCTGGCACCACATCCTCTTCAGCCTCCTCGCTGTCCAACACGAGCGCTGGCTGCGCAGGCTGCTGGTGCGACACCACACCAGTCTCCTCTTCGTCGGGATCAGCCATGATCCGTGCAGGCCACTGGTGGGCCACAACAGCATGCATGCACAACCCCCCTCCCCCTCCAGCCTCTCTAGGAGTCTCTGGAGGCTGAGGATAGCAAAAAAGTGACTTCCTGTCCCACCAGGAGTTGGAAAATGGACCCTTTCAGGCCTCCAGAGGGCCTCCGAGCGCGTGGGAAAGGCTGTTTTCACCCTCCGCAGATGCATAGAGAGGATCTGGAGCCAGGTAAGAAAGAAAAATGGGCCTTCCCCCCTCCCCAGGCCCTCCAGAGGCAGGAAATAGCCCACCTACTTCTTGTGGGCCCAGAAAGCCCTAAAATCAGCTGGCCAGCGTGCACATGCGCGCCAGAGCTGAGCTGGTATGCCCACTGATATGGCTACATGTGCCACCTGTGGCACGCGTGCCATAGGTTCACCATCACGGGATTCTACTTTTGATACTTTTAGAAGTAAAAAAAGCCTTACATTTTTCTTACATGAAATGGAGCTATCAAAGCATAGTTAGAGAAAAGTAGACTGGCTTTGGTTATTGATGTAATTTTTTGACTACTGGATAGGGAATCAGGGGTAAAAGTATGAGTATTTGTATCAGTTTGATAGGGCATAAATCTGCACAGCCAATAATGGTTTATAAATATTCCCCCTGGATGGGTCTTGGAATGAAGACAATCAGGTAAATTGTGTTTCTTTTCACCAGTTCACTGTGGAAGTTCTCAATTACAATACACCCAATCAAGGATCTTGTTCCAAATATCTATGCAAATGTGTTCCTAAAGTAAGATAAAAATGGTAAGGTACTTCTTTTTTTTTTTAATGTTACAGTAACTATAGGGAGAATGCAGCTGCAGACTAGCTACCCTTTTTTTCTCCATTAGGAAAAAAGAAATTACCCATCTCCAATCTATGTGCGCATAATTTAATTTTCTCTCTTCAATTTTCCTCTTAAGAAATCTTTTCCTCTGCCATGCCAGGAACATCTCAAGAAATCCAATACGAAACTCAAAAAGACAGGCCATGTTCCCAAGTACCCCACTGCATTCAGCTTCTTTTCAAATGCCAGCTTTTTCTCTGTCTCTCACTTCTGAAGAGCTCTCATTCTTCTTCAGTGTCACTAGTGCTTGGAGCCTGTAGGAAATCTATCTCCCTTTAAATTACTATCAGATGGCACAAAAACATGAATGGATAATTATATGTGAAAGCCATCAGGTGTTTGGGAGGTTCACATGTTCTTCTGATGTTCAGAAGAAGAACAAGAAAGAGGCTGCTGAAAAGTTCTGAATTTCTGGGATGTGACGTTTGAATATATTATAACTATGAAGGAATGTAGGCCTTGAGAAGAGGGAAGGAAGAATGCACTGTTAAGGCAGACTTCCAGGAAAGATTATTCAGTCCTGAGGAGAAAAAAGATTAACATAAACCTGCCTTGACTTTGATTAGTATAAACTGGAGGAAGGAAGAGAGGGCCAACTTATTTACCAAAGCACCAGAAGGCAAGACAAGAAACAATGGATGGAAAGTAAGGAGAGAAGCAACCTAGACCTAAGGGGAAAATTCCAAACAATGAGAACAATTAACCAGTGGAACAAATTGCCTTCAGAAGTTGTGGGTGCCCCATCACTGGAGGCTTTTAAGAAGAGACTGGATAGCCATTTATCAGAAATAGAATAGGTCTCCTGCGAGAGCAGGTGGTTGGACTAGATGACCGCCAAGGTCCCTTCCAACTCTGTTACTGTTACTGTTAAGGCTTTTGAGATTGTTATTACTGTTGTGAGAGTGTCGCTTTAGATAGCGAGATGAATTCAATATATAGCCTCATATAAATTTAACAATAAATCAATTAATCAATTAATTCCTGGAAACCCAGCAGTGCCTATAGCACACAGATCTAAAGGATGGAAAATAAGTTAGCTGTCCCTATCAACATTATATATATATATATATATATATATATATATATATATATATATATATATATATATATATATATATATATATATATAATTTTTTAAAACAAACAAACATACATCAATCCTTCTGTGTGTCTTGTTGGTGTTTCTTCCGTGACTTCTTCTTCTTTTTATTACTCCTCCTATCTTCAATTCTCCTTGATAGTTTCCATTTCTCCCAAATATTTTCCCCAAATTACAATACATTTAATATAACATTCTCCTTATTTAATTATCACAATCTTTATCTATATCTCTTTTTTAACCAATCATAAAATTTTCCCCAAATCTTATAATAGTCCATATCCTCTCTCTCTTTAAACATCAAAGTTAATCTGTTCATTTCTGCACAATCTAAGATTTTTTTAGTTACTTCCCCTCTATCAACTTTCTAAGGAAGCTCAGATTAGATTAAGATAAGGATGGGCCACAGTTTTGCAAATGGGAGATGGCACTTCTATTTATTTAAAGTACACAACGTATGTGACCACTCGCCTCATGCAAAGATTTTAGACAGTGCACTACAAGTAATAAAAATAAGATATAAACAACCCTATCCCCGGCACCAGACCAACAGCCTCCCAGCTCAAAATCTCTTCCAAAATGTGCAAGGGACATGGAGGGATGCTGCAACATCTCCTGTGACAAAAGGGATACAGCTGAGATGTTTAATTCTGTCTTTGCTCAGAGAAGGCACTCTTCAAGAAACCACAACTTGGCACTGCTTTCCTTATGGGACCTGGCGTGAGCTAATACTGCCAGTTTTTATCAGTTGAGGTGAAACAAACAGAGAGAGATAGTCCTGTATCTTCTCTTGTTTAATGAAAAGACCAGCTGAGGAGTCTGTGCAGCTTCTATTCCTCCCTGAATCAATCTAGCTCTCACTATACTTCAATAAGTTGCTACTCTTTCAGTTCTTAGCAGGCACTGTCTCAGGAGAATGACTACTGATGACCAAAGCTAGGAACAATATAGCTGGATAAGACTTTCAAGTCATCCTCAATGGAATATGCTGTATGTGTGTGAGGGGGTCTAAAATCTTAGAATCATACAGTTGATGGGACCTTGGAGGTCTCCTAGTCCAACCTCCAAATTGTGTATGTGTGTGTAAACAAACACACCCTTCTCTCTATGTCGGTGGTAAATGTTTTCCACAATCACAACTCCCTTATCCGAAGCCAGGGAATTTGAGGGTTCTGTGCCGATGTTGTTCCTGATATCTCTTGAGCCATTCTCCCAGTTCAGGAATCACAGCCCTGAATGCTCCTTTCACTCCTTCCACAACTGGGAGCACTTTGGCCTATACCAGGGATGTCAAACTGCGTTGTCACAGCAGCATCACGTGACGTTTCTTGATTTTTCCTCCCTTTGCTAAACTGGGCATGGGTATGGCCAGTACGTGACGCATCCAGCCTGCGGACTGCAAGTTTGACAGCCCTGGCCTATACTTTCCACATCGTTTCTTCTTCTCCATCTTCTCATAATTCTTCTTGGTGATGTTCCTATTACATGGTACTGCTACATCTATCACCACCACTGTCTTCTGGTCCCAGTCTACTACCACAAATCTGGTTAACTGGCCTGTATCTGCCTGTCCGTTTGGATCTGGAAGTCCCTCAGGATCTCACCCCTGTTATTCCCCATAGACTTCTGTGGAATATCTGTCTCTAAGGAGGATGAGAACCGCTAGGCCCCAAACCATCTGGCTTGGGCACCCAATCCATTTCTAGGAACCGGAGAGACATTTTTCTGGAGGGCTGTAGAAGGAGCAGTTTATTTATTGCATTTCTCGCACGCAATAAAGGAACAATCTCTGGGACTGGATGCAATGTGGGTGGGAGGGAAGGTAACAAAGCAGGAACCAAATGGATGGGCCATCTGCTGTGCAGCCTTTCAGCTCCTATCTTTCTCCACACATACATGAGAGCCTGCAGCTGTCTCACTGCCTCCTTGGTTCCCCAGAGGTATACATATAGGCGGATGGTATTTTTTTTTCTTCCAGGCCAGGATGCTGCAAAATTAAGCATATTAATCATTGTAACATGAACACACATGACCTGAGAAGGGGGACAGAGAAGCAAAGCTCTTTAGGGCAGGAAGTGCTGAGTCAGGCCATGGTGCGGCTGCTGGAGCCAGCAGGAGCTGCTGTTATTCAGCTGATGGAGCAGGACAGCTTCCAAAAGTTCCCCACAGAGCTCTTGCTAGGGGTTTTTCTCTACAGCAAAGAAAAACAGCCTCAGCAAAAGACAGGAGGATTTGCTTTCAACCTCAAAGCCCAGCCTTTGTTCACCCAAAGCCTTGTTCGGGTAAGATTGTCTACCTAATGGGGGGAACCAGCCAAGTTTGTTGAATTGGGAGAAAAAGCCAGTTTGGTTTAAACATCAACCTAGAAACTGTGAGGCATGAGTTCTAGTCCTGCCTTAAGCACGAAGCAGTGGGGGGTTTCAAAATTTTTTACCACGAGTTCTGTGGGTGTGGCTTGGTGGGCGTGGCATGGTGGGCATGGCAGGGGAAGGTTACTGCAAAATCCCCATTTCCTCCTGATCAGCTGGGACTCAGGAGGCAGAGAATAGATGGGGGCGGGGCCAGTCAGAATTTTTACTACCGGTTCTCCGAACTACTCAAAATTTCTGCTACCAGTTCTCAAGAACTGGCCAGAACCTGCTGAAACCCACCTCTGGCACGAAGCCATCTGGGTGTGACCTTGGGCCATCCCCTGATTCTCAGCCCTAGAAGGAAGGCAATGGCGACCCATCTCTGAAAATATTGCCAAGAAAACTGGAGGGATATATCTAGGCAGTTGCCAGGAATCAAGACTGGCTCAAAGGTATCCTCATCCCCATGACAAAAATGGAAAATTAGGGTTATTTCCAGACCACGCCACCTCCAATGATTACCAGTGAGATTAATGAAGTGAGCTAAAGCACATTTACACAGCCCCAGCTTTCATTTGCATAGCAATACACACATACAAATACATATCTACAAGATACTCTGCAGCAGTGGTGAAATCCAATTTTTTTTACTGCCGGTTCTGTGGGCATGGCTTGGTGGGCATGGTGTGGCTTGGTGGGCATGGTTTGGTAGGCATGGCAGGGGAAGGATACTGCAAAATCCCCATTCCCTCCCCACTCCAGGGGGAAGGATACTGTAAAATCCCCATTCCCTCCCCACTCCAGAGGGAAGGATACTGCAAAATCTCTATTCCCACTCCACTCCAGGGAGAAGGATATTGCAAAATCTCCATTCCCACCCCACTCCTAGGGGAAGGATATTGCAATATCTCCATTCCCACCCACTCTGGGGCCAGCCAGAAGTGGTATTTGCCAGTTCTCCAAATTCTGCTACCAGTTCTCCAAACTGTTATGTATTGATACTTTTCAGTGGGAGTTTCAAACCTGCCTAAGTCTCTGATTGGCTGACAGTACCTCCAGGATTGTATATAAGGAGGGCTGCAGCCTCTGAGTTTTGGCTGAAGTCTCACTGTATATTAAAGAGCTGTTGTCACTTGCTTGCTTGTATCTCTTGTTATTCCCAAACCACTTCATTGGCGACGAGGATGGGATTGAGGCCACAAGAAGCGAACCAGTGAGACCACGAGCTTCAGCTAGGCGACGAGGCGAACTACAGGAGGCATACCGAACATGTCTGCCTATGTTCTGCCCAAGCCTTTTGATCCGACCCGCAAAAAATGGGTCTTGTACCTAATGAGGTTTGAGTGCTCGCTTGAAGCCAGCGACATGCAGGGACTCTCCGCTAATCGGAAGAGAGCCCTCTTCCTAAGCCACTGCGGACCGGACGTGTTCGAAATGGCAGAGTCACTGTGTGAGCCAACGCCGGTCCAGACCGTCTCCTGGGACACCCTGATGGCAACTCTCCGGGCTCACTACGCTCCCGTGCCCTCCAAGTTCGTGCAACGATACCAACTCAGACAGCGCGTTCAACGAGAACCAGTCAGCGCGTATATGGCAAGCCTGTGAAAAGCCGCAACTCATTGCGATTATAGGGACTTGGACGATGCGTTGCTTGAACAACTAATCTGTGGTGTTCGGGACATTAGGCTACAACGGCGCCTGCTCGCCAAGCCTGATGTAACGCTTGCTGGAGCCCTAGAAGAGGCCAGGGCTCATGAAGCTTCCACAAAAGCCGCAGAAACGCTGCAGCGTCCGCTGACCAGCAAAGACAGTCCCAAGTCTGCCCCGGTGCACAGAGAAGATGCCGGATCCAGCTCGGAGTCCGAGTCAGATGAGGACGTCTTCCGAACGGAGCACCAGAGAAAAGACACAGGCAGCCCCCGGCGAAACTGTCCCAGCTGTGGCGGGCACCATGATAGACTGTCCTGCAAATACAGAGAGGCTATTTGCAGGCGTTGCGAGAAAAAAGGGCACTTGGCGTGAGTCTGTAGAGCCATTCTGCCCAGAAAACACCAACCATGTGAGCGCCGCAGCCAACCAGAATCGACGCGCCAGAAGCATCCAATGAGAGATGGCGGCGCGAAGAAACGGTGCGAATTTGAACCGCGAGATGGCCGCAGCATACACATAGACCAGGCCAGCACGGCGATCGAGGACAAGGTCAGCACGGTGGTTGAAATCAACGGCAAGCCATGCTCAATGGAGATCGACACCGGATAAGCTCTCTCCATAATGTCATGGGCGACCCTAAAGACCATCCTGCCGTCGTTCCGGAAGGACCAGCTATCCAAGCAACGACTGCGCATCCTAGACTACCAGGGGAACCGGGTACCCCTCGAAGGCGTGGGCACGTTCCAAGTCACCTACGGAGACTACGAAAAAGACCTGCCGCTGACCATCGTCACGAAGCAGCTGCCTAGCCTTCTAGACATGGGGTGGTTCCGAGCCCTCGGCATGGGTTTCACCGGCGTCCACTGAATGTCCGAGCCGTCACTGAAGGACAGTCTCCTGAACGAGTTCCAGGACGTCTTCAGGGACACGTTGGGCAAGTATGTGGGGACCCCTATCTCACTAAACTTAGACCCCAACGTAGCCCAAATAAGATTTAAAGCCAGACGGGTGCCTTTCACATTGAAACCAAAGATCGATGCGGAACTGGATAAATTAATTAAAGAGGGGGTGTTAGTCCCCGTCGACCATGCAAAATGGGAGACCCCCATAGTGACCCCAGTAAAGTCTGATGGCTCAATCAGGATTTGCGCCGACTACAAGTGCACGATCAACAAGGCTTTGCAGCCGAGCGCCTATCCGGTGCCGATCGTGCATCATCTACTACACTCCCTGGGGCCCGGAAAAATTTTCGCCAAATTAGACGTAGCTCAGGCCTATCAACAATTACCAGTCGACGACGCCATGGCAGAGGCGCAAACAATTGTAACTCATAGGGGTGCATTCAAATGCACCAGGCTCCAGTTTTGGGTGAGCGTCGCACCCGGCCTGTTTCAAAGCACCATGGAGTGCCTTTTGCAAGGGCTCCCGGGGGTGGTGCCTTATTTCGACAACATTCTAGTCAGCGCTCAGCACGAACATCAGCTAGGGGACCGAGTAAGGAACATCCTTTCCCGATTTAGAGAAGCAGGACTTAAATTAAAGAAAAATAAGTGCATGATCGCTGTTCCTTCTGTTGAGTTTCTGGGGTACAGGGTGGATGGCACAGGCATCCACCCTACCGAAAGCAAGGTGAGAGCTATTAAGAGCGCACCAGCCCCCAAGACCAAAGCGGAGCTCCAAGCCTTCCTTGGACTGCTCAATTTTTATTCAATGTTCCTGAAGGACAAGGCCACCATTGCAGATCCCCTACACAAACTATTGGGGAAGAATGTACCATGGGTCTGGGGGAAACCACAAGCAGCCACTTTTGAGGCAGTAAAGAGACTTCTATCTGCAGACAGTTTCCTAATCCAATACAACGCAGCGCTACCGCTTGTATTGGTTTGTGACGCCTCCCCCGTAGGAGTTGGTGCCGTCCTAGGCCATAGACTGCCGAACGGCCTAGAGGTGCCCATTGCGTTTTACTCTCGCACCCTGTCAAGCGCAGAGCGGAACTATAGTCAGTTGGACAGAGAGGCTCTGGCTGCAATTGCGGGGGTTAAAAAGTTCCACGAATACCTCTATGGCCGGCAATTCGAACTTGTGACTGACCACCGGCCCTTGCTGGGACTTTTGGCAGGTGATAGGCCCACCCCCGCTGCTCTGTCTCCACGTTTGACCAGGTGGGCCATTTTCCTGTCGGCCTATTCGTATCAGCTTGTCCATCGACCTGGACGGACTTTGGGCCACGCGGATGCCCTCAGCCACTGCCCCCTACCTGACCTACTTGCCAACCCCACGCCAAAAGCCCCTGTTCTTCTGCTGGACACTTTGACTTTGGGACCTATCTCCTCTTGCGAGGTGGCAAAAGCCTCTGCTAGAGACCCTGTTATTCGTACTGTAATGGGTTGGGTCCTTAAGGGGTGGCCGGTTAAAGTGGACGGGGGGAGTACCAAGGTTATGTTAACAAACGTAACGAACTGTTTATGCAATGGGGGTGCTTGTTGTGGGGTGACAGGGTGGTAGTACCAACGAAACTAAGAACAAGGGTCTTAGAATTACTGCATGAAGGGCATTCGGACATTGTCAGAATGAAAAGCTTAGCCCGCAGTTATGTTTGGTGGCCCAACATGGACCAAGTCATCTCCGAGTGGGTGGGGAAGTGCAGACCTTGCCAGGAGTCTCGCCCCAATCCCCCGGTAGCGCCCATCCGAGAGTGGGAGAAACCAAAAGGGCCATGGGGGAGGATCCACATTGATTTTGCCGGCTCCTTTCACGGGCAAACATTTTTAATTGTAGTCGATGCCTACTCAAAATGGCTCAAAATAATTTTAATGCCTTCAACCACAGCCGAAGCAGTCATCAAAGTCCTGAGAAAGCTATTTGCCACCCACGGCCTACCGGATACTCTGGTATCTGACAACAGCCCTCAATTCACAGCAACCCTGTTTGAGGGCTACCTGGCCGGACTAGGCATCCGCCATGGCCTGTCGGCCCCTTTCCATCTGGCTTCTAACGGATTGGCCGAACGTTTCATAAGGATGGCCGAAGAAGCATTGTCCAGGCTAGATAACGGGGACTGGCAGGCCAGGATAGACCAATTCTTAGCTGTCCAGCATGCCACACCATGCACAGCCACAGGGATAAGCCCCGCCGAGCTCCTCATGGGCAGGAAGCTTCGGTGCGTGTTAGACAGGCTTCACCCAAATTATTCGCACGAAAATTTCAAGGGAGAGACCACCGGACTTAGACAGTTCCAGGTCGGGTCCCCGGTGTTAGCTCGCAATTATGCTAGCGGACCTCTATGGGTTGCAGGGACCATAGTGGGCATAATAGGCCCAAAATCTTACACGGTAGACGTAGGGGTAGAGAGACTCTGGAAGCGCCACATAGATCAACTTAGGAAAAGAATAGTCGGCGAAGCAAACATCAATTTAGACATCTCCAAACCTAACTACAACACCTTTCCCAAAACAGCTAACTCAAGCCCGGGTTCGCGAGAATACTTAGCTGACAAGCCCTGGTTCCAGCGCTGCCCCAGCGAGTCGCCACTCCCAACCGGGGATAACCACGCCCCGGACAAAATCCAGGAGGTTCCATTGGCGGAGCCGGGAGAGACACAAAGTCCCTCTGACCAGCTCGACGCCCCGCCAAACACTGAACTGCGCAGGTCAACCAGAACGAGAACTCGGCCAGGGCACCTGCGAGATTTTGTGTGTACATATGTAAATATTTGAATGTTAGTGTCTTCTGGGAAGGGAGGGGTGTTATGTATTGATAGTTTTCAGCGGGAGTTTCAAACCTGCCTAAGTCTCTGATTGACTGACAGTCCCTCCAGGATTGTATATAAGGAGGGCTGCAGCCTCTGAGTTTTGGCTGAAGTCTCACTGTATATTAAAGAGCTGTTGTCACTTGCTTGCTTGTGCCTCTCATTATTCCCGAACCACTTCACGAACTGCTCAAAATTTCCGCTACCGGTTCTCCAAAACCGGTCAGAACCTGCTGGATTTCACTCCTGCTCTGCAGGTGATATAATGGATGAAATGTCAGGAAATCTGTTGACATTCAGCAGAAGGGTAACAAAAGGAGGGAACAGGAACCAGGGATTTAATATAGGGACCAACAGATCACCTTTGCCATGCAATTCAACAGCAGGCCAACAAAACAGTTTCTAGGTCCTTGCGTCATCTTTTGTGTCCAGCTGCTACTGTCCCCCACAATGTTGTTGTTGCTGCTCTCCTGCTGCTTCAAGTTTCAATTAAAAATCCCTCCCAGTGTTGGAGACAATTTCACATTTAATACAGCATGTGCTTGCTTTAAAAAAAAGAAGAAAAAGAAGCAAGCAGCAGCTATATTAGTGTGGATACAGCTCAGCCTTCATCTGCGAGCAAATGTCTATTAATTGATACACAAACAGGCTCTGTCCGTACGTACAGAATATGACAACCAGCTGCATGCGGCAACTGTTGAATGGTAACGGATTTCCTCCTGTGACTGCTTTCTATTCAGCTGGGGGATGAGGCAATTCATGCCTGAATGGTGTGTCTTTCTGGCTGTAGTAAAGAGTTCATTCTTTACTCTCTCTCTTTTTTTTTTAAGGTTGAGAGGGAAGCAAGCTTTTTTGTATGATTCTTTTTCCTGAAAAAAAATGGGGAGGGAAAACTCAGGGAAGGAGCTCAGATTGATTTAACTAGGGTTGCTCAAGGGTAAGAAACTCAACAGAGTAACAGAGTTGGAAGGGACCTTGAAGGTCTTCTAATCCAATGGCCCTAACCTTTTGGGCATCAGGAACCAGTTCTGTGGACAGAGATTTTTCCGTGGACCTGAGGGGGTGTGGTTTTTCCTGCTGCCTGCATCCCATAGATGGGCCTTTGCTTGTTTGCGTGGCCTGGTTTCTGGCATGCCACGACTCAGTGCCAGTCCATGGACTGGGGGTTGGGGACCCCTGTTCTAGTCTAGCCCCCTGCTCAAACAGGAAACCCCATACCATTTCAGACCAACAGTTGTCCAATCTCTTCTTGAATACCTCCACTGAAGGAGCACCCACCATTTCTGGAGGCAAGCCATTTCACTGATAAATTGTTCTAAAACTGTTAGGAAATTTCTCCTTATTTTTAAGTTGGTTCTTTCTTTGATTGGTTTCTATTCATTGCTTCTTGCCTTGCCTTCAGCTGCTTTGGAGAACAAGTTGACTTGGAAAATATCAAATGGTGCAAATTATGTTGCCTTGTTTATTGACAGTGAGAGCTCTTAAATCCATGCTACGCTGGTGTTGCTCAAACTACATAGATTCTGATATGTTTCAGAACACAGCTCAATGAACTGTTTTTAACTTACATGGTTTGGCTCCCAGGAATCCTTAGGACTTTCTACATCAAACTGACTCAGACTATCGAGTTCATTCTTCTCAAGAAGGAATATTTAAAATACCCACGGTTGTGTTTGCCACTGCTCTTCCTTTCCTTTGAAATTAGAGGGTTGGTTGACTTCCATCCTGATGACAATCAGGAAGACTGTAAAATTGACATGTTTCATCAAGCGTCTGATATTTAATTGTCATCATTAGGTTTAAGTTGTACACCAGGGGCTATTAGTAACATGTTGTTTTTATTAATTAATAGGCATATGCTTACTGTTTTATTATTTTATGTTTCAGCTGTAAATCACTGGGATATCTATTAAAATATGATAGTATATAAAAGCCTTCAATAAATGAATAACTTCGCCATTGCTTTTCCAACGTTTATATAGGATAACGTAAGAACATGATATTGTTCTCCAAACTGGTCCCTTCTAGATATGATTCATTAGAAAACCAATCCTTTTCAGTCATGTGCCAGCACTGGTGATGAAGGGTGTAAATTCTCATCCAAGATACATGGGAAGAACAGGCTAGTAGAATGTGCAGCACAAGACAAATACAAATTACTCAGGAAAACATACTGCTTCTCCCTCAGAATCCCATCAGGCAGCTGAGAACCAATTGGCTTGTGGCCTGAATCGAAACTTCATCCTATCCATCTCATTATTCTACTATAAAATTGTCAATAGATTTGCATTTGGGCTCTGGGAAGTTGCAGGGGAAAGCCTTCTATCTCAGATATCTATCTCAGATATCTGAAAAACTGATGATGTGCTGGAACTGCACTATTTTTTTTAAAAAAAATTGTCAAGAGGAAATCCAGAAAGAGAAGCAATAATTAAAAAATTAAAGTTCCCACGGGGATTCAAAGCAGCAATGTCTACATTACAATACCTTATCTAACTATACTATAATACTATACTTACTATGCTATAATAATGGAGCAAATGTAGGAGTAAGAAAGAATTTTGTTAAAATAAAAAATTTGTTGTGCCTGTATTTGATGTTTTAACCTTGTACATATAAATGTCACTGAACTTTGTATATATAAATCAGAGAGACAGACAGACAGACAGAGATATAAAGAGATAGATGATGGATGGATACAGTAGATAAAGAGAGAGAGCAAGAGAGAGAAAGAGATACAGTAAACAGATAGATACAGTAGTACAATAGATACAGTAGAGATAGATAGGTAGATAGATAGATAGATAGATAGATAGATAGATAGATAGATAGATAGATAATAGACAGACAGACAGATATTTTATGTGTTATACATACAGAAATATGTATGCACAAGAAGGTCCTCCCTTCCCAAAAGAAAGTGATTGTCCATTGTTTTTTTGGGAGGGACAGGAAGATGGGAGGGTGCAGGAAAAGGACTTGTCCAATGAGAGGATGTGATAACCAGAACTCAAGACTGAATATAATGTACCAGTTGTTGCAAAAATCTCTCTGTCCAAACAAGATTTTCTTAAACCGACTTGCACTCAAGTAAGCATGACCACAGGACAGGAACAGCTGAATAGTATGCCCTAAGAATATGGTTACATTAACCTGAATTATTAAAGCCTGAAATATTATGCCCCAAATATAAAGTATGAATTTGGCTCTGTATGTATCTAAATTAATTTCAGAGAAAGTTGTGGGGAATTTGGGGCAGCATTTTGCACAACAGGAAGTTTCACAGAATGCTTTATATGGATAATTCTTATAATCAGGGGTGCGCTTCAAAAATTTTAGCAAGGAGTTCTCTGCCTGGTTGCTGGGTAGGTGTGGCCATGGTGGGTATAGCCTAGTCAGCCTCCTGCACCATGGTGAGGGAGGGCTTTTTGCCTCCCCGGGCTCTGGAGGCTTTCCTTGAGTCTCCAGGAGGGCAAAAATGGTCTCCCCAGGCTCTGGAGGCCGGAAACAGGTGGGCCTGTTTTTTGCCCTCCCCGAGCCTCCACACACACCCTGCACTTACCTGCATCCAAAATGGGCTTCCTGGAAGGGGCGGGGCGGCGTGGGCAGGGACAGCCAGGAGTGGGATTTGGGGGTTCTCCAAACTGCACAGAATCTTAGCTAGAGGTTCTCCCGAACCCCTGTGAACCCCCAGCAGCCCACCCCTGTTTATGATTCAGTAGGTACCATTGAAATCATATGTCAACAGTCACCTTGCTTTTTACTATATTTGCATTTTGAACTTCTGTGGATAAGGATGCTATAAAAGTTGGAATAACAGTGAATTTATACATGTAGTATTTTATATTATGCCCCTGTTAATTAGTATTATTAATGGCTTTCTTTATGTATTAAAATGTATGTTAGGCAGCACATGAGAATTTAATGATATTTATGTTCCTGCAGCTTGGTCCATGGAGACCACAGAAGAAAAGATCACAACATAAATAGCATTTTTTATTTTAACAGCAATAAAAAGCTGTACTTTTTTCTGAGGTTGGGAGAGTGGATGGAGTCCAAGTTCTGTGTTTTATTTAAGATTATTTAATTCTACTTGCTCGTTATACAATAATACCATAAACCCTTCTGCTGAGCTACCCACTGGGCCGTGAGAATGGAATTATTCCCATGCTTGCTTTGCTTTTCTCCTGCCATTCTTTTTTTTCCCCCTTATTAAATCATGTCTAAAAGATGATTGTCAGAAAGTAATTAGTGCCTTATCTTCTAAAAGCATAGAATACATTAGGAGAAGTCAAAGCAGGCGTATGAGCTGAGGAGGATAGCGGCCCTAGCTTGTTCAGGCTGAATGTTACAAAATGAGACTGGTCAAATGTCTGAGTTTTCCAGGACAATGTTAGGTGAACAAAACAAACAGATTAATTGCTATGTGTCTGCTGCTTAGAATGGTTAGTGCAGATCTGGAAAACAAGATGCTGCTGAGGCCTCAGTCAGCATAACCATTATATAGGTATCATATAGAGAAGCACATTTTACTTATTTCAAGAATTTAACTTGATTTTAGGTCGAGATTTTATTTATTTATTTTATTTATTTTATTAAATTTTTATACCGCCCTTTTCCCGAAGGACTCAGGGCAGTGTACAGCCAAAAATAAAACCCACAACTATATGAAAGTTAAAAGACAATTTAAAAATATTAAATAATTTGGCCAAAAGAGCTAAAATAGAAACCACCCATTAAAATAGCATTTAGGCCAGCCGTGCATGGTGAAACAATAGCGTTTTGAGGGTGCGGCAAAAGGTGCAAAGGTCGGGGATCCTACGAATATCTGGGGGCAGCTATCTCACCTTTCCTATTCACCTATCCTATTCAACATCTAATATTCACCTATTCGACATCTAAGCACATTGGGGTGACTTGTGCAAAATTATTGGCTTTTTAAAATTATCATTTTGGTGTCTCTGGTTTACTGAAATAGGTAAATCCGCATCTGTTCAGTTAAGATGTATGTCGGAAATGTCACTTTTTGTAGGTACATATCAGTGGTGGGTTGCCCCCGGTTTGGACCGGTAGTAAAACCAGCAGGAGGCCCCGCCCACCACCCCGGATGTCGTCATCGGCGATCTGCACATGCTAAGAAGTTTCCCATTGCGAACCGGTAGTAAAGGTAAGTAGAACCCACCTCTGGTACATATCAATTTTTTTTCAAAGTCTAAAAATTCAAAAATTAAGAGGTGGGGGGGAAACTCATTTCTTCCTTAGGTTGCTGTTTTCTTTTGTTAGTTGAACACTCTCACCCACTGAAAGAATATCAGCTTTGATGAAAATTAATGTCAGCCATAACCTCAGCAGATGGCAGCATCTGGCTAAGCTTACTTGGGCTCTGAAGCTAATACTAAATATTTTGATGCAAGACTACTGGGACCACCAGAGTTGTATAGGCTAGTGCTAGACTAAGAAGTTGAAAAATTATCTCACAAAAAGGCAGGGTCAAGTATTTTTGAACTGTGACCAAAGAAACTGCAAGGACACATCTGTGAAGACTCCAGAAGTTGAATTTAACATCAACCCCCCACCCCCTTCAACTCCCTTTTAATAGTTATAAGTGATGTTAACATTTTCATTTAGAAGAAGGTTCTATTTACTTCAAGAGTATTACTTATTTAGAAGTATGTACGTAGTCTTAAATATCCAAAAGATTCTCTCAGAACTGTGACAGAGCGTTCTTGTCACCAGTAAGCAGAAACTGAGCATTATATCCATCCATCCTCTCTGGTTGATTATGTAGCAAGTCCAGGTCACAGAATGCATATTAAAGCAATATACTCAAGCAGTATTTTCAAACTTGGCAGCTTTATGATGTGTGGACTTCAACTCCCAGAATTCCCCAGCTGGCCAGAGAATTCTGAGAATTGAAGTCCACACGTCTTAAAATTGTCAAGTTTGACAAATGCTGCTCTAGAGGCATTAGCTGCACATAAAACTCCTGATTTATCATTACTGGCATATTTTTTCATTACACGCAAGCCTACATCAGAATGTCTATAAACAACTAAAAGTTCTTACTTAGATGGGCATTAAGTTATCTTTAAGAGCTTTGGAATAAAGAGCTAGAATATCCCATTCTTAGGGAGTTAATAAGAAAGCTTCTTAAAAAGATTAAGTCTATCTCCTACTAATAATCTTATGAGAAGACTATTCAGTGAAAGTTCAGTTTTCATGTTTAGAGGCTCCTTGGTATCTTGAAATATGGAGGGGAAAACCTCCTATGATATAATACTATTCAGTTAATATTCCAGTTTGCTTTGAGATTGAAAACATTGTTACATTATCTTACAGAGATTACAGTTGTTTAAGGATGTGAATATGCTTTTGAACCTAATTTTTAATTTTAAGCCTATGTTATGATATGAAGTGTTTTGCATGGGGGTGGCAATTGTATTCATTGAGAAGAGTTACTCTGGATTATTGTCCTCTGCTCATTTTGCATTTTTGTACATTTTTCTATCAACTCAATGGGAAGGCTAATAAATAATACTTTAAGCTGACCACTTTCAATGATTTATTTAAAAGGAAACCATTTATTTTTAACTCATACTTTAAAAAAATAAACAAACCAGCAGCTAAAATTCTCTTGGCAGTTTACAATAAAACACTAAAAATTCAATTTGAATAAAAATGCGCATGATAAAAGCAAATCAAACGCTGGATAAAATCCTGTGTAAACTAGGCAGCAGCCTGGCGCTTGTTCAAAAAAGAAAGAAGGGAGAATTAAAAGACAATTAAAAGCCTGGGAAAATAGAAAAGTCTTCATCTTCTGCTGAAATGATGCTAACATGGCAACAGTTGAGTTTCGGGGGAAGGGAAATTCCAGGAATGGGTGAAGATGAAGAATCTCATTAGATGATCTTAAATCCAGGTAGATAAATACAGAAGGTACTTTTTTAAAGTAACCTAGTCCTAAACCATTTAGGGCTTTAAAGCACTTTGCCATGGATCCAGACATGCACCAGCAACAATGGTAGGGGGCAAAAAACTGGTGTGATATATCCTAGTGGGCAGTGGTGAAATCCATTTTTTTTTTTTACTACTGGTTCTGTGGAGATGGCTTGGTGGGCGTGGCAGGGGAAGGATACTGCAAAATCTCCATTCCCACCCCACTCCTGGGGGAAGGATATTGAAAAATCTCCATTCCCACCCCACTCTGGGGCTAGCCGGTTATTTGCCGGTTCTCCGAACTACTCAAAATTTCTGCTACTGGTTTCCGTTACCGGTTCTCCAGAACCTGTCAGAACCTGCTGGATTTCACCCCTACTAGTGGGTGTCTAGCCACTCTATTTTAATTGAAGTTTCCAATTAGGCAGCCCCTGGAAAATGCATTCCAATAATCTAAATGGAAAGTTACTTCTATTTGTTGGGGGTGTTCCTTGGAACCCTGACAGTTACCACACCATGAATAGCTGATGCAAGAATGTTTCCATCTAGGGAAGTTGCAGTTGGTAAATCAGCTGAATCTGATAAAAATAACCTGTTGTCACCAAGGCCATCTGAGACCCTAGTAACAGATTTTGGAGCATCCCCCAAATTTAGGATGCATACACACCCCTCTAGAACAAGCAAGGTACAACTCAGATGGACAAGATGCAGCACCTACAACTAATGTCTCCATTTTATTTGGATCGAGTCTCAGTTTTTTTGGCCCTCAAGCTGGCAGGACACCAACTTGCCTCACCTGTGTTAGATGAAAGGAATAGGTAAAATGGGATGCAATCAGGATATTGTCAGCCTCCATTCCTGCATAACCTTTTCCAGCAAAATCAAGCTAAATGATGCTTTGGATGTTAAACATTAATAGAGTTTTGTATATATATATTTCATGTATTCTTTTGTTTTGTATATAAAAGTAAATAATATCAAAAATACCCAGTTAGGAAAACCAAATCTAGATACAAAAATCTAAGTGACCACAGGATGGGCAGTAAATATATCCTAAAAATTAATTCTCTACTGCTACGTAATGGTTAGCCATTATTTTGTAATCCAGGTCTGACCCCTGGTCTCATTTTTCCTCACTTCGGGTATTATAAATATCCAAAACTTTATTGGTTAATGATGACTTTAACCATGGATGGAAGGGTTATGTCTTTGTTTTTGTTGTGATAGTTGCTTTTGTTTTGGTTCTGGTTTTGCATGAAACAATTGTACATTCCTTGCCATGTTTATTTATTTCCAACTTTCTTCCATAGTGGAACTCAGTATAGTTATCAGGCACAAACAACCAGACCCAAATGTGCAGAGTTTGAGCTAACTACTTTATTATGTTCTGCCTATAATACAGGAATCTCCCCAGTCTGGCAGCTTCAGTCAGGCAGCTTTCCCTTGAGAACAAATAGATAAGGCTCCAAGGAATTTGGGGATGGGCAGTTCTGGCTCTTTTACAGTTACACAGTGACTCTAGATTAGCTCTGTGCTTGATCCCTCCTCCCTTCCAGGCTGCATGCTTCCTAACAATGGTCTACATAATAAAATATTTTCCTATTTGGAACTAACCAGGTTCACACTTATTTAACTTCACTGTGATGTCTCAGGCCCTGTCTTAGGATCACTTGACAAGGATGCAAGTAATCCCTAGTTAAGATTGGTTATGAGACCCTCATGAGTATGTGCTCTTGATAGGGTTAAACATATTCTATCAACCCATGTACCACAATTTGTAAACACTGCTCATGGCTTAGCTTGGTTAGCTAAACTTCTAGTATAATAGTATACAGTCAGTTTTGCAATCACTTGAAAATCATTCATATCACTTACAGCTTTGTGCAAAGCATCACTGAGGCCTTGGCATGGACCCACTCTTCGAGAAATCAGGATCTGGGCTTTACGCATTTCTGCACTGAAATGTTAAAGTCCTGGAGAGTATCTAGAGCAGTTGGTGTCTTCTTCATGATGCCAATCCAGTTGCCTCTTGCAAAAGCACCTTTGGAACATCTTTCCAGTTTCTCCTACAAAAATCTGTGGGATGTAAAAGGATGTGGAATGTTATTTTGGCTGATTTATTTTTTGTTCAATATGGAGTAATGGAAGCTTTGGTGATGGGCAAAAACATTCCAGATAAACATTTTTTCCGGAATGGTACACAAAGGGATAAAGGGGAAAATTTCATCAGACCACTGTAATCAGCCACTAAGTGTGTCATTTTAGACCCTTGAATTTGTACCTGTCCCTACTCAGAAGAAAAAAATAGGTTGAAGTGTTGATTTGATTGTGAGCATAAAGCTGAAATCGTTATTCTCAGCATGAAATATTTGTAACAGAGAAGCAAAGAAGTGGTTAGCCATAATTGGATATCAACATTAACCCTAGCCAAAAAACAGCTAAAAGGCAAGAAATAGGAAAAAGCAAAGATCAGACAATAGGGTAAAAGAGTAAAATGACAGAGGAATCATAAATAACAGAGAATTCATTTCTAGTTAATAGCCATTTCAAAATGACCCATTATCCTCTGGAGTATCTGTGGCACAGTAAATCCACACAGACTGAATAGCCTCTCTGTACAAGGGATTATATTCTATTATTTAATTTAAATTTACACATCATTAAATCCTCCTGAATAAAGCCATAATTTTCATAATAACAGAAGTTATGAAGAGAAAGGACTGATTAACCTCTGCAGCTCCTGTCTTAGCTTTTAAATAAATCCATAAAAGCAGTTCAACCAATAATGCTTTTCATTTTCTCCAAGGTATTACTATGAAAAGGCAGAGGGCATAATTCCTGACGTATATTCCAATTCCTATCCTATGTAGTTGGGTTTTTTTTTTTAAAAAAAAAAGTAAAATTATTGCTGTCTTCCATCTCTATTATTCTGGCCAATTTAACAGCATTTAACAATTTTTGCCTCCTTTTAAACATTTTAACTCTAAACATTTTAAACTGTGGCAACAATTCCTAACTTCTTATTGTTTTTAGTTTCGGCTGTTTTATATTGAACCACATTATACAGTAGTGGCCAAAATTGTGGAAACCTTTTGGGAAAAGTGTATTTTCTAAAACTGGCTAATAACACCACTTTTTTTTTGAGTAGTACCATAAAATTATATATCAATGGAAAGATAATTTAATCAAGAACGTAATGCAATAACTTTTATGAAGGATTTGCTATTAGAATAGCAGTTACAGTATAAAGAAGAAAAGTGAAACACATAGAAAAAACGAGATATACAAAAATTATCATGTCAGTTAATACTTAGTTGGGTAACCTTTACCATGAATTACGGCCTTACAATGTCTTCCCATGGAGTGAACCAAGTTTTTTAGTTCTGCAGCTGTTATAATGTGAAACCAAGATTGAATGATTGCTTCTATTAACTATGTTTTTTTTGCTGGGTCACTTCTGACTAACAAGTTTCTTTAGTCATCTCCATAGATTTTCAGCTGGGTTAAGGTCTGGGCTATTCCCAGGCCATTCCAGCAGTGGAACATGATTATCTTGAAATTCCCCCCAAAAAAGTCGTATTATTAGCATTCAAACCTCAAAAATACACTTTTCCCAAAAGGTTTCCACAATTTTGGCCACTAGCAGAAAGAGTTCCTGTAGATAATTGATATACATCTTTTTTTTTTTGTTAAACTATAAGATTGCACATACATTTCTTTTCCTACAGTTAGATTTATTACAAGAGGATTTTTTTAAAAAATTAAAAAGGAAAACCTTCTCCCTCCAATCCTAGAGTCGTACCAGCACATATTTTTCTCTTTAAAAAGCTTCTTTTATACTTTCTTTATACCTTTATACCTATTCTTAAATATCTTTTGAGCAGGAAGCATTCAATTCTTGAACGTAACCAATTTTCTATCACTGGACCTTTGTCTTTTGATCAAGAGTTCTTGGTAATATATTTTAACCGGTTCCATGGCCTGAAAAAGATTGAAAATCTCTGATGTAGTGCTTAGCAAGCATTCCATGGACCATGGCTGCGTTTACAAATCACTCTCAACTATTCCTAATTGAATAAACCATCATGCCTGGTGTGTCCAGTAAGTTATAAACATTGTAAGTTGATCTTGTAAGTCACAGAAGTGAGATGAACAGCCATATAAATGTAATGATAAATAATTCACTTTCCACATTGTCTGTATCACACACAAGATCCAACCAAGCCATCTTCATTGTGGCTAATCAAAAGAAAAGAAAAGAAAAGAAAAGAAAAGAAAAGAAAAGAAAAGAAAAGAAAAGAAAAGAAAAACCCCCAATATTATCTCCAGCGGTGGGTTTCACATTTTGTTGCTATCAGTTTGCCGTGCACACCAGGGGTGGGTTCTTTTTTTTTTTTAAAAAAAAAATACTTTATTGAATTTTCCAAATTAAAAAGAAAATATATACAATCTCTATCTCCATCAGAGGTACAATGTTTATACAATTTGGCGAATCATACGTTAAACAAACTTCATCCGTAGCTATAGAATATTCTATGCAATATAACTCAAATTCAAGTGCATAACAAGTCATATCCTAAAGTCATGTTTTTGTTTTATTCTTCAACCAATTATACCAATTTCCCCATACTTCATCATATTTCGATTTCTCCTCATTCTTTAACTCACTCGTCAATTTTGCCATTTCTGCGCACTCTAGGATTTTGTTTATTAATATTTCTTCTGAGGGTGTAGATTTATTTTTCCAGTATTTCGCAAAGGCTAGTCTAGCCGCGGTTGTAATCTGGATTATGAGTTGCGTTTTGTTGTTATTAAGGCCATCTTCAGTCATACCCAGGAGGAAGGATTCTGGGGCTAGGACTATCTCCTGTCCCGTTATTTCACACAGCCAGTGTCGAATTTTGGACCAGAACTTTTTGGTCTCAGGACAGGTCCACCATAGATGATAGACGGTGCCGACCGTTTTTCCACATTTCCAACATGTGGCTGAGAGATTTGGAAATATTTTTGCTAACCTAGCAGGGGCTAGGTACCACCTGTGTAACATTTTATAATGGTTTTCTCTAAATGTTGCCAATTTCGTTATTTTATAGTTCCTATTCCAGGCCATCTCCCAGTCGTTAAAGTTTAGTCTATATCCCAGATTTTTTTTCCCAAATAGTTAGCTGATTTTTTGCTATGGTCTCTGCTCTATCCTCATCTAATAGGAAGTTATAAATTTTCGTTAGCATTTTCTTGTCTATTCCCCAAATAATTTTATCAAAATTTCCGTGTTTAGCTTCTATACCAAATTTGTCTCTATCTTTTTGAAATCTAGAGTTAATCTGAAGATAGTTCCACCAATCCAAGTTGAATCCCTGGTCCCTCAATAAATCCAAGGGTTTAAGCTTCCCTTCTTCATCGAGGATATCCTTATATGTGCCCAATTTATAATCATCTCTTCTGTTTGGGGCCACCAACGCTTCCATAATAGAAAGCCAGTTGGGTACCTTAGTATAGATCCTCTGTCTAATTTCCTCCCACGTACGAATAAGAGTCTCCCTAATTTTGTGTTTGTGAAAGTAGGATTTTTTCTTGATCTTTGTATCCCACAGGTGGGCATGCCATCCTTCTAGAAGATCATGTCCTTCTAATGTCAAGATTCTCCTATCTTGTAGCTTAATCCACTCCTTGATCCAGATTATTTTTGCCGCCTTTTGATATATTTCCCAATCAGGGAGCCCAAATCCTCCCAAATTTCTTTTCCCTTGGAGTATCTTAAAAGAAATCCTCGATTTCTTACCCTCCCATAGAAAGTTTCTAATATGTTTGTTCAAGTCCAGAAAGAATTTTTTATCTAGGGATATTGGGATGTTTTGAAAAAGAAACAGAATTTTAGGTAAGATGTTCATTTTAATCGTTGCTATTTTACCAATCAGGGACAATTTTAGCCTTTTCCATCTTTCCAGGTCTTGGTATATATTCTGCAGTAGGGGGATATAATTATCATCTTTTAGTGAAGAGAGTCTCGCAGTAATCCATATTCCCAAATATTTTATTTTCTTAACTGCCTGGAGGTCTAATAAATCTTCCAATTCCTTCTTTTGTGGATCTGTCATGTTTTTCACTATTATTTTAGTTTTATTCCTATTGAGTTTGAGGCCCGCCACTTCTCCATAATCCTGAATTTCCTGCATTAATTTTAAACCAGTTTCTAATGGATCTTCTATTATGAGGGCTACGTCGTCTGCAAAAGCTTGGGTTTTGAATGTTTCCTTCCTGATCTTTAATCCTTTAATTTCTTTATTAGCTCTGATCTTTCTAAGTAGCACCTCTAACGCCAAAATATAAAGTAGGGGGGATAGGGAGCAACCCTGCCTCACTCCTTTTTGGATCTGAAAAACTTGAGTTTTGTCTCCGTTCACTAATATGTTTGCCCTCTGATTATGGTAGATATTCTCGATCATCTTCCTAAAGTTGGTCCCAAATCCCATTAAGTCAATTTGATTAATCATAAAAGTCCAATTCAAATTGTCAAATGCCTTTTGGGCATCGACAAACATTAGGGCCAGCTGTTTTTCAGGGTGTTGTTCATAGAATTCCATGGTGTTCAAAACAATTCTCAAGTTGTCTCTGATCTGTCTCCCTGGAAGAAAACCATTTTGATCTTTATGGATCCACCGATTTAAAAATTTTTTAAGCCTCTCCGCAATTATGTTCATGAACAGTTTGTAATCTGCATTCAACAATGAGATGGGTCTATAATTTGATATCTGCTTCGGGTTGGCACCTTCTTTCAGAATGAGCGTCAAATACGCTTCCCTCCAAGAATCTGGGATTGTTATACCAGCTAGGGCCTCATTAAATATTTCTAGTAATTCTAGTTTCAGGACTTCATCAAATTTTTGATATATTTCCCCAGGGAGACCATCTGGGCCTGGGGTTTTGTTCTTCGTTATTTTAGAGAGGGCAGTTTTTAATTCCTCTATAGTGATCTTTTCGTTTAACATTTCCTTTTCTTCTTCAGAGATTAGAGGTAAGCTGGCTTCCAACAAATACTGCTCTACCTTGTTTGACTCAATTCCTTCATTTTTGTATAGGCAATCGTAAAATTTTCTTGTGCTTTCTAGTTTATCTTCTTCCTTCGTCAGAAGGTTACCCTGAGAGTCTTCTAATGCTAGTATTTGGTTTTTTTCCTTCTCTTTTTTTAATTTATACGCCAGCCATCTCCCCGACTTATTAGCGTTCTCAAAACAATAATGTTTAGATCTTTTTATTTTTT
This sequence comes from Arizona elegans, assembly GCA_022577455.1. Lineage (NCBI taxonomy): Eukaryota > Metazoa > Chordata > Lepidosauria > Squamata > Colubridae > Arizona > Arizona elegans. Next base: position 14,689,150 of record JAKOOJ010000020.1, read on the forward strand.
GTGCCATCTCCTCCTGGTCCAATAAATTCAATCTATGTCTCGCCTTCGACCACTGTTGTTTAGTCGCCTCATCTCCCGGGCATTTCTGGAGTTCATCTTCCGCTTGTAATAGCTTTTTGGTAAGCTCTTCCCTGATCTTTCTTTTTTCTTTGTTTTGGAAGGCAGTATATGAGATGGCTACCCCTCTCACATAAGCCTTCATGGTGTCCCACACGATTTCTTTGGCTGTCTCTTGGTTCCCGTTTTCTATGAAGAAGCGTTTGACTTCTTCATTCAGTTTCAGTGTAAACTCTTTATCATTTAGTAGATTGGTCCTTAGGCTCCATCTCTGTTGTTTTCTCTTGGTATCGTGGTGCCAGCTAATTTCAAGAAACTTATGGTCTGCCCAGGCATTTGTGCACATATTAACCTTTTTAATTTCTAGGCCCAGTTTTCTGGTAGCCCAGACCATATCTATTCTAGACCAAGAGTTCTGTGGCATTGAGTAAAAAGTAAATTGTCTATCCTGGAGGGGTAGAGTACGCCACATATCTATCAAATTTATCTCATCCACCAAGTCAAAAAAGGTATTTGGTAAGGGAGCTCTTTTATTCTTTTTAATTTTATCACATTTATAATCTTTATTTGGGTCAACAATTCCATTAAAGTCCCCTAGCATGCATATTTCGTTATGGGCCCATTTTGCCAGCTGTTCATGCAATTTCTGATAAAATTTCCCCTGTTTTTTGTTCGGGGCATAAACCCCTACCAATAACACCTTAGAGTTACCTCTGGTTATTTCTACTATAAGTATTCTCCCTTTTTCATCTTTATATTTACATTCTGCCTCTATTTCTTTCTTGACATAAATAGCAACCCCCCTTTTTCTTTTCTCAGCTAATGAAAGAAATACTTTACCAAATTTAGAATAATTTAAATAGTTGGCTTCATCTTTTTTTATGTGGACCTCCTGAATACAGATTATATCAGGATTCTGTTTCACCAATTTTGACAATATTATCTTTCTTTTTTTAAAATCATTTAAGCCATTCACATTTAACGATATGATCTTTGTATCGTTCATTCCTGTGGTTGATCTCTGATCTCTAGTTCTTATTTACCTTTAAGGTTACTGCTCTTACTGGTCTAGTTTTTTTCCCTTTTTCTTCTGTGTCTTCCTTTTTCTTCTCCTCTTCTATGTCTTCCCTTGTGATTTGTTCTTGAGATGTCTCTTCTTCCGTATTCGCTATTTCAATTTCCTCCTTACTAGTTTGTTCCTCTTCTCCTCCCCTTAATTGATCTAGGAAGTCTTGGGCATCACTTAAGCAGTCGATTTTAATTTTCCTCCCTTGCCATGATATTAACATTCCTTCTGGCAAGAGCCACCTAAATATTATGCTTCTCCTATTTAATTGATTTGTCAGAAATCTGTAGTTTTTCCTCCTTTCCCTCACTCTCCTTGGAATTTGTTTTAAGATATTCACTTCTTTTCCCCCATAGATAATTTTTTCCTCCCGGGCTATATTATACAGAATGTCTCTCACTTTTTTTCTAGCGAAGCGAACGTGAACCTCTCTTGGGAGCCTGTTTCTTCTCACGTAATTTGTTTGGACTCTGTACACCTTGTCAATCTCTTGAATTATTTCCTGCTTGTCTTGTTGGAGGGTCTCTGCGATCAACTCAGCCATCTTATCTCCTAGGTCCTCTTCTTTATCTTCCAATATGTTTTGGAATCGAAGGTAAAACGAGGCCTTATCCATCTTGAGTTGTATCAGGGCGTCTTCTGTTTCTTTGTTCTGCGCCAACAAAGTTTGGTCGACTATATCCAATTTCTTCTCGTTTTTTTCAATCCTTTGTTCTGCTTTCTGAATTCTATTCTCATTTCTGGCAATAGCAGTTTGAATGTCATTCATTTTTGAGTCAAGTGCATGTATGTTTGATTTTAATTCCGAATGACTGTTCAAAAGTTTCTCTTTTATTGATAGCAGAGACGATTGTACCATTTGCAGCGTTGGGGTTACTGGGGGTTTGTCTGTTTTCTGGAGACCTTCTACTAATTTCTGGGTGGCTGGGGATGACATTGCTAAGGTGGGGACAGATGGCGCTTTTTTACCGGATTTTGCAATTGTTGATGTCAAACTTGCCATTTCTTTCAAAAGCAATTTTTGGTCTCTTATTATATCCTCTATCTTTCTCCAAATAGTCATCCAGTGGCACTTGCCACGTTTTGCTCCGGGGTGCTATCTTAATCCTTATTAAGCTCCTTTATTAATTCCCAATACACTCTTAATAAATTTCAATTTATGCTTAATTTCTAAATTACTAAAGTAGGATAGTTCAACGCTTCCAACAAACAACAGTCACTACCTAAATGATATAGCTAAGTTCAACCTTAATATAAGTATTAATAAAGATGAATTAATAAGTTAATAAGTTCTCTCTATAGTTTTTATATATCTAAATTCAAACCTTAGTATAAAATATTAATATAAATAACTTACTGTTATAAAATATTAATATAAATAACTACCCGTAAATATAAATATTCTAGATTGGATAAATTGATAAATATGACTAGATAGATATATATATATAGGTATAATATATGATATAATAGGTTAATTCATTAAATACAAATCTAAATTCTTAATTGTAAATATGTCTAATGGCTATTGGATATAATCAATTTTTGGATTTTTCTAATTCTTAACAATCAACAGGTTTAGTTAATAGTGGTTATAAAAATAATTTAAAAAAAAATCAAAGTTCAAGTGTTAGGATCACAGATGCTCCAAAAGAAGAGAAGGGAGAATAGATATAAGTGTATATATGTTGTATTATAGTGTTTACGAAGTTGTAGATTTCCACCTCGCCGCTCTGCTGGGCTCCAGCACTTCCCGATGATAAATCTCCCTGCTAGAGCGTCTTCTTGTTCGTCCTCTGCTGTCTCACTCTTTCCGTTCAATGGGCGCACTTCCTGTTTCGCTGAAGCTCTCAAAAAACAAATCACAGATTTCTCCTGCTTCCTTTCCACCTCGTTCACGAAACACCACACCAGCCACGCCTAAAATCTTTTCTTTTCTTTTCCCTCTCACCGCCCCGTCCGGAGCTCTTTGTAGAGGCGATCTACTCCCTTTGCATCTCACGTCAGCTCGCCGGCTTGTCAGGTCTCCGTAGTTTCGATCTGCTCTACCCTCTCCGTCGCCGCCTCACACCGAGCCAAGCACTCCTCTCCCGACTCCACCGACCTCCTCTTTCAGCGCTCAACCGCTCCAGGGTATGGGAAAAAGGCTTTAAATCTGGCATGGCACCTCCGATCTCCTTCTTAGATTCCCGTCTTTTGCTGGCTATTGCAGCTTCAAGCCCGCCATCAATGGCCGGCTCACCGCGTTGGATCGACAGAGCCACCCGATCAAGCGGGGAATGGTCGCGCCCCACTTTCCCACTTGCCTGGCTTCCTCTTTTGTCCGCAGGACTCTCCGGGTCCCACGCCCCCAAAGGGATCCCCAAAACACGGTGATAAGAGGTGTTGAGGAGCAGCGGGCACTCACTCAATACCCTAACGCTGCAAATCACCAACCGGAAGTCCAGGGGTGGGTTCTAATTTTTTTTACTACTGGTTCTGTGGGCGTGGCTTATTTTGTGGGTTGATGGTCATGTGACAATTATTTAGGATTTAGCAGAAGTACTGATCTACCAGGCTTTTAACTGCATTTATTTTTTGCAGACACTGGTCTACTCATGTGTTTTTGCAGGCACTGGTCTACCCATTTATTTTTGCAGGCACTGGTCTACCCATTTATTTTTGCAGGCACTGATCTACTCATGTATTTTGCAGGCACTGGTCTACTCATTTGTTTTCTTTTAACACTGATCAGCTGTAAGGCGGCCCTTTGAAGCCCCGCGGCAAAAGTTTAAACAGTTTTTTTCCCTCTAGCCATCAGCTGGGACTCAGGTGGCAGTAATAGATTGGGGGTGGGGCCAAATAAAGGTAAGAATAACGCGGGGGTGGGGGGTCGCGGGGGGCTGGGGGGCAGAACTGGTTTGGTGACTTCATAGCGTCACCGCTACTGGCTCGGGAGAACCGGGCCGAACCAGGAGGAACCCACCACTGGTGCACACACACCTTCCACACATGCACCCAGCCTGTGCGCTTTGCTTGTGCATGTGCCTTCCACACATGCTCCCAGCCTCAAAACCGTGCCTAAATAGGATGGCATAGAGCTGGGGCGAGTAGGTGGGCCCTCCCACAATCTCCGCTACCAGTTTGCCTGGCTGAATACCACTTCTGATTATTTCTATAAGGCTTATCCCAGATCTGGAGCGAACAAGAACATCTATCTCATGTTATAGATGTGATTCTAGAGCAGGGATCTCCGATAATCTTAGTTTATAAGATTATTTACCAAAACGTTCTACCTGTAAATGAGTAATTTAATTTCAACCGTAATTACACAAGGGCTATCAATAGATTCAAACTCAATGTAAATTGCTCTAATCTTGATTGTAGGAAATATGACTTCTGCAATAGAGGAGTAAATGTCTGGAACACTCTACCTGATCCTGTTGTTAGTCTTTCTAATCCCCATACCTTTTACCTTAAACTGTCTACCGTGGACCTTTCACGTTTCCTAAGAGGTCCGTAAAGGGGGCACACATAAACTCACCAGCATGCCTTCCGTCCCTGTCCTACTGTCCCCATTTATATGTGATCATTCTATGTGTTTATGGCTATGTTTTGCCTATTTATATCCTTTTATTTGTGCCAAATTTTTTTGTCATGTGTCCATGTCTATGTCTATACTGTTACTTGTTTCCTTATACTTGTTTACAAATAAACAAACAAACAAACCCTGGCAACTTTAAGACTTGTGGGCTTCAACTCCCAGAGCTTTGTGAATTGAAGTCCACAAGTCTTAAAGTTGCCATGGTTGAAGACACCTGTTCTAGAGTAAAAGCTGACATTTGCTATTGACCACTGATTGAGAGTGTAGCAGAGGCAGCTCTGCACTCTGACTTTGTAACTTCACCATTTACCCTCTTATTCATCATTACTCCATACTTGCTACTTCCTAATACTGGTCTTTGGTTAACCCTGGCTTGTGGAATAAATAATCATTATAACTGTAAATGGTCACTAAATGAACCATTGTAAGTTGAGGACTACCTCAATAAAATACTGCACAATAAATTGGCAGTAAAACCATTTAAGGCTTTCATGAGAGGTAACCAGTCAACCTCTTCTAAAAAGCTCCAGAACTAATGAATCCATAACTTCCAGAAGTAGATTGTTCTCCTGTCGTATAAATCGGTAAGTTTTTCATTATGGTAAATGAATTCTAGGGAGCTCCAATCTATACTCCTTACTCCCGATCCTTGAGTTTAATGCCTTGGAAAACAGTTGTGCAGTTTCCTTTTCTTTTTACATATTTGAACATCTCTATTATGTTTTCATGTTTCAATCTTCTTTTCTCCAGGAGGGAATCACATCTAATTTTCTCCTACACACACACACACACACACACACAACATATAAACATATATATGTTTAATTGCTCCCTGAACTCTGAATCCAATCCTCATGCTTATTAAAGATTGATGCAAGATAATTCAATATATATAGCACTACAAAATATGTTTTATTTTCACATTCGGTCATTAATAATTTACTATCAGATCTTCAGCGGGTGTGAATTATTGATATCAATAGAGCTACAGTGATTCACACCAGCAGATTAATTAGATGCTAATGCCATATGAGTGTATGGGCTTACACACATGGGCAAAGACACTCCCACACACACACTCCCACAAACACACTTGGGTTTCAATCATAAGAAGCTGTATTAATCTATATTGATGGAGATCGGTCCCTAAAGTTGTTTCCCATTTTAAAAATGTTGTTATAAATAAAGTTTAGCATCTGAATAAACAACTAGAGGTGTCATGTTTGGGATGAAGAGATCACATATCAGAGAAGCCCTATCTTAGCGCAAAGCCCTCTATATTTGATCCAGGGAATGTGGTTTAACTTCAGAGCAAGTTCAATGCATTTTTCTGCTATTTTTCACCACTATAAATAGCTGGTCCCAACATCACCATCCCCAGTATAGGTGCTCAACCTATCTAGTGGCAAAGCCCAGGAAGCAGTCCTGGGATCAGAACTGTGAGGCAGCTACTCTGATCAAGCAGTCTTTTTAATTCCCCTAGCTATAGATCACTCAGCAGCAATTTGAGAATCCTTTAATTATTATTACATATTATAGTGGCCATCCGCAGATTCTATAAATGTGAACATAAGTATCTATTTCACCCTCTCTCTTTTTCTTTAACTTTTATAAAAGCTATTTGAAAAATCCAATGTGTATGATAAGAGACATATATTCTGCAAGGGTTGATTCATAGAGTCAAATGCATATAATGTGTGTGTGTGTGTGTGTTTGTGTTTGTGTGTGAATCTATCTATCTATCTATCTATCTATCTATCTATCTATCTATCTATCTATCTATCTATTCCTATCTATTTTAGATAGATAGGAATTGCCCAGCACATTTACACCAAACTTGACTCAGACAAACATGATCCCACATGGCCCCCATGGGAGTCTGACTGCAACCAATAGAATACATTCCTTGCCACAGGAACAGGAAGCTCAAGTTCAAAGCCCAGGAGAGAGTATAAATAACACTCACTCTCCATTCCATGTGGTCAGCTACCCAGGACTTCAAACCCATGTGGTCCTGTTCATCAATAAACCATCTTTCCAATCAGCCTCCATGTTTCCAGTGTCTTTCTCCTCACTTGAAACTGAACCCAGATGATATATAACATATACATACAGACACATGTACACAAAGGAATGAATCTATGTGTACACACAGTTATTTATTTATTTTTATCTCGCCTTTTTATTTTTATGAATAACTCAAGGCAGTGAACATACTTAACACTCCTTCCTCCTCCTATTTTCTCCACAACAATCCTGTGAGGTGTGTTGGGTTGAGAGAGAGAGAGAGAGTGTGTGAGTGACAAGACCAAAGTCACCCTGTTGACTTTCATGGCTAAAGCGGGACTAGAACTCACAGTCCCCTGGTTTCTAGCCTGATGCCTTAATCACTAGACTAAACTAGCACTATGAGTTCTATGAGCTGAACAGCAACCCAAAACCATTTCAGGCCATTCGGAAGGAGAAAAGCTTCCCTCGTCCATTTACTTTATCGATTGCTGGTGCTAAGAGGGTCTGGGCCACTGCACTGATTAAACCAGCTGAGTCTTGATTCATTTCCCAGAGTTTTTCAAAGTTGCATTAGTACCACTGGAGGTCTGTCAAATAGGAGAATAAGGAGAGGTCTCGCTTACTCACTGCAGCTCACTTCAGCGCTAGGCAGCTGCAAAAAAAAAGAGAGAGAGAGAGAGCCATCATTTTATACCGCACTGCACCCTCGGCCTATCAGTCTTCCAACATCACTGACATTGGGAAGAGAATAAAAAATGGATCACTCACTTGCTCAGTGAAGCCAGCCAGCAGACATCCCAGCATAGAGCAGAAAAGAGAAGAAAATATCTTAGAGATCCACCCGCTGTCTGCATGGACGATTTTCTTTTGTAGTTGTTTTTCCTTCTTGCCCAGCCCAGCATTAGTAACTTCACTAAAAGACTCCACCAGTGCAATTTCAGTTGCACAGCCCTACACCTGTAGAGTTGGCACATTTCAAGAACTGACCTGCCTGGAGATTTTGTCCATCTTTTTAAAGTCTCCAGGGAAAGGAATAAAGTTAAGAATGCAAGTAATCCTTGACTTACCACAATTCATTTAATGACCATTTGAAGTTACAATGGCACTGAAAAAAGGAGCTTATGATTGTTTTTCACACTTACAACCGTTGCAGCATCCCCATGGTCATGCGATCAAAATTCAGATGCTTGGCAACTGACTCATATTTATGATGGTTGCAATGTCCCGGAATCATGTGATCCCATTTTGCGACCTTCTGACAAGCAAAGTCAATGGGGAAGCCAGATCCACTTAACAACCATGTTACTAACTTAACAACTGCAGTGATTTACTTAGCAACTGTAGCAAGAAAGATAGTAAAATAGGGGGGGAAGGAGGGAGGGAGAGAGGGAGGGAGGGAGGGAGGGAGGAAGGAAGGAAGGAAGGAAGGAAGGAAGGAAGGAAGGAAGGAAGGAAGGAAGGCCTCTTAAAAAAATCTGCTACTGTGTTATGTAACCTAAGACATGATGGAATGTATGGGTAGTTTCTAGAGAACTTGTGCTTCAAAGCTCTGCTTAACAGAAAAAAAGGAGATATCTAAATAATGCCTAAAACCTACCTTAGATATGAGAGTGTGGTTCATGTTTCATGTGGGCATGTCTACTCCAGTGGTGGGTTCCTCCCAGTTCATCCCGGTTCGGCTGAGCCGGTAGCGGTGACGATATGACGTCACCGAACCGGTTCTCATTCTTTGGGAGCTGGGCCCTCCCGCCTGCCCCCACGTTATTCCGACCTTTTATTTCTTCTTTTTTAGCCTAGCTGAGAGGTGTGGCAGAGTGGATTGCCACACCTCAGCTGGGCAGATTCGTAACACGCTTGCGCAGAGTACAAGTTTGGCGTGCATGCTAGCGAAGCGAGCATGCGCGCAGCGATCATGCATGAAGCACGTGACTGAAGAAGCGATCGTGCACAAAGCGCATGCACAAAGAGAACCAGTAGTAAAGCTGGTTAGAACCCACCACTGGCCTACTCCTCACGTCCAGACCCATGGAGGGTAACAGAAACCAGAGAAATGAGGGTTTACTGGCAGTTCTTTACAATGACAGTAGGAATAGTCACCACCCAAAAGTGCTTTCTTTCAAAGGGAAACTGGAGTTTCTTATTTTGCTTGAAGATGTTTTGCTTCTCATCCAAGAAGCTTCATCAGTTTGATTGAATGATGGAGAATGGAAGGTTCTTTTAATCCCACCACTGGATGGGGAGTATGAACGGATTTCCAGAAGAGAAATTCAGATTACAGATGTTTTCCAAAACGGTCCTTCAGAAATGGATTGCATATTTTAGCCTTACCAACAGAACCTCCTAGAAACATAAAGGGTGCTGTTTACTATAACTTCTGGAAACATGTAAGGGCACACAGTTGTTCTTAGACACCAGACTTTGCAGAGTTGTCTATGAGGATCTATGTTAAAAGGTTCTGTGGAACATTTGTGATTGAACCCATGGAAGCCCACTTTACGTACATATTCTCACTTTGCAACTTTCTGGGAAACTTTTAGTTCAGAAGAAAAGACTATACAAGAGTGATGTATACCGTGTTTCCCCAAAAATAAGACCCTGTCTTATATTTTTTTTAACCCCAAAATGAGCACTTGGCCTTATTTTCAGGGAAGTCTTATTATTTTGGGGCACGTGGAGCAAGATGGGGCTCTTTTTGCCATCTTACCTGATTTCCAGCTCTGTCTCCCTAACCCTAACCAGAGGAAATGGCGGGGACTGGCCGCACATGCATTTAAATATTTTCAAGGAGGGCTTAATTTCAGGGAGAGCATATTTTCAGGGAGGGCTTATTTTAGTGCATGTGCTCAAAAGCTTGATTGGGCTTATTATCTGGGGAGGTCTTATTTTCGGGAAAACAGGGTATAAGAAAAGTTTCTAAAACCCTGCAAATAACAGGAGTGTGATAATTGTAGGATCAGCCCAATGATGGAGCACTTGCCCATAGTAATGAAGATGCTAGAATCACTTGGTTAAATGGCAAGTGTTTTCAGTGTTTAAATAATGAGAAATCCCCTCAGGGAGATTGCTAGAATGTGTGTTTTTCAGGCTGCAAGGCACTGAGGGATGTTCAGTTTGCTTAATTTTGACTCTATTGTTTAATGCCCTCTGGTCATCACTAACATGCTGTGAAAAAAAATGGAATTGTGGGAACTTTCCTCCTTGTCATGGATGGTGGGAGAAGTTAAAGAGTTCCAGAGAATGGATAACTCTCATTTTAATAAAGCAGAGAATGCATGCTTTATGGAATAACACTTTTTAAAAGTCCAGTAGGTCCTTTGCTTGTAGATGTGGGAAATGGAGTCACTTATCATCACTTCAGCTTCACTCCTTATTCCCCAAGAAATTTGCACAATGAAAAAGATGATATTGTAAACAAGATTTCCCGGTTTTTCTAGGATATTATGATAGCAAAATCCAGATACTGTAAAATAGCTTATTTTGAATCATGTTATGCTTCTCCTTAAATTTATGGTTTGGTGGGTACTGCTCTAGGGATTGTGAGCTAAGAAGCCCATGGGAGGGATGGGATCAGTCAATTATATTCTCTATTATGACAAATGTGCTTAAGAGAAATGAAGTGTGCCATTCTTAAATGAGGTTATTTAATGAGATGTGCTTACCTATAAAAAAAGGTAAGAAAATCTGATATATTATTTAAATAAGTTATGTGATTATTATTCAATTGCATTACAGTGCATTAAATGAAAGTGTGTAGCTTTTTAATTATATGTTAATTTTTTTTGGCCAAGATTATGCAGTTGTTTGGAGATATTTGTTGAAATTAATGAGCTTCAGCATTTATCTTTTGTTGGCTTATTTATGGTCATTTTGCATGAATAGCATTTGTTCTAGGTTTTAAAATGGCTTACATAAATTTGTGAAAAAAACAGCTATAACCCAGTCAAGTATCTGACTAAAACCATACAAATGTACTAATGAGGCAGACCAATCAAAATAGAGCTAGCATCATTCCCAACCACCAATCAACCAATATTTTTCAAAAAGTTTCAAATCAGCAGTGAACTCCACATAATTCAGTTTCTACACAGAATATAAATACTGCCAAGGCAATCCTTATTTCTGAAGTGCTATGCTGAGGAAACCTGTTATGGCTGGCTGGGGAATTCTGGGAATTGAAGTTCACACACCTTCAAGTAATCAAGGTTGAGAAACACAGGTCTAGAGTGCAATGCATCCTTTCTCTAGTTTAAAATTTCAATAACTAGGTTCAAACATATACATGATCACATTGAAGTTTAATGCGAATCTATCCTTTCATTTGTCTTCTTTTTTAAATGGTGTACTCCCGTCCTTCCATCCCATTATATACTCAATATATATGTATTGGAGAAAAACTGGCAGAGCCAAGAGAGGAGTCAAGCAGGGAATTAGTTTAGAGTCCCTATGTAGTCACAACACACACACACCCCAGTGGTGGGTTTCAAAAATTTTTACTACTGGTTCTGAAGGTGTGGCTTGGTGGGCATGGCAGGGGAAGGATACTGTAAAATCTCCATTCCCTCCCCACTCCAGGGGAAGGTTACTGCAAAATCCCCATTTCCTCCCAATCAGCTGGGACTCGGGAGGCAGAGAATAGATGGGGGTGGGGCCAGTCAGAGGTGGTATTTACCAGTTCTCTGAACTACTCAAAATTTCCGCTACTAGTTCTCCAGAACTGGTCAGAACCTGCTGAAACCCACCTCTAACACACACCCCCACCTGAATGCTTTAACTTTTATCTAGTTTTACGCAAGTGCAAACTTCTAGTCTTAGAAGATTCCTGTGTATACGTACGTTTGAGTAATAAAACTGTAAATTGAGCCCTTTACATGTGGACCTGTTTGCTTGTGTCTAACAATATTTTTGCTTCTTTTTTTTCTTCTTTTTTTTGAGGCTTTGTGAGGATTTTATAATGAAGTTTTTTTCTGGATTTGTTAAATTGATAATTTGACTCAGGAAATCCTGGGGTTCATTAGTTAACTGTAGGCTCATTGATGAAAAGATCAATCATGCTAGATAACTGTATCCACCCATATTGTTTCTCACCCTCTCACAGCCATATTTTACAGGCATTCCAAATGTAAATTCCATTCTTGGGAGTCAGTCTGACAAGTGCTCTGTGTGAAATATATGCACATCTTAGAACACACCTCTCACATCTTTTTGATAAGCACGAACATTTGGAAAAACAAGTGATGTGGAAAGAAGCCCTTAAAGCAGACCGTTCTGAAGCTGTTCAGAACACAACGAGGTCATTGACAAGTTGCAAAACTCATAGGTTCCAAGGCTAGATTTTGCTTTCCAACATTTCATGTTGGATATTCTTGGAATTTAATCAAGGACTGTATCTCATCTAATCTTGAATATGATTGGAATATTAACACCCATAAGAAAATGTGAAGTCTGCAGTTTGTTTATGCACTTTATTATGCATGCTGACTCCTAAAATCGATAGCTGACAAAGGTAAATTGTCGGAATGGGAAGACACATCTGAATGAACAATGGTTTTAGCCCAAGTTGTGCCCACAGCATTTCTTTGCAAGAATTTCGGGCCTTGGTCAACAGTCCACATGAGCAGCATCCTATGTCGAGGCAAGAGCAATAAGCCACTCCTCTTTTATGAAAGGACACCTTGGGAAGAACAGGAAGAAAATTGTTATTCGTGTGTTTCAGACTAGTTCTGCCAGATGCAGCATTAGTACACTGCAGAGATAAAATCCTTACAGCAGCTTCTGCCAATACAGACCTGTGCGATGGGGAGAATTACTCCCATAAATTATGGGAGATGTATGGAGACCCTTTGAGAGCTGTATGCAATGAAATTTCATTTTAATGCATACCGATTAGTGTACATTCAAAGCAGTGGTGAAATGTAAAATTTGTTACTACCAGTTCTGTGGGCGTGGCTTGGTGGGGGGGGGTGTAATATGACTGAGTGGGTGTGACCAACTTTTTTTTTTACTTTTAAAACCATTTTTTCTACAACCTCCGGCTGAAGAGGTTGTAAAAATGCTTTTAAAGCTTCTGACGATCCCAGCTGACTTGCCTGATCGGCAGAGACTTTTTTTCCTTTTAAAAACATTTTTTCTATAACTTCTTCAGCTGAAGAGGTTGTAGAAAAAAATGCTTTTAAAAGCCTCTGATGATCCTAGCTGAGCCGCATAATCATCAGAGGCTTTTTGTTTTTACTTTTAAAAGCACTTTTTTGGCCAAAGAGGTTGTAAAAAAATGCTTTTAAAAATAAAAAAAAAAGCCTCTGATGATTGCGCGGCTCAGCTGGGCAATGTGGGGGGCAGGGATTTTTGCTACCGGTTCTCTGAACCAAACCAGCTGCCTCCATCGCTACCGGATCAGGGGATCCGGTCCGAACCGGGAGCATTTCACCCCGATTCAAAGTGACAATAAACTACTACTTCTCCTTCTCCTTCTCCTTCTCCACATATGGGAGGAACCAGGGGTGAAATGCTCCCAGTTCGGACCAGACCAGCCGATCCGGTAGCGATGGCAGCGGGTAGTTCGGAGAACCGGTAGCAAAAATCCCTGGCCCTCCTGCCCATGCCCACCCAATCGCCCGGTCGCCCACTTGCCCGCTTACCGCTTCTTTTAAAAAATGCTTTTAAAAGGTAAAAAAGAGGCTTTGACAATTAAGAGCCTTGGTAGTACAGTGGTCTAAAGCACCCTGTTATTAAGAACAGCTGCCTGCAATTACTGCAGGTTCGAGTCTCGCCAAGGCTCAAGGTTGACTCAGCCTTCCATCCTTTCTAAGGTAGGTAAATTGAGGACCCAGTTTGTAGGGGCAATAAGCTGACTTTGTATAAATATACAAAGTATGAAGGCTATTGCTTAACGCATTGTAAGCCACCCTGAGTCTCCAGAGAAGGGCGGCATATAAATCATATTTTTAAAAAAATGCTTTTAAAAGTAAAAAAATAGATTGCACGCCACAGCTTATCACACTCACACACCATGCGCTGTTCTACTTACCCCATGCCTCCTTTTGGCATGCACTGCGCCCACGCGTGCACCTCGCATGTGGTGCGCACTAATATGTGCGTGTGCAGCATGCATGCGCAGCCAGAAAACCGGTAGTAAACCAGTTCAGATTTCACCACTGGGAGGAATCAAATTTGAAAATGCTAACTTACAGTCTGCACTCTGCAGTAAAAAAGAGAAAACAGAGGTAATGTTCTCATTTTGGAGGTGGATATTAGGGAAAAATAGTGTTTCTGCCTGAAAATTCAGAGCTGCTAGATTTGGCAGGTCTTCTTGATCCTGGTTATATTTTAGAGTTCTTTAGGATTCCTTGGAGAAACCTTCACTTCTTGGATAAAATGAGTAAGATTCCTTGAAATGCTGCTGATTCTTCGTTGTTGAAGGGCACTGATTTGTGGCCACAGGAGAGTGTTGGCTAGCGATATCGACACGTTTTTGCTTACAGATCTTGGATGCAAGAAAAATGTTAATTACTAGGAATAAAAGGGCTCTAAATCACCTTGGTAAATAAAAGGGTAAAAGTAGCCATCTAACTGCATTGCTATACTGGACAAAATCAGCTCCCAACCTGACTGAAATCACATGAAGTGTTGGGCTCTATGTTTAGAAAGATGCTGCAAGGAATTTGCATCCTTTTAGAGCAGTGGTTCTCAACCTTCCTAATGCTACGACCCTTTAATACAGTTCCTCCTGTTGTAGTGACCCCCAACCATAAAATTATTCCTAAAACCATTGAAAATATGTGTTTTCCAATGGTCTTAGGCGACCCCTGTGAAAGGGTCATTTGACCCCCAAAGGGGTCCTGACCCACAGGTTGAGAACCACTGTTTTAGAGGGTCGTTGAAGCACTTGGAGGTTTACCTGTATCTTGTGACCCTGACGACACAGATAAACCTCCAAGTGCTTCAACAACCCTCTAAAAGGATGCAAATGACCAGCTGTCTGCAAGGAATATAAATCCTTCCATTCCCCACTATCCTGTCAGAGCTGAAGAAGCTTCTTGGATGAGAAGCAAAACATCTTCAAAGAAAAAACAAGAAAGTCAAGTTGCCTGTTGAAAAAGCACATTTGGAATGTAGCAATAGCAATAGCACTTAAGACTTCCAAGATATACCGCTTTACAGTGCTTTAGAGCCCCCTCTAAGCGATTTACAGAGTGAGCATATTGCCCCCAACAATTTGAGTCCTCATTTTACCCACCTTGGAATGATGGAAGGCTGAGTCAACCTTGAGCCTGGTGAGATTTGAACTGCCAAATTGCAGGCAGGCAGCAGGCAGCAGAAATAGCCCGCAGTACTGCACTCCAACCACTGCGCTACCACGGCTCATGTACCTCATACCATGGAATGTACCTATTAAGTCCTCCCAGGAGCTGGGATAGGCAGATACGGTTGATTGGTTGTATTAATTAACTAAAGATGATTTTGACTAAAGATGATTTTGTCAATGTCGATGGTATTCAAGTAGTGCTCCAGTTGTTTTGGAATTGCACTAAGTTGCCTATTACTATTGATAATATTTTACAGTCGTTCTATTTCTATTTGCAGGTCTTTGTATTGTGTGTGTGTGGGCGGCGGGGTGGGGGGGTTGGTTCTTTTTCTTCTATTCTGTTGTCTCCGGGAACTGTCAGGTCCACTATCCAGACTTTTTTGTCTTTCTTATCAACAGTTGTTAATTCTGGGGTGTTGTGTGGCAGGTGCCTCTCTGTTTGAATTCTAAAATCTCAGAGCATTATAGCTTCTTCATTTCCTATGACTTTGTCTATCTTGTATTCCCACCACTCCTTGCTTGCAGGCGAATGGTATTTCGTACAGATATTTCAATGCACCATTGTTGCCATTTTGTCACGCCATTGTTTGTAGTCAGTCTGTGCAATCTTCTGGCAGCAGCTGTTATTATTTGTGAAATATATCAATTATACCAATAATAAAATATACTAGGAATTTTACAATAAAAGAAAGTTCTGTAAACAAAAAGGAACAGGAAAAAGGAACAGAAATAAAGTACAAGTGAATAAGCAAGGGCTTTGCAAATATCATGGAAGTTTTCATTTTCTAGTGTCTCTTTAGTTAATTCTGGGTATCTGAATATATGTTTTTAAACAGTAAAATTGTTTTTAACTTCTAAACAAAGAATGAATACCGGTAATCATGATCAAATAGTATAAAATACTGACTGAGCTTATAAACTATAATAGAAGCTAGGCATATAACTCCATGTTTTTTCTGATTTGGAAATCCTATAAAATTTACATAGCATCTCTAACATTTAGAAATGTTGGTTATGTGTTAAAATGTAGTTTAGGATCATTCCCATTTTGAGTTTAAACTCTGCATCAGATCTAGACATCAAAGCATGCTCCCACAATGTAGTTAGCCATTCTTCCAATGTGGGTGGATCAAATGCCTTTTCCAATAAAAAGCAGATGATATCTTTGCAGCAGTTAGCATGTACAAAGCTATACTTTGAAGGGATATATAGTTTGGCAAACTTTAATTTAAAAAAATTGCATTTGATGTGCAAATTCAACTACTGAACTGATATGCAATTTTCATTTTTAAATTTTGTTTCATTCTGCTAAGAATCATTGCTAGAAACAATTATTATAAGGAAAAGAAGGTGTATTCACCGGAAATACATTCTGGGGATAGGCAAAGCAATAGTACCTTGTTAATTACGTCTTTACAGGAGAAAAGTCAACAAACATGTGATCTGTGTGCCTGAGAAGAAAGACAAAAGGAAATACCCTTGGTTTAGCAACCATTTAGGTCAGGCCTGTCAAAATGGCGGCCCGCAGACCAGATGCATCACGCACAGGCCATGCCCACCCCGGCTCCAAAAAACGTCATGATACATCACGATATGTCACATGATGCGATCGAGTTTGAAACCTGTGATTTAGGCAAAGATCTGGCAGAGTAACAAAAAACAGAGTTAATTCTTCACTCTCTATCTATGCTTCATTGCCTCCTGGTGGTTAGTAGGTTATGAGATGTTGAAGGGTTCATACCTCAGGATTTGGACCTTCAAAAAGTCTTTCCTATATAACAACAAGCCAAATAAGTAGTGATTTATTCAGGATTTTGATACCTATTGGCCTGTCTGCATGATATGCTTAAATAGATTAAGGGGAAGGTTAGCTTTTCACATCAACCTGAAAACCTAGTCAGCATTGTTAGAAAATATTGATTTCAATCAAGAAGAACTCTAGACTGTTCATTTAACCTCCACCGTTCCATCCTATTCTGTGAACACAATGAAAGATTTAGAAGTTAACCCTCTCCTATGGTTGGGCACAGAGATGAAAGCATTAGAATGGTTCCTTAAAACAGGGCTTCTGTTTTACTTATATCTGCCTAATGGTTTATTTTATTTTCACACACCCCTGGGATTTGATTTAAATTAGCCAAGGGTAATCACGGAATTCCTAGATTTAGTCAATCCTGTCCCCCCCATAAATACTTTTACCCAGGGGGCTAGATATGAACCCATCCATGCAGCTATGATCAGACCCCTGCAAGGATTTGGTTGATGGATTTAGAAAGCCTGATTAAATGTTCTTAATAGTTCAGGTGATAAAACTGTTGCCACTTCTGTTGTTAGGGAAAGTACAATAAATTGATCCAGAATGTCTTCAAAATACAGAATGGTAAGAACAAATTTGCTAAATATGATCCATATCCTTCTGCTAGCTGAAGAGCGGGACTAAAAGAGAAGTCTAAACAGATACAAGAGAACAGAAGCTGCTGGTAGAACATCCAGCGGTACACAAAGTAGTTATGATTGCTGAAAAACTAATATTAGTCAATGAAATGCAATCTGTAAACTGCTGCCCTAAGATATCCAGGAAGGCATGAGCTATTTCCAGTTTTTGAACCCCAGCCATAATAAAAATTAAAAAATGAGAATATATGAAAATAAAGAGTCAGGTATACCAAGCAAGGAAGAAGAATGTAGGATTAGGGTTAAATGTGTTTTAGAATCATTGAATCATAGGGTTGGCAGGGACCTTGGAAGTCTTCTAGTCAACCCACTGCCCAAGACAGATGTCCTTATACCATCCTGGACAAATAGTTATCCAGTCTTTTCTTGAAAACCTCCAGCAATGGAGCACCCATGACTCTGGAAGGCAAGCTGTTCCATTGATTAATCTTTCTCATTGTCGTGAAATTCTTCCTTAGTTCCAGGTTGGATCTCCCTTGGAGAAGCTTCTTATCTTCCCCTCAGGTGCTTTGGAGAATACATTGATTCCCTCTTCTCTGTAACAGTCCTTCAAGTATTGGAAAATGGCTGTCATGTCACCCCTAACCCTTCTTTTCGTTAGGCTAAAACATATGTAGTTCCCTTAGCTATTCATCATATGATTTAGCCTCAAGATCCCTTATCAACTTTGTTGCTCTTCTCTCTACTTTCTAGGTCCTACATTTTTTTTTTTTTGTGTCATGGTGACCAGAATGGATTCAGTTTTCCAAGTAGTTAGTACAGTGATGTACAGTCTTACTAGTATTATCACTTCCCATGGTTCCCCCTGCTAACTTGATGCTATCGCTCTGTTGATGCAGTCTAGGAAAGCATTGGCTTTTTGGCAGCTGCAGCACACTGGCTCATACTTAAGTGGTGGTCTATTAGGACCCCTATATACAATGGTGGGATTCAAATTTTTTTACTACCGGTTCTGTGGGCATGGCTTGGTGGGTGTGGTAGGGGAAGGATACTGTAAAATCGCCATTCCCTCCCCACTCCAGGGAAAGGATACTGCCAAATCCCCATTTCCTCCCGATCAGCTGGGACTCAGGAGGCAGAGAACAGATGGGGTGGGGCCAGCCAGAGGTGGTATTTACCGGTTCTCTGAACTACTCAAAATTTCTGCTACCGGTTCTCCAGAACCGGTCAGAACCTGCTGAATACCACTTCTGCCTATATCCCTCTCAGAAGTGCTACTGTTGAGCCAGGTACTGCCTTCCTGTTTTGTTTTTTTTAAAGGAAGTGTTTAATTTGAGACCCACTTTGACCTTGAGACCCTGACCAAATGACTCACTTATTCCCCATTCATCTGTCTATTTATAGATAAGAAGACAAAGAAAATAATCGGGTTAGTGTTGCCCTTAGAAATCATTCTTGGAAAAAAAAATGAGTTGGATGAAGTTTTACATTTCCTGAAATGGATTGTATTAAGAAAAGCGTTAGATTCAGAATCCAGAGATAATATGTCGGCTGGGTGGATTGATTTTGTGGCTCCAACAGGAAAAATAATGAACCAAAATGAACTTGCAAGCTCGGAGTTCAATTTGGTACTTCTAAACTCTCCTCAAAGAAGGAAAAGATGAATCAGAAACAACATCTGCAGAAGTGCGTGGTTTAGATTTTATGTCTCTGTAAAGTCCAGGAGGGAGGAAGGGAAGAGCCATGCTAAAGCATCATCAAAGATTTTGTTGGTGGAGAAAGTTGTATTATCTGTTGCCTGTTCTGTCCTCAAATAATGACATTATGATCTTATTGCTTTTGTGGGGGAAATTGAAAGCAAAAGTAAAGTTGCCTGGTTCCAAATCCTCAGACTTTCTTTCTCTGAGACTGAACAAGTTTAATTGTCTTGTACGATCTTCTTGTGCCTGCAAATACCATTTGGCCATCAAGGCAAGTTGGTTATTAACTAGTCAACCGCTATTTGTGTTTTCCTTTTTTTGATTTAATGAGATAAATGATTTTCATTTTTGATTGGTCATCTGATGAAAAATGTGTAATCGCTGACATGGTCCAAATAGGACTGAGGTTCCTGTGATGGAAACAGAATGGATAAAATTTTCTGAATAGCAGAACAGCAGTAACAGAAGGAGTATACCCAACCAACAGATTTCACAGGTATTTATTTAAAGGACAAAGAATCAAAGAAAAGAATCTTAAAGGCCACATCGTAAGATCGTTAAAATTCTGAAGCCATGAGAAGATTCAAACGTATAATTTTTATCTTTATCTAATTTCAGTTTCCTTGGAAGGAGTGCAATGAGGAATTGGGTATTTTATAAAATAAGGGCTTATTTACAAATATAAACAAACTTCGCTCAAAAGAATCCACTTTTACATGAAGTCATTAGGGAAAGACATGGCACTGTTTTCTAGTTACATCCAGAATCCCCAAACTGTGTCTCACTGGGGCTTCCTTCCTCCATCTTCTACTTCACAAACTCCAGTTTACATTCTTCTATTTACTCCATGGCCACTCCTAGCTCAGGCAGATGAGTATGGCAATGACAGCCAGACGTACAGAGAGACAATATTTGCTAAATTTGCCCAGACTATTCAAAGGGTCTCCAGCAGTAATTCTACCTCCATTAAAACTATGTCTCAGTTTTACAATGTCAAAGACCCCATATTCCACCAGCTGACAACCATAGCCATTATTCTTCCTGCCTCATGGTTCTGAACAGGGCAAATTTGATTCCTTTGCTCCCTGGCCAGAGGCAACAAGAAATTTTCGAAAGTATGAGCGTGGAGGGCAAAAGAAATTCAGCCTTGCTTCAAAGAGTCAGGTTAGTGTCAAGGTTCCAAGTAACAGACCCAAGGCAATCAAGACTCTGAGTTCTCATGGTTCCTCAAAGTATCGATTTATTAGAACTGTCATATTGGCACATCTGGGGAAAACCCGACTCTGAAGGGCCCAAGGTTTTCCCCACCCAAATAAAAACCCAAAGTTCTTGCTCCCATGTCACACGTCCATCACATGATCCAATCAGGTCACAGTCCCATCTTCAGTGGGCTTTGGTTCACACCTCTCCAACACCTGGTGGAGCATCCTTGGCTCCCACAGGAAAGAATTTTATTTTGGAAGGAGGAGGAGGAGGAGGAGGAGCATGAGGAGGAGAAGGAGAAGGAGGAGGAGGAGAAGAAGAAGAAGATTCCCACCAACTCTGGCAGAGCAAGCCAGTTAATAGATTATATAAACAGAGAGCAAACCCCACTCCCTTCTAGCACTGATGATGTTACTTAGTTGGGTAATGAAACATGTGCAAGAAAACTACCAAGCCCAGAGAGCTCCAAGAACTCCACAAAACTATCTTTGTAGCATTTCCTCTGTTGATGCTGTACCGAGCAAGCTTACAGAGCAAGTTCCTATATCATTCTTCCTGTGGTGAATCTGTCACCATCTCTGTTGGCTTCCTTTAAACAAGATTCTGTCAACTAGCTTTGGCATCGTGTGATAAACTGGAGCCAGCTAGATGGTTATATGATTGTTAGTTGAATGTGTTTTTTTGATGATTTTCTGCCATTTTGTAAACTTGCTTTTTTTAAAAAAAAAAAAACTCTTATTTTTATGTTTCTTAATTTAAATTGATTTTGAATGGGTTTTTTTAATGTATTCTTTCTGTTTTATTATGTATGCTGCTCAGAGTCACTGCGTGAGATGGACAGCTGTGCAGATGTGATAAATAGATAAATGATACCCAAGGTTTTTATTAACAGTTGACTATTTCAGTGAGGCTACATGCATTTTTTTGACACATTAGTAAAAATATGTTTTGAACTCTATGGGAATTAGATGTAGCTCAAATCAAAACAATACTGATGTTGCCACGGAAGGGTGAAGCTATTCATGGGTCTTTCATCCCATGCCATCCAATAATAGTTCCAGAGAAAAATATGGTCAGCTTCCTATTTCGCTTGTTTTCTTCTGCAAGCACTCCTAATTCTCCTCTACTCATTTCCCCTGCTCTTTTTTTTTTCCCCTTCAAGAATGTCCCTTGACTGTTTCAGCATTTTCTCCTATCCAGATTCCTACCTGAGTATGTTCAAGGTAGGATATGACAGAAAAATACAGCTGTTCCCCAACCCAGCCCTTCTTCTCTGCAATTGTCCCCTTATTCTGCATTCGTGTTATCTTAGAAATGTGGGTTAGAGAATGAGTTTTGCCAAGATGTCATTCTGCACTATTTTGTATTAGTGAATTGGAGATAATTGCCTGGGCAGTATTATTGGACTCGGCAGTTATTTTTAGATATACCCTTCAGGGAATGGCTGCAGCCCAAGAGAACCTTGTCTGCTGAGCTCAAGGATAGCCATTTTATACATTCTTCTGTTAGCACACAGACAGGTCTATTTAATTTCCAAAGAACCCAAATCTTTGGGGAACCCAGTGCATTTTGATCCCCAAAGATCCTCAGGCAACAGCTATAAATTAATTCAATTAAGTGGTCCAGATTGTTAAACCCATTCCATTAAATTTAAATGTGTGATTCAAACTACTATGCACATTTCGATTCTTCTTAAAGAAAATGCCCTTCTCTTTCAGCATTTCGCAGTAACTGTCTCCCTCTCTGTCTCTCTTGAATTTGTCCTTTTTCTCCCCTGCATCCTAAAAACAAGCAATCCCTTCCTTTTTGTTATTTAGAAGGTTACACACATTTGGATATCCTGCCCATGTAGGAATGTTCCTGTGGAACAACTCACTCTCTCACCAAACACCCATTCTAAATTCTTTCTCCATACACTTATTTATCTTTGATGCCGTCAGCAGTGCTTACTCTTACGCATGCATTAAACATTGTCCATAAATATTGAAAGTATAATAGATTTCGATGGGGGGGAAAAAGAGATCAACATCACATCTTTGTAAGAAATATTACCCAATAGTAATTTGGAAGAAGGAAAGCTACAGTCCTTCCACAGACCATTTTTAACTGTTAATTGTCTTCTTTCAGTTGCTAGGTAACATTCTCTCCACCTCTGGGGAACCCAAATAGTAGAAGCGTGTGAAATATTTTGTGGTTGAAAGATGCCAACCCAAAACCTTTGATATTGCAGTGGAAGGATTCAAATGTTCAGCCTTATTACAAAGAGTCCAGTCTTGAAATGGGCTGTTAGAACATTTTGGCTACAAAACATTATGCAAAGTTCTGGCGTGTGGTTTGAACATCAGAGTTCCATTTGGACACTCTATTGAATGCGTCGAGAGTTCAGAATGGAGTAAGAATGGATGAATTCAGCCCAGATCTCCTTCAGATCCCCTGTCTGGATGGGTGAGGGCAGGGGTGAAATCCAGCAGGTTCTGACAGATTCTGGAGAACTGGTAGTGGAAATTTTGAGCAGTTTGGAGAACCGGTAAATACCACCTCTGGCTGGCCCCAGAGTGGGGTGGGAATGAAGATTTTGCAATATCCTTCTCCCAGGAATGGGGATTTTGCAGTATCCTCCCCTGCCACCAAGCCACGCCCACCAAGCCACACCAACGCCCACCAAGCCACAGCCACAAAACCAGTCGTAAAAAAATTTGAGGGTGTAGGTGGGGTTAGGAAACAGGAGAAGAGCAGCATGTCTGACTACATGTCCATTAACCCTTTTTGTGGAACTTAATCTAGAAATAATTTCTTAAAGAGAGATGTTTCCTCACCTCCATGTCATATCTCCGTGCAAACTTCTCAGTGAGGATTGCATTGCCTTTTGTCTGGGTGAGAATGGGACTAAATCAGTGCGCGCCCCCACCCCCACCCCAAAAAAATTCAGTAGATATAATAGAAAGTTAGGGTTCATTTTTTAAAAAAAGGTTAAACTTAACCCATCTTTGGAAGAGAAGTGCTTGAGGCACGTGTTGCGAACTCCATTCTCAGTGTATAAAATATGAAGTTTTATTTTTTAGTAATTTTCCTGTCAATCTGAAATGATCCCGACCTTATAAAGGAAACCGTAACAAGGCTAGCTGAGGGTGGGGGACTCTTTATAGCATTTTCTCAAAAGGGTCAACAAACCCAATCAAGTGATATTATGGTAAAAGCAATATTGGAGAAATATGCTCAATGAGACATATCAAACACACCATGGTTACCTATCTCTGTGCTCATCCATATAGTATCTCTGTGCCCATCCATTTTGTGCCCTGTTATACAACACAGGAGCTGGTGGAAACATTTGCCAGCTTAAAAAAGCTGTGTTTCCGCCCTCAATTTTGCCTTGGCAGTAGCGAGTTGAGGCCCTTCTGTCTAGATGAGGAGCAGGGGGAGAAAAGAAGCAGGGAGGCCATTCCTTTGGTATCATTCGTCTTCTGAAGCTAGTCCTTCAATTCCGTGCAGTGATCACTCTTGGGTTCAGAGCAGTGGTGAAATCCAATTTTTTTTTACTACCAGTTGTCTGGGCGTGGCTTGGTGGGCATGGCTTGGTGAGCATGACAAGGTAGGATACTGCAAAATCTCCATTCCCACCCCACTCCAGGGGAAGGATACTCCAAAATCCCCATTCCCTCCCCACTCCAGGGGGAAGGATATTGTAAAATCTCCATTCCCACCCACTCTAGGGCCAGCCAGAGGTGGTATTTGCCGGTTCTCCGAACTACTCAAAATTTTCGCTACCGGTTCTCCAGAACCTGTCAGAACCTGCTGGATTTCACCTCTGGTTCAGAGGAATGGAAGCAAAGGACCTTTCTCCCCCATTTGTTTCTTCAATGGGTAGGAAAAGCAGTGGGGAGAGGAGAACTGGTTATGCCCTTTCTCAGCTATCGCTTCTCCTGACATGGCTGGTAGGAGATGCAAGAAGGAAAAGGAGAGGAAGCAACTCTTCTGCTGTCAGTTCTCTAACTCAAGAGAAGCTGATCTTCTTTGCTTCTTCCATGCACAGTTCTCTCCTTCCTGCTTCTCCTACCTTTGGTAGGAGCGTTAGAGAACCTGGCCAGTCCTTCTTGCCCCCACTTTCCCTGAATAGAAAGAAGAGTCACTTTCCCTAATCCCTTTCCCGCAGGGTAAGGGAAGTGGGGGAGGGGAGAAGATGTTCTTCAAGGGAACTATCAGACTTTGTTGCAGAAATTAAATCCAGAAAGCACACACAGATAAACTGATTCAGCAGGATTCATAAACTTCTTTATATACATAATAACAGATGAAGTAAATTTTACAATACCAATAGTTGATTCTTCAAAGGTGGTAGAAGTTACAGGCAGGGGAGAAAATTGAGATGAATTTTAGTTCAGAGTTCAGAGCAGACAAGACAAGCCCAGACTTGTTTCAGTTTCAATTCTCAGCACAGACTCAGGTCTGTTTCAGCTCCCATTGGCTAACTTAGTTGCTATGCCTATTCATTGGCTGACCTTGTTACTATATGTTTCCCAGTCATGAATATTCTAACAGGAACTGCTTGACTGTGGGAGTGCTGGCTGAAGGGGAAAAAAAACATTCCCACCCATCCAAAGCCACAGGGGAACCTTTTACATAAGGGTCCAGCTGTCTTCTGGAAGCCAGATAGATAAGCGTCAACCCCACCACCCATCACATGGACTAACCAGAGATAAATGACTCTACCGCAGGCACTTTATACCATGGGAGGGCCTCTTGCACCCACTTTGATTGTGGGAAGTAGGGAAAGCAACTTTTCAGCCAACATTCCTGGCGGGGGGGAGGGATGTGGTATCAAACAGGCTTGCTTCCCCTTCTTCTCTTCCCATTTCCCATGAAACGCAGGGACTAAAGAGCAGGGATTTCCTCTGACGGCAGCAGCCTAAAGGGTCTCTTAGGAGCATATCAGCCACCTCTCCCACCTCCCAATTTTATTTCTGCATGATAGACTTGAGCCAGGCCAGAAACTGGAAAATACCACTTGAGAGATGAGGCTGGAAAAGCCAAACCCAGGTTGTCTTCTCAGCAGATGAAGGCTGAACTGAGCATGCCATCATTTGTTTATTCTTCTCTAAACAAACTATTTGCTTAGTTCATCTCCAATCCAGTTAGCAGATTGTGTATACGAGCACTTTCACACCTACATGAGAGACTATCAAAACCACATTGGAAAAAGCATCAGATACACAGTGCATTTATGTGAGTGGTGTGGGAGAGACTATAATTATTAACTTTTTCCTGGATATTTAAAATGGCAAGTCCCATAATCACCTGCTGCAGCCAATGCTGGCTGAGGCTGGTGGGAATTTTAGGTGAACAACATCAGGCCTGCATTGGGGAAGCCTGTTTCATTTGTTCGTTTAAGAGACTTGTATTGCTGCCCATCTTATGAACCATAAATCTAAGTGCTGTATATTACAATGAATGTCAGAAGTCTGAATATCTACAATGGCTGATGGCAACTGCCAAACTTCCTTGTCTCATTCAGCTAGTTTTTGGCATTTATCCCACTATATATTATTTATTTATTTATTTTGTCAAGCATGTATAAGATAACAGATATAAGTATAAACATGATTATGAATACAGGATAAGGATACGAATAAATGGGGACAGTAAGACAGGGACGGTAGGCACATTGGTGCGCTTATGCATGCCCCTTACAGACCTCTTAGGAATAGGGTGAGGTCAACAGTAGACAAACTAAGGTTAAAGTTGTGGGAGTTTGGGGAAGAAACCACAGAGTCTGGTAGTGCATTCCAGGCATTGACCACTCTGTTGCTGAAGTCGTATTTTCTGCAATTGAGTTTGGAGC
Source organism: Arizona elegans (assembly GCA_022577455.1). Classification (NCBI taxonomy): domain Eukaryota; kingdom Metazoa; phylum Chordata; class Lepidosauria; order Squamata; family Colubridae; genus Arizona; species Arizona elegans. Next base: position 14,715,304 of record JAKOOJ010000020.1, read on the forward strand.
GGTTTACCTTGAGTTTGTATCTATTGTGTGCTCATATATTGTTGTAGTTGAAGCTGAAGTAGTCATTGACAGGTAGGGCATTGTAGCAGATAATTTTATGTACTACGCTTAGGTCAGACTGAGGACGGCGTAGTTCTAAGTTGTCTAAGCCCAAAATTTCAAGTCTGGTGGCATAAGGTATTCTATTGCGAGAAGAGGAGTGGAGGACTCTTCCTGTGAAATATCTCTGGACTCGCTCAATTGTATTAATGTCCGATATGCAGTGCGGGTTCCAGATAGATGAGCTGTATTCAAGAATTGGTCTAGCAAATGTTTTGTATGCTCTAGTTAGCAGTACAATATTACCATTGCATATTATTATTGCATATTAATATTATTGCATGCAAATAACAACCAATGAGATGTGAATGTTTATCAAACTCACTTGTTAGAGATTAAGAAAAGAAAAATCTTTCCTATCCATAGATGCTTCTTTCCCAAGGCTTCCCCAACAGAAAAATAATCACAGTAACTACTATCCCTCTATATATATCTCACTTGTCTTATTTAATGTTATAGCAATCCCCATTTTATTCTTTATTATGCTTTATAAAGCCTTAGTAAGGCCACACTTAGAATACTGCATCCAGTTTTGGTCACTATATTATAGAAAAGATGTAGAGTCTCTGGAAAGAATGCAGAAAAGTGCAACAAAGATGATTAGAGGGGTGGAGACTAAAACATATGAAGAAAAGTTGCAGGAATTGGGTATCTCTAGTCTAGTGAAAAGAAGGACTAGGGGTGATATCAGGGGTGAAATCCAGAAGGTTCTGACAGGTTCTGGAGAACCGGTAGCGGAAATTTTGAGTGGTTCGGAGAACCGGCAAATACCATCTCTGGCTGGCCCCAGAGTGGGGTAGGAGTGGAGATTTTGCAATATCCTTCCCCCAGGAGTGGGGAGGGTATGGGAATTTTGCAGTATCCTTCCCCTGGAGTGGGGAGGGAATGGAGATTTTGCAGTATCCTTGCCTTGCTACACTCACCAAGCCACGCCCACCAAGCCATGCCACGCCCACCAAGCCATGCCCACAGAACCAGAAGTAAAAAAAATTGAATTTTAGCACTGGGTGGCATGATAATAATGTTCCAGTATTTGAGGGGCTACCTCAAAGAACAGGACGGGGGGGGGGTAGGGGTGTCAACCTATTTTCCAAAGCAGAAGAAGGCAAGAGAAGAAACAATGGATGGAAACTAACCAAGGAGAGAAGCAACCTAAAACTAAGGAGAAATTTCCTAACAGTGAGAACAGTTAATCAGTGGAATGGCTTGCCTTCAGAAATTGTGGGTGCTCCATCACTGGAGGCCTTTAAAAAAGAGACCAAACAGCTACTTGCCTGGAATGGCATAGGGTCTCCTGTTGAATAGGGGGTTGGACTAGAAGACCTCCAAGGTCCCTTCCAACTCTGTTATTCTGTTGCTCCTCTCCAGGAAAAAGCTGATCTTTCTATCCAAAAAGTAGAGATAAGTCACTTAGGAAAAACTGTTAAAACCATTGACTGTTGCCACAGCTCATTACACAATAGTCTACTCTCTAATGTCAAGAGGCCAAATTAGAATATCAGAAAAATGTGAGGGTAACTGAATCTACCTTCTGAAAATTCCCACACCTGACTAAAGAAAACAAAATGACAGCTGTAACTAAATAAACTATTGTCTGTAAAAGCTTATTACTAGGAAGTGCATTGGGCAGAAAAGATGAGCTAAAGCCCACATGAAATTCCCAGAGGAGGCCTGCCTAATCAGCTGATGTTCTACGGGATATTATTGATCTGTATCAAAATACAGGGTATTTACTTTTTTGATGTTTCTGTTCACAAGCGCATGTCACAGTTTGCTGATATTTGCTTTCAGATTATTCAAATCTTTAAATGTCAACATTCTCCAAATTTTCTGGCATTGTTCTTTATATATATGAAAGGTTAGGGGGATAATTTAAAACCTTGCCACCACTCTTCTACCAAGAGCTTTGCAATGAAAGATCATTACTATTGGCTGCCCCCAGCCTCCTGCTATATCCTAATCTGTTAGCCAGGGAGTTCTTAGCACTTTTGCCAAGGCTTTCTGCTTTTGGTCTACTATTGTTGTGGCCTGCCAGCAACCTGCGGAGTCAGACAGTGAGGAGGTTGAGGAGGAACATGGGCCAGTCCTGGAGACTGGGGAAGGCCCAGACGAGGACTTTGCATTGGAGGCAAAGATGGGGCCAGGATCGTCTGGGAGTGATGCGCGGACTCCGGAGCCCCCAGAGTCAGACAGCAGAGAAGCAGAGGAACAGGAGGAGCCTGTTCCTAGTGCATGCATACGCAGAGCTGCCAGAAGGCAAGAGCAGCTAAAGCAAAAGGGACGACTCGGGAGTGGGGCCAGGAGATGATTGGCCCCTCCCATAAGGCTTAAAAGAGAAACAAAGGCACTTGGGGCCTTTTGCAGGAAAGCAATGTTGCTAACTCTGTTTCCAGTCGGCATCTCTTGTTTGTTTCTGAACTCTGTGGGGCTTTGCCAAGTAAGGCCTTTGGCAGGGTGTCAAAGAAGATAAAGGTTGGTGATTATCCCGAAGGACTTCTTCTGAAGGACTTGTTTTGCAACTAATTGGGACTCAGCTGGGAATGAATGTAATTCTCAGCTGTTATAATAAAATAGGTTTGTTTGGGACTAATTGTGTCTTGTAATGACTCAGTAAGCCTAGGTCACAACAACTATTAAGAAAAGTACAAAATATGGTGCTTTTCATCTCCCTGTGCAAAGCCCAGAAAAGCAGAGATTAACAAAACCCCATAAACTTCTTGAAAATAAGAAAGAATACCAACACAACCTCGCAGTGTTGCTCAATAAAGAGTGTTAATGAGAAATGCGCTTTTTCAACCGATGAAGTCAAATCCACATCGGAACACGGGGGCTGACTGGGAAAGGAGAAATAAAAGAAAGACAAGCGATTCAACCACCATACACGTCATAATCCATATAATATTGAACACAGTCGACTTCCTTACAGAAGATCATAGGTTTCAACAGATCTTCAGCAGAAGATAATAAGTTCTAACATTCAATGTGTTCGATGATCAACATTTTCTGCAGAGAAAATGACTTAAGAAAGATCATCTGAGAAATGTGATTAGTTGCAAGGCGGGCCCTCCTTGATTTTCCCTCTGGAGTGCTGTCAGGTTTCACACTGGGGCTTTGGCTGTAAATCATCAATTTCCCAAGCAGTTGCCCGATTTTATGGAGCAATTGGCTTGACTTCACCTGACTGAGCTGGATTACAAACAAAGAACAAGGAAATAGGGCATGGCAGGGAGTCCTTGCCTTGAGACCACAATTGAGTCCAGCATTTCCATTGCTAAGCAAGACAGTTGTTACGTGAGTTTTGCTCCACTTTATGGCCTTGCTTGCTACAGTTGCTATGTGAATTGTTGCAGTTTTTTTAAGTCAGTAACGTGGCTGTTAAGTAGCTTGGCCATTAATTGTCTGAATTTTGATCACATGACCACAGGGATACTACAATGGTTGTAGGTGTGAAAAACAGTCATACGTCTCTTTTTTCACAACCGTTGTAACTTTGAATGGTCACTAAACAAACTATTGTATGTTGAAGACTGCCTGTATTGTTTCAGAGTTTTTTTGAATACCATTGAATATCTCGGGATACTCCAGAATTTCTTGCCCACTGAAAACATATTTGGAGATGAAAAGGAAAGGATAAAAGCCAGTTTGAATTACTGTGTTTTCCCTAAAATAAGACCCTGTCTTATATTTTTTTGAACCCTGAAATAAGCGCTTGGCCTTATTGCCATGCATTCAAAAGCCCAATTGGGCTTATTATCAGGGGATGTCTTATTTTGGGGGAAACAGGGTAGTAGTTAAGGCCCCAGGCTAGAAACCAGGAGACTGTGAGTTCTAGTCCCACTTGAGGCATGAAAGCTGGCTTCGTGATTTTGGGCCTGTCACTTTCTCTCAGCCCAACTCACCTCACAGGATTGTTGTTGTATGGAACCAGAAGGAATATTAAGTACATTACCCGCCTTAAGTTAGTTATACAAAATAATAAAGGTGGGATAAAAATAAGCAAAATAAAAGCATTGTCCCTAAATTATACCAGTGGGAACCATGATACATGGAAATCTTGTTGGATCTTCTGAATATTGGGTCATGGTGAGTAGCATGGAGAGTTTTGAGAGCCAGTAATGGATGCACTAGAGAAAGGAGGAAAGTGGGAAAAGTACTGATGAACTGAAATTAAGCAAGCAGAGGATTTTAGAAAGAAAACTGAACGTTAAATGTGATAAAGAAAGAAGAAGGGGGGGAAGTGAAATAGTACTGTAAAGTGAAAAAAAAGTAGAAAGGGGCAGTGATTGCAGAAAAGCTGGGAGACACCCAAATAAAGATTGTGAATGGGGAAAATCTGTAGATTTGTGGATAGGGAGTTTATAGTGCCCAGAATAAAGAAGGAGGTAGCACGGAGGAGAAAGGGGGGATGAAATTGCTGGTGTGAAGCCTCAGTTTGCAGGGCGAAAAGAGTGAAAATTGTAGAGATGTGCAATCTATGTTGCTTTACTGTTGTGTCGAAGGACAGAGAAGGAGCTGGTTGGTGCCTTTGTTGTCATTATTGCCTCCAAAGCTTCATGCTGCCACTGCTGGAGGTAAAATGGCCTCATAGGAATAGATAGAATTGGAAGTATGGAGGGAACAGAGAGAAATGGAGAGGAAAGAAATGGAGGAGGTCTCCCACATGTAGAGAGGAAGGGGGGGGAAACAGACCCCAGTAGGAGAAGGCTCACTAGAGAGTGGGTGGGATTGTTGTGCATGGACAGCTCCAAAAGAGATGATTGGAACAACATCTGGCACTCATCCGAGCTTATAGACTGAGGAAGTGGGTAGGGTTCTTTGTAATAAGAGTTTTGTGACCTGAGAATTTGATCTGTGCCCTACTTTGCTTCTTCAAAAAGGTAATTGGGGATGTGTGCAGCTGGATCCCAGAGATGATTGATGGTTTTTTGAAGACAGGAGATTATACTTTCTGACTTGATGGAGGCATAGGTGGACATCCCCCCTCCTCCTGAAGAAGCTTGATTTCTGTGTATTTGACAATCATCACACAGAGTATAACCTTTGCTGTCTAGGAAATGCCTTGGGGAAAAAAATGGTTGTGTGTGCCTGAAACAAATACATGGAATTGCTGCCAGGTTCCAGGCAGAAGCCCAGGAAGAGCAGTTGGCATGGACAGGACCAATCTAGTTAAATAGCATCCCTGCCACTAGAACTAACTTCTTGGCATATACATGCCCAGGTCAGTACTTATCCTTGGGATTGTACTGTATTCATGCAAGGTCAGAAACTGGATTAAATGACATAAATCAATGGCTGAGATCAGAGGCCCAGTCTATACTTTAGAGCAAGTTTTATTTATGTTGTTATTTAAGACATTTTATGGTTACCCCACCTGAGAAATGCAATGCTGGGTGGCATACAATAAATGCAAAATGGAAATACCCAAGACAAATAAACAAAACCAGTTTAAAAAACATAAAGAATAGGCAACTGGGTACTTAAATTTATTGCACTCTTCCAGATAGAAAGAATCACCCTGCCCCAAATGCCCAAGGAAAGATTCAAGTTTTCACTACCTTCCTTAAAGGCTTAAGGGATGGAATGTAATCCAGATTCTCAGGAGAGAGAGAGTGCACTCTAGAGGAGCAAAAGACAACTCAGTTCAGACAGTTTGTGTGAAAGGAAGAGGGTGAAGACAGTTCCTCCCTAATAGTTCTCAGAGGATATGGTTTATGGAGGTGGTAGCATGCTTTTGTTTGGCAAGATTCTGTCTATAGACTCTATAGAGAGAAATAAAGAAATTTGCTTGAAAGAATCACTCTGTGTCTTTCTTGACTTTTGGAGTTTATAAAGTTTGGGCTAACCATGTTCCTCCACCTTGTTATGTAGCAGGAGGATCATTCCAGAGGACAGACACCATTATGGAAAAAAGGTTTATTCCAGGTCCCATAAAATGACATTGTTTCAGGGGTGAAATCCAGCAGGTTCTGACAGGTTCTGGAGAATCGGTAGTGGAAATTTTGAGCAGTTCGGAGAATCGGTAGCGGAAATTTTGAGTAGTTCAGAGAACCAGCAAATACCACCTCTGGCTGGCCGCAGAGTGGGATGGAAATGGAGATTTTGCAATATCTTTCCCCCAGGAGTGAGGAGGGAATGGGGATTCTGCAATATCCTTCCCCTGGAGTGGGGTGGGAATGGAGATTTTGCAGTATCCTTTCCCTGCCATGCCAACCAGGCCACACCCACAGAACTGATAGTAAAAATATTTGGATTTCACCACTGCATAGTTTCAAGGAGAAGACTCATTAGCACACCCACCCTCTTACTGCATGTGGAGCAGGCATATACCATATAAGTCAGGGGTGTCAAACTCATATCGTCACGGCATCATTACATGACATGTTATGTCATGGGCATGGCCAGTGAGTTTGACAGCCCTGATATAAGTGATAACCAGCACTTCAAATTGCATTTAGTAGCCTATAGGAAGCCAATGTAGTTTGTGAAGTAGTGGCATTATGTGTTATATGATTGTATTGAGGATCACCTATTACTATCCATGGCTTTGCATTGTGGACTAATTGTAGTTTCAAAATGGTTTGTGCCACCTTCTTCTCTTCCTCCTTCACACATAACAGAGCAGTCCTAATGCATTCCTTGGAACACCCCACTGTTGGTGTGCTCAGTAAATCCAGACCAATTCTCTACTGGAAGGGTACAAGTGGTAGAAAGAGAAGTATTGTTTCTTTCCCTCCAATCCTGACTATTTTATTCTCTGCAGTTGCTTGTTTAACCTGAACCTATAACAGCTGGCTGGGGAATTCTGGGAATTGAAGTCCACACATCTTAAAAGTTGTTAAGGTTGAGAAACACTACTGTAATGTCTTTGGGGTTCTGATACTATCTGCAATATTTTTGTTTTGTTTTTTTTAAAAATCCTCCAATTTAGTTTTCTTGGACATTCTAAAGTCCTGCAGGGGTGCATGTTTCTATACAACCCATCAGCCTCAGCCCCCCTTGACCCAATATTAAATTCAGAATTAAAGCATGCATAAAGATACCCCAGTGAGCTACTGTTCAGAAGGGGACCCAAAAATCCCCACATAGCCCAGCTGACAGTGGGTAAAATCTAGTGTTAGTAAGATTCAAAGCAGATCCTTTGAAATCCACTAAATTAGTGGATAATTCAAGTCTCCAAGATTTCAAGGGGTTTTCTTTTAATTGTTTTAACACTGGAATTTGACCTAATAAATCCACCAGAAAACTAAATATGTTATGTGAATTTCAGGTTCTCGTTCAAATGCATTTTGAGTTCATAAAGCTTTTTATTAAACTATAAGGTTTGTTTCCATTTTGTCTTAATCAAAACAGAATCCAATAATCTAGACTACACGTTGTAGCCTATGGCTCATTGCTGATATTTCTAAAGAGATTTCTGATTTATCTTCCTCGGTTATGAGTTATTGGTCACAGCTGTATAAAAGATTCGAGGAGGGATAAATCAAGGCCTTCCCCCCCACCCAGCATTCATTATCATATGTGGGAAAGTGAATTAAAACTGAGATTCCACATCTTTGAGGTTCCACATCTTTCCTGCTGACCTCCTTTCAATCTCTGATCTCTCTCTTTTCTATTTTCTGTAAGCATCTTCATCTTTCAGTACTTCATCAGGGGAGGAAAGTTGGTTTTAAAAACCAATAACAGTTTCTCCATTTCCCTGCTTGGTATTCCCTGAAGAGCTGGTAATGGATTCCTCAGTAGAGGCCAAAGACCATGACAGCAGTAATCCATTCTGTTCATAGTCCCGGCCCTTAGTTACGGCAAATGACTTGGCAACCATTCGAAAGGCAGCTGATGATGACTACAAAGCCAGACAGTTACTACAGCCCAAACAGTATCCGGTTACATGGCTACAAAAAGGCAGTGAGTGATTAGAAAAAGGAGGACTTTCAGATGGGAGATCTCCAAGGGCCCAAATGAGATCAAAGTGAACCAGCCAGAGGAAAAGAACAGTCTTTTTTTTTTTTTAAAGCAGTTAAACAAAATCCCTCGAGAGAATGGCTGATCCTATTTCCCAAGGGAAAATCCTTTTGTGCAAAAATTAAACAATTTATTTCCTTCTTTACTGTTCTTTAAGTCATTTGCTATTTTAAAAAAAAAGAATATAAAAAGAGGGTGAAAGAGACTGCAGAGATGAACAGGAATTGTTTTTCATGAACTGGTTTTTTGTTTTTGTTTTTTAGAATACAGCTTGGGAAGAATATCTGGTGACAACCATGTTCATACATTTTTAAAGAATCTTGGTAAAGGAAAAAAAATACTGTAGGTACAGTAGGTAAATAGGTAGAAGAAGGCTAGATGGAACTTCCATTGTTTAATGCAGAGAATGGACGGGTGGATGGGTGGATGGATGGATGCATGCATGGATGGACAGTTACATCTATGCAACTGGTTTCTTTTTTTTAATTGTACAAGTTTGTAAAGGCTGAAGACCCATTTTTAATGCAGCAAGGTAATACTGACTTCCCAGAATTGAAGGACTTCACACAGGCATTTTTATCCAGAGTGAGCTATTAATAGATTTAGTCAGGCATGGAGTATGGAAAGCTGTGGTATGGGATGATCACAGTTGTGGTCCAATACGACTGAACCCATAGGCTGCAGAAGGGTGTTGCCAAAAAACACAAAACCATCGTGTCAGCACTTTAATAGCTGCAAATAGACAAGAAACTGGCCACCAGACTTCCCTTGTTTGAGGCAGAGTATACCTTTGCCAGTTGTTGTTCCACCTCATGCAAGTTACAAAATAGTGGCAATTATTGATGTAAAAATATGCAAGGCTCCTTTTGCATTTTAAACTCCTTATATTTATATCATGAAGATACTGTGGTATACTGTAGATACTTCAAGGGCCCTGCAAAGAAACAATCCCATCTGTTTTCAAGTTTCTTGGTTAGGTTGGGCAATGCTTACTTATTTATTCAATTCATGTCCAGCTTTTCTCCCCTTTGGGTTTCCATTTGTTTCATTTTTCTGGAAAAGATCCAGTAAAAGGTGAACTAACTTCTGCTTACTTCTCTCTTTTCTCCTTTACTGCTGCCTTGAGCTCTGGAGCAAATTTGGAAAGGGCAGCAGAAGGATGTACTCCCTTCATTATTCAACTGTCAGAAGACATTCCATTGGCATGAAGAATTAATTAGAGACCTCTTTGGGTAAATAGGTTAGACTACATGAAAAGTTACATGAGATATACTTCAGTACTACACCAAGGGCCTACTACAGAGAAGTCTGTTCAGTGCACAAGCTAATTTTTTTCAGATATAGTTGTTTTCCAAAATATAAGTTGCTGGCTCATGATAAGTAATGCAGCCTAATAATATCCCTTCAATTTTAGTTATGGGAGAAGTAGAAGAAATGAGAAACTCTGCAGAAGAATAGTATTACAAGATTACAAAATGTGTAAAGGCAAGAAATGTACTGAGAGACATTGTGCTCTTAGGCAGGAAAAAGACAAGAGATTTGGCTTTAAAACAACTTTTAGAACACACCTTTCTGATGTATAAATTCAATCAAAAAGATATACCATTCTGGTGGGACAAATTGGAAGAACTGATTATATCTAAACAACAACAACAAAATACCCTTCAAAATAGACCAGGGATAAGAAATATTTTCATAAAAGACTGGTACTGATCTAAGGTCTTTTTGTTGAAATTGGATGAAAATGACTTGGTAATCTTTGGATTTTCTGATTTTAAAAAATCTGACTATGGGAAGAATGGAATTGTATATGTAATTTTAAAGTGGGGGGAGGATATTAAGTTTGTAACTGCTGTAAAGAAGATAGAAACTCAGTTTTTTAAAATACTTTTTTTCTATTTGTGTTGTTTTCTGCCCTTTTTTGTTTCTTACTCTTTGTTTTTATGTTTTCATGTTTAACTTTTATCTATGTAGATTTCTAAATAAAATTTATATTTAAAAAAAGAGACTTTTTGTTCCTCCTGAAGTCTCAGAACTAGCCAAGGATCCTTAGGCAAAATCAATGTTTTCTTTGTCTTCAGGCACTGATTCCTGAGCAATACCAAGCTTATGAAATGGCCAATTCCAGGGATCGAAATATACTCATAGTCCTCAATTTACAATGGCAAATTGAGACCAGAATTTCTGTCACTAAGTGATGAGGTCATAAAGCAAGGATTCATAAGAGACATCAGTCAAGAAGATAATTCCAAAGACTGGTCGTAACCACCATTCAGTGCCATCAAAACTTCAAACAATAGCTGAATGAAGGTTGTAAGATGAGAACTATCTGTAACTAGAATGATGCAGAATTGGTCCCTTTTGTCTCAGTATCATCTGCACTGACTGGGAGCAGCTTCTTAAGATTTTAAATAAAACTTTTTTTTTTCTATCCTAGTGATGCAGATTCCATGTTCTAATCCAAAGTTGTACTCCACTGTGATATGATATGATTCCATACATCTGTATTGAAATTGACGGGTTTTTTCCTATATAAATTGTAACAATTTATACAAAATCATATGTTTCTGCAACCTCATCCTATATAAATTGTTACAATTTATATAGGATGAGGTTGCTTAAACATATGATTTTGTATAAATTGTCACAATTTATATAGGACGAGGTTGCAGAAAGATATGATTTTATTCCCAAGAAAGAAAGAAAAAAGATCATCATATGTTTATGTTATTCTCAGGAACAAGATTGTGGCAAAAATCCCTTTCTCACTTTTGCTTAGGCTGTTGAGATCTACCAGAGGAATAATCATACAAGTAGCACAACTGTGATATTGCAAATATTTCAGCTAACTAAAAGTACCCAAGCTGCTTGAAAAAACAAGGCCATTCTCCCACAAATATCCCCACAAGAGGGCTATTCTCTTAGTAAAAGCAGTGATTGTAACAGAACTGGAAACAATACAATGTGTGTCTCTCTCTCTCTCTCTGTGTGTGTGTGTGTGTGTGTGTGTGTGTGTGTGTGTGTTTCCAGCTTTGGAATAGTTGAAAGTTCTTGTTAGAAATACTCAGCAACAAGCTACTTAAATGAAGGCAGGACAAAACTAGAAATGTGAGGGGCGCATATATTATAAGATTTTTTTTTTTTTTTGCAAAGTCTTCTTTTCTCCTTGAAGTTTGAAAGCAGCAATTTTGAAATCTTTCCTTAGGTCTTCTGTGGGGCAGGTGGGGGGGGGGGGATGGGATAGCTGAAGAAGCAAAGTGGGTATCAATTTGAAAGTCTGGGAGACTTCAGGAGGACCAGAAGGATGTTCAGTCATGAGTACAGCATCTCATCAAATAATGTACACAGCTCTGTTGCATAGTGAACACAATGTCTATTAAGCAGCTTGAAGGAAATAAATTCAAGTACCTGACATAGCATAGTAACAATCGGTAGTTTATAATTCAGCTCTTTCATCTGGAACAGTAGTACAGAAGCAAATACGATTGGTCAGGTAGCCAAATGCTGTTTGCTTCTGAAGGTATTGTACATATCCCAAGCCAAATTCTTCAACATCTGTAGAGACTGAGTTTAACTTGTTATGTAACTATTAATTAAGATCCATCAATTGTTGAGTGAAAAGTATATGTAGCTTTGGGCCTATCATAAAGAAATTCACACAGTGCTTTAAGAAAGAGGCAATCTTCTTCAAAAACTGTGTATATGTTTATAAAAGCTGGGACAAATAATCATATAATCCGGGGTGAAATCTAAAATTTTTTGCTATTGGTTCTGTGGGTGTGGCTTAATTACTGGGCGGAGCTTGGTGGTAAGGTGACTGGGTGGGCGTGGCCAAATCAATGTCACTTCTTTGCCCTTTTTTAACCTACAAAACACAACACAACACCACTGGCTCACCCACAATGTAAAAGCAGCTGTGCTAGACCCAAAATGGTCCCTACAACAAGCAGGAACCTCACACAGCCACAAAAAGCCCAAAAAATCAACTTTCACACTTTACACACACACAACACAACTGGCACACCCACAATGTAAAAGCAGCTGTGCTAGACCCAAAATGGCCCCTGAAACAAGCAGGAACCTCACACAGCCACAAAAAGCCCAAAAAAACCAACTTTCACACTTTACACACACAAAATTCCACATACAGCTTTGTGAGATTTTGTGTGTTTGTGTAGTTAGAGTGAAACACTACAGAAACACACTAAATCTCAGAAAGCTGCACAAATTTTATTTTATTTTTATTTTTATTTTTATATAAAAGCAGCTAAATTTAAAACTTCCTAAACTTTAAATGGCTAGGTCTAAAAAAAGAACAACTAAAAAAACCCCAATTAACTATTTTTTTAAAGCTCCCAAAAGGGAAAAAAACTTACCCAATAGAACAGGGGTCTCCAACCTTGGCAACTTTAAGACTTATGGACTTCAACTCCCAGAATTCCTCAGCCAGCTTTGCTGGGAGTTGAAGTCCACAAGTCTAGGCAGGAAGGCAGGCAGGCAGATAAAGCTGCTCACTGATGAGCTTGATTGCAGGCAGGGAGATTCAGTTGCTTGCTGATGCAATGGATTGCAGGTATTACAGCAAGCGAAGCAAGGCAGGCATTGTGACCAGCAGCTAAGGTAAGCAAGCTGGAGGTGCGGGGGGGAGGGATTTTTGCTACCGGTTAGCAGGCAACTCAACTGGGATCGTCAGAGCTTGGCTTGTTAGAGCCATTTAAAAGAAAAAAAAGGCTCTGATGATCGCGTGGCTCAGCTGGGTATGGGGGGCGGGGCCAGGGATTTTTGCTACTGGTTCTCCGAACTGCCCGCCACCATCACTATCTACTCGCCCGAGCCGGTCCAAACCGGGAGCATTTCACCCCTGATATAATCATAATCATAAGTTTATTTGTCAAGCATATATAAGATAACAGGTAAAAGTAAAAACATAATTTGAATACATGAAAAGAGCAAGTAAAAAGGAATATTAGGACTGGGACGGTAGGATGGTATTGCTCTCACCATATCCTTCTATACCTCAGTTCTCCAAGGATATTGAAAACTTTCTATTTAGGTTTCCTAAAATAAATATCCATGTATGACAGCTCCGTGCCAAAGAGATTGCAGTACTGCAAAAACACTGTGTTCTGCCTCTTGATTTAGCTGCCAACTGATTTGAAGCATAATGGAATACAATGACTTGTATAATAACAAGGAGTTTCTCTATCCCACCCTAGTGAAAGCAAGAAAGAACTTACAGTATAGGGGAAGAAATTGTCCACAATGCTCAGTGAAAAAAAGCATTGTAGGTAAAGAATCACTATGCGCTTTACCATCTGTTTACCCCATAAAGCAGAATGCAAAACTTACTTCAAGCAAAAGGTACGGAGAGTACATTGTACTGTAATTTCCCACAATGTTCATAATAAACTACACTAACATCATAGTGATGACATGCAATGACCTCACTCTGCAAATGCCACACTATTGTACTTGCATCTCATCATCTGACTCAAGTACATAAGTTGCAATATTTGGATGATCCCGATGAAAAGTGCATTTGCCATCCCAAACTCCTGGCATTTTCCTACCCTCAAATTCACCTCCTTATCAGGCACTATGGAAAGTGATCAGCTCGCCAATGTCTCACCTTGAAGCCATTGTGCCATGGCACCATGTCTTTCTCAGGAGAAAGACCACCTGTTCTGACCTAGGCTTCCTGATATAGTAAAAAGCACACAATTAGTCCCAAAAAACTTTTTTTTTATTTTAATGGCTGTGAATTCCTTTCATTCACAGCACATGCTGAATCACCAAGAGTTTATAAGTAATCCAACAGAAGTCTGCCACAGTCCTTTGGATAAGGCTGGTAAACACCCACCTTTATCTTCTTTGACATGCTGCCAAAGACCTAATTGGCAATTATCTTGGCAAGGCCACACGGAAACACAGAGTCAAAACAGAGCTTCAAAGTAGAAACCAACACCATCCACAACATTGCTTCCTGCAAAGGCCTCTTCCTTTATGTCTTATGGGAGGGGCCAATCATCTCCAAGCCTTACTCCTGAGTTCTTCCTTTTGTTTTAACTGTTCTTGCCTTCTGGCAGCTCTGTGTATGCGCGCACTAGGAACAGGCTCCCCCTGTTCCTCTGCCTCTCTGATGTCTGACTCTGGAGGCTCCAGAGTCCGCACATAACTCCCAGATGGCCCTGGCCACATCTCTGCCTCCGAGCCTTCCCCAGACTCCAGGATTGGCCCATGTTCCTCCCCAGCCTCCGCATTGTCCGACTCTGCTGCCAGATTGCAGGCTGCTGGTGGACCACAACACCACCATAGAAATGATAAAGAGGCTTATCCATACTGTCACATTAAAAAGCAAAACCAAACAGCAACAAAGTTATTTTGCATTGTTGGCTAAGTCACATGATCCACTGCTGTGGTCATTTCCCTGTAGATGTACGAATGGCTGATGGGAATGTCTAATTGGAAGCCTTAGGCTGCAGATGACGTTGGAGACCCCACCCTCTTTGGATACCCATTTTTCTATTGGCCTCTGTAACTGCCTTTCTTGGCAGGTTGATCAGCAACCCAGACAGGTGATGCCATTTATCTTCATATTCTAAAACCAATTTCAGCTAACACAGTGTTTAGTTGGTGGGGGGAGGTTTCTCCCTAGATGAGTTCCAAAAGTCCTACTCAGCACACTTAACAATTGGTTGAGGATTTATAAACATTGAATCCCAGGACATCTACATACTCTCAATTTGAGAAAGCTCTGATAAACAATGTTGATGTAATGTAATACCGTGTTTCCCCAAAAATAAGACAGGGTCTTATTTTCTTTTGATTCCTGAAATATGGCTTTGGCCTTATTATCGGGGGTCTTATTATTTTTGAGGTGCAGGACCTCAAAACCTCGGCCCCCAGAAGGGGAACTGATGCTGGAGTGCCAACCAACTGCTCTGCCAGTGCTGCTCAAGCTACTGCCTCTAGCAATCGTGGCAGCTTTTTCGTTGCTTTTCCACCCCGGAGTTGTCGCCCGCGAGTTTCCTCTAAGTACAGCATGGCAAGTAAGGCCGGGAGCAAGAAGTGAGGGTGGGGCCATCAGGCAGAACTAACTCCCAATCAGAACCTCCCGACATTGCACGTGGCTTCACCATCCCCTCCGCTGAAATCACTGCCTCCTTTCTGTGGGCTGCGCTCTCGGATGCTGGATGATGCAGCCTGGTTTCTGCCCTCTCCATGAGCATCCATGGTGGGCTTTTTTAAGCCGTGTCCTTTTTCATGTGGGCGGCACGAAGCACATTATGGAGGCAATTAGGGATGCCTGGTGGGGCTGGCTTGGATTGCAAAGGCCACAGACTGGCTCAATCGCCTTCCTCTTGAAGAGCCTGCAGGGCAAACAGGAGATCTAGGGTTTGAGCGAGTGGCAGAATTCTCGCTTCTCCACCGCCCCACCCCTCCCCACCTTCCACTCCCCCTTGCTGGCCAATATCGGTAAGCCAGATTTGGGGAGCTGAATGCGTTGCTGCCGCCTGGGAGGAGAATAACATGAGAAGTGGGCGCTCTCACAGCGCCTCCTCTCTCTTTTCTTCTCCCGAGTGGCAGCAGTATGTCCAGCTCACCGAATCTGGCCTGCTGATTTCAGGCGGCACCGGCTCTGATGTTCCCCCTCCCTTTGCCCCCCTCCCTGGCCTCGTCTCCTCATGTCATGTTGTTTGCGCGGCAGCTGTGCATGTGTCTAAGTATTTGGGGGGAGCTTATTTTCAGGAGGGCTTATTTTAGTGCATACACTAAATTGGGCTTATTATTCGGACATGTCCTAGTTTCGGGAAAACATGGTACATGAACAAAAATTAATAATTATCTTTCCCCCCTTTTCAATAAGGAATAATATTTTCTTTCTTTCTTTGGCTTTAAAACTTTCTATATACTGTGCAACTGTTTCTTCTCACATATATAAACTCTGTCCTCCCAACTGGGGTTTCACAGGGCTGTAAACACTTGGCTATTCAGTAGCATCCTTGAAGTTAGTTTGGGCTTGCCCCTTGTGGATGGCACTTTTATTATGGCACTGATAGGGTTTCTTGTTCCTTTCTGTGTTTTTAATGCATTGTCTATTTTTGTAAGTCAATCAGAGTGAAAGTGTGATAGAGCTGCATAGAAATTTGAATGAAAGAGAGATGGGGGGAGGGAGAGAGAGATATTCTTGACCCTTACCAATTTGTCACTGAAGGAAGTTGCTAAAGTAGAATGAATGAATGAATGAATGGGATTCTTGGACCTTGCCAATTTGTCACTGAAGGAAGTTGCTACAGTTGAATGAATGAATGAATGAATGAATGAATGAATGAGATTCTTAGACTTTACCAATTTTTCACTGAAGGAAGTTGCTAAAGTATATCTTCAGCAATTTCCATATTATGTCATCATTTTGCCTGCTACTAATGCATCCAGTCTTCCTGTGTTCTACCTTCTTAACAAAAATCCAAGACCAGGTTTGTCTTCCCAAGACACTTTATCTTCCTTTTGTCATAATTGCCAGAAACTCTGCGATTCCCAATGCCCAGTACTATAAAAGTTTTGTGGCCACTAAATAGACTTCCTGGATGTTGCAATTCCAACTCCTCTAAAGAGCACTTGGTTGAAGAAAGCTATCCCAATACTGGAAGAGTTATTTGTTTTTAGGAAAGTATTTCTAGATGACAAGGAAAAGCTAATAGGAGTTTGCCACAAAAATCCCTGCAGTAAAGTCCTTAAGCAATTGTCCCTGTTTCCTAAGAAGGACTATATATGTTGGACAAGAATACCTGTAACCATGGGTGCTATTCAGCAGGTTCTGACAGGTTCTGGAGAACCAGTAGCGGAAATTTTGAGTAGTTCGGAAAACCGGCAAGTACCATCTCTGGCTGGCCCCAGAGTAGGGTGGGAATGGAGATTTTACAATATCCTTCCCCCTGGAGTGGAGTGGGAATGGAGATTTTGCAGTATCCTTCCCCTGCCATGCCCACCAAGCCACACCCACCAAGCCACACCATGTCCACCAAGCCACGCCCATAGAACCAGTAGTAAAAAATCTGAATTCCACCACTGCCTGTGACCTATACTTGCAGCAAGTCCAAGCTTCTAGCAACTCTTAAAGATAAAAGTGACTGCCCTTTGGCTGATAAGAGAATAAATATTTATCAGACTGAAAATAAGAGGCACCATAACAGAAAGAAGCAATTCTCTATAAAGATGTCAAGTAAACAAAGGACCATTAGGAGCAAGACTCACAAGAATGGTTTTCTGGTCCTCCTGGAAGAAATATGCCCTGAGATTTTAGAGAAGAAACAAGGACATTGCAGAAAAAGACTTCTTGAAGGATTCCGGATTAGAGCCATGGTGGTAGCATAGTGGTTAGAGTGCAGTATTGCAGGTTAATTCTGCCGACTGCCAGCAGTTCAATTCTCACTGGCTTAAGGTTGATTCAGCCATCCATCCTTCCGAGGTCGGTAAAATAAGGACCCAGATTGTTGGGGGCAATATGCTGACTCTGTAAACTGCTTAGAGAGGGCTGCAAAGCACTGTGAAGCGGTATATAAGTCTAAGTGCTATTGGTATTGTGCCCTTTTTTGCAAGAAGAATCATGGTAACTGGTGAATCACTACCATGAGGAATCAAAACAGATGAATTCTGGTGTGAAGTGTGCTGTTGGCCAACTATAAGAGCCACAGTGGCTCAGTAGTTAAAATTCAGTGCTGCAGGCTACTTCTGCTGACTGCTGGCTGCCTGCAATTTGGCAATTCAAATCTCACCAGGCTCAAGGTTGACTGAGCTTCCCATCCTTCCGAGGTGGGTAAAATGATGACCCAAATTGTTGGGAGCAATATGCTGACTCTGTAAACTGCTTAGAGAGGGCTCTAAAGCACTGTAGAATGGTATATAAGTGTAAATGCTATTGCTATAAACAGGAATGTGGCAGAACAGCTTTTAAGATTTATCTGACTCATTGACAAGTTTCTTTTATTGCTAATCTATATGGGGGGGGGGGGCGGGAGTGATTCTTCAAAGAAAAGCGGTGCCCATGTCACCCCAGAGCTGGGCATGATGGCCTTGAGGAGACTGAGAAGGTTATGATAGTACTCTTCAAATACCAGAAAGGATGCTGAATAGAGAAAAAGTCAAGACCTATTCTCTATCTTTCAAGAATGCGAGGCACAGAGTAACTGATTTAAATTATGTGAAGAAAAAATATCTTTGCATCTTAGGGGAAAAAATGATGAGGATACTCTAGGGCCAATTACTAAGAATAATAGTGAATTCCCCTTTGCCGAACAGGTTCAAGTAAAGGCTATCTGTGAGGGATGCTTTTATCTGGATTCCTCCATTGACAAAGGTTGATTTCTTCCAATTCTGTGATGCTGTACGCAATCCACCAAAGACAATTCAAATTAACACGATCCCTGGTACTTTCCTAAGCACAGTGTCTCTGCGTGTATCTGTTAGCTGTCAAGCTTTATCATCATTATTTTTCTGGATTTAAACCTGGAATAAGATTGCGGATTGCCTCCTTTTAACTCTTCGTCTGTGTTCATTCTAGGACGTGCATTGATTTTCCCAATTGTTTGCCCTTAATTAAATTGTCCCCTTTCCTTTAGTATTGCAGCTTGGGAAAAAAAAGAAATTAATTAGAATCTAAAAACTATGTATCACAAGACAATGGAGGCAAGACAAAGGGGGTATATCTTGACTCGTGGGGATTGGTTTTGATTTTCACTAAACTTCATTACCCATACAAAATGCCTAAGATCTTATTTTTCATGGGCCTTGTAAGTGACTGTGTTATAGCCATAACTGATCACAACTGCTTTGGTTACATCCCTATGCCCATGGGCAATTCCCTTGCAGCTGGCTGGGCTTTTTGCCCTATTGACTTTCTCTAATAGATCCTTTTCATTAAAAAATCATAGCGAGCCCATAGGCATTCTTAGGGAGAAAAATGTGGAACTGAAGCTACTGCACAATGCTTTAATAGAAAATACGTCCTTTTCGATAGAGAAAAGACAAAGTAAGCTGGAGGTTGTAAAATGTGCCCTGGAAGGTGTAAAAAGCATAGCAGGGAGCATAGCTTAATGCTCTGACTTTTGGTAAATGGAGGTTTTAGGACTGGCTGTGCAGCCATTTTGTGAGAATTCCATTAGGTGGTCCCTCAATAACAAATGTGCCCACTAGCTACAAAATCTGGGAATTCTCACCTTCGATGGCTTGAGCTTCATACTTATATATGCTAATACATGTTATGGTACCTGACTTAAGAGCGTAATTTGTTAATGTGCCTTTAAAAATAATTCATTCCATAACATGAAAATAATCAGCAATGTCCATTTGAAAACAGCCACCTATAAATGATGTGATAGCCCTTAAAGGAGAGACACGAATAAAGATAAACATGACAGAATAAAGCAAGCCCAGGTATGAAAACAGATTAATGGGCAGGTCCCCTTGCAGAATCCTTGATGGCTCTTCGTGGATTTCTTCCATTTCTTTACATCCTCTTACTCCAAATTGCTATCACTGCCATCCCTCAGATGTTATGCCTTCCTTACTTCGAAACTCTCCACTTTTCTGATCTAGCCATGGTAATTTAAATAAGCTAAAAGCCATGTTACAGGGAAGGAATCTGTCTTTGAAGGAAAACTATCTGACCTGAGTGCCATATGGAAATTTATTCCCACACTCTCTTTGGGAAGTTTCCATATTTGGTATCTATGCTCAGAAGACATTCAGATTGCCTCAGAACTGTAGCAACCTGTCTTCAAAGGAAAGTTTAGGTTCTTTTTAATTTGGGGATCACGGAGGAAGCGTTATGCCCAATGCACAGTTCCCTCTGCTGCAAAGTGCAGATTTTAACTTCTCTAAGTTAAAATAGAAGAATTTGTTTCATCCAAGAATACGTACCTCATCACAGGATGCTCTTAAACTTTTTTTTATACTTTTGGCTTGACGGAGTAGAAAACCTCAAAGAAACAAAATAGAATCCATCCAATATACATTCCCTAAATGCTTATTTTTAAATTGCATTTCTTTTTCAAATGCTTTTTCCTTGTTCCTCTTTCTGTCTGTCAGTTCCTTATTCTGGTTCCTTAGCCAGCCACTGAATTCCTTCGATAATACATATCTCAGATTCTTCTTCCTTCTAACGAATGACAAAAGGGTTCAATCTTTTAATCACACTATTGGTATATTTTAAAGGACAAGAGCTAATGCATGCAAGATGTATTCTGCAGTGTTCACTGGGGGGAAATTGTGGCAATGATTCTCCTCTTTGAGATGGAGAAAGAATATGTGCCAAAAATAAAACGAAATAAAAATAAATAAGTGAAGAGAAGAGCCATCTTTTAAAACCCCAGGTCTTGCTTCTCATTTTAAGAAATCAATGAAGCTTCCTTATGTTATCTGGAACTCGATATAGTCAGTTGACGCCATCTCTGACTATTGGGGGCGAATCACTGGCCCCCACGGAGAGGGCTTGCAACTTGGGCGTCCTCCTGGATTCACGGCTGTCTTTAGAAGAGCACTTGACGGCCGTGACCGGGAGGATTTTTTATCAGGTTCGCCTGATTCGCCAGTTGCGTCCCTTTCTGGATCGGGACTCGTTACGCACGGTCACTCATGCCCTCGTCACCTCCCGCCTGGACTATTGTAATGCTCTCTACATGGGGCTCCCCTTGAGGAGCACCCGGAGGCTCCAACTGGCACAGAGTGCGGCCGCGCAGGTGGTAATGGGAGCGTCATGGCGCTCCCATGTGACACCTCTCCTGCACGAGCTGCACTGGCTCCCGGTGGTCTTCCGGGTGCGCTTCAAGGTTTTGGTTACCACCTTTAAAGCGCTCCATGGCTTAGGACCTGGTTATCTACGGGACCGCCTACTACCACCAATAGCCTCCCACCGGCCAGTACGCTCTCATAGAGAGGGACTCCTCCGGGTGCCGTCAGCCAAAAAATGTCGGCTGGTGACCCCTAGGGGGAGAGCCTTCTCTGTGGGGGCACCTACCGTCTGGAATGAGCTCCCCCCAGAGATACGGAGGATCTCGGATCTGCGCACCTTCCGCCGCGCTGTGAAGACTTTTTTATTCCATCAAGCAGGCTTGGCCTAATCTCCTCCCTCTTTTAATATGTAAATTTTAATCTGTTTTTAAATTTTTGGGGTGTTTTAATTTGTCTGGGCCAAAATGATTTAATTTGATTTTAACTGGTTTTTAAATTTTTTGTATTTATGTATTTTATTGTCTGGCTGTTCACCGCCCTGAGTCCTTCGGGAGTAGGGCGGTATACAAATCAAATAAACAAACATAAACAAAATAAACAAACTCAATGACTTCTCAAATATTCCAGCCTTTATATTAAAGTCTTGCCCATGATGCTACTTGGGAATCTCATTAATAAGTCATGGGAAGAATACTGTTCAGTAACTTCCCATTTCTCATTTGTAAATCAGAATCTGGTACAATTCTAGAGGAATAGAGGGGGAACAGGGGAACATGTCTCCAATTAGGCAACCTACAGTGCCTCAATCAGGCCATGATTTCAAAATGAAACTTATAGATATGACCATTCACTTGATTAATTTTCTGACATGTATTGGAATGAAGAGAAATGAATTGATCCAGCTTGGTAAGGTGCCTGTGAATTAAGAGTATATACTTTGCATGGCTGGATGGAAATACCAGTTAAGCTATTGAGATCAGAGCCAGTTCAGGTGATATGCTTATCCCTGGTTAATTTGAAATGGTTGGTTCATCCAGTGTTGGAGTTCACATGAAAAATAACTCCATATCTTGGTTTTGCACATACTGGGCTAAAATGTGTTAGGCTGGTATATTCTGTTAGTTGGGTCCACCTGTGGAGAAGGAACAGGATATGCACAGATCATGAGCATCAAAATGACACATGCAACTGGGTGATTGAAGCCCCGCTCTTTTTTAACATGCATGCAATGTTGTTGACACATGTTAAAAAGGGGGTTGAGGCTTGAATCATTCAGTTGTGCCTGCTCCTTTGATGCTGTTGACCCAAGCAAACACTCTTGACATGGAGGATGGTAAAGAAGAATCTGGCTATATGAATTATATCAGGAATTACCTGCCTGCAGCCAAAAGTATAGGCTAAATAAAAAAGGAGAAGGTTATACAGAAGAAGCTATTCATTTCTTCAGGAATACTTCTATACAAGATTCTAGTCCATCCTTCTCTGAAAGCTGGGCATTCTCCTCTTGCACAATTGACTCAATATGATTGGATTCAAAGATTGTGCGACAGTCGGTTTGTCAAGCAAACCATGGTGACAGCATTAGTGAATTAGTGAAATTACTCTTGGACTGACACTGGGAAGACCCTGGTTCAAATCCATGTTCGCTCCCACAGAGAGGGTCTCCTCAGGGTGCCATCAGCCAAGTTATGTCGGCTGGCGACACCCAGGGGGAGGGCCTTCTCTGTGGGAGCCCCAGCCCTGTGGAATGAACTGCCCCCAGAAATACGTAAGATCTCCAACCTCCAGGTGTTTCACTGCGCACTGAAGACCCTGTTGTTCCGCCAGGCCGGACTATCAACATAATAATTTTAAATTGGGGTATTTTAAATTTTCGGGGTTTTAAATCGGGCCAAATCTATGTAATTATTTTAATTTTTAATCATTGTTTGTCTTGTGTTTTTAAATTGGCTGTACACTGCCCTGAGTCCTTCGGGAGAAGGGCGGTATAGAAATAAAATAATAATAATAGTAATAATAATAATAATAATAATAATAATAATAATAATAATAATAATAATAATTATTATTATTATTATATAAAACCCTAAAGCTAATACCTCTGTAGTTAGATATTACTGTAGTTATCTGTAGTGCAAAAGTCTGTGAGTTCAATTCTTGGTAGACAATTTGAATAACAGAATAATATGTGTAATTAATAATATCAGTAACCGACCCAGATTTGATCTTGCAACAATATCCTGGGACACGTATATTTGCCTTTGTTCATGACAATACTATCTGCCTATCTACAGCTGAAGACTTCCAATAAGGAAAAAAGCCAGGAACATGGTATCTCTTGATGCTCACTGTAACTGAATTCATATGTGTCATTCATTTGCTCTCAGCCCAATTTATCTCATAGGTTCATTATGGGAGGAGAGGAAATGGAAGGAGGGAGCATTACAATGCTGCCTCAAACTTCTGAATGAAAGAAAGATGAACATTTAACAAATAATGTTAGAAGGTTGTAATGATGTCTACATGAACATCTAGGGATATCATGGATGCCAAAGCTACAGATATATATTGGGGGAGTCTACACCTCTGTGCTTGATAAATTTGATAATCCTCCCCTCATCTGTAGTTTATAATCTATAGAGGCTGGATTCACAGTTTATGCTAAACCCAAACCAAACAAACCACACTGTACTATGGCATAGTGCAATCTGTGAAACCAGCCAGAATCATTGGTAAATCACAGGGGGATAATGTTAGCAGCAGTGACTGTGACTTCAAGGTAGGACTGAAGTCCAGGGTCCATCACTAAATGAAGAGGTAGGTAGTACCCTCTCTGCAGAATGAGCAGAAGAATGGCTTAATGCATTTTGGAGTCATGCATACTGCCATGTAGACTCCCACTTTGTCCACCTGAGAAGACCAGAATCTAATGTTCCCTTATGTCATTTCTTGTTATGAAATGGAGCTAAAGGTCCTTTGATTTGTACGCATGCAATATATCAGGCTTATGGCCAAGTAGTACATGGTTTGCCTCATGCTTTTTCTTATTTGGAAGCATCTGCTTGCTAGCAGGTTTATCTTTCATTTTATACCTTGGTTTGTTGGTATTTGGAGGACGATGGCCAAAGGGGACATTTGGTTGCTAGGATCTGCCCACAGCCTTTCCCACTCATGCATAAGAGTGGATCTATTTTTACTGGATAACTCTTGAAATCAGAAAAAAAGGAGGAAGGAGCCTGGGATGGTATATATTCAGAGGAGAAGTTTGGAAAGGATAGAAAATGAGTAGAGGAGAAGGGGGCCAGAGTGATGACTTTCCCTTCTTATTTTCCAATATGTCTTTTCATTCTTCAAACTTTGGAGAATTCGGGAAGGAAAAATGGAGGTGATATGAAAATGTTCTATAGCACCAAAAAGAAAAATTCAAAAAAGGAATAAAATATTACTTTATCTGAAACAAAATGTAACTGAAAGAAGTAAAATCAGGTACTGTTTCTATATTCTACAGGTATATGTTTGAATTATATATATATTTTTACTGTTGCAAAAAATATACATGAGAAAAAGCAAGAGAGAGATGAGCTAATTTAAAAGAAAGCAACCTGTATTTACATTACAAACCGGTTTTCTTTCTGTAAATTTTACATTAAATTCTTCCCAAAGTCAAATTTGATACCTTGTAAATCTATACTTGTATCAAGCTGCAGGTAGTCTTCAACTTACGACCATTCATTTAACAACTGTTTGAAGTTATGACGGTGCTGAACAAATGACTTATAATCAGTCCTCGCACTTAAGACCATTGCAGCATCCCATAGTCACATGATCATGATTCAGGGACTTGGCAATCCGCATGCATTTGTGACCATTGCAGCCTCCTCGAATCACATGATTGTCATTTGTGACTTTTCCAAGGGCTTCTGACAAGCAAAGTTAATGGGGAAGCCAGATTCACTTCATGACTGCAGCAAAAAAGTTGCAAAATCGGGCGTAACTCACATAACAGCGAAAGTTAGCAACAAAAGTTCTGGTCCCAATTGTGGTCATAAGTCACAGTCTAAATGTATATTCAGCAAGAAAAGGATGATTGTACAGCAAGCCTGTTGTTTTACCAAAGCTTCTTAGCCCTGCATCATTAAAGATTCCTAGAAGCTGCTCCTTGGGACTCTGCCTTGCTCATTGCAATAACATTTTGACTCTCCTTCATCTCATCCCTAACATCTGAGTGAGGAAGGTTTAAGTCATTCTTAGCTATATAGGTTTCAAAGGAGTGTTTTCATTAACCCTCGTGCACCCAAGGACAACTATGAGGTGTGTAAAATCTGTTATATATTTTTTTCACTCATTCCATTGGAGGCAGATAACCTCTAGTGCAGGGTGTCAAACTCAATTTAATTGAGGGCCACATCAGGGTTGTGTTTGACCTTGGGGGGGGCAGGGTAGGCATGGCCAGGGTGGGCGTGGCTAGCTTGACGTCACTGGTGGCAGGGGTGCCTGTGGGGGCCCAAGCGCTCTGCCAGCAAAAACAGGCCCCCAAGCTCTGTTTTTGGCTGCACTTCCTGCAACCCTCTGCCAGTGAAAATGGAGCTCAGGAGGGCCACCTGAGGCCCTTGTGAGCTCTGTTTTCAGCTGCAACAGCTTTCTGCACCCTCTGCCAGCAAAAACGGAGCTCGGGAGGGCCACCTGAGGCCCTCATGAGCTCTGTTTTTGGCTGCACTTCCTGCAACCCTCTGCCAGTGAAAACGGAGCTCAGGAGGGCCACCTGAGGCCTTTGTGAGCTCTGTTTTCACTGGAAGAGGTACCATGGACCAGTCCTTTGCTGTGTCCAGGGTGGCATTGCGGGCCAGATCTAAGCAGCCTGTGGGCCAGATCCAGCCCCTAGACCTTGAGTTTGACACCCCTGCTCTAATGGATAAGATCAAATAGATGCTTTATTGGTCATATCAAACCAATGAGGGCATACTCTTACAGTTCCCCATTCAGTTGTCTGGAGTCAGGAGCAAGGGGTCAATGATGACATGAGCCCAAAGATGCCATCACACGTGTGCCAAGACTTGTATCAGGTATAATCAGCAGTAGGAATGTCCTTGACAAACAGAAGAAAATGTTGTAGCCAAGACAACAATCACATAAAAGAAATGTGAGTCTAAAGCAGAAGTGTAGTTTGAGAAAGTACCTCGGATTTTACTCTCTCTGGGTATCTTTAAGATAAAGGGAAGCGAGGAGGAAGTGTATTTAGACTTGCAAGATTCTATTATTACAACTTTACAAAAAAAATAGTGTTAGCATCCATAACTCTGGTTTTCTAATCTGGGTTTCTGATCTGGTCTACTTCAAAGGCTGACAGCAGGACACAAAGACATAATGGCAGCATTTGCATGACATCATCCTACATGTGTGATTCTTTTGGTGTTATCATCACTTGCTGCAGATGCAAATGCTCATTTACAGAGCTTTCTGCCAATTCAAGAATGGGTGGAGTGCACTTTACTCAGTGGTAGGGATAAACCATGAGTGTGATAGAGATGGGACATTAGTAATAGTTAAAACAGGAAACACAACCTATTTTGTACTGTCACATGGCTAGGTAGTGGTCAATAGGAGAAGGGAGCATGTTGCTGTTATAAGATTTTAAATAGTTACATTTTGTAAAATGATTCTTAATAGCAATGCTTAAACTTTTTAAAAACTGTACTAAGACTTGCAAAACTGGATGGAGGAAACTGTAATACAGGGTACCTCTTCTTAGAGCTATCAAAAATGGGTTGCAAAAATCTAAACCACCACTAGGTGGCAGCCTGAGATACAGACATTATACTCTATGCTGCCATCTAGTGATAACACCCAAGTTTTCCCACTCACATCTTGTAGTTGTAGCCCTATCGATTGTAGTTTAAAGAACTTTAGTTGTAGTTCTTTAAATAGAACAATACTTAAAATGGAAAGCAGTGGAGATGGAAAGCAGTGAAAATGGTATGGGAAAACTGGGAGTAACAGAAGAGGGAATAGCTGGAGCCCTTCCTTTCTCCAAAATAATCTGCTACTTTGTCTACGACGTTTGATGAGTGCTTGATGAATGTTTATTTGTATATGGTTTGAAAGCTACAATTTAAAATTGAAGTCGGTTCATAAAAATTCAGAATGCTACTCAGAATTTCCCATCTTACAGATGGCCAACATATTTACATGCAGCTTGCTAGAATGCCAGAAGGTCAAGGTAGGAAAAAGATGTTTTCTAGCCATTATCATATGGTAAACATCAGAACTGTAATATCTGTCCCACTGAAAGAAGTGAAAAGGGGGAAAAGTTCTTACATTAGTTTTAGAGCATGTAGTCATCTACAGCACATTCATAAAGTATTCAGACCCCTTCACTTTTGTCAATTTGATTATGCTGCAGTCTGATTCTACAATTGTTGAAATTCATTTTTTCCCTCATTCATCTACCCCATAATGATAAAGTGAAAACAGAATTTTAAAAATGTCTGTAAATTTATTAAAAAGGAACAAATGAAATATCACATTGGCATAAGTATTCAGATCCTTCACTCAGTACTTTGGCAGCAATTACAGCCTTGAGTCTTTTGGGGTATGATGCGTTAAGCTTTGCACTGGATTGGGGAAATTTCTACCATTCTTCTTTGCAAATCCTCTCAAGCTCAGTCAGGTTGGATGGAGACTTTTGATGGACATCCATTTTCAGGTCCTTCCAGAGATGTTCAGTATGGTTCAAGTCAGGGCTCTGAATACTTTATGAATGGACAGTAAGTGTTTAATTGGACAATACTGTGAAATGCATTCTCTGAATAAACATTGCACAACTTGCCATAAATTTGTATTAATTTCAGCAGAGAGCGACAATGGGGAAAGAAGCAATCCAGAAGACATGGCAGCTGGTCTGTTTTCGCTTTTTGATTAATATGGTTTCTCAACAATTATTTAAAATAAATAATTCAAAGTTTAATTAATGCACAGAGGGCAGGATCCAAATAACTACTTTTGATGCCCCTAAAGTAATGAGATTCTACTTGAAACCCATTGTAATACACCAGACTGCCCCTGGAACTCCTTTTCATTGCAAACAAGAAAAAAGAAGTTTACATCGATCTAACTGTATGGTGATGAAATCCAAAGCAGTATTCATGAATTAGTTACTGACTCCTTCAGATACAAATATACTGCTCACAAAAATAAAGGGAACACAAGCAGAAGACATCCGAGATCTGAATGAATGAAATAGCCTTATTAAATACTTTGTTCTTTACATACAGTAGTTTATACACTGCTCAAACAACTAAAGGGAACACAAAACTACTGTATGTAACGAACAAAGTATTTAATACGGCTATTTCACTCATTCAGATCTCGGATGTCTTCTGCTTGTGTTCCCTTTATTTTTTTGAGCAGTGTAGTTCCTCCTTATGTAATCAAAAATCAGATTGATTGATTGGTTTGTTTGCTGTATAGCAAGAGTGAATTTTGCCTTCAAGCCTTGAAAACAAATAAACAAGCAAAAAAAGGGGAGGGAATTTGAAATTAGGATTAAGTGGCACCGGAGAAGTCAGAAGAGAGATACTGGTCCGATAATTTAGGAGCAGAAGGTGAGCCTTAGGAAAAGTATTCATTGAAACTGTCCAGAAAATACCACTCCCACCACAATGTTGTCTTTACATCACTAGTCTTCTTCTGCAGATGATGAACAGGGCAATATCTGACCAGGCAACTACTGAAATTTAACTCTTCTCACTTCCTTCTGAATTTTGAAATGGCATTCCTGATTTTTATTTTTATTTTTGCCTTTTTAAGTCCAGCCAACGTTACTTTCAGAACACATCCACAATGCAAGTTCTGCTTCTGCCTTTAAACCATCATCTGTAGACGCTGAACCGGTGTCACAGCACATAAGAAAAAGCAGAGCCACTGCTTTCATCCCCACTGTGCTGCCAGCCTCTCCTTGTCTGAATGACAGAATTCACTTTCTGTGACTGCTCCACCAAAGCAATTCTCGGTGCCACAGGGAAAAACAAAACAAAACAAAACCTCTTCTATGAAATTTCAAGAGCAGTCAAGCAACATAACAAGTACCGCTACCGAAATGATGTCTCGGTGGGTGTCTTTAATTTTGTTTCTGTTTTGATTTATTTTATTTTATTTTATTTTATTTGCCCTTTCCCACTTGGTTGAATGGGTATTTCATGGTCTCTTTACTAAATTATTTTTGGCTTAACTACATCTTAATGTATCCGGGCAAATAAATTGCAAATCTCGCTGCTTTCTAGGTAAAAGAAAATCATACGTTGCTTGAAACTCGGGAAAAGTATTAATGTCCTTCAGACATTGTATTGATGTTTTGCAAATTCTAACTTGGCTTCAGATCTATGAATTCATTAGTGCAGAGGCTTTTGTCAATCAAAACTATGCAATGGTTAGGCTCTACTTCCTTTCATAAGAGAGAAAACACGGCTGCTATGGGGGAACACAGAAGCGCTTTTATTTTCGTCTTTTGCAAGCAGTGGAAAGTTCTAAGCAGCTTGATAAAAGATGATGGAGATGATAGGCAAAAATGAACTAAAACTTTCAGAAATTGATCTAAGTATTCAAAGCATGAAATGCCTTATGATAAATAAAGCACTGGGTTAGAAACCAGGAGACCAGTGAGTTCCAATCTTCCTTTAGGCATGAAAGCCAGCTGGATGTCTTTGGACCACTCATTCTTTCTCAGCCCAATCACACCCTCCAAGGATTGCTGTGATGGGGAGGGGGAGGGGGAATAGGACCAGGATCCACCTTGAGTTGACATAAAATAAAGCTGGGATAAAAATCTAATAAATAAATAAAAGCTGCATGCTATAACAATTTCTATAATTAAAATACCGTAAATGTGATTTATGATTTCATTAAGAATGCAGCAAAACATAAAGAACTGTTTTTCAGATTAAGCCAATTAAAATGAGAACACAAATTTAGAGAGTATCTGGGGGAGAGGGGAAGATGAAAAGAAAAACGATGTATGTAATCCCAGCATCTGTGATTGTTGATATGAAGTTTTTTGATTAATCAAGCCTAATAAAAATGCTGGTCTTATAGCTTCTGCTGTTAAGAGGTCAAAGCATTTTCTGCTTCTCGTTACAAAGTCCCTCTTATTTTAACTGATTTCTCTACATGAGCAGGTTTCTCTACTTAACTAGACCTTTAAAACTTAAATTTAAAAGCATTTGTTCGTTCCATTTTCCTTCCCAAAACTCAGCTACAGCTGAGTAATTTCTGCAGGGATTTGAAAATATTTCAAAATATTTGTAGAAGTCTCACAAATCCCTAAATCTCTAAATAAGTGATCAATTATATCTTATGGAGAGGAAGGAAGAAACTTTAATTTTTTTCTGTGTTTGATTAGATGACTTAAGAGTCAGCTAGCATATTTGAACATTGGGCTACTGAGTTACATGGTCGTGAAAATCATGAAAATCATGAAAATATCTAAATGAGGTAAATTGGATATTAGCATAATAGCTCAATTTTTTTCATTTAGTTCCATCATTGTTTTTTGTATCCCTCCCTTTCATTCTGAATAGATTGCTCACAAATGTGTTCAGAATGTCACAGCTGTTTCACAATAGGCGTGCCTCAGAAACCTTCATGTTCCTGTAGATAAATTTCATCTCATCTTTCCATTCTGCCCTTGTCCTCTTTTTCCATATTTCTTATCCACATTTGCCCTTTAATGCAAGTCTTCTACCTATATCATACAGGAAAACACTGGGTGGTAAAGCAGCGTTTTTCACCTTTTCCTGAAAGATCACAATAGGGAGAACAGATTTCATGCTAGTATACTCCTTTTTGCTGTCTCAAGAAGGGATGGAGAGCATTTGAACTGGGCAGTAGGGAAGGCTCTTGATGTAATGGTCCCAGACAAGCTAATGTAATCATAAACCGGAGAACTCAAACCTGATTTAATATCCACCCTCAGGTCAAGTTGTGGTCATTTCAGCCAAACTGATTTAAACCCAGTCAAACCTTAGCTACTCGGATTTGATATTTTTAAAGTACATTACTTACATTTATTACTTGGAAGAAAAGAGTAGAAGAGGATGATGAGGAGCAAGGTAGATGAATTCAATTGCAGTGCCAATGAGTCAGTGGTGAAATCCAGATGTTTTTACTACCGCTTCTGTGGGGGTGGCTTGATGGGCATGGCAGGGGAAGGATACTGTAAAATCCCCATTCCCTCCCCACTCCTGGGGGAAGGATATTGCAAAATCTCCATTCCCACTCCACTCTGGGGCCAGCCAGAGGTGGCATTTGCTGGTTCTCAGAACTACTCAAAATTTTCGCTACCAGTTCTCCAGAACCTGCTGGATTTCACCCCTGCAATGAGTGCACCATTAGAAGACCTGAGAGACCAGATTAAGGACAGATAGTCATGAAGAACATCTGCCTTATTAATCCACTCCCTGATCCATGTGAGTGCTGCCGCCTGGTAGTATTTTTCCCCATCAGGGAATTAATTTAAACTGGATTAATTTAAAAAACAGGAGGCTGCTAGCACTGGAAGAACATGATATGCAAACTGGGTGGGACGCAATCCTCCACCAATACTTCCAGAAACACCTAATCAGAAGAGCTCTATTGGACGTTTGCATTAAAACTAAGCAACAAAATTATATAGAAATTCCCAATTGGCTGTCGACTCTGGAGATATTTGTACATCCAAATTTCATGAAATTAGGAAGAGTGATCATGTATAAAGACGTATTGAATGAAAAGGGAGAACTGAGGTCTAGACAGGACTTACAAGAAGAAGGGATAGAACTAGAATGGTGGGCATATCTTCAGATTCATTCCCGAAATGTGAGAGATAAAAATGAATGGGGCATAAGAACCGAACCGATAGAATTGGATGAAATCTTAGAAGGGGCAGATGTGAAGATGATTAGGAAATTATATAAATATTTACTGGATTACGACATGATAGAAGAGCAAGTGAAAGAGACCATGCTCACTTGGAGTAAGAATTTTGGGTATGGCATAGATCTAGATAGCTGGTAAAAACTATGGGAGAGGAATAGAAAGCTTACCCTAGCCACTGCATATAAAGAAAATCAATACAAGATGTTTTACAGGTGGCATTACCCACCCACAAGACTGGCCAAGATGTGCAAAAATTGCTGACCAAAATGTTGGAAATGTAAAGCAACATTAGGCACCTATTATCATATGTGGTGGGGGTGCCCGAAAGCCAAGGACTTTTGGTACCAAATAAAACAGTGGCTAGAAGATATAAGATAAGATAAGTTAAGATAATTTTATTTCTATACCGCCCCTCTCCCGAAGGATTCGGGGCGGTGCACAGCCAAGTAAAAACACAATACAAACATCATAATTAAATTTAAAAATTATTAAAATTCTTACATTTGCGGCCGAAATTTGTTAAAACCCCCAAAATTTAAAAACTCCAAATTTAAAACTCCATTGCAAAGATAGCCCTGCCTGTCGAAAGAGCAGGGTCTTGAGGGCACAGCAAAAAACTCAGAGGTCAGAGATTGTGCGTATTTCCGGGGCAGTTCGTTCCAAAGGGCAGGGGCTCCCACAGAGAAGGCTCTCCCCCTGGGTGTCGCCAACTGACATAATTTGGCTGACGGCACCCTGAGGAGTCCCTCTCTGTGGGAGCGAACTGGCCGATGGGAGGCTATCGGTGGCAGAAGGCGATCTCATAGAGATGTTAAACAAGACGATAGATATGATGCCAGAACTCTTCCTTCTGGGTATAGTAAGGGATAATTACAAAAAAGAAGAAATATATCTTATGATACACATACTAATGGCAGCGAGGTCGATATTCGCACAAAATTGGAAATGCAGAGAGAACCCACAGGAGGTAGAAATAATTAACAAATCATTGACCTGTCCAGAAATGGACAGGTTAACAATGGAGCTCAAAGATAAAGATGAATCAGAATTCTATGTAACCTGGAATACATTTTATAAATGGCTAGAGAAAAGGAGGAATGTAGGGATAGAGAATTAGAAAAAGAGTGAAGGAAAGGGGAGAAAAATAAATAAAATAAAATTAAGAAATATTAGATAGGAATAAATTGGATTTGAATAGTTAGGAAGGGAATATGTATGTAACTGAAGTGTGATTGAATGTACAAAATGTATATATGGAATATGTATGATATTATATTGTAATATACACAAAAGAAAAAGTGCTAGAAAAGTATGTACCAGACAATTCGCACCAAGTCTAATGTTTTTAAATTGTATATTTAATAAAATTAATTTTTTAAAAAAAGAACATCTGCCTTATGTGGTTGCTAAAAGTTGGCCAAGCCGTGATGGCACACAATCGATCAATTAAATCATGTCTATTACAACGTTTCTTTTAAACCTGCATTTCACTCTTTACTATACACCCGGCTAATTATTTGTAGAGTTAAATTTGATTGTTCATTTCCCCAAGTAAAACAACTAAAACTTACTCATGTACAAGTCTGCCTACAAAATAATTCAAACACCTTTGATTCTTGCAAGGCTTATGTATGCATGTCAATGGATGTTTGAACAAGCCTAGAAACCATTTTAATTTGAAGAAATTTGTGTTTATGTGATAAATGTATAGATGATCATTACTTAAATACAGTAGTGGGTTTCAATTACCTTTGCTACCGATTCAGAACTGTGAGCGCGCGCGTACGCAGAACCTTCTGTGCATGTGCAGAGCATGCGTGATGATGTCCGGGCGGATGGGTGGAGCCTCCCACTGCTGCTGCTACCAGTTTGCCTGAACCTGGGCGAACCAGTAGAAACCCACCACTGCCTAAATATTCCTTAGTATTTGTACTTTGGAGCCTGATTGTACATTTGTATCATTTTCATTTTCAGTCCAGGTTTTTTGTTGGGATACTCTGTTTTGATTTGTTCATATACACCAGCCAGGATTGACCAGAATGGGTTAGTTTATGAGTTTTATCAGTCAATTAATCAATAAGAGAGCTGAATAAGTCCTGGTACAACTGCTTATGTCAAATAAAGCATAGCATGATGCTGTTGATATTTTGTTTTTCTCCTGGAGCAAATCCATGAATATTTTCTAAACAGTAGCATAAATTTTAGTAAAGAGGCATCTGTTTCACCCTCTGGTAAATCCCCAATCACTATTCAATATAATTTTATGTAGTGGTAATAATGTCAAGATAAGAGTGAATTTCAACTATATAAGATATAGTGTCCCAGAATGCTGAGAAATCTTAGATTTTATGGGTAGGCACATGCTGCTTTTAAAATAAATTGGTTTTATGACTGGCAATACACTACTTCAATATTTGTGTCATCATTTGTAGTAATGAGAAAGAAGTAGTACTAATAAAATGTAGTTGAATCATAAATACTGATTAGCTTTTCAATGCATTAATAATCATGACATTATAATGTTACTCCAGTACTGTGACGAAGTAGTTCAAGGATGTTTTTCTTATTCTACTGAGGACTATGTCAATGCAATGAAAATGACCAGTGACTGGATATTCATAATTTACTTGAGCATTGGAGTGGTAATATCCATGATGAAAGTGAGAGTTTAAAAATAAGGGAATCTGACATCATATAGGATGATTATCAAAATGTAGGACAAGTGCCTTCCATAGCCAAATCGAAGAAATACACAGGAGAACATTAATATCATGCAAGGGCTGAAGCAAGAGATGTTGGATTTAAATCTTGAACCGATATATCTGGAGAACTTGATTTCTAGTTCCTGCAGTTGCTGAGCTTCTTAAATGTTGGAGCTGAGTTGTATCTGCAGTTTAGGCAACATACCTGTCCAAGCCTGGTTTTTCATTCTCCCAACTTGAGTTTTTAGATAGGTATGTAGCCTTATGACTTGTGTGTAGGAGATGACCAGGCTGAGCCGAAGGGAGGGGTCAAATGTGTCATCAGTCTTGAGTTCCTTTGCATCCACAAGAGATCTTACCCAGCCCAGGTTGAATTCCAGTAGACTCTTATCTACTGTCAATTTGCTTTGACTGTTAGTAGCTCAGATTCTTGTAGCGAGCATCAGCATGCTGGA
Organism: Arizona elegans; assembly: GCA_022577455.1. Taxonomy (NCBI): domain Eukaryota; kingdom Metazoa; phylum Chordata; class Lepidosauria; order Squamata; family Colubridae; genus Arizona; species Arizona elegans. The sequence continues at coordinate 14,750,156 of JAKOOJ010000020.1, forward strand.
GGAGGAGATATACCTTGACTAATGAGTAGATCCATGAATTTGGTCATCTGTCAACATCTGATACTGATTCAAAGTATTCAGAATATTCAGTGTCCAATAAGAGCAGGTTTCCAACACACGACCCACCACACTGTCAATCAAAGATCACAGATTGCTCCTAAACAAAAAAATCCTGTATTGGGACAAGAAGAAAAACACAGCAACAGCTAAATACAGCCTCAAGTTGCCTCAGCTGAAGACTAAGCATAGGAAGAAAGCAACATTATGAGGACACATTATAAAGAAAATAGTTACCAAAGCATGCTTATGCCATTGTTAGGAGGACATAAGAGGACATAAAGCTGAGCCACATTAGTTGAAGACAGGTCGTTCTCAATTCTGAACTCTCATTTGACCTAGACTGTTTTTTCTGGCTCCTTTCCCTATTGATTCCTTTCCTATCTATTTGACAAATCCTTCAATGTTTCCTGAGATAATGATTTTTTTTTCATAATTTCACTATCCCATTGAGTAGTTCACTTGGTGAGATTGTCACTCCTCATGCGCAGCAATTCTATATCATTTATAACCCAATGAAACACAATTGTTTCTTTCCTTTTGCTTTTTCTGTACCTTTTTATATCTGCATGCCTCATCTCCATTTCCATTTGAAAAGTTAATTTCAGTTCTTTAACAATAGGAGAAATGATTTTCCTTTTTTAAAAAAAAAGGGAAGAAAAGCATAAATGCCACTTTTTTGGGGTATGCAGATATTTTTCACATCATGGAAGATATTTTGATCACTATAGTTATCAGCAAATCTCTCAGTCCCTCTTTCAGATCAAGAAAAAAAATTCTTCATACCCCTTTATTTTCCTTCTTATTCTTCATCTACTGAAGTCTTCCCCTGACACTTTTAAATATGTACGGATTGAAACTTCCAAAAATTGTGGGTGACCATAATTTTGCCATAATTATCAATATGCAAAAAAGGAACACTGTTAAAAGAAATAATATGAAGATTTTTGAAGCAGTAATTGAAATTCAGTTTATTTAGGCTTGAGTGAAGACTATTGATTGCTCTTGAGAGAAGACAATTAAGAATGACTGAGCAGGAAGAACTAATTGTTCCACAAGAGTTTAAGGGGAAGACTTTAACAAATCTTCCCTCTAAGTGGATAGTGGAAAAGAGAATATGGATGGATGCAGTTTTGCAATCACAACCTTCAATATTTGTAGCATGTTTGTATTCCTTCTTCAAAATAACAAAGTGTGCATATCTAGCAAGTACAAATGTATTGCAGTGCTCTAAGCTTGAGGGGAAAATAGGATCAGAGTACTGAATAGCCACAGTTCAGCTCATAAGAAAAGATGGACGTTTCCTGGACCAAAGAAAAGAAGGGTAACAAAAAGAATTGACAGAGGAAGCTTCTTTCTACAAGGAACACAACAAAAAAGAGAAAGCAAATCCTATGGATGAAAGGACAAACAGAAACAAGAGATTCAGAAGTAATTTTAAACCACTCTAGAAATAGCTTTCAGCAGGTGACATGTTATCTAAATCTCTGGATGGCGGGGGAGAGAGCCTATGTTACATAGAAGACAAGAAGATGTATGCTTGAAGAGCAAGCAAGATGCTACTGCTACCTGATAGAAGATGAAGAGTATCTGCGGACTCTATAGTTTGAGAAATAGAAATATATCCTGAGTGGATCTGCTGGCTTTCAAGGTGTACTGCCTCTGAGAACATAGATCAGGGATGTGGCAGAGCAGCTGTCAAGATCCATCTAATGAAATCCATTGACCATATGAGGTATCTTTCCCACTGAGCCATAGTGAAACACAAGATATTGCCAATAGCATCATCAACTTGGACATCAAAGCTCCAGAGAAGAAACTGAAGAACTGTTCTGATCTAGGCTTCCTGAGATAGTAAAAAGCACACAATTAGTCCCCTCCAAAAAATCTTTTTATTTCAATGGCTCTGAATTCTGTTCATTCACAGCCTGTGATGAGTCACTAATAGTTTGTAAAGAGTCCAAAAGACGTCTGCCACAGTCCTTCGGGATAAGGCTAATAAGCACCCACCTTTTTTTCCCTTGACATGCTGCCTAAGACCTAATTGGCAATTAGCTTTGCAAGGCCATATGGAACACAGAGTCAAAACGGAGCTGCAGAATTTAAACCGGCCAGCACGAACAACTTTGCTTCCTGCAAAGGCTCATGTGCCTTTGTTCCTCCTACATGTCTTATGGGAGGGGCCAATCATCTCCAAGCCCTACTCCCGAGTCGTCCCTTTTGTTTTAACTGTTCTTGCCTTCTGGCAGCTCTGCGCATATGCACACTGCCTCACTGATCTCTGACTCTGGAGGCTCCAGAGTCCACACATAACTCCCAGTGTCAGTGTTCCAGAAAATCCCAACTCTGAGTAAAGACACAGAAACAAGTATTTTCCAAAGTTCTCTTTACTAGAATAGGTAAACTGACACATCTGGGGAAACCCAAATCTGAAAGGTCTGGGTTTTCCCTCAGTAAATCAAAACCCCCAAAACCATCCCCTCACTCCTCAGTCAATCACATGCTCCAATCAATGTCCTTCCCATCTCAACTCAGCACTCTGACCATTCCTTCTCCAGATGCCGGATCGACCTGACCTTGACCGACAAGAAGAATGCTATCAACAACCCCTCTACTAAATCCCCACTCCTACTTTCCCACACATGAGAAAGTGGCAGTATGGAAGCTTCCGGCCTAATATGGCTTCCAAAGCTGACACTCAGATGGCCCTGGCCCCATCTCTGCCTCCAACACAGAGCCCTCGCTGGACCTTCCCCAGACTCCAGGACTAGTCCATATTTCGTCTCAGTCTCCTCACTGTCCAACTCTGCTGCCAGCTCTGCAGGCTGCCGGCGGACCACAAGAACATCTGGTTTCCAGTGGTACTCTCAATCACCCTTTGGGTCCATGGAGGAGGATTGATAAGAAAAAAATAACTGAAGATGAATACAGAGAAAAAAATAGCACCAATTTCCACAAGATTTGTTTGACAATTATCAATACACTCAAAGGGTTATGAATATGTAAAATGTTGTATAAATAGAGCTTTCATTAAGGAGCACAATATACTATAAAAGATGAATGTATTGGTCTTTATAGTGGTTTTTGCTGATGCCTTCTTGAAAAATATGCTTTTCAACACTTGTCTCATATTTTTAAATGAGATAGTCAGCTGTCAGTTTTTTCCTTCTGTCATAAAGGAAATACCGGTAGATGGATGGATAAGCGTATGTCAAAGACCTACTTCCCCAAAGTGCAATTTGATAGGAGATATTTTGGGCTGTGTAAGATTCCCTCTCCCATGAAATCTGATAAATACACCCTTACTTCTCCTTTCCCTAGTTCTTTAAAGGCCAATTGTACCCACCACTTTTATTTTATTTTATTATTTTACTCTTTATTTATTATTACCTTCAAGTCATTTTTTGACTCTTGGTGACTTCCTAGATAACTCCCTGCGGTTTTTTTGTCCTTTCTCCTTTCTACAGCAGAGAACGAAGTGGAGGTGGGGTGGGGTGGGGAGAGAGAGACAGAGGGAGGGAGGGAGGGAGGGAGGGAGGGAGAGAGAGAGACTGGCCTATGGCAATCCAGCTGGTTTTCTGTCTAAATGGGAACTAAGATTCAGTTTTCCTGCTTTTCAGCCTGATGTCTTAATTCACTATGCAAGACTGTCTCTCACTTTTGTATTTATTATTAAAATATGTGTTTTACCTGATTTATAAGACACTAGGTTGCCTACAAACACACACACACAAATAAAACTAACACCAGCCCATCATATGAAAACACAAAAGTCATTCTTTGGAGGGAAGCTACTATGCATTAAGTGCCTACGGAAAGCCCCTCAATAAATCTGATGCTTAGCATTTTCTTTTTGGGTTAGAGAGACTTGCTGGCTACTGGCTACATTCTGAGCTGAACTTCTCTGAGTTTCCACCTTCCGGGGAGGAATTCTGTGGGTAGCACACAATGGAATGTGCTGCAGTAGGATAACATAGCAGGATAATGTTGCCTCTTGTAACTAAAGGAAGAAGTGTAAGGTACGATCATGGAAGGACCGATCCTTGTCAAAGCTCAAAAAAATCAATTCGGTTCATGTACTCTGCTTAAAGATTTTCCTGAAACAATTTGAGACATTCAGACATGATATGAGAGAAGGATATGGTGCTGATTTTTCTCCTCCTGGCCGAAGTACTTGAATTGTGGATATCCAAGAACCAACAAGGGCTTCTTAATACCCAATGCATACCATGAGTATCCATGTATATACATCTCAAGATGGCCGAACAGTTGTCCATCTTCTAGCTTGAAGCTGTTTTATAACTGAAAGTGTGAGGAGCATGGGTCTTGCATTGCCACTCATTTGGCAGACAAGAATTGATCAGCCAGCCTGAAAAAAATTATCTGCTGGAATTAACATACTTTATACCAAAACCATGGACTGAAGAAATTGGGTAGTGTTTTTTGCATAAACACAAAAACAGGAATTACTGCTTTAAGGGCCTCACTGACTGCAATGTGCATGTTGTTAGAGTAAGTGCCATCTCCCCTTCAGGCTTATGAGGGAACTTCAAAGAACTCTGGCTATCTGAATGAATATCAAAGAGGTTCTGGGCTCATGTGAGACCAAAAGCCGTTGTTGGTTTTTTTTTCACATAATTTTCAAGCGGTGCACAGTCAGTCCTAAAGGGAACCTGTTCAGTACTGAGGATACTTTATGGGATATTCCTGCCTGTTGTCACCTTTGGACTATGAGTGGAAGAGAAGGTAGCAAAGAGTGGAGGATGTTTTAGGATATGCATTATTGTAGAAAAGACACTGTTGTACTACAGAAATGCACCCAGTGGTGGGATTCAAATAATTTAACAACCGGTTCTCTGCCCTAATGATTTCTTCCAACAACCAGTTCACCAAAGTGCTTAGAAAGTTAACAGCCGGTTCTCCCGAAGTGGTGCGAACTGGCTGAATCCCACCACTGAATGCACCTTGACGTTCACCAATGCATCACTGTGATATGTGCCAGTAGGATAAAAGATATTTGAGGGTTCCTTGGTGTTCTACAGCACTGATGCTGTTACCTAGTTTGGGTAATGAACCATCTGCAAGAAAACTATTATGTTGTGGGCTGCGGTAGGCAAGAACAGACAGCATAGATACAACAGCATTTATTGACTCAACTGGAACTGCTGAACAACGGCAAATTCCTGTAATTTATACTCTGGGCCAGTGGTGGGATCCTGCCAGTTTAACAACCGATTCGGTGATTGTGTGTTTCGCTGTGTGCACATGCGCACTTTTGACAAAACTAAACTTCTGCGTTACTTCTGGAGACTAACAGAGCTGAGGTGCGGCAACCAACTCTGCTGCACGAATCAGCTGAGAGGATAAAAATAAGTAAAGCGTGCACGGGTGGGCCCACTGATCATAGAGCAAACCGGTTCGCTCCCAGCTGATCATTGGAGCTACCAGTACGCCCGAACCAGTCTGAACCAGCTGAATCCTACCCCTGCTCTGGACCCACAGGGCCTCAACCAATCATAATACTTGAAAAAGCCCACCCAAATAGGAATGTTCTAAGCTTCCCTCCAAAACAGTTGAAGTTAACATTTAGGGTCATCTAAAACAGGGGTGAAATGCTACCGGTTCACATTGGTTCGGGCGAAACGGTAGCGGTGGCGGCGGGTGATTCGGAGAATTGTAGTGGCGGCAGCGCGAGGCTCTGCCCACCCGCCCAGACCGTCATTACTTCCTGGTTTTTTTTACCCTCTGTGCATGCGCAGAAGGTTTTGTGCATGCACAGAGGGTCCAAAATCGCATGTGACATGCGTGCATGCACTTCCGAACCATACGGAAGGTAAGTAGATTTCACCCCTGATCTAAAGGTTAGTTTCACTTTAGCAGGGCTTAACACAACTATATGTATTCAACACATAACAAAAACAACCAAGCTCAGAGAACACCGAGCAGCCCTCAGCTCAACCCTGGCTACAGATATTCTCCTTTATTGGTAAAAGATGTCTGTCTGATCACACTGGGGTGGAATTTGGCAGTTCTATTGCCCAAGGGTTTTTGAAGATGAGGGCTTACAAAAAGGATAGAGTTAAAGGTGCAGGCAGAACCCCCTACATCCTTGTCCAAAAAAAAGAATAGCGGTCTTTGTTGTGAAGGTGTTGCTGTTCTTATTGTGTAGGTTTTATTGCCGTTTAATAAGGAACATTCATATCTTTGATTCTATAATCAGTCTGAAACAGTGGAATATGGCAAAAGACAAAGTTTGTGATTGAGCTGATTGCCTAATTAAGATAAGTGATGCCGAAAGCAACCAGAAGACAGAAGCAACCCACTAGGGAGCTGGTTCAATATTAAATGTGGAGGGATTTATGGGAAATAATTAGGTGGTGTGGGTTTGCTGAAAACTGGGCCACATTCCTTAACCCTTATCATACTATGCTTGCTTTGTTTACCAATGTATTTTTAATTAGCCCAGCTTGGTGGCAGTACCTACCTGACTTGGGCTGATTTCAGACAACTAAATGGAACTGGGTTTCCTTCTACTGTATTTGGACGGGAGAACATTAGGAATTGTCAGGGTTGCTTTTTCTCTGACTGCAATTTCTTTCAGCTCTGCTTCTGTGCCAGTTAACCGATTTCTCTGTAAAAACCTACATGAAATCTCACACATTTTTTATATCTCGCAAACCATACTTCCTTAATATGTGTTTTGTGCATCTTTTGCCCCCACAAATGCATTTTGTGGGTGTATTGTTTCCTTGGTATATAAACAATTTTTCAGTTGTGAACTGCTTTGACAAATTCTGAAATGTGTTCAAAAACTAAAAAGTATGTCTAGCTTTGTCTGGGCTTGCAGAAAGCAGACATTGTTAATTGGTTAAATTTGTACAGAATTTCACACAGAGCAATAAGCTCACCGATCCATAGCTGCCAGAGGTAGAAAATTGAAATTGCCATGGTTTCTAAGCAAGCTCCTAACGCAAACACCTTCAAACTATTTCATGTATTCCTCCTCTAGGACAGAAAACTGGGAGGGAAAATTAGCCGAGAGTTTTAAATATAAGATGTCCTACAATATATTACTACAACATGTGATGAGATCTGACTCCCAAGCTCTGTGATTGAAAAATATTGTTCACTGCTTAGTGCAATTAGAGGCTACAGGACTGATGAGGAGGGGATGACATCAGGGGTGGGTTCTACATTTTTTTACTACCGGTTCTGTGGGTGTGGCTTATTTTGTGGGTGTGGCTTGGAGGTCATGTGACTAGGTGGGCGTGGCTAGCTGGTCAGAATCATTTCTGGAAGGTCCTCGCACTTACGACCAGTCCTCGCACTTACGACCCCACTCATTTGTTTGCTTTTAACACTGATCAGCTGTAGGACGGCCCTTTGAAGCAAGAGTTTAAACAATTTTTTTCCCTCTAGTCATCAGATGGGACTCAGGAGGCAGCAATAGATTGCGGGTGGGACCAAATAAAAGGTAAGAATAACGTGGGGTGGTGGAGGGTGGTGGGGAGAACCGGTTCGGTGACATCATATCGTCACGCTACCGGCTCGGCCGAACTGGACCGAACCGGGAGGAACCCACCACTGGATGACATATAGGATTGTCCAAGCTCTGATGTGGCAAACCAAGCATGTGTTTAACTCCATTAGGTTTTGATGAACCTCACTTCTTTTGGGGCCCTGTGTACTTAGGAATGAAAAGCGGAGGGATATTACGATATTGGTAGGTCAGTATGCAATACAATGATGGTAGTTGAGGTTTAACCTGCAAGGTCATGAATTGAACAAGTTAAACAAGATATCTATCTGTATGCACAACACACTGGCCAATAACATAAGCAGAAGCAAAATCCTAACCCCTAGGGCTGTGATAGCGAACCTATGGCATAAGTGCCACAGGTGGCACGCGGAGCCATATTGGTGGGCATGCAAGCGTTGCCCAAGCTCAGCTCCAGTGCACATGCATGCACTGGTCAGCTGGTTTTCGGGCCTTCCGGTCCCACCAGAAGTCAGCAAATGGGCAGTTTCCGGCCTCTGAGGGGTTGGGGAAGGCCATTTTTATTTATTTATTTATTTATTCATTTATTCATTCATTCATTCATTCATTTACTTATTTATTTATTTATTTATTTATTTATTTATTTATTTGTTTATTTATTTATTTATTTAATTTTTATACCGCCCCCTCTCCCGAAGGACTCGGGGCGGTGAACAGCCAAGATTAAGAAACATCCAATACAAACATTAAAATGCATTTAAAACAAAATTAAATCCAATGGCTTTCCCCAATTTAAAACCCCTTACCCACAAAATTCACCAATAAAAATTCTAAGCCAGCCCGGCTTGCCGAAATAAAAACATTTTCAGAGCCCAGCAAAAGGTTCGGAGGTCTGGGATCGGTCGTATCCCTGGGGGTAGCTCATTCCAGAGGGCGGGTGCCCCCACAGAGAAGGCTCTTCCCCGGGGGGTCGCCAGTCAACATTGCCTGACCGACGGCACCCTCCTCGGGCTCCAAGAAAACCTCTGGAGCCTGGGGAGGGTGAAAAACAGGCCTACCGCGCACACTGTGCCATCACATGCCAAAAGCGGGGGGAGTGGGGGGGTCGTGCACGCATGCATGAGGGCGGGGCATATTGAATTATGGATGTGGTACACGTGTGTGCGACCCCCTCATGCTCCCCCTGCTTTTGGCACATGATGGCAAAAAGGTTAGCCATCACTGCCCTAGGGGTTACGATCCAAGTTTAGAAAGACAAGGAAGGAAAGGGAAATGAGAGCAAATGTGTATGACATGATCTATACTAATTAGAGATTTTAAAAATGGAGCCGAATCAGAAAATGAGGGTCTTATGTTCAGGTATAATTATTTTGAGGGGAAGGGGTAAAAATCAAAACAATTAGTATAATGGAGAAAACAAACCTAAGAAAATAGAGGTTATAATGTCCTCTGGACATTAAAACCAGTTCATCATTTTGCTTCATCAGACTAAAATTGACTCTCCCTGGCTCCAGACAAAGCTTCTTGCAACTAAGGAATAGCAGCCTCCTGACCAGCTTATAGTATAGTCCAAGGGCAACTCTTAAAAGGGAATTGCAACATAGAGAAACCCCAACCTTCTATCAGTTGTCAACCTCAACATTCCACCTCCTTTAACAATGAACTTCTTTAGCTCTGCTGCCCTCCTGAAAGGTCCATTTTGCCTAACAATGGACCTAATCATAGGTACACAACAAGGGCCTGCCTAGCAAACTCAAGTAGACCTGCAAACCAAGATCCCTAGGATTCCCCACATAATAGCCTTCAACTTCTATACAAATCTTTGCTTTTCCATTGTTCAGGGTCTCTCTGTCTTTTAAAGCAGGTAGCCACCCATCTTTTTTATTTAAAAAATTGCAATAAACATGGTTGTGTTCCTTCTTTGGACTGATTCCATGAAATAAGAAACCAGAAGAACGTGCCTTCCAACAAAACAAGGCTTTAATGTGTTAGTATGTGTTTGTCTCTCTATAGCTGCGTAGTGAAATTACTAGAGGAACCAAGTCTGTTTCAGACAGTTCAAACAAAGAGGCCTGGAGGGCTTAGGAAGTTGATAACGAGATAAAGAGCCTTTACCTCTGGGTCACTGCTCTGAGCACAAACTTGATTGGTAGAATGGCTCCCAAGCAGATGCTTAGTGACCTCTATATTATTAACTTCTGACCTAAAGCCATGACCTTGCATGACAAGAGTTGATAGATCTGCTGTTGACCTGTGACCAAAAGAACAGATCTCAAAAGGGTCAACAATGTGAATATGACCATCATCCTTTGCTCTGCAACTTTAGATTAGATCTGTCGGCACAACATAAATCATCATCATCATCATCATCACCTTTGAAAAACTGGGTCTGCTATTTATAAATCCATGCAATGTTCTCACAAGCCAGTCTTCTTCAGCCTGATATTAGCCACAAGGGATAGCCTACAATTTCCATTTAATCTCCTACCTAAAGTGCCCATGCTAGGAGGGGGAACCCGAAAGGGTGTTCTCAGGAAGGTTAGATTTTGATTTGGTATAAACCAGTGGTGAAATCCAATTTTTTTTTACTACTGGTTGTGTGGGCATGGCTTGTTGTGGCTTGGTGGGCATGGCTTGGTGGGCATGGCAGGGGAAGGATACTGCAAAATCTCCATTCCCACCCCACTCCAGGGGAAGGATATTACAAAATCCCCATTTCCTCCCCACTCCTGGGGGAAGGATATTGCAAAATCTCAATTCCCACCCCACTCAAGGGAAGGATACTGCAAAATCTCCATTCCCACCCCACTCTGGGGCCAGCCAGAGGTGGTATTTGCCGGTTCTCTGAACTACTCAAAATTTCTGCTACCGGTTCTCCAGAACCTGTCAGAATCTGCTGGATTTCACCCCTGGTGTAAACCCATTGCAGATTATAAATAACTATTTGTGATTTAGCGCATTTTGCAATGTATTCAACAATTAAGGTTCTAACATGAGATAATGAACGCAGAGAATAGGCGCACGTAAATGATAACTATTAATTAAATGATATCAGTCTGAGAAAAGCTGTCCTATTCATTCTTTTTTTTAAATTTTTTATTAAACAAAAACATAAGACAAAAATACTTACAAACATGTATACATAACGACAATACAATACAAGAAAAAAAACTAACTAACTAACTAACAACTAACATTAATTCAGCCTATCTGCTGACTTCTAGAAAACTGTTGCATCGGTGGTTATTTTCTATTTCACCTCTATTTCTCTTTTAGAGATCTATTTTATGTGCTTACTTATTTTTACTTTTTTACATATCCAAGACTTAACTTTATACTCTATTTTTAAATTTTTCTCTCTATATAAGTATCTATTGCTTCTATACATCCTTCTAATAACCATTCTAACTATTTATACATACAGTCATGTGATCTACCTCCTATGTGATTGTCTGTGTTTCTTGGTTATGTTTTATATAGGTATTATTTTATCAATCCTATCTTTCCCTCTAGCCAGGAATACCATATTTGCCAGACTGCATAATAACCAGTGTCCTCTTTCTCTTATAGCTCTTTTGTGAGTCTGTCCATTTCTGCACGTTCTGTTATTTTTGCAATTATTTTTTCTTCTGTTGGTAATAGTTCTGATTTCCAATTTTGAGCATATACTATGCGTGCTGCTGTTAAGATGTGAATAATGAGATATTTTATCTCTTTAGCCTGTTGTGGTGTGATCATTCCGAATAAAAAAAATTCCGGTTTCATATCGACCTTCTGCTTTGTTATTTCTTCAATCTTTGACTTGATTTCTTTCCAGTAATATTGTGCTCTTCTACAAGACCACCAGAGATGGTAATATGACCCCTTTTGCGACTTGCATTTCCAACACATTGGTGACACATTTGGAAACATTTTCAGCCTATTCAATCATTCTTTTTGTGAGTAAATTCTACATTTAAATAGGGGAACTAGAGAAGGATGTGCAAACTTTGCCCTTCAGCTCCTGGTAGTTCTTACTCTCTTTTTGACATAGAAATTAATCCTTTGCAATGAAAACCTCCCTCTATTAAGCAAGATTTTTTTGAGCAATTCTAAAACCCTGATAAACCATGATTTTTTTAAAAAAAAAACCAAATCCTTACAAAATACTTCTACAGCAGATAAAGGATGTATCCTCCAGTTGTCTTCCATGCGGTCAGGCAGCCACAGCGAAAGAGGCCAAGGCAAGATGCTCGCTGGCATTGTCTCTCCAAGTGTGTAAAGCTTCCACATGAGTTGAATGATTAAATAGGGCTATAATTATACCACAATACACACTAGGTAGGGAGGGGGGAGTTTGCAGGAAGGCTATCAACCCACACTATGATGTAGATCACTGAACTGTGCTCACTTTCTCTTGTTCACCCAGTTATTACAATAAAGCATCTTGCAAAATGCTTTCTGTTTTTTTTAAAAAAAAGGGCTCTACATATGAAGAGATATTTAGCAGTTTAGCTGGCAATGGCAACCTTGACCTGTCTAATGATGAGGCCATATCTGCACAATTTAGAACTCATTAACCGAGGCATTAAAATAACATTAATAAGTGAAATAAGAGACCTGAGGATTTTTCTCACTGCCTGTCCATTCTATTAAGGGATGCCTATATAACTTAGCGAGAACAAAACAAGTATGTATTTCATACTTTTACTTAAGGCTACAACAAGTGAACCAGCATTCTATCAGAAAATTATATGCTTTCAATGGCTTACCTTGCGCTAGAAATATTACATTGCTGGAATCAACTGTGGTTCAAATGTACTATTAGCTGGGGAGACGTTTATATACTGCCTCCAGCTCCAGAGTAGAAAAAACTGGTAGGATATAACTGAACTGAATAAATGAGTGACTGCTGGATAATATTGGCAGAGAAAAGACATTTCTCATCAGCAAAAGAGTTTTTTTTTTAGTACCACTCAGTACATAGGAAAGGTTCATACTTTTAGTTCAGGCATGGAACATATTACTGACACTTTCCTCCCAAACACCCCTCTAGATATGTAAAAAAGGCTAATATCATTCAGCTGACTTGAGCTTCAATTTTCATGATTTCTAGAAATTACTGCTGATGGAGTTCAAAGCATCTGGAGGGCACCAGGTTGAAGAAGACTAGTATATATGACTCTATATCTGTGATAGCGAACCTATGGCATGCATGCCACAGGTGGCACGCAGAGCCATATCTGTGGGGACGCAAGCGTTGCCGTAGCTCAGCTTCAGTGACATGCGCACGCCAGCCAGCTAATTTTCGGGCCTTCTGGGCCCACTGGAAGTTGGAAAACGGGCTGTTTCTGGCCTCTGGACGGCCCCTGGGGTGGTGGGGAAGGCTGTTTTCACACTCCCCAGGCGCTAAGAAAGCCTCTGGAGCTTGGGGAGGGCGAAAAATGGGCCTAACAGGGCCACTGGTAACCTTTGTGCCAGAAGCGGGAGGAGCGCGGGGGGTCGCATGCACATGCACGGGGGGCAGGGCATGGGGGGCATTGAATTATGGGTGTGGACATGCATGCATGCTACCCCCCTGCACTCCCCCCACTTTTGGCAAGTGATGGCAAAAAGTTAGCCATCATTACTCTATATGTTCAGATTATTAGGAAGAGCCATGTTTCAGATACATATAGAGGTATTTGAAAATTCTCTTCTTCCAGAATTTTTAAGATTGATTAGATGTCTTGTTATTCCTTTTTGCTACTTCGAGATTTTTATTTTAATAGTTTGCCTTTATTTTAACATTTTGCCTTTCCCTATTTCTTTCTTGCTGCTTTGTGTTACTTGCTATGGCGGGATAGAATTAGAAAATCATTTCAAATATGTGCATATATAGAGTTGGCGCAAGAGTGAAGTGGATAGGATATAAATTAAATAAATAAATAAGAAAGTGCTATTTCCCCAGTGAATGGATCCATAGTTAAAACATATACCATGTTTCCCCGAAAATAAGGCCCTGTCTTCTATTTTTTGAACCCTGAAATAAGCGCTTGGCCTTATTTTCGGGGAGGTCTTATTATTTTGGGGTGCATGGAGCAAGATGGGGCTCCTCTTGCCATCTTACCTGATTTCCAGCTCTATCTCCCTAACCCTAACCAGAGAAAAAGTCGGGGACTGGCTGCGCATGCATTTAAATATTTTTGGGGAGGGCTTATTTTAGCTCATGCGCTCAAAAGCCCGATTGGGCTTATTATCAGGGAATGTCTTATTTTTTTGGGGGGGGGGGAAAGGTAGGTAGTCACCACTTGATAGTGAGAAGAAAATTGACTTGAACTTGGTGATGTCAATCACTCATTGAGGCCATAAAAGTGTACCAATAGAACAACAGAACATTTTAATAAAGTTTGTGCAGGTGAAATTTCTAGCTGGCCAAAATCAGGGGTGGGTGGTTGGGTGGTTGGGTGGTAAATCATCTCTTTTACATATATTTTAAATAATCAGTATTAATATTTATGAATCCCTTTCCAACAAAAATGAGAAAGGAAGGAGGATGATATATTAAAGCAATCGATAAAGTCACACAGATAACTAATTATATAGGTGAAAATTTGGACTGGTTTTCTTTTCTCAAGATACATTTATGAAATTGCCCAACCATTTATCTCTTTTCTGTGATGCAGGAATGAATGTTTGTCTTCTGCTATACACCCAAGATAACAGATATCCGGAGGGCTTTTCACATAGGTTTGTACATGTTCAAATTCTTTGCTTATTCACATTCCTTTTGGAGGGAAAAACACTATAGAAACTGGGCCAGCTACATATAATTGTACTAGTGACAAGATTCTGGCTATGGTAATGTACAGAGCCTCATTTGCAGACTGACCTGTTCATCCATCAGGTTAAGACTTTGGATAAGTGCAGGTACAAAAGGAACAGGAAGCAGAAGAAGCAGAATAACTGAGCCATCCATATGAAGCATGTTTTGATAGGCTATTAACTTGGCAAGCTATCATTTTGAATCTCAGCCCCAAATATCTGACAAAGGACAGGATTAATAACTGGGCCTACAATAAAAATTGCAGTTGAAAAAAAAATAAACATCTCTAAGCACAACGGAGAACTAATGGGGCTGAAGCACTTTTTTCAATTGGTACAACCAACAAAGAGGGAGCAATCAAACAGCATGTACTTGCATGGTATTGGTTAAGAATTGGCCAGAATTCTGAAAAATCAGAGATAATAATTGCAAATGCACCCACTGATAAATGAAAAATCCTGGTCTTTAAAACAGTATATATATTAAGAGCTGCACACAGACAATTCACTTGTGCTTCAGTGTGCTGCCTTCTGTGAAATGTACATTCCTTCTTTCCTTCCTCCTTTCCTCTTGTTCTCCCACAACCGCAGGGTCTGCCTTTTTTCCACTGAGTGATCTACTGGTTGTGACAGGAATTGGCCAACCCATTTGTCACCAAAGCCTGCCATCGTGGGCTGAGTGAAATGGCTAGGTCAAAGTTATCCAACTGGCTTTCATGCCTAAGGCAGTACTCCTGGCCTGGTGCCCTAAGCGCTAGACCAAATTAGCTCTAAAAGATACATACAAACAGAGAGACTCACTCACTCACTCACTCACTCAAATTTATGGCTGTCCATATCATCACCCCAGCAACTGGTGATAAATAAAGGTTTTAAAAAATCAATATAAGCATAAAAGTGTCAATACAACAACAACCAAAAAAAAAAGGGGGGGGTCGAAGAGGAAGTAAGTAAGAAGAGGCAGCCAAGAAGAACATCAACAAAAGTAACAATAACTGACAGGCTCACTAACTTTCCAAACCCAATGCCTCAGAGAATAACCAGGTTAAAGGGACCTTCTGAAAGACCAGCAGAGTCAGGGCCAATCCAATCTTGGGAAGAGCAGGGAATGAGAGTCCAAAGCATAGAAAAAGAATAAGAATAAGTCAAAAGACTTAAGGAGCACTGGTAGCACAGCAGACTAAAGCACTGTTATTAACATCAGCTGCCTGCAATTACTGCAAATTCAAATCTCACCAGGCTCAAGGTTGACTCAGCCTTCCATCCTTTCTAAGGTAGGTAAAATGAGGACCCAGATTGTAGGGGCAATAAACTGACTTTGTATAAATATACAAAAGTACGAGGGCTATTGCTTAATGCATTGTAAGCCGCCCTGAGTCTTCGGAGAAGGGCGGCATATAAATCAAATTTTAAAAAAAGATAAAATAAGGAAATACAGCTAAAACTAGTTTACACCAAGATTTCCACTCGACTGCTTCATAATTCCATGTTCTTACAAACAATCATTGCTTCTTTAAAGTCTCTATCCTATTCATACTCTATTATTTAATCATTTAAACATCTCACCTATTTATTTTTGAGGACCCTATCCACTAAATCCAATCAAAACTTTTTTCATCTTCCCCTACCTCTCAATCCACTCACTCTTCCTTCATATATTCATTTTACAAGTTGATTCTCATTCATTCATTCTTTCTAAATAGCCAAACTATATCAAAGTACCTTTTTTATACTGGTCATTCATTTTGTAATCCAAATATACCGGTATTTATTTAGCACCCACTCTCACTTTATTTAATGACACATACTTCTTCTTAAGACTCCTATTCCTGCTGAATTACTTTTAAGTTTCTCCTATCTAATTTCTGTATTGAAAAATGGGCAGACTTAGGTACCTTTACTTCTTTTGAAACACACGTACTTTGCAATAAACTCCCGTTACCTTTCTACCTGCATTCTCAACCCCTAATTAACTTCGTTAATTGCTGGGGGTTTTGTTTCTTTCTGCCATTATGAGGGAGTGAACTTGAGGTTGTTGTCTGCTCATTTCAAAAGTAGCTGCAGGCATGCAGACCGGTTTTGCCCCTGCTTCTCTCAGACATTCAGCCATCCCCTCACACCCATAGACATTCAAGCCAGCTTTCCAGCTGTCCAGCTAACTAAGCCACACCCTGGCATTTTCAAGGATGTGCCAGACATCCAGAAGCAGTGTCACCCCACTAAGACCCTTAGTTTACAAAAGCAAACGCTAAAACAAAGTGGATGTGAGCATGTAGGAGAAATGGAGATTGCAAACTGAATATAGGCGAGGAAGCAGGAGGCAACTGTTGGAAGATTAACAGCTATTACAGGTAGGCCATACCACTATCAGTCAACTATCAATCAATTGCCACTATCAATCAGCTACAGTAAGCAGCATATCCTAGTGGGTGTCCTGCCTGGAGCATGGTGTAAAGCTCAGCTAGTGTTCCAAGGCAATGTTTAAGAAGAGAGCTTGGAAACTGGCTGGGAACTTGACAGCGTCTAGAAGAGGAGCAACCAAGTGAAACAGTACCTTCTCCCAACTAGTGCAAGACTTTTGGAAAAAGGCAAATGATTGCATGCTCCTTTATAGATATTGAGACTTTTGTGTAAAGTGAGTATTAAGGCTAAGTATAATAAACTGAGTTTGGAAGACATCTTTACATGGCAACATCATTTTGCAAAGACCTAGAAGGGTGGAAGTGGAGGTGAACAGAGCAATAACTTCTTGTTTGAGGAAGATGCGTACTGCAACAACAAAGTATTATGCACAGATTTACTATGCTATGTTGTGTCCAGTCCTTGGACAGCAAAGAACTCTCACAGCCATTTATGGTATCTATAATTTTCAGCTATTCACTTCATTTTCCCTGTCAAGAACAAGTCTGATATGTTCATCTTCAAATCCTTATTGGAAATAATTCAGATTCTCAGCCAACTGCATCAGGTTGTCCAGGAAAGGCTCTTCCATATTTCAGAGCTCATAATAGAAAAGCAGCATGTTAGGGCCTTGGGCCACAACTTTTATATTGTATGCATACAAGAGTTACATGTATGTTCATGTTCACCACCAACCTGCATCTTTACCATATTCCTAATTTGTTGAATTATTTTCTAAACATTCCATTTATTCTTGATAGTATTACTTCCTTGATGTAACATTTTCATCAAATTCAGCAACCAAATTTCAACATTTTTTTTTTTTTGCTTTAATTTATATGCCGCCCTTCTCCGGAGACTCAAGGCGGCTTACAATCCGTTAAGCAATAGCCTTCATACTTTTGTATATTTAGACAAAGTCAGCTTATTGCCCCCACATCTGGGTCCTCATTTCACCTACCTTTGAAAGGATGGAAGGCTGAGTCAACCTTGAGCCTGGTGAGATTTGAACTTGCAGTAATTGCAAGGAGCAGTTGTTAATAACAGTGCTTTAGTCCACTGTACTACAGGCTCTTATTGATGTAAAATGCAACAAGGTGCCTTTCATCTGGCAGTAGGTATTGGAAGTTCATTACACCCTAGTCCAGCATTGCCTTCCAATTCGTTTAAATACTAATTTTAATCTAAAATGCCTTATAATAGAATGGCATCAATGTACTTGTACTTGGTGCTTCAAATTACATACCATTCTACAAACAAGGCCCAAAATATTCTATATTGCGAGTCTATTCACTTTATGATTCTTCTCTTAAAATTAACATAACCTTTCTTACGTTCGCACATTTCCAATGAATGCAAAAATCTGATTTTCATACCAGATATATGCTTTTTTTCAAATTCTGCTCATTGTCATTCCCTGGCACTCTTCCTATCCTATCCCAAAGAATTTAGTTACAAGGCTTCAGATTTGTGTAAAACAAGGCAGGCATGGCATGGGTACAAATGCAGGCATGTAGGAACCAAGCCCCATTTCCGAAACGCCTTGCTAGCAAAGAATTCCAAACAGCCAGCATCGAAGGTAGTGGCGGGAAACGATGGCCTCTTTATGACTTGTGAACTTCAGCTCCCAGAATTCCTGAGCCAACCATACTGGCTCAGGAATTCTGAGAGTTGAAGTCCACAAGTCAGAAAAGGGCCATTGTTCTCTATCTCTGATCTAAGGGAAGAGCAGAATAATGGCCAGGTACAGAAGTCTAAAAGTCCCAAGCACATGTCATCAATCAGTTTGGGGTCAAAGGGCAGTGTTTCCACAAGCAATGGGTTCCATTGACAAGTGCACAGAGTTCTGCTAAGTGGAGTGGTTTGTTTCCAACAGAGTATTGCTAGCAAGAGTAGTTCTTAAATAGTACCTGCTCTAGCTCCAGACAATCGAGGACTGGAGTAGAGTATCTCTGATGGGTGAGGAGACATGTTTAATGCCTTTGCACTGGTTGGCAATCTGCACACCTGTTCTAGGACTGGGGAATCTGGGATCCAATGAATCATCTGATGCCATCAGCTACCCTACATGTTCCCCAGGTCCATTATCCACATATTCCTGATTGCTAGTCTCCTTCTGAAGCTGGTTTTCATTTTGGACCTCAAAATGGCACCCTTCTACTCTTCCACACATTTGTCCAGCACACCTCAAGTAGCATCAGCTTAGACTCTTCTGAATCCAAGCGGGCCATGACACTTTGAAACAGAAATCTTCTTAAGTGTACTTAAGAAACTAACTTCTGGGTATTCCTGCATCATTGTTTCTATCTTTCCTTTTTATAGGAGAATAATGGGATTTTTCCAATTGTTTGCCACAAAAATCATCTTAACATACACAACGTAAGATTGCATAAGCACTTCATAAGCAAACTCCATTGATAATTTAACATTTCTCCAGATACAACATCCATAACTGGGCATTACCATTTCCCAACATCCTCAAAGCATTTGTGACTTCCTTTTCATCTACTTTTTCAATAAAATTAACAATAAAACCATTCATTTCAATTTCACTCTTCAAGGTACCATGGTTACTCTCATACAAATCTTGATAATTATTTCAGTTTTATTCCAAATAATTTTATTACTTTTGTTTTAATTCCATACATTCTTCTGGAGGCTTCACAGGGTTGCCCTTGAAAAGCACACAGAAGCTTCAATTGGTTGGCTTCCGGTTTGCTGTTTGTCCCCGCTGGACGCTCCTTTGGGATCGTCGCACCCACTGCCTGTAAAGAGCCGCCTTTATAGCGGAATGGCGGCTCGAAAAAACTCCGTTTCCATGAGGAAACGGAGATAGAGCAGGCTGGGGTGGGTTTAGTCCTCTGCCTAATCCCAAAAGTTTTTTTTTTACTTTTGGGACGGAGCGGAAGAGACTCCCCGTATCCCCAGCCGATGCTCCGGGCTCTGGGAGATCTCTGCTACATGCAGAGCTAGGTGGCAAAAGCAAGCCTGTAAACTTGTTAAACTAATTAAAGAAGACGTGAGCTGGACCGCTGACCCTGAGGCGCAAGTATTTTTTTTTTCTTACTTTAGAAAAGTTACTGAAGTTGTTTAAGAAGTGAAAGGAAAAAAGATTTTTAAAATGGTGATTGCTGAGGCTTGAGGCTGAAAAGGGAAAGTCCTTCCGTTTTCTATTACAAAGTAGCGGAATGAATACTTCTGGTCGTAATTGAGGCAAAACCTCACTCTCACTCTTGCTTTTTTTTTCTTTTTTTTTCCTGGGGATCTGATATTGATCTTGGTTGGAAACAAGCCCTTTTTTTTCTCTCTCTTTTCCACTAAATCTTGTCTGTGTGGGAAATGGCATCGGGACTCACACAGCTAGACAAACAGGGGGGGAGGAATTTCCCCCATTAATAAATTACACCAACAAGTTGTAACTCTCCAGTGTCAGAAACCTGATTTTAATATAATAGAATTTCTTCTTGAAGAGATTGTAAGAAGGGATGAGATTGTGAACCAGCAACTCGAAAAATTTAAGCAGGAAATTAAAGAAATTGGTGAATTGGTGAAATCAAAGTTTGACTTTTTGAATCGAAAGATTTTAAATACAGCTAATGGTTTATCAGATTTTCTGATTCGGGTGGATGCAAAGACTAAATTATTAGAGTCTAAAATGAAGGAAACTGAGGAGAATTTGGATGACAAGATTCAAAAAATTAAAAAGGATTTGGTAAACATTCAGGATAATAGTTCAGAAGACAAACCTAAAATGGAGGTTGACCAAAAGACTGGTAATGAAGAAAATGTGCAACAGAGGATTGAAAGAGAAGTTTTAATGATTCAATATAATTTTACAGAATATGCAATTAGACTGAGAGGTCTGCAGGAAAATAATAGAGATGACTTAAGGAAAATATCTTCTGAAATTCTGGCTGGGATTTTAAAGGTTCAACCTGATGAAGTGTTTTGCAGGATTGACAGAATTTATAGAATAAACTCCTGGTTGGCAAAGCAAAGGCAATTGCCTAGAGATGTGGTGATCTATTTTACAGATAAAGAAATTAGGAATAATATTGTGCAGAACTCTTTTAATTCTACTTTGCAATTTCATGGAAGAAAGGTTTGGATTTTTAAGAAGCTCCCGACTAAGATGCTAATGGAGAGGAAGAAATTTGGCTTTCTAGTGACTGAGTTAAAAAAAAGAAATATCCTATTTAGGTGGGATGCCCCAGTTGGTTTAATATTGAGACACCAAGGAGTAAGATATCAACTGAACACTGTTGAAAAAGCGGAAGAATTTTATCAAAATTTTTTAAAAATGAACTTAACATCTTTAGGCACAATACAGGATAAGCAAAAGGAGTTGGAAACAAAAGGAAAACATCAAATTACAGAGGCTGTGGTGGATAAATTGTCTTTGGACTCCCTGGATACCCCAGCTGGACTGTCTATAAATAAGAGAGCAGTGTCATCCGACTCCAATGTGATGAACCATCAAGTCACAGACAAGTGCGCAAAACCAGTTGATATACAAGTGATGGAGAAGAAAGATGAGATGACAAAACTAACCCAACAAGATCAACTCATAAAGCAGAATGAAAATCGATCAGCTGACACACAATTGGTAGGCACGAAACGAGGATGGAAATTCAACCCGCAAAAGAAAAAGAAAAGAAATAGATCTCATAGAAACAGCAGTTTCTAAACCAAGCAACAGTGAAGCCAGGGACTTTAAAAAATGAATGAATATCTGAAAAGATAGTGGAGGTGAACAATTGTTTAATACTATCCTGAGGATTGTGGCAGATCTCTGTAATGCCGTGATTTTGGGATGTGAAAAGAGCCTTACCTTGTTGGATTTGAATTATCTACTCTGGATTTCTTTTACTGGTAAATATATTATAATTATTTTGAGTTACAAGGCAAGAGAGTCACGCTGGGGCATGCAGAAGATCTGGATGTTACCCATTAGGATGATGGGAATCAACAATCCTGATGAATACCACAACTATAACTATATGGATATAATTATAATGTCACTCGGGTGGTTGTTTTTACTTTTATATATATACGAGGATATCTACTACTGATGGGGGCAGAAGATGATTGAAGATTTTGAACAAACTGTTGCACCAGCATGTTATTTTACCCTATTATGGGTGATGGATTTAACAATCCAGTGGAAAGACACCAAAGAAGATATTATATGGATTATAAATTTAAAGTTATTGTCTTTTTTCTTTTTACAAAATGGAATGCATATATAGATATGTGTATATCTTAGTAAAGTGAGCAGTGGATTATATTTAGAATTGTATTGCATGATTTTGTAGGAATTGAAGGGTTGAAATAGGTTAGTTTACTGATTGATTAGTCTAAGAAAAAGGATCTTTAAGTCATATATTTAGGGGAGTGGAGGAATTGGATAGAACTGAATAAATGTTAAATTTGGATGTAGGGAGAAGGCCGCTTTAAAATGTTATATTAATATATATAAAAGATTAAATGTTAAATTGTAATAATACACTATAAGTTTAGGAGAGGAGAAAAAGGGCAGATTATCGTAAAAATGGGAGTTATAAGAATAATATGCTAAGGGTCAGTATTCTGAGGAGGGAGTAAGGGAAAGGAAAGATATTATGTATGTAATTAGTTATGAAATAGCCTATTGTTGTGAAGAAGTCACAGGGGGGGATGGGTGGTGAGGGGGGGTTAGGGAAGAGGGGGGGGAAAAGGGGGAAAAACTTGTATTTGAAAACTTTTTCAATAAAAAAAAAAGAAGAAGCTTCAATTGGTTCAGAAGGCAACAAACGTATACAATGTTGGGTATGCTTAAGTTTGCTCATGTGACACCACTGCACTGATTTATAGTAAATTTCTGGCATAGGGACAGTGATGGCAAACCTTTTGGTCTTAGCGTGCAAAAAATTCAGAAAATGCCTATCTTGACTCTCCTGGCATGTCACCACTCCACCCCGTGGACAAAAGAGAATTCATAACAAAGAGTAATAAATTAAATTATTTAAATGTGTTCTTTAATAAATAAACACATACATATTTACATATTTGTCCCAAAAGTGGGACATTAAAAGAATGCTAATAAGCAGATGACTACAAATAATATACTGTATTTTTCGCTCCATAATACACACTCCCCCCTCCACTCCCCTGAAAAGTGGGTGGAAACGGTGCTGGTGAATAGCAGCCAGGCCGTGGCAGCAGGATCCTTTTACAGTGCTGAACTCCACTTCGTTTCTTTTCTGCAGTGCAGGAATCGATAGGCTCTTATCTGTGGTCCTCTCAGGCTCTGCCTGATACTTTTGTTCTTGTTTTCCTCCTCTAAACCTAGGTGCGTCTTATGGTCTTGTGCATCTTACGGAGTGAAAAATAAAAGTAAATCCTTCCATCCTCCACTATTTGGTCAGAACTGAAGAAGCGAAACATCTTCAAGGAAAAAACAAAATTCATTTGTCTTTTGCCGGGGGTGGGAGGTGGGGGAATGCTTTTGGGATAACCATGACCTGGATGACTGAGAATCTCCATAGACATAAATACTTACCTAATTGTAAAAATCTTTCAAAATGCCATCCAAGACAGCTCCAGTTTGCCTGAGGCCTAGAAACTTTGAAAAATGCTCGCATGACCTTTCAGCTTCTGAAAAGAGTGGGAAAACATGCTCTGTTCTTGTGTGCTTTTTGGAAGCTCCAGAAGTCATGCAACAACACGGTCCTCTTATGCGACTAGGTCTGGTATGTATCACCAAAAATGACATGGAGTGTCGCCTGTAACACACTTATCTTGGCATCACCGGCATAGGATGTTATTCGAGGGACCTCCTTTCTCCAGTAGCTTCTGTCAGGTCCAACAGGGTGGGTTTTCCACAAGTCTCTTCTAAGTTCACCATTCTGTGGGAATGAGGAGACATATCCTCTCTTTGCAGCCCCTTCCTTATAGATCTTTTCCCCTGAGATCTGAAAGCTCCAATCTAGCTCTTCACAGAAAGCTGTGCTGTAAAAAAATCCTGCTTTTCCCTCAGGTGTTAGGACCAAGATGTTAATGGGATTTGGGGGAGCTGCGAGATGCTTTGGTTCCTGTATTCTATTATGATTGCTTTCAATCGTTTTATCTGTTTTGTTCAGTTTTTGCATTCTTGTTGCTGTCCAGAGTAATTTGCTCATACTAGGCAGTCATATAACATTTCTAAATAAGTAAATAATTTCTCCATCCACATTTTCTTTCACATCATCTCTGTACCAAATATTCTTTTTTATACTTCCTTGTCATGGCATTTTTTAACCTAATTCTTTTCACTGCCTCCAAGCATTTCACATTCTTTTTTGTTACAGCCATTTACTGCACATCCTGCTGATGATTAATTACATTTCTCAAGTATTTTTATTTTTTACGATCAATTGACTTTTTAGTTTCGTAGTCATTTCATTCTTTGCTTTTCTTTTTCTCCATATCTGTGTTTTTCCATTACCCACCGTTGACATTACCAAAAATGTTCCATCCCACATTCATAGCCTCTCATCATCAATAATTCTCTCACTCTTTCATCATGAACAATGAAACTTATCAAATTAGTCACACTTTTAGATAAACAAGGATGAATCAAGACAGGGTTTATAGGCCAATCACAATATTTTACTAATTCTTTTCCCCCCCCACAGAAGATTCTACTGTACTTAGGAATATTCAAAGGTCACATGTCAAAGAGTAAGAAAATGTTTAAAAGGAAATGGCAACCTGTTCAAATATGCAGGTTAATATAATTTGTCTAATGGGCCTGACTTTTGGTACACCTTGTATATTGTTCCTTTATCATATAGAGTACAGACTTATACCTTTGAAAAAAATATTTGATTTACACATATCTTCATTATATTTCATAAACAAACATTTAAAATACAAACATAAGGGGGAAGAGGGCAGGAAAATAACAGGACTGATTAAAAAGTGACAAAAATACATCAAACATAAGACAAGCATAAAAATATAACTAAATAAAAAACAAAAACAAACAAATAAATTTTCTAAGCTGATACTTACTTAAGGAAAATTGGCAGGTTTTCAAGACAGTTGTAGCGAAAACAATAAACACATATTGTTGTGACCATGGTGCTCTCTGAGTTTGACTGTTTTCTTGTAGACATTTCATTTCCCAAACTAGGTAATATTCAAGAAAACAACCAAGTTCAGAGAGCATCAAATACCACTCATTTCACCTTTTAGCTACAAATATTCTCTTTTATTGACTCCTACAACCTTTGAGATATTTAATTTTTTTAACTTGAATACCCTGAAAGAGTAAACAGTCTGAAAGCTATGGGGAGCCTTGATGGATAAAAACAGGCTTTTATTTAATCCGAACAAGACCAAGTGGCTATGGGTTCTGGGACATCAATCTGGAAAACTGTCTATCTTTAGGTCTAGAGCGGGATGCACTCTCCCATACAAAACCTATCCATATTTTGGGGTCCTCTTGGACTTTCAGTTCCTGCAGACAAAGCAAGTAGCATCTATAGCCAACATCCATCTAATGTGCCAGTTGTACCCTTTCTGTATTGGAACCAGGGGTGAAATCTAAAATTTGTTACTACTGGTTCTGTGGGTGTGGCTTGGTGGGGGTAATGTGACTGGGTGGACGTGGCCAACTTTTTTTTTTTACTTTTAAAAGCATTTTTTCTACAACCTTAAGAGGTTGCAGAAAAAAATGCTTTTAGAAGCTTCTGACGATCAGGCAAGTCAGCTGGAATCGCCAGAGGCTTTTAAAGGCATTTTTTTTCCTACAACATCTTCAACCGAAGGGGTTGTAGAAAAAAATGCTTTTAAAAGCCTCTGATGATCCCAGCTGAGCTGTGTGATCATCAGAGGCTTTTTTTTAACTTTTAAAAGCATTTTTTCATCCGAAGAGGTTGTAGAAGAAATGCTTTTAAAAGTAAAAAAAACCAGCCTCTGATGATTGCGCGACTCAGCTGGGCATGGGGGGGAGCAGGGATTTTTGCTACCGGTTCTCTGAACCACCCGCCGCCATCGCTACCGGATCGGGTGATCCGGTCTGAACCGGGAGCATTTCATCCGATTGGAACGCCTTGATTATGGTCACTCGCCTTGATCACCTCTTGTCTGGACTACAGCAATGCACTCTACGTAGGGCTGCCCTTGAAAACACCTGGAAGCTGCAAGTGGTCCAGAATGCAGGGGTACGAGTAGTTACGTGTGCATCTTGGTGTATTTGTGAAATACCACTGCTTCACAACTTGCACTGGCTCCCTATAGGTACAATTGATGTACCTGTATGTACCCTGTTATAAATATTTTATGGTACTAGGCTGGGTTATTTTTGTGATTACCTATCTCCAATCATCTGTTTATGCCACATGACTCAGCAGGTTGGGAATGCTACAGGTCCCTTCTACAAAAGTGTCACCTGATGGAATACTGGAGGTGTGCTTTTCCTGTCCCATTGAAGAACATACCACCTGAGATTCAGATGACTCCAATCCTGCTTGGCTTCTGTGAAGCCCTGAAACTTGCTTCTTTGTCTCAGATCATGGGATGAACGCATCCAAAAATGGAGTTCTTGAATGGAATCAGTGATGGTTGGCCTCAGTTATTGTATGAGATACATTCTTTAATTAAAGCTTGGTAGATTTATATGCAGGAGAATAATTTTAACTACCGAGAACAGATTTTAATTGTAGATATTTGGAAGTTCATCTGTTTTTTTAATTGTTGTTCTTTTGGTTTTGATACATTATAATGAAGAATAAGAGATTAAAAATTGTATTTCTTTACAAGACTGACTATGGAGCCTTTTATATAATAAGGTATAAGTTATTGCTCAGTTACTTAAATAGCAGAGAAATCTTCTTGAAAATATATCCACTTTAATGATTAACTGTTTAAAGAATGGTAGTCAATTAAAATTAATTAACTGATTTAATACTCCTAATCTAATGCCTGTTATATTTCTGGACTATCCATTATCAATACATTTATATTTATATATTTATCTTTTGGTTATCTGGTATTCCTTTAGGGTTGAACCGTTTGTTCTAAATAAATTTGATTTTGAATGCATATGTAAATCCATAGAAACTGGTTGAGGTCCATTTCTGGGGCCTGAGAACAACTCCATTCAGGATTTGAAAAAATAGAAAATTGAACCCCATTATTCACCATGCTACATTTTTAGATTTAAAGATATATGTACAGATTAAACTGTGAAACTATCTGGGAACCAAGTATATATAGTTGGTTGCTTCATTCTGGTAGAATGGTTCAAAGCAGGGGTGAAATGCTCCTGGTTCAGACCGGATTGCCTGATCCGGTAGCGATGGCGGCAGGTGGTTCGAGAACCGGTAGCAAAAATCCCTGTGCCCCCCCCACCATGCCCAGCTGAGACACATGATCATCAGAGGCTTTTTTTTTACTTTTAAAAGCATTTCTTCTACAACCTCTTCTGCGGAAAAAATGCTTTTAAAATTAAAAAAAAAAGCCTCTGATGACCGTGCAGCTCAGCTTGGATCGTCAAAGGGTTTTAAAAGAAAAAAACCCTTTTTTTCTTTTAAATGCCTCTGACGATCCAAGCTGAGTGCCTGATCAGCAGAGGCTTTTTGCTGATCAGGCAACTCAGCTGGGATCATCAGAGCCTTTTGAAAGCATTTTTTTGCTTTTTTTTTTTTTTGGTTTTTTGAAAGCTCTTCGCCGAAGAGGTTGTAGAAAAAATGGTTTTAAAAGTAAAAAAAAAAGCCTCTGATGATCACGCGGCTCAACTGGGATCGTCAGAGGCTTTTCAAAGCATTTTTTTCTGCAACCTCTTGGCCAGAGAGGTGGTAAAAAAAATGCTTTGAAAAGTCATTGATGATCCCAGCTGAGTTCCCTGATCGGCAGAGAGGCATTTTTTAAAAAGACTTTTCAAAGCATTAGAAAAAATGCTTGAAAAAAAAAAAAAGTTGGCCACGCCCACCCAGTTACATTACCCCACCACCACCACCAAGCCATGCCCACAGAACCGGTAGTAACAAATTTTACATTTCACCCCTGGTTCAAAGGAATTTTTATAAAAGATGGAATCTGGAAAAAGAAATGAAAATAATCATGAAAATATACAAGAACCTAAGAAAGGGTGGTAGTATGAAACAATATTCTTAGGTCTGAGAAGATAAAGAAAATAGGCAGAGAAATGGTAAAATCAATGTGTACAGATTAATTTGAGCTAAGCAGGCTCATTAGCTGTAGATTTCAATTATGTCATTTTAAAATCTGGACCGGGTGAACCTATTGGAGAAAATCCCTTTTAAGAGGCCATGCAATCACCTTTTCAACAAATATTAGGTCTGTCCTGTTGGCTGAGGGAGCCAGTTGTATTGAGGCTTGTAAACTCAAAGTCCAGCTGAGATTATACCATGTACTGTGTAGAACAGTGTTTTCCCCCTTAGCAACCTTAAGATGTCTGGATTTCAATTCCCAGAATTCCCCAGCCAGCATGCTGGCAGGGGAGTTCTGGGAATTGAAGTCCAGACATCTTAAAGTTGCTAAGGTTGAGAATCACTGGTGTAGAAGTTAAGTAGATAACCATGGCCAACAAATACTGATTTGCATTCTCAACTACATTTAATTAATCATTGCAAGTCTTGATATACTTCCTCTGAAAATGATTTCTGTGACTTTAACAAGCTATACTTCTGAGCAAAGAAAATATTCACAAGAAAATTTCCTCAATGAAATGAATGGTTCTTTGCACAGAAGCAGTTGTATTTCCTTTTGTAGATTTCTACGCTATTCATTTAGTGAGTGTACCATAGTGCTTTGATATCGATTCTGAAAAAGTTAAGGGGAGGGGAGAATGAGACTTGAGATGATAATGCAGTAGGGCTACAGGGTATTTTACTAGTTAAGATTATTGAAAGTTGATGAGGATGATGCTAATAACGAATAAAATAATTTATACCATGCCTTTCAGCATGCTCTCAGGTTGGGTCACAAAGAATTGCTATTACAGTAAAAAAATACTTTTTAAAACATAAAAAAATAAAAAATAAAAGGAGTAAGACAAAAGAGTTTTGTGGAAATAAATAACACGTCCAAAACAAAATGTTTGTATCTTTTTGTATCTAAGCAATCACCATTATTTTCAGAATTGTAGGGACAGGTGATTTCCCAAGTGTTGTAGGATATAGTAGTCCCCGCCCCCGCTCCGATTTCTTGTACTTTATCAATGAAGAGTTTCAGGCTTAAATATCATGACAGAAGGCCTTGATAAAACCCCTTTTTCGCCTTACATATCCACTTCTTCCTACTGAGAGGATCAAACTGGATGGGCTACAGAAAACAATGTTCAAGCTCACCTTTCTCCTATAATAAATATTTCAGTAGAGAACTGGCGAATAAGCAAGGAAATGCTTAGTTCTTTCTCAAGCAATTATTGGTTACAAATCCCCACTTGAAAGTTATTTTCCTTTGTAACTCGGGTTCCACGGTTAGAAATGGCTCTGGACATGAAGAGGAAAAATTTCTGCGGTGGATTCTGGAGGGACAAAATGACAAGTGGGGGAGAGTTCTGGTTAGCAACTCTTTGGCTTGTTCTGATCCCTCCCCACAAGGGGCCTCTTACTCTCACATTCCTATTATCTTGGCAAAATGAGAGGCAGGGGTAAAAGAGGTTGAATGCTTGTGCTTGTCACATCCAGACATACCAGTAGTACACTTCACTTAGTTTTAGCTTAGGGTGTTATGGAAACTCAGCCCTTCCATTTTGAAAATCATAGTTTATAATGGTTTGATTTGTGATTGGGCCTAATTTAACAACTGTATGGCTTAGCGTAATGTGTAAAAGTAGTGCATGTTTACCATGACCTTATAGCAATAGCAGTTAGACTTATGCATTGCTTCATAATAGTTACAGCACTCTCTAAGTGGTTTACTGAGTCAGCATATTGCCCCCAACAATCTGGGTCCTCATTTTACCAACCACAGAAGGATGGAATGCCGAGTCAGGATCGAACTGCTGGCAGTGGGCAGAGTTAGCCTGCAATATTGCATTCTAACCACTGCACCACCATGACTCATAGTGAAACGCCATATATCCAATTGAAACTGACAGCTCCAGTTTATGGCAAAATGAATTCCTCAGCATTAACGAAGCTACTGATCCTCTATGTACTCATGGACAGAAATTATACATCAACAATTGCCTTCCCAGGATATGGAATGTCAGTCATTAGGAAGCCAAAGCAATGTCCTTACCAGTTTTACATAAATACAAAGCCAGGGCCCAGGGGTATAATTTATTTATTTAAAACATGTACTATATATAGCCGCCCATCTTATAACATAGAAACTATAATAAGAATAGAATAGAATAGAATAGAATAGAATAGAATAGAATAGAATAGAATAGAATAGAATAGAATAGAATAGAATAGAATTCTTTATTGGCCAAGTGTGATTGGACACACAAGGAATTTGTCTTTGGTGCATAGACTATAGAAACTAAGCATGTTAAAAAAAACCCTTTAAATTCAACAAAAACCTTGTACATGTCAAAGCTAGACCTTCAAAGCTTTATGGGCGGCTAGAAAGCTAGAGAGGCCTGTTGAAGTCCAGGGCTCAGTGTGTTCCATAGGCTGCCATTGAAAAGGCATTCTTCCTAGTCATCCTTTCCTAGGGATGAGCAGTGTAGCTGAAGTAGATGAATCACATTAAAATTATGACAAGAAAATATGAAAATTTGCTTAGGCGATGTAGACAATGCCACAAATTATGTTGGACTTACTTCACTGTCAAAAAGATACTTTAATGAGCTGTTAAGGTAATAAACATAATTTTAATTTATTAAAAACCAGAGACAGAGCAAAACAGAGACAAGAGAGATGAGAGAAAAGAGAGATTGCTATTTCATTATAGCTCCTAAACCCTGCCCACAAGTTAGTAAATTAATACCGTTTTACTAAATGTCCACTATTACAAACAAATAAGCAAATATTAATGTAACTTCTTCCAGCAATAAGTATTTTTGCAATAGAACTGGTTAATTCCAAAAGGTTTTTTAGACTAACCAAACATTTCAGTTTTATGCTTCTAAACAAAATTACCAGTTTGCTGTTTAAGACACCTTTTCTGATTAATTTTGACAGTGGAACAGGCCACTGCTGCACTAATTAAACATCTGGGATTATCAACTGAAAATTAATCTTCAGGCTCGTATTCTGCACGTCTGGCCTCAAGAGACACTCTAAATAAATAAATAAATAACACCAGGGTTAAGTATTCCTTGCCTTCTGACAGGGTAACAATGTGTGAATACTAACCAACTAAATACTAACTTCCATTTCTCTGGAAACAGTTTTTTTTTTTTTTTAAGTTCTGCATTTTGGTTCCAAAGCTCCTGTTCCAATACAGTAAGCAATACTCTTCAATATATAGTTGTTGTTTATAAAACTGTGATTTTAGATCATTTTGCGTTCTTAATATCCTGTAAAGTTAGCCAAATGATGCACTGGTAAAATCCATTTTTTTTTAGTACCAGTTCTGTGGGCATGGCTTGATGGACGTGGTGTGGCTTGGTGGGCATGGCTTGGTGGGTGTGGCAGGGGAAAGATACTGCAAAATCTCCATTCCCATCCCACTCTGTGGCCAGTCAGAGGTGGCATTTGCCGGTTCTCCAAACTACTCAAAATTTCCGCTACTGGTTCTCCGAACTACTCAAAAATTCCGTTAACCAGTTCTCCAGAACTTGTCAGAACCTGCTGGATTTCACCCCTGAAATGATGGCTGAATTTGTAGCAATGCACCAGACCATAAATTAGCCAACCACATTTGTGTGGAGTGAATTCATAGTGTGGTTAACCCTTGGGTCAGTAAGCCGACTGAAACCATAAAATAGATTTTGAGTAACCAATGATTAATCACAATTACATGGGTCATATGAACACAGCCTAAGATTTTTTTTTAAAAAAATAATAATTGAAGTCTCTCATGGGTTTCAGTTCAGAGGTAAACATGGTTAGGAGTGTAACTCTATTCAGAAAACAACCCTGATGTGCAGACAAATCTCCATCTCACCTATGTACCATGTACTCTGCGACAGTCAAGGGCTGGTTTGGGGGCATTATGGATAAATCTGAATTGTCTGTGTGGTGGAAGATGGCTTTGAACCTGGGACATGCAGTTACTTTCAATTGTGTTGATATACAGCCTAACCCCACTTTTTTTTTTTTGCGCACCTCCAACCCTCACTAACATTTGCCAACACCCTTTAGTTTAGACTGCAGTCCTACTTACCAAGAAAGTCTGAATTCCCGTTAATGCATTTCTGAGCCTGTGTCACACAGCAGGCTCTACCGGGCCAAGCTTTCAGAGAGCCGGCACACAATTAACTCGTGTTCGTGTGTGTGTTATTAACACTTCGCAAGACGGGAGAAAATCGTCAGGATGCAGCCCTGCCCCCCCCCCCCCCCGACTCTCCTTCAGCGTATGTTCACGGCGACAGCTTCCTGCGAGTCTGCAGCGTGCTTGGCCAGATGTTCCTCGCCTTTTTCTTTTCTTTTCTTTTAAAGGCTTGTACTGACCCTGACAGCTCGTGCCCGAGCCTTTTTCTTCCAGAACACAAAGTCTCACCGGGATCACTTAAACTTTTTTTTCCCCCTCGAACTGTCCGAAAAGGCTCGGCGTTATTCATATCCTGTGGCCCAATCTAAGCTGAATGCCCAGTGCCCATAACGTCGTGTGTCTAAGGGTCTGAAAGCTGTTGAAAAGCAAAAGAATTTATATTCTGGTAGCGCTGCTGCTGCTGTTTGCGCGGTTGGTATTGTCCGCCTAAGTTTAGGTAAGATCACCCCGGCAGCAAAGGCAAGCTGCAGCCACAAAGCCCGCTGTCAACAAAGCGCCGCGTCGTGGGTTGGAACATAATTGATTCCTCCCTCTCTTTCTCCGGCTCTTACAGCACCTCCCTCCGTCAGGCCCCAGCTTTGTCCGGCGGCTCTTCCGTCCCGCTCTCCCTCTCCTCCCCCCCTTCTCCACCGCCACAACCTAAGCGCCGGCTGGATGGAACGATCCAGCCCCGGAGCCCCGCGATCAGCCTCGTGCAATCGCCTGGCTACCCAATCGATCGCTCCTTTTACCCCCTCCACCCCGCCTTCACGAAGCTCGCAACCCGGGAGGGTAAAGGAAGGGAAGAAGGGTTCCAGCCAAAGGCGACAAAGCCGAGAAGGGAGAATGCATTATTTTAAAAACAATAAGCCTGTGGTTTTTTTCTTCAATCAGGAGGGGAGAAAAAAGTTTTGTAGTTTGCTAAATTGCGGGATTCCTCAAAAGAGATGCCTAAAGTGGACTTCCCTGCTGCATCGCAGAATAAGGGATCACTGATCAGAATTTGAAAGAGAGACTTTTTCCATTGGTTTTTTTTATTCCCCCCCCCCGTCCCAGAATTTCCGGGAACAAAGAAGGGGAAATGCGGGGGAGGAGTGAGGATGATTCCGGGTTTGGCTGCTCAGGTCTGCCTGTAAGGCAAAGCTTCCCAGTGCTATTGATCTTTGCACGTTTCACCCCGCGGTCGCTGTAGCCAGACGAGGTTTCCTGTCTTTGTGGAAACTCTTCGTATCCCGTCGTCAGAACTCCTCAGGAAAAAGCCTCCACTCCCCCTAGCAACTTCCCACCAACAAATTTACAAATGTTTTAGCTTAGCAGTGAGCAGATTCCCGGATGCATATAAAACACGTGCGTCCATCCTTCATCTGAATGTTAACCCCTTCCTTTATGAGGGATGTACACACGTGACGAAGTGGAGGGTGACTCACGAAACTAGCATACGCGACGGGAGCCTTAAGTCTTTTATAAGGCGAAGAAAAATGCTCCCTTAAAAGCCTTTAGTTATTATTTACAATTCCGATTAGATTACTCTTACAGGTGAACAAGGAAAGAAGAATTTTGTCTTCGGATCCTGGCAATCTTTTTTCTTTACTCCAAACTCGAGGTTGGGTGAGGGTGGGAAGGACAACCGCTTCAGAGTACTTTTAACAAAACCTCGGGAATTTTCCAAATTCTCATGAATCGAAGCCAGCACCACCTCAGTTCCCTTGACATAATCAAAGGGGATAATAAATCTCCACGCCTCCTCTCGGGAAGAGTGATGAAACATCCGCTCTTATAGGTATCCCGATAAATACCGTCGGGATGAATAAAAGGGCGCTAATTACGGGAGAACACCCGATTCACGTCAGGACAGGTGAAGCTGAAGGTGCGCCTTTAGCGGCCGCTGGGAGAGTTACAGCGCTGAGAATCATCCGCGTCCGCCCCGCGTCCAGTAAACAGCCCCTCCAAGAGCTTTACGAAGTAGGAAAGAATCGGCGCGGCGCCAGCTTTAGAATACACTATATTTATTTGTCCAGGCTGGCGATTAAATAAACCAATCCGGCCAATGCCGCGTTTGCTTCGCGTAGAAACGAAAGAAACGAAAGCCAGGAACGCGGACGAGTCGGCCACTGTCTCTCTGCACGAGTGCCTGTTCTGCGGGGGTTCGCATTTCACCCTCCCTCTTTTCGCTTCTCTGGATTGGGCTCCTAGGGAGCTTTAAAGACCAGGCGGGTTTGTGCTCCCCCCACTGCCTCGTGTAATTTATGCTGCGCTTCTCAAGCCGATTGCGTAGCTCAGCCGGAGCCAGCGGTGCGGCTGGGAAGAAGGAAGCAGCAGCCAGCGTAGTTTTTTTTTTTTTTAAATAAATAAATAAATTTCGAGGTTGTCAAGAGGAAGCTGTAAGTAGCAGAGAGAGGAGGAAAAAAAAGTTCTTTCGCTCGGGAGAGGCCGGGGCGCGCTTGACCCCCCGGCCCTGCCGTGGAGAAAGGAGGGGACGGCGGCGGCTCTTACACACGCGCACAGAAGAATACACGCTTACCCGCACAAAGACCGACTCGGATGTTATTACTGGAGACCGGGCGCACGCTACGCGCGCCTCTAACCTAGAGTCCTCTTTCTTCCTTCCTTACTTTGTCCTGGGTCTGAATCTAAACCGGAGAGTGGCTTTTTCAGCGGCGGAGAAAGGTGCCGTTCAGACATTCACTGCGTGGATGCCCTTCGCTTTCCCTTCCCCCGCTCTTAACACGGCGTGCTGCTGCTGCTCCGGCAGGGAGGCGGTGCGCGAGCAGCTCCTGCGTTTCCTGAGCAAGACCGCCTTTTGTTTTTGCTATTGCACCGAATTAAGCCTTCCCGCCCCCGCCCCGGTACCCCCACCCGCGGGCCAGGCAGGAAGAGGCAAATCGGAGGCAACTGCCCGTGCGGGTAAGCGGTCATCGCTTCCTTTCCACCCTTCCTTTCACCCACCCCCGGTGTACTTTGCTCGGCTGCTGCTGCTGCTCCTCCTCCTCTTAAGGAAGTTTCCTCCCCTCTCTTCTTCAACCACCCGCGCCGCACTTCCCCTATTTCGCAGGCTGCCCGCCCCAACTCCTGGGGAGGAAGGGCTGTTCCATCACCCCCTTATCTCGAGCGGGGCTGGGCTGGGCGCAGACAACCCCCCGGCCCCTCAGCGAGGCCGAATGCCGGTGGCCGCCAATTCGCCACCCCGCACGGTGCAGCAGCCCGACTCCCGCCCCTTCTCTGCCTCCGCCCGCCTCCGGGACCGGGACCCCGCCAAGCCCCACCACCACCACCCAGGGGCCGTCGGCGCCGACGAGCGCCAGGAGCCCCAGCGTCACGGCCAGGCCGGCGGGGAAGCGGCGGGGCGGACGGGCGGTAGTGGTGGCGGCAGAGCGGCGGCTCCTTCCGGCGCCCCTTCGCCACCCTCTTTGCTCGCCTTCTTGCCGCCCTCGCCGCCTCTACGTCCCGCTGGGGGCCCTTCGCCGCCGCCGGAGCCCCCCCGGACTCGCTCCCGTTCTCGCTCCGGATTCTTCAGCCTCCTCGCCATGAACGGCGGCACCACAGCTACAGCCGCCGCCGCCGCCGCGCACTTCCAGCCTCCGCCGCCTGCCCCACCGCATCTCCATGGGCCGAGCCTGCCCGAGTTAGGCGCCCGCAGCCAAGGCAGGGGCAGCCCCGCTGGACACGGGCACCCTCGAGCTCCGCCGGGTGCCCGGGCGCCCGCACCAGGTAATGGGGCCCTGGCGGGAGGGGGGGTGGGAAGGCAACGGGAGCAGGCAGCTGGGCGGGCTGCGAGCTGGGGAGTTGTCTGGGCTTTGGGCGGCGGAGGGGAGGGGAGGGCACCGCGCGAACGAGCAAGGTCTTGGGAAGTCGCAATTGAAGGGGAGCCGCCGCGCGAGGAGAGCGAGCGAGCGGTGGCCGAGACGGGCTGCTCCAGGCAGGCTTTGCGGGAATGGGAGGTGACAGGATGTCCGTGAAGTGACTAATAAAAGAGCGTGGAGGTGAATTATAAATGGGTGCAAAAAGGGGGGGTGGACAGAAAAATGGGGCGGGGGCTGAAGAGAATTCGGGAAGGTCTTGGCAGCTTTCCGATTAACCGTGTTTACTTGGAAGTGAAGTCTCACTGAGTTCAATGGGACGTAACTTCCTACTGAGGCGTGTTTAGGCTTTTCGTTTATTATTGTTTTTTTTCCCCCTCTCTCTCTTTCTCCCCCCTTAACGTGTGCTTAGAATTGCACGGCTGGATTCGTGTTGCTGTCCTGACGAATCTCGAGATTGCCGAAACACCCCCCCTCCTCCCAATTCTACATGTTAATGATCAGAAGTCGGATCTTTGCCATAGCGAAGCGTCGTAATAATGATTATAATCGGAGACTGGGGGAAAGGAAAGGTTAGGGAAGGTGCGTCAATGAGGCACAAGGGAAAGAGGCTGCTTAGTTTAAGGCTTAGGAGGAAGAGATGGTGGAAAGAAATTCAGTTTCCCAGTAGTGCTTTGCTCTTTGTGGGTTCAGGGTTTGTTTATAAGCAATATCTGGCCACACTTATTTCTCCCCCTCTTTTGGTAGAAGGATACTTAGTACTTTCTTTTTCGTTCTTTGCTTCTGTCATACTGTGCTTTGCAATAGCAGTTGTATATGGTATGTGTGCTCTTTGGCCGCTGGTTAAGTTAGTTCTGATTCTTTGGTATTAGATGTGTGTACTCTTAAATCTGGATGGACAATTAAGATAGTTTCGTCTCCTAGAATTGAACTTGGGAGGTTTCAAACAAGGAATAACAATGTCTATTAGCAGTGAGAATGAAAAAAGAGGGTCAGGTGGGAAGAAAACAGCAAGCAGCCTGAAAGGATGTAATAAACTTAACATGGTAAAGTTTGACTGAATTGCCGCTAATACATTTTTCAGTGTGTAGAAATAGCATGGTCAGGATCAAAGTTGAGTTAAACCAAAGTACATAATGGGAGAGTGGTTTATTCAACTATATTTGTATAATACCTGAAATTTTGAAATGCCTGTCAAAAACAAAACAAAACAGTGGAGCTTGCTGGATAATAGGTATAGTCCAATAACTAAACTGCTGTCATACAAATATAATCTACTGAAAGCTAATTTTTTTGTTTTAAGTCAGCGTGTGACTTTTCCTTCTGCTACAAGAAGAAAAATGTATAGTTGTGGTAAATCATATTTTGTCTTTTTGTGCTTTTCTAGTAAATCTGTTTTCTCAAAATTCCATCCATTTCAGCAACAGCATAAACTCAAGTACAGTATACCTAGGATTAGAGCGTGTTACCATATTATTTCTCCAAACCAACCAATAGTTTTTTTATATTGGTTGCGTTTTTAATTTATTACATTTATATGACCCCCCCCCCCATATGACAACACTGGGCAGCTATATGAACATTTTTTATATGAACTTTGTAGATTTGGGGCTTTTTAAGCAGTCAGAGTTCTTTGTGAATAATAATTAATACAGCAATGTAACATTTGTGGAATGTCCATGACTAATAAAGTTTTAAGGTAGCAATACAGTTTTGTTCAATTAAAAATGCTTTTAAATAAATTAAAAAATGCCCCAGCTGCAGTTCTTTCTGGAAGACACACCCTCTGCCCTGCGAGATCTTATTCCTAATTCCAGATGTGTGTGGGCTGGTTGTGCTTACTCAAATGTGGGGGAAATACACACACACTGCAGGTTATGAAACCCAACCTATTTTTTACATGACCCTTTTTAAAGTCAGCTTCCACTTGCCTTTATTGGATACCCAAGTAGAATTCGTATAGGTTCATATTTTGTTGTCTAAAGCAGTTGGGTGTAATGAAAACTTTTTTCTGAGTTAACCAAAGAATAAAAATGCCAGCACATTTCTCTATTTTGGAAGAAAATCACACAATTAGATATCACTTGTTTTAAAAATGTGAGTTCCAAGGAATGTCAGTCTTTCTTAAACACAGCAACCTGTGAACAAATTTTACAGTCATTTTGCTGGAATAAAAAAAGTTAAATTACCTTCTCTGGAATCTTATGAATTTAGCACACACATCACAAGAATAGGTTTGTTCCACAAACAGAACATAGCACATGTGGTTTACATCTGTTGTTCCTTTAATGGAGCAAGCAAACAATTTATTTATTTTTTTTGGTATCCTGGCAATGAGTTTTACATAGCCCCTTTTCCAGAAATAATCTATTTAATGTTGTAAATGAATATAAGAGAATCTTTGGGGACAGTGAATACAAAAATCTTTCAAGAGGTTCTTATGGATGTTGTCACTGAATGGCTATCCTGATGCTCTTGCTATTCACAAGCTACTGGCAGGCTAGTACAGATACATTTATTTATTTGTT
Organism: Arizona elegans; assembly: GCA_022577455.1. Classification (NCBI taxonomy): domain Eukaryota; kingdom Metazoa; phylum Chordata; class Lepidosauria; order Squamata; family Colubridae; genus Arizona; species Arizona elegans. The sequence goes on from JAKOOJ010000020.1 coordinate 14,788,579, forward strand.
TGTATCTCAGTTTATTATTTTTACAAGGGAGTAAATATATCTAATATTCCTTTCTCCTATTTTCCTCACAATAACAATCCATGAGGTGGGGTTTGGCCTGAGAAAGAGTGACTGGCCTAAGGTCACTCAGCTGGCTTTCATGCTGAAGGCAGGACTAGTACTCAGTTTCCTGCTTTCTAGCCTGGTGCCTTAACCACTAGAGTAGACCAGGGGTCTCCAACCCCAGGTCCGTGAACCAGCATGGGGCCTCAGTGTGTCACCAACCGGGCCACACAAACAAGCAAAGCACCGAAACCAGCACAGAGCCTTCCGCTAAGGATGGCGGGAGGCTCTGCCCACCCGCCCAGACATCTCTGTGCATGTGCAGAAGTATTGTGCACGCACCCACGAGCAAATCAGTAGCGACCAACATTGAATCCCACTACTGATGCAAAACCACACCCATTCCAGTCCACGGAAAAACCTCTCTCCATAGAACCGGTACCTGGTGCTCAAAACTTTGGGGGCCATTGTACTAACTAGACCAACCTGGTTCTCTTCCTCCTTCCCTGTGTCGGCTCTCTCAGTGTGCACATTTCTAAATAAAGCAATCCACTATTTTTTAAGAATACTTGTTCAGTACTTTAAGAACCCAGAGGCCTTTTTGACTTTAAAAGTGTTGCTTTAACTTTGCAGCGTGCCAACAATAATTCCTGTTTATTTTGTTTTTTAAAAGTCAGGTGGAACAGGAAACCTGACAGGTGTCGAGAAAAGTATCTGTAGATTCACTGGAGTCTCTGCATATTTCAGTGGTCTACACGCTTGCTTTACAACATTATCTACTGTAAAAATACAACTATTTGTGCTTAGTTTTTAATTAAGTGAAATACTGAGATTTATACAACTCTTACAGTTAAGATTCTGCATTCTACATTTTGCTAGATGGTTCAGAACATTTTCTTTTATCTATAGCTAAAAAATCTTTAAATAAAATAATCTGGCACAAATAGCAATAACAATTTGCAATGTGTATAAAGCATGCAGTTTGATTGAATGTAGTTTCTAAGTTAGATTTAGGTGTACTGTAGTTATTGGAATAATAGATAGGCCTGACTAAAAAAAGAGAGGGTTATTTGATTGTTTTTATATTGGATTTTAATAGTTTCTATAATCATTTATTTATTTATGATGATGATGTTGAATTTGAGATTTGAATTCAGACATGCATAATATTGAGTATGACCAGTAAATATCACTAAAACAGATGGTTTTATTTCCAATTAAGTACCACCATAGTTGGAACAGGGCTATGAATCTCTGTGACAAGTACTATGACTACATGTTTTCAACCTCAAAAATAAATTGAAAATATTATACCATCAGTTAAAAGTTATAGGGAGAGGTTAGCTGTGGATTGTCCGTGTCCATTTTTCTAATTATTTTTCCTATTTTTGACACCGTTGTTTTACTGGGAAAGTTAATTAACTGGGAGACCACAGAGTTTGACTGGCCTTCCTATATTATTGATACAACCTCCCATTTCCTCCTTGACATACATACATACGGAGAGAGGAGTAAAGATTAGGAAACCTCTCAGTTCATCCTAGACTTTGGAGGATTTGAAAGGTTAGAGTGTCTGTAGTTGCTGGATGTACTGATGAAACTGTAGCCGAAACAAAGTTTGGCAGCCATGTCCAACATAGTACTATTCTCAGATATTTCTATCATGCACCAAAATCATGAGTGTTTCTGTATTCGTCAAAAATGTATAAAATAAGTTGTGTTGCCAATTTTTCATGCCTCTGGAATTCCTCCTTCTATTCAACTATCAACAGATTGACATTTTACTAAACTGTTTTTGTTCTGGAAGACAGACATATTTGAACTTTTTCTCCAAATCTTTTACACACACTGTTTTACGCAGTCTAGTTGTGAGCTGTTGCTGGTCACATCTAATCTGTATAGCCACTAAGCGACGAAAGCAAGCCAGATTAAACACATTTATGCAGAAAGAGAGGAAAATGCAGTCTAGGGGTGTGATTTGAAAAATGATCTTTAACAAACGTTTCAATTATCAGTTAGATACCCCAAAACTGAAGTTTTGGGATATCTGAGCAACAAAAAGAAGTCTTGTGCTACCTTAAATTGTTAAGACGGTTATTTTTCATGGACTGAACTTCAACAATTGCATTCCTTGAAGAACAACCTAGTCTACAAAAATATAGATGTAACATAGCATCTTAAAGATAGCACAGTATGTTTTAGACATCTCTTTTATAATAAAATTTCACATCAGGGATTAAGATTTTTTTAAAAATAAAACTGAATTTAAACTTGCTTTTATAAAGGAAAGAACTAGAGGAAAAACTTAGCTTATTTGTTCTTGACCCAGGGTGTGACAAATGATCACAATAGATGTATCTTAAATCACCCATTATCTCTGCTTGGCTTTCCTCTATATATTGCTGGTCTCTTGAAAATTTTCCCTTCTGTAATATAGGGCTCTTTAATTCCATGGTATGCCCAATTCTAAATAGTACTAACCAAATAAAGTGGTTATTTTGATTTTAAGGGAAAAAGCTGTTCCACTAATTGTTGTCCTTTTTTAAAGTATGAAAACTAAACGGCTTTGCTGTATGTTTCTGCATCTGGCAGCAGATATATTATTTCTCTTTGCTTTTTCTTTCTGCTCCCTGTACCATCTAAGCTAAAATAATTCTTTACTGACCAAGTAGGCTGCATAATCTGCTTTAATCAGTTTAATAGCCTGTTAGTCTATAGCCTGAATTACAATGTGGCAGAAATCCCAGAGGAGAAAATATGTATGAAAAAATAAAAAGTAAAAATTCTTGGAACTCAACATTGTTTCAGAAGGTTGTCTTAGCTTAGAAGCGTATATTGACGTAGTTTCCAGATCAAGATAGAGCCTTAATTTGTTTTGTAAGACCACTGTATTACCCTTAGTGACCTCAGTAGAAAAGGAAACATCAACTGGAGAGTTTCAGATTTTTAATTTTGGGGTAAATTGATTGCACCTTTTAAGCACCTTTTATATGTGCTTAAAAGATCCTTACCCTATTTTGTCTTTACTTCTATAAACAATTTCTATTGAGATAATAAAAATTCTAAAGGTGTCTTCGGATAAGTTCTATTTATTATTTTAGAAGAATAAATGCTAAAAGTTTGTAAACACATACTTTAAGGTTGAGGGACACGGTGGCTCAGTGGCTAAGATGCTGAGCTTGCCGATCGAAAGGTTGGCAGTTCAGCGGTTCGAATCCCTAGTGCCGTGTAACGGGGTGAGCTCCCGTTACTTGTCCCAGCTTCTGCCAATCTAGCAGTTCGAAAGCATGTAAAAAATGCAAGTAGAAAAATAGGAACCACGCTTGGTGGGAAGATAACAGCGTTCTGTGTACCTTTGGCGTTTAGTCATGCTGGCCACATGACCACGGAGATGTCTTTGGACAGCGCTGGCTCTTCAGCTTTGAAACAGAGATGAGCACCGCCCCCTAGAGTTAGGAATGACTAGTACATACATGCGAGGGGAACCTTTACCTTTACCTTTTATTTTAAGGTTTGGTGGCCTTTTTTTAAAAAAAAATAGGAACCCTATTTTTAATTCTTTTGTAAACACATGGACACTGTTGGAACAATGGGTGAAAATGTTTAAAACTCTTACTTTTTTTGTAGAGCCCAGTGGTTCACTTCTGGAAAGTCAATCATCATGGCTTTAAAAGCTACCGATTGTCTGTTTAGGTTGTGTTACTTGTGAGGAAGCTTTGTGTTTAGAATCAGGAATTAGAAGAGTAATTAAGAGAGTATGGATTTCTATCATTATGACCACCTATTCAAAACATGTTTGTTGAACTTGAACATTTAAAAAAAGAACAAGAATAAAGCTATGTATATTTGCTAAACTCTAGCCATTTTCTTATTTCAGTGACCTTGGAAAAGCAAAATGTGAGTGTCCCAATAGAATGTATTAGTTTCATATTTTTTGTCTTTAAAACACTGTCTAAGATCATCTCATGATAAGATGTGAAAATCACACTGAATACATTAAGAGTATGAGTGGGTAGAAAGTAGTATCAAAATGACAGGGGGAAAAAATCTAAATTCAAATTTAGACCTGAATGCATCTTTGATGGGGCTTGAGCAAATAATGTCATATCTAGTGACTCTGTATGTCAGCATTTACTTTCTACAGTATATTCTTCATAGGGCTGATTATGATTAACGAGTGCTTATTTTTGAAGCACTTTAACTGGATTGAATTCAAGGTTAGAAAATCATGTATGTATGTATGCATGTATATATGTGTGGTATGCAAAGTTGTTTCATCAGTTTTAGTTTAAGAGCATGTCTCTTCTATGTACTATATATATACAGTCTCAAATATATATATACATAGGTAGAGGAAGATGATTTTTTTTCCCCTTAATCACTCTTTTTTTCATATTGCAAGAATTGAAGAGTCCCTCTGATGCAAAACAGATAGAAAAAGGTCTGGGGCATGTCTCTCTTGTAAGAGATCTTGGGTAAAAAAGGGTAGATAGGTCTATGCAATATATGATGTACAGCTCAGTCACAATTAAACAGCCTTATGTTCTGATTTGCTACATGGCCTGCATTCTTCATCCTTAGGCAAATGAAAACAAAAAAATATTCAAAAAGCTCACATGCCTAGTACATTTGATATGGAGGGTAACTAGCTATGCAGACATAAGCTATAGATAAAAGGCTGTCAGTTGATAAGTGAGAGAATAATTATAATAGATTGCTTTAGTAATTAAAATATAATCCATTATATATGCATTTATAAATAGCCATTTTCATAGCTCTGTTAAAGAATTCTATACATTAAATTAATTGTTCAAGATACCTTTCAGTTGTGAATAGGTCTAAATGCTTCCAATACATTTTCTGGGTTACTATATAATTCTTTACCTGTAACATAACTGATAAATTCCATTTTTATGATCCCATAATCCCTTAATTTGGGATAGAGTCAGGGTGACTGGATGGAGCTGAGCTTTTACTGGCCGGATGCTCTTCCTGGCGTCAAGTGGAGTTCACAGCACATATTTTTTCTTTGCGCCCTAGGAGAGAGAAATATCTGCAGCTACGTAGAATTGAACTCTCCACCTTCTGAATGGAAAGTGAGTGTCTTTATCACTAGGCCAGCATGCCCCTGAATTGCCAGTATCATAACTGATAAACTGATTAAAAACTTATAGAGAAATATTTTAAAGCAGTGAGCTAACCTAGATTTAGCCATCCTTTAAAATAGTACATTACACTGATATTGGTTTGAATGCTAGACTAGTATCTGGTAGACACTGTACTGAGATCTTCTGTCAGTGATAAAGGTTCACTGGATAATTTTGTGCCTGCTGTATGGGTGGGGTTTTTTTTAGCTCTGTTTAGAGCACAGCATTGTTGTGGAGCTATAGTAGTAGAGGCACTACTGTGTAATCTTGAGTTCAAGAGGAAAGGCAAAATATAAACTTCTTTAGTGTTGGTCATCATAAACTTGTGCTGTTGGTTTTAACATGGCCACTTTAAGTATGATTAATAATCTTTACCTGAATTGCATACCTGGAAATCGTGTTCTGTTTTTAATGGCAAGACTATTCCTACAACCAAATTTCCCACTTAAATTAATTAGTGGAATTCTGGGCAGCGTTATGATATTGTTAAATATACAAAATTAATTTCCTAATTTATTATGACTAAGTACATTGTTAAGAGAATGTCAAAAATGATTTATTTTTAATACAAGACAGCTTACAATCTGTGAAGGGAATCTGATTTTAATATAGTAAATTGGCATAATAGGTTGCAAGTTCCTAGTGAACACACTTAGCAGAGTTCCCAGTACATAATTGAGCACAAAATGGGCTGAATAAACTTGACAACTATGCCAAATAATATTCATTTAGTGCTTCTGAATTAATCATTATATTCATTGAAACTGCATTTAACAGTAGAACTAAATTTACTAAATAGCAAGATTTAACATCTCGAAGTGTGTAGTATATGAGTTCCTCCTATTGCATAAAGGTATGAAGAGTTAATGTGTCTGGAAGAGTTAAATAAGTGAAACATACTTGAATTTCGATTTCTCAGCGACGCTTAAGTCTTTCTCAAAAGTACACTAAGAATGTTACTCAATCCATATATTTCTGTTCTTTTTTTATATAAAAATAAAAAAGGGACCATGAATATGTCAAAATACACTGAGCTGCTTAGGTGAAACTCTTTCAAAGCCTGTTCACAAATGCATGATTATTATTCATAGTAAGATTTTTTGATTGACACTTCCGTGTTCCAGAACAGTATATCTTTGAGTATGGAATGCTGTTGGCAACTCAGGAGTAGATGTGAGAATACCACCTGGAAGCTAGTGCAGATTGATGCATCATCTCATCCAGCAAGGTCCTAATGGACTTGCTTATGTGAATGAGGTATAATTTTCATATTGTCCGTTGTAATACTTTGATGGAATCAGATCACTAATTTTCTTTGACTCACTTTCTAAGAATGAAGTGGCAAACATGCATGTGTAAACTAGCCTGTAAAATGATTAGCATTTTCTTTTGTTTTTTGAAATCCCTCCACCTCCACTCCTAGCTGGAGTAAATTTTAAAAGGGTTTGATGTAGTTACACTTTACTAAAATTGGAAGGATTATTAAATTTGGGCATAATACCATAATACTGCAAGCTATGTTTGCGATACTGTTTTTTACAATATAAGCAATGCAGTTAAAAGATTAAATAAGGTTGAAATAATTTATAAGTTTATTTCAAATATTGCTAATCAAATTACAGATTTAGGGAGAGGCTTTCATTTGCAAAAGTATGCTATCTGAAGCTTTAGACATTTGACAGATGTAATATAAATTATACTATTAAACAATCTACGTCTATGAATAATAAAATCTGCAGACAAGAATTTCATAATTGAGGGGAAGATCTATTTCTGTATGGCATGTTATTATGAAATATTATGAGAGGAAATTGTTCATTTTGGTGTTATATATTGGGATTCCTCCCTTTGAATTATCAGCTGTGCTGGGATTTATCTAGCAAGGATGCTCTGAGTCTGCACTCCTATTGATTTTAAATGGGCATTTAGAATTCATTAGCTTGCTGAATCAGCCTTATAGCATTTGAAGTAGCAGTGCTCTTCCAAGTAATTTTGTCTTCTGAGGTACAGAGGTGGACATCTCCATAGCTCAGGTCCATCTGGATGGACCACAGCATCCACAATGCTTTACCTCAAAATGAAACAGGAATGATTGTGTCTGCTAGTACCTTATGATATGTGACCTTTGTAATTGAAGTTAAGGCTGACAGAATTTTTATTCGGCCACTTATTCAGAAATGGTTACAATAGATAAATAGATAGGTAGCAATAGCACTCCAACTTATATACTGCTTCACAATGCTTTCCAGCCCTCTCTAAGCAGTTTACAGAGTCAGCCTATTGCACCCAACAATCTGGGTCCTCATTTTACAAACCTCAGAAGGATGGAAGGTTGAGTCAACCTTGAGCCCGATGAAATTCGAATTGCCAAATTGCAGGCAGCCAGCAGAAGTAGCCTAAAGTACTGCATTCTAACACTGCGCCACCACAGCTCAGGTAGATGATGGATGGATAGGAATATTTAGTTACCTTAATTAGAATGTTTTACCCAGTATGCCTAGTGCTAAAAGAATGATCCATTAGCAATCCAAAACATATCTGGCCATTAAAATGTATTGAACGTTTTTCAGCTTGTACAGGCATTTTAGCAGATCTTCGTTTTCCCAACATTTTTAAGAGCAACTTGATTTCAGTGAAGGAAAAAAGTTATGTTGCTGGTGTACTAAAGTCGGTGATGTGGTGATATTTTTTGTTTTGCTTTGTTATGGCTTTTGTTCTACCCTTTTGTTCATAGCTGTGGGATTGAGTAGGCCGCTTCCTATTCACATGGAGAATTAGTAGACAGCAGATGAACAGCTGTAGTTGGGATCAGGATCCACCCTTGACTGGATATAATTTTGTGTGCTGTTGTTGCACCCTGTGAATAATATACTGTATCACCACTTGTAATCCACTTGTAATCCATTTCAGATTTTAGATTTTGTATTTTTATCTCTTGTGTTTTATCTCTTGTATTTGTGTTTTAATTGAAATGTGATGTGAATGTGCCATATGATAAACAAACAAACAAATAAATAAATAAATCCACTTTTAACATAATCGACTAACATAACGAGTAGCTTTAATAGAGGGTAGTTTAATTCCTGCATGAATTAACCACACTTGACTCTGAAATCCTCACACTTAACTTTTTTTTAATCAGAGAGATATACACATGACTTGGATAATGTGACTAGATTATTTTACATATTTTGCCGGTATAAAATGGCTGTGGAGCAGGGGTGAAATGCTCCCGGTTTGGACCGGATCACCCGATCCAGTAGCGATGGAGGCGGGTGGTTCGGAGAACCGGTAGCAAAAATCCCTGCCCCTCCCATGCCCAGCTGAGCCACACAATCATCAGAGGCTGTTTTTTTTTTTTTTTTTTTACTTTTAAAAGCATTTTTTCTACAACCTTTTCGGCCGAAAAAATGCTTTTAAAAGTAAAAAAAAAAGCCTCTGATGATCACGCGGCTCAGCTGGGACCATCAAAGGCTTTTAAAAGCATTTTTTCTACAACCTCTGAAGAGGTGGTAGAAAAAATGCTTTTAAAAGCCTCTGACGATCCCAGTTGAGTTGCCTGATCGGCAGAGGCTTTTTTTCTTTCAAATGCCTCTGATGATCCAAGCTGAGTTGCCTGATCGGCAGAGGCATTTAAAAGAAAAAAAGCCTCTGCCGATCAGGCAACTCAGCTGGGATCGTCAGAGCCTTTTGAAAGCATTTTTTTACAGCCTCTTCCCTGAAGAGGTTGTAGAAAAAATGGTTTTAAAAGTAAAAAGAAAATTGGCCACACCCACCTAGTCACATTACCCCCCCACCAAGCCACGCCCACAGAACTGGTAGTAACAAATTTTAGATTTCACCACTGCTGTGGAGCCTGCTATATGTGATATAAGTGATGTTTTGTCATATCCATATATCTGAAAATCCAAAGAATAAGAGAGGGAAAAATAAAATTAAGGAAAAAGTATCATGACATTTACAGAGGGTGTTCCATGTCACACAATATAAAGAAGTGTGGAAAGTTTTTAAAATATTAAATATATATATATATATATATATATATATATATATATATATATATATATATATATATAAAGAATATATATATATATATATAAAGAAATATTAAAAGACTAGAGGAAATAAAAAGTAAAATTTGAATAAATGAATAAGGAATTTAGAAATATTGGTTGTAAATAACTGAATGTATTATGTCACTTAAGAGAGTAAAAAATCATTAAACAATTAACTATTAATAAACTCTAAGAATGAATCCTGAGAATTATGGTAAATGCAGTATAAATCACTGAATAAAATTATAAACTAAAAATTCAATTCATATTAACACAGATCTATTTTGCTTTTGGTATCTTGTGAAATTAAAATGCAAACATTACATAGAAAAATCCCAGATTTGTTTCCAGAATTATACAAAACTTTATAAAGAAGTTGAGATTTCCTCTGTGAAAAGAATACTTAAATAAACAAAGATTTTCAATGATAATGGATAAATAAAAGCAAATGATGAATGGACCTATAATAATATAGCAAAGAAAATCTATGAGGCTATAAAAAAAACAGAAATAGGGAAAGCTCCTGGCCCAAGTGATTTATATATTGTTTATTGTCAATAGATGTGATAATATTTTCCAAAATTAAAATGCATGTCATTATCTTGTTCCTTTAATATAGGAGTACTAGATATTTAAAAAGTTGTCAACCTCCTACTCTGAAGAAAGATATTGTCAAAAACTAAATTATTCAACTAATCTACCGTAGTTGATCATTCAACTAGATTATTAGATTATTCTAACGAACAACTAATTAATTATATTCTTTCTATAGAAGTATTCTATAGAAATACAGAAAATATTTTGTTTCCTATATAATATCTTTTAAAACTTGGCTACTCTAATGTACCCATAGTATGGATACTACTAACCTACAGCTCACATTGGCTTGAATTATATACATATGCAAAATTTTAATTGATTGGACTGAATTTGCATAAATAATTAAAATATCTATTTAGGTTACAGATACTTATTTATAGCTGTTCTGTAGTAGTGTGTGGACTAATTTTTAAAAAACAATTTTAATTGACCGTACCATATCCTTCTAATTCTTCTCTGTGACTCTAATATATATTTGATTTGATTATTTTCCTATTTTTTATATATAACATTTATTTTTGAGGGACTTGGTGTGTGTGTGTGTATACAGTATTTATGTTTGTAGGTCTTTGGTTATTCGGGTTTCGTCCCGCATAAAATTGGAAGTACCTTGGCGACTTTCGACGAAGTCTCATTCATCATCTTCAGGCTGGTGTCTTCGGCCTTGTGCTTCTAGGAGCAATGTGTGATATTTATGTTTATGTATATATATATATATGTGTATGTGTATGTTTTCATAATAGGTTCTAAATAAAAAAAGCACATACAGAAACATAGTATACTTATGTACATACAGATAATGTGCCTCTGCAAGAGTTTCCAAGTTCTGTCAGAACAATAATAGTGTCATGCTGCAAACTCCTTCCCTTTTGTGCATGAATGCAATGTCATGATGCACTAACAAAAGGGCTTGCATCACAATGGTGTGCAATGCTACTTTTGTAATTCTGTCCCCACCCTGACCCAGCTAATGCTGCTGTGCATACGATAAGCGTGCATTCTTTTTTTCTCTTAAAAAAACACTCTCATTTTTAAATGAGCAGATAATTGCATGAATGTTAAAGGTATTCAATTTTTATGTGAATTTTTCTCAAGCCAAAAGAAATTGCTGTTAAGAGTACTTTAAAAAGATTAGTAAGAGGGTCTCTGTCTCCAACTGCCTGATTAAAGGAGCCTGAATGAAGCAAGATTGAAGGGGTAGAACAGTGTTTGTCAAACTTGGTAATTTTAAGAAGTGTGGAACTTTAACTTCCAGAATTCTCCTATACTGGCTGGGGAATTCTGGGAGTTAAAGTTTCATATTTCTTAACGTTGCCAAGTTTGAGAAATATTGGGGTACAGCAGTGATAGCTAACCTTTTTGCCATCGCGTGCCAAAAGCAGGGAGAGCATATGGGGGGTCGCAGGTGTGTGTGCCCACATCCATAATTCAATGCGCCCTGTCCTCCCATGCATGTGCATGTGACCCCCCCCACACTTCCCGCTGCTTTTGGCACGTGATGGTACAGTGGGCCCGGTAGGCCAGTTTTTCCCTCTCCCCAGGCTCCAGAAGCTTTCTAGGAGCCTAGGGAGGGCAAAAACAGCCTTCCCCATCCCCCTGGAAGCCTTCCGGAGGCCGGAAACAGCCAGTTTCCCGACTTCTGGTGGCACCGGAAGGCCTGAAAATCAGTTGGCCGGTGCACGCATGCGCGCTGGAGTTGACCTATGGCAACACTCGCGTGCCCACCAATATGGCTCCATGTGCCAACTGTGGCACCCGTGCCATAGGTTCGCCATCACGGGGGTAGAGGAATAAATTACTGTATTAATTCCAGAATTCTTGTACTTACCCACCCAGAATAGAAAAAACACTCAAAGAAAGAAGAAGCAAATAGTTTCCAGATCAGAGTTGAGTGAAGCCTGGTGAAAGCTTCTAGATTATACTGTTCATCAATAAATGATAGGCAGACCCTTTGTCTCAAAGCATTTGTGGCATATCTCAACACGAAAGCTCCAAATGACCTCTAATAAAAATTGATCTCTTTAATTTGAGTCCCCTAATTAATATCTGTGTCCCAAAACGATGCCATGGCAAACAAAGACCATAATATTCTTATGGATCCTCTTCCGCATTCTGTTATATTTTTATCATTACATGCAGTATTAAAAAGACACCACTGCTATTTTTTGTTTGGGTAGAAACTGTACCAGCTGATATCTCCAGCATGTTATTGGTGAGAGATTCTGGTTGTTTAGCTGTATTTAGAGATCCTTAGGTCCACCAAATCTGCTATGAGAAATGTTAGGGAGAACACACAATAGTAGGCCTATGCCTAATCTTTTATGGAAGAAAAGTTAACTTCAGGCTATGTATAAACAAAACATTTTCTTTTTGGCTGATGAAACCACTTTGGAAAGATACTTTCTGTATCCTGTTCAAATGAACAATTTATGTTTCCTCTGAAATATACTGGCCTGGTGCATTGTGCTGTCAAATGCTTGTTTCTTTTTTCTCTTTCAAAAATTGGTTGCTGATTTTTTTTTAATGAAGAAAGGCCATTTAATTGAATAAAAGCACATTGCTTTCAAAAATAGGGCAACTGGACCACTCATCTAAAATATGGAAAGAGAGGCTATAAGCGAATTAGCATTTGAATTGCTGGTTTGTCCAACACCTAGTAAAGGGAAGAGGAAATAGGCTTGCCCATTGGAGGAAAAAAAAATCCCCCTGTGACTCATACTTTAATGTTTCATTTGTGTTAAGCTTTCAAAAGTGTAATTTTGATTACAAATAGCATCTATTTTCACATTTAGCCATTGCCCTTGTTTACCAAAATAGCTGAAATTTAATTTTCATTCTGCACTGTTTTTCTTGTTCTTCATTATCCTGTACAAACATATTTCGCTGAGGTTGCTCTTTCTTTTTTTTGTTAACAACTTGTGTTTTGTTTTAGGAATAACTTCCTTTTTGATCATTGGGAAGTTTTTGACACAGCGATCCATATTGTCAGGTATCCAGACTGATGCTGCCAGGATTCTGTCCTCTTCAGTGCTCAGACACTTTCATTCCAAGGAAATAATCATGGGAAAAAGGATCAGAAGACTTTGGACATCCATGGGAAGTCTGGATCAGGGGTCTCCACCCTTGGCAACTTTAAGACTTGTGGATTTCAACTCCCAGAATTCCCCAGCCAGCAAAGCTGGGAGTTGAAGTGCACAAGTCTTCAAGTTGCCAAGGTTGGAGACCCCTGATCTGGATTATGGTCTTGATATCCCATGGAATTAATTGGAGCATGGACATTCCAATAAATAGTAGTGGGTAGTCCAGGGCATCAGGAATTGAAAATAGAATATACATCCTGCTGGCAGTCCTCAACTTACAACAGTTCATTTAGTGACCGTTCTAAATTACAACACTGGAAAAAAATGACTTATGACTGTTTTTCACACTTACAACTGTTGCAGCATCCCCGTAGTCACGTGATCAAAATTTAGACACTTGGCAACTGACATGTTTATGATGGCTGCAGTGTCTGGAGTCATGTGATCACCTTTTTGCGATCATCTGACAAGCAAAATTAGTGGGGAAGCCAGATTCACTTAATAACTGTGTCACTAACTTATCAACTGCAGTAATTCACTTAACAACTGCGGCAAGAAAAGTTGTAAAATGGGGCAAAACTTACTTAACAAATGTCTCATGATGCTGAGTTTGTCAGCTGGAAAGGTGACAGTCTGGGTTCGGGACCTGAGTGCTGCGCGATAGAGTGAGTTCCCATCCTTGCTCCAACTCCTGCCCAACTAGCATTTCGAAAGCATGCAAATGCAAGTAGCTTAATAGGTACCATGTCAGTGGGAAGGTAACTGTGTTCCGTGCTCCTCGGCATAAAGTCAAGATGGCCCCATGACCAGCATTTGGACAACACTGGCTCCCTTGGCTAATAAATGAAGATAACCATCGTCCCTAGAGTCAGATACAACTGGATAGGGGACCTTTACCTCACCTTTACATTTACATTTACCTTAGAATGGAAGAAAAAAGTATCTTGTACATTTTTCCTTCTAATTTCATGATGGAATGGCTGTTTATTTTATTTTAATAAATTTATAGCTGGCCAGTCTCATGGGTCTGTGGTTTACACAGAATCATAGACTGGAAGAAACCTTGGAGATATTCTCTTGTCTGACCCCTAGACCCAGTGCAGGAACTCATCCTCAACAGATGACCATCCTCTCTTCTTAATATTTCTTGCAAAGGAAAACCCATTAACTCCAAAATGAGTTTCTCCTATTGTTGAACAGTTTAAAAAAATAGGTGTAGAATTACTAGGTTTGATATGTTTTTCAATATATTTTCTTGTTGAACAACTAAGGATGTAATCCCATATATTATATTCTTGAGGATAAGTGTGAATCAGTTTAGTAGGCTTATTTCTGAGCAGATTTGAATAGAGCTGTAAATTGTTAAGGGTAGAGTGTGAGGATTGGCACCATGCTAAGAGGAACATAACTACAAGCAGAGGTGAATAAGAGATTCTTGTACATGCTGAATAGAAGATGTGTAGGTGAATAAAAAGACGATAGTAAAAGGAAAAATCCTGTTAATTTAAATTGTACAAGAAAAAGACATAATTATGTTCAAAATCTTCAGGGAGAGACCACTGTGTTGCCGAAACATTTTCCAAATCTTTAACAGCTCATTAATAGCCTTAGATATTTCCTTTACATTTCTTTACGTTTATAACCCAAGAGATTATTCTCAACATGCTACTTATTGAATGGGATTCAGCCTAGTGGCTTCATTGGCTAGCAGGCAAAGAATTTCAGTAATTATTGCTGAACAAATCCTTGAGCCAAGCCATCTTTGAAAGCAATTATGATGAAGCACATGGAAAAAGAAGAGAAGAATCATCTCAAAGGTGCTTTTTCAAAAGACAACTGGACTTCATTTTTTCCTTGAGGAAAATATTTCACTTCTCATTCAAGCAACTTTAAGACAGTCATGACTGGGATGACTGATAATCCCCACAGGGAAGAATCAGTTCTAGTTGGTTTCAACAGTATTGTTCAAACAGTATTGATTTATAGCCTTCAGAGAATCCTTAAAGGGAAGACTCAGGGCTGCGCATGGTATTCTTGGCCAGGTAGCTACATTATGAATATAGGTAGTTCTCAGTTTAATCATTTCTCAATCATTTGTTTAATGACTGTTCAAAATTACAAGGGCCCTGGAAAAGTGATTTACGACCAATCCTCATACTTACAACTGTCAGAGCATACTCACAGTCACGTGATCAAAATTCAGGTGCTTAGCAACCATATGAATTTATGATGGTTGCAATATCATGGGAGCGCCATTTGCAATATTCCCAACTGGCTTCCGACCAGAAAAGTCAATGGCGGAATTTGGATTTGCTTATCTAACATGTTATTCACATAACAACTGCAATGATTCACATAACTGGGGCAAAATATTTCATAAAATTGGGTGAAACTCACTTAACAGCCTTGTTTAGCAACAGAACTTATGGTACCAATTATGGTTGTAGGTTGAGGACTATCTGTATTGAGAAACTGATCGAGTCAATGAAGTTTCTACCAAAAGTACCTGCAGTACCACCATTGGCATTGAAATGGGGTCTTCTTTACTATCATAACTTAGAAACATGGTTATTACAACACATTTTTAACATACCTATTTCTTTGAAACCAGTTATGATAATGTGGTAATAGAAATACCTTAAATAAATTAAGTACCTGTTCTAAATAATAGAATAGAATAGGATTAGAATTAGAATTATAGAATTGGAAGGGACCTTGTAGGTCATCTAGTCCAATCCCTGCTCAAGCAGGAGGCCCTATGCCATTTCTGACAGATGGCTGTCCAGTCTCTTCTTGAAACCTTCCAGTGATGAAGCACCTACAACTTCTGAAGTTCTAATTGGTTGATTGTTCTCACTATCAGAAAATTTCTCCTTATTTCAACTTGAATATCTCATTGATCAGTTTCCATCCATTATTCCTTGTCTGGCCTTCGGGTGCTTTGGAAAACAGGTTGACCCCCTTCTCTCTGTGACAGCCCCTCAAATATTGGAGCACTTCTTTCATGTCACTCCTGGTCCTTCTCTTCACTAACCTAGCCATGCCCTGTTCTTGCAACCGTTGTTCATATGTTTTAGCCTCCCACCCCCTAATCATCTTTGTTGCTCTTGTACAAAATATACCAATTGGCTCCATCTTTTTGAAGATCAAAATGGTGTAAATTGGCATGTGCCTATTAAGATTGTTAAGAATGGGAAAAAAATTGGATGGCACAAAAATGATAAAAATAGAACATTATGCAGCCAAGAATATATCTGGCAATTGTTGATAAATACGCTGAAGTTGTCCTTGGGTGTGTTGCTTCAAAAACTAGTAGGAAATACAGTATGTGAACGTCATACTAATAATCCAGTTTAGTTTAAGTACTAAAACATGTTACTTCTTTTGAGACTGTGTATTCGGCTGCACAGTATAGAATATATTAATGCCCTTTTGAAGGAGGAGGCTGCACCAAAACAATGAATTAGAAATGTTCATAAAATATGCACCAGACTATTGATTCTATAGTGTAACTGGAGAAAACATATTTCCTGCTTTCAAGTGCAACGCTGATGTTGCTTCGTTTGTCACAGACAACAGATAGGATGGTCAGAAATTTAGTGGAAGAAAAATTATTGAGCTGTGGGAATACTGTACTGCCCCTTGGCACTTTAATGATCGCAAAAAAAATTCCTCCTTTTGCTACTACTGGTGCTAAGCATACTTACAAGGAAAGGTAAAATGAGATGGCAGAGGCTTGAAATGAGTGGCCGAAGTCTCTCTTGATCTCTTGTCCTGCCTGTAAAATTAGAGTGAGCACTGTAAGATCTGAATTCAGACATGAAGGAAAGAACGTTGATGCTGTAAGGACAATTGTTGTCATATGTACATAAAAACATTTGGAGTGACCCTCTAAATTGATATTGCATTTGTTAATCATAATTTGTTAAATAGTTTGTTCAGGCATGAATTAGGCCGAGGTTGCGTTTAAACAGAACACTTTATTAAACAGCAACAGGCATTGAGAAAACACGAACAAGGCTGAGGAGAACTGACAGCCTATTTATACTCCTTAGCTTGTCAAACGATAACCAATCAGCAACCACAGATACTCCCGCTTTAGGGAGGCCACGCCTCTTGGCCAATCACGGGGTGGCATCCGCAGTTGCCAGGGCCGCCGAACACAACACTCCTTCACCCCTGGCTTGAACAGACATAGTCTTTAAGGTACTCTGGGTGCCTGCGCAGACGAGATGAACGTCTCAGCGCCAGCGCGGCTGCAGCGGCGGAGGAGGGCAGATCAGTGTCAGGAGCTGGCGTGGCCGGCGAGCCATCATAGCCAATGGGGACATCCGGAAGTGCTGGTAAGTCTTGGGCGAGACTCGGCCCCCGGGGGGTAGGAGGAAGTGTGACGGCCACCGGGACGTATCTGGGTGGTGTTGCATCTTGTAGGACTACGCTTGGGTCTCTTCTGTCCCCAGCGTCTGATGGGGTATCTTGTCGGCCCCTCAGTTGGTCCGTGTGTCGGCGCCACAATCGACCATCAGTCAGTTGAATCCTGTAAGAACAGGGGCCGGTTACATCTATCACCCGTCCCGGTAACCAACGAGGTTTGCCCCCATAGTTTCTGGCAAACACCAGGTCTCCTTCCTTAAATGCCCTGAGCCCCACACTAACACCCTGATAGCCCTCTGGAGCATAGGTAGGGTGCAAACGATCCATCACTGTTTGCAGCCGCCGCCCCATCAAAACCTCCGTGGGACTGCGATGGGTGAGCGGGCAAGGAGTCACATGTTGAGCAAACAGATAAGTGTCAATCTTGTCCTGCCAGCTCCCCGAGGTAAACTGGGCCAACACGTCCTTGGCAGACCGCACAGCCCGTTTAGCCAAACCATTCTCTGACGGCCGGTAAGGGGCAATCTGGGCGTGACGGGTTCCTGAACTCGCGAGGAAAGACTGGAAAGTGGCAGAGATGAACTGAGGTCCATTATCAGTAACGATCACATCAGGGATCCCATGGGTGGTAAAAAGGCGTCGTAATACCCTAACAGTGGCCTCGGCGGTTGTGGAAGGCATGAGTTCCAGTTCCACCCATTTTGATAGGGCATCCACAACGATTAAGAAATGTCAGCCCCGGAAAGGGCCGGCAAAATCCAGGTGCAGCCTCGACCAGGGGCCTTGGGGAGTTTCCCAATCCCTGGACGGGGTGGACGGAGGGGCTGGCCGGGAGAGCTGACAAGGCTGACACCCGGAGACCCATGCAGAGACATCGTGGTCGAATAAGGGCCACCACACATAACTACGCCCTTACGCTTTCATACGTACGATGCCTGGGTAGCCTGTATGTAAACATCTAAGAACCTCAAGCTGGAGGGAGGGAGGAACCACAACCCTGTGTCCCCACAGTAGTCACCCTAGGTGGACCGATAACTCATTTTGGCGGGTACGGTAAGGAGCAAAAGCAGGAGGCACCTGCCCTAAAGGCCACCCCTTAGTAACCCAGTGGAGAACCTGAGAGAGGATCGGCTCACGGAGGGAGTGGGCTGCTATGTCAGTGGAGGTCAGTGGTAATGACAACTCGTCCACCAGAAGGACAGGCAGGGCCGGAGATGGATCCAGCACAGGGGCCGGCAAAGGGAAACGACTCAGTGCGTCCGCGTGGGGAATGAGCTTAGCCGGTCTGTAGACTAATGAGTAGTTATAAGTGGCCAGGAATACTGACCACCGGGACATGCGAGGGGACATGACCAGAGGCGTTTGGCGGCAACCATCCAGTAACCCTAACAGGGGTTTATGATCTGTTACTAATTCAAAAGGCCTGCCATACACATATTCGTGAAAGCGTTTGATAGAAGCGACAGCCGCGAGAGCCTCCCGGTCAAGCTGACTGTAGTTATGTTCTGCGGAGGACAAAGTCCTCGAGTAGAACGCTATCGGTGCTTCTAACCCATTCGGAAAACAGTGACTCAACACCGCCCCAATTCCGAATGGGGACGCATCAGCTGTCAGAGTGAGGGGTAAATCTGAGCTGTATTGGACTAACACAGCTGACGAAGATAACAGGTCTTTAACCGCCTGGAATGCGCGGTCATGTACTTTTGTCCAAACCCAGGGAGTTGCTTTGGACAGCAACCGGTGGAGGGGTTCGGCTACCGTGGCTTTGTGGGGTAAAAATACATTATAAAAATTTAAGAGACCCAAAAAGGATTGCAACTCAGCCCGGCAGGTGGGCACCGGTGCATGCTTAATGGCAGCGACCTTAGATGGGGTGGGACGGATCCCCTTACCATCCACTAAGTAGCCTAAGAATTCAATTTGGGAAACACCAATTTTGCACTTGCTCTTGTTTAATTTTAAGCCTGATTCACGGAAACGGAGGAGGACAGCCCTTACTCGTTCGATGAGCTCGCCCCGACACGAAGCGGAGACAAGCACATCGTCAAAGTAAGGCACTACCCCCGGCAGGCCCTGTAAAAGACGCTCCATTAAATTTTGAAAGAGGCCCGGGGCTACGTTCACACCAAACTGGAGGCGCCGACACTTAAAAGCTCCACGGTGGGTCACAATGGTTTGAGCCTCAGCCGAGGCATCATCCACCGGGAGCTGTTGATACGCCTGGGCCAAATCTAATTTGGCAAAAATGGACCCTGGGCCTAGGGAATGTAGTAGATGTTGAAGTACAGGAACAGGGTAAGGATTAGCTGTCAATGCCTTATTTAGGGTGCATTTAAAGTCACCACAAATCCTAATAGACCCATCAGGTTTGATGGGAACCATGATGGGGGTCTCCCACTTAGAGTGATCGGTTGGCTCAAGGACACCTTGTGCTAAGAGCTTATCTAATTCCGCATCCACCTTTGGCCTAAGAGCAAAAGGGACACGGCGTGGTTTAAGCCTAATCGGGCAACCTGGGGGTCCAGATTGAGGGAGATGGGGGAGCCCACATACTGACCCAGGCCCCCATCAAAAATGTCAGAAAACTCATTAAACAGGCCCCCAAAACTGTCCACGTGTGTGGAGTGAATCCCTGATACCTGTAACCCCAATGCCCGAAACCAATCCATTCCCAGTAGGCTGGGAAGGAAACCCTTGACCACGATCAATGGAAGAAGTCCCACAAACCCCTCAGTTTCAATTAAAAAGGAATCCTGTCCTAAAATAGGAATGAAGTTCCCCTGGTAGTCTCTCAATCTGACAGGGCAGGGTTTCAAACGACTCTTCTGAATCGTTGGAATTAACCGCTTTAACACCCCCCATGACACGATTGACTTTGCCGAACCAGTGTCCACCTCCATCGGACAGGAGGCGCCTTCGATGAGCACTGTCATTGAAAGTTTGTTGTTACTGGGTAGTCTGGAAAGGGAAGTCACCTCAGTGATACGGCAGTCGCGCGAAATCGAGAAATATTCCTCCTTTTTAGGACGGTGAGACTTCGGCAAAACAGCAGGTTTGGGCAGAGATCGGCATGCTCGAGCAATGTGGCCCAGTTTCCCACAATGGTGGCAAGTTGCAGATCTAAATCGACAGGTCGCCCTTGGATGCTGTTCACCGCAGCTGAAGCATAGAGAGGGCTGAGGTTTAATTGGCCAATGTTTGTTCTTCGGTCTAGGCTTAGAAGCTTGTAGACGACTAATATCGGCCTCCTCATCCGTAGACTCGTCAGAGGCAACGTTTTGCAGGTTAACAGTAGTAGATGACAACCCCCTGGAAGGGTAGAACTTTCTAATGTCGGCAGTAGATTTGTCCGACATTTCAGCCGCCTGTGCCTCCTCGATCGCAGTCAGGAGATCTAAATTCTTTTTGGCCAGTAAACGTCTTTGCAGACGGATGTCTTTAACGCCACACACCAGTTGTTCCACCAGCGCGTCATCAAGGTCGCGGTATTCACAATCGAGGGTAACGAGCCACATAACGATTGATAGACTCCCCCTCCTCTTATAACATCTGTCGCAATTGAAACCGACGGGCAAATCGGGAAGGTGCAGGGGAGTAGTGGTCTTTTAACTTAAGGCGCAGGACATTCCAGGCAACTGTGTGCACCGGGGTAGGGGCAAACAAAGCCCGAGCAGTCGCGAAAACCTCGGCCACAAGAATTCAAGAAATGAGCTCTCTTTTTACCTCCAGAAAGGTCGGTGAAGTCGTTTGCCTCTAAGAAATATTCGAAGCGTTCCATATAAGCTTCCCAGACCTCAGTGGATGGGTCAAAAGGGGCAAAAGTCAGTGGAGCCATTGGAATTCTTCCTCCTCCTCGTCGCCAGTGTTAAATAGTTTGTTCAGGCATGAATTAGGCCGAGGTTGCGTTTAAACAGAACACTTTATTAAACAGCAACAGGCATTGAGAAAACACGAACAAGGCTGAGGAGAACTGACAGCCTATTTATACTCCTTAGCTTGTCAAACGATAACCAATCAGCAACCACAGATACTCCCGCTTTAGGGAGGCCACGCCTCTTGGCCAATCACGGGGTGGCGTCCGCAGTTGCCAGGGCCGCCGAACACAACAAATTAAACGTTTAGTAGGGTCAAGGTAGTCCCAGAAAGGTAGAACTATTAAGATTAAAAGAAAAAAAATATTTAAAGAAACCATAAAAGCACAACACAGAATGTATTTGACAATTATGCCTTTAATTGTCCTTCTTGTCCTTCTTTAGATCAGATCAGATTTAAGCTTTAGGGGTCAATTTTACTTGTGATATTTTCTTCTAACTCTTCAACTGCAAATATCTATATTTTCGATTTCTATTACATCGTCCTTGGCTTCTATATTCATTTTCCTGATAAAAATTACTTCGGAGAGTTCAGATATAGCGGTAACTTGGCTTAGATGAGTGTTAACAAAATTCAGTTGGATCAAAGAAGGTTAATAGGATTTTAAAATGTATCAAAAGCAGTATTATCAGAAAGACATTAGAAAATCATTATACTATTGTAGCAAGCTCAGAGGTGGTTTAGGCCTTAGGCTATAGTTTGTAACATGGGGATGTTCTTGTCCCATAGGGATAGACAAAATTAGATCTAAATTATGGGTTGGTGAGAATCATCTCCGGAAGCCCGAAATCAGAACAGTTGGGAATCCCTCTAATGTCCATTTCCAAAGAGATTACAGTAAATTGTACTACGGTATGGTTATTTAATTTTCTTAAAGAAATAGAAGTTGCACAGAAACGCTAGGAAGATAAAAAGCTGACAAAGGTGGACTTAGCTGTTAAAAGCTACATACATACATACATACATACATACATACATACATGGTTGTGTTATTTCATATATATCTATGTATATGTATTTGTATCTATCTATCTATCTATCTATCTATCTATCTATCTATCTATCTATCTATCTAGTAACGCAATAATTGATACATTTTTATATGCTATGTTTTAAACTATAGGTTTAAACTCTGTTTTATTTGAGAATGGATCCTAATAATAGATTTTCTGCAAAGCTGTTAAAGTGGAAATGTGATTTTAAAACTAAAAAAGGTTGAATAAAGACTATTTTTTTAAAAAATAGATTTTCTGCAAAACAGCTTCTGTCTTCTCTCTCTGTTTCTTTTCTTTTGTGCCCTATCTGCTGCCTGCCTGACTTGTCTTGTGAACACTGATCTACTATGGAGAGGGACTATGTTAGTTTGGTTCCATTTTATTTGTGTAGTAGTAGGTGGCTAAGATTTATAACTAACTGAGTCCTAAATAATGTCAGCAATAATGCTAAACTTAGAATATATTGGTTGTTCCCATATGTTCTATAGGTTATAGGAGGGCTTAGTATGTTGTGGATGCACCAGAAATAAAAAAGAGATAATCAAGCCAGACAGTTAAATCTTAGAAGATTAAACTTAATTCTTAAAGAAACACAGTCATTCTCAGCTTAAACTAACTGCACAGAGATGTTTATGGCAACATCTAGACTGCACAGCTGGTGCTGTAAAAAACAGAACTGGGAGAAAGAGTGGCTGAAAAAAACCCCACCCTCTCTCTTACAAAACTCAGTGCAAGGATTTGCCAGTGCAGAATGCAGAGGTTAATACCAGGATTAATACCAGACCAACAATTGAGCAGTAAACACCAGCTTAATCAAGAAACTACCGAGAAGAAAACATCAGCCCCACCAAAACTGGCAGGGCAAGCCATTGTATATAAACAGATAGTAAAGCCCATTTCATTTTCAGTGCTAGAAGATATTACCTAGTTGGGTAATGAAATGTCTGCAATAAGACAACCAAGCTTAGAGAGCACCCAGGACTCCACAGTTCAATCCTGAATTACAAATATTCTCTTCTGTTGGTATATTGACCACTGATTAACAGCAGTGGCCAAGCCTAACAAATGGGCCAATGGGAAAATACCTAGGGGAATAATGAACCTTGCCAGTATATACCTAATGCAAGGTCTCTAAAGATGTGAGAAAATGATTGGAGATCAGATGTTTGAATAATACTTTTGTAATTTTATTTATTTTTATTATTTTTTCCTAGGCTGTTCTCTTGTTGCCATATAGATGACAAAAAGTTGCTAAGCAATATTATCCTCAATGTAAAATATAACTTACAACGAAATCTATACTATTGTATCTGCTCTCCCCACTTCCTCCACAAAGGAAGAGTAGTGAGATAGTAGTCCTGACCTCTGCTGGAACAAGATTCTCCAGCTTAGGAGTAGTCAACATGCAGGTCCTACTCAAACCCTCTTTCAACTATTATTACAATGGAGTACTCAATATGCAAGCATCACTGACATCGTTCTTATGATAGCATTTTCACGAATGCATTCATGCGTTCAGTGTGGACTTCTTTAGGAGATAAAATCTATTTGCTTCCTCGTGAAGGGAGGAAGCTGATAATGCAAGGGAATTCCAGGGCTAAAAACTAGACTGAGAAGTTAAAAACACAAAGGAGAAAAAATTCCCAGAAGGCGGCAGTGGTAAGCCACCTTTGAATTATTGCCAAGAAACTGCTGTGATTGTTTCTTTTGAAGTCCCCAGGAGTCAAGCTCATCTTGAGGGCATTTTTATCTTTAATATGGTTCGTAGCTATAGCTAACCTGAACCTGCATATTAACTTAAAAAATACATATTTTAGGGGTAAAAAAAATCTATACTGTTATATTCACAGAGGAGGTTTTAGAAGTAAAGTAGAAATAAAATATGTGCCATGGACAATAGAGAGAGTTTGTTTTTCTTCATTAATGAAATATTTAATGTGTGTTCTGTAAGACAGTTCTTTTTTAATCCAGAAAACCTCAGTTCCATGCCAAAGAATGAACGTTCTGCACTTTTGAGATGTCATCTAAACCTAGAGCACTGTTTCTCAACCTTGGCAACTTCAGAATAGAATGACTTCAACTCCTAGAATTCTCCAGTCAGCTGGGAATTGAAGTCTACCTGTTTTAAAGTTGCCAAGGTTGAGAAACACT
The DNA here is from genome assembly GCA_022577455.1 of Arizona elegans. Lineage (NCBI taxonomy): Eukaryota > Metazoa > Chordata > Lepidosauria > Squamata > Colubridae > Arizona > Arizona elegans. The sequence continues at coordinate 14,812,896 of JAKOOJ010000020.1, forward strand.
GGCCTAGAGGCTATTAAATTATCAAGCACAAGATACCTTGAGATATATTCTGTGTTGAAACCGATTGACTGTGCCAGATTTAATAATAAGCTGTGTTATTGCTTTTTGCTCCACATTTTTCTTCCATTGAAATAAGAGGTTCCAAAAATGAGAATGCGAAATATAGCAGCTAGTAACTAGACCGATAGTCAATAAATATGCACATTATCAAATATGATACAGATTTGTGAAGAGAGAATTTTAGATGCTGTGAAGTGTTACAGCCATATTTAACAGAGTACAGTTTTTTTATAAAAGATAAACCTAGTATTGTGTGTAATGTTTCTTTTTAAATTGAAACTGTGCTATTCAATCTTTCACATTTTGGCATTTTGTGGATGTTGTTACAAATTGGGAGACGAACAGGTTGAATACTGAAACTGATTTGAGTCTGGTATCAGTTTTTCTGATAAAACAATGAAGAGGATTGTCACATCTTAAAAGTTAAATACAGTTGTTATGAGATGAACTTTTCATGGTCTACATCAGCAGCCCCCAACCTTTTGGGCACCAGGGTCCGGTTCCCTGGGAAGAGTTTTTTCCGGCAACCGGAGGGGCTGTGGTTTCGTGTGCTGCCTGCATCCCATGGATGGGGCTTTGCTTGTTTCCACAGCCTGGTTTCTATCATGGACTGGAGGTTGGGGACCCCTGGTGTACATTTTACTTTGTCATAAAATATTACTCTGATATACTCATTCACTCAAAGCTTGGAATTGGAATTATAATATGTGAAATCAGAAACAAACAACATTCAGGAAAGAAAAGGAATATTAAAAAGTGTATTTGCTTTTACCAATTAAGTTAGTCCCATGTTTACTATATAGGTCAGCTAGTTGACATACATGGTACAATAAGAAAGTGTTCCAAATGCAGGATGTAGAGTTGAATTGGTTGCATTGTAGCTCCGCTCTTCATTCTAAGTTCTGCTTTGAAATTCAGGAATGTCCTCCTTAAGAACAGTAGCAGTGCTCTCTTATGAATCTGATGTGCTCAGTGGTTTTAGCAAATGATGATAGAGACCATACAATTGAATTGAATTGAATACTTTATTTGACCAAGTCTGATTAGACACACAAGAAATTTGTCTCTTCTGGTGCGAAGCACATGCAAAGTAACAGAATAATGATAACAACAACAACAATAATACCAAAAAAGGTGGAAGAAGATAATAAGGATAAATAATAATATTGTAGCCATACTACATGGGTTAGTATACATAGACATTAGATAGCACTGAGAGAATTAAATATTCAGCAAAGTGATGGCATGAAGGAAAAACTGTCTCTATGACTCATTTTTTGAGCATGCAATACCCTATAGTGGCGTCCCGAGGGGAGGAGTTGAACAATTTATGTCCAGGATGAGGGATATGTAGATATTTTCTCAGCCTTCCTCCTGAGCCACATACAGGTCTTGTATGGAAGACAGGCTGGTTGCAATTGCTCTTTCTCCAGTCTTAACTACCCATTGGAGTCCATATCTGCCCTGTTTGGTTGCAAAAGAGGATAAACTCCTGATATAATGTTGGTAAGGATACGAAGACAAAGGTGGCACTCTACTATTACTATTAAATAATTCTTAGGGTGAGCAACTCTATTTAAGCAAGAACAAACTTATCACACAAAGCCAGGGAGAATTGCGTATCCAGAATTATCTGTAGAATGTTTTTACATTTGAGCAGTTTTAACTGAAAGCTTATAAACAAATGCATTGATCAATACTTTTTGGATACAAACAGGTTGTGATTTTAATTATATACGTTCAAATGGTACGGAAAAAGTGAGTAAACATACAGATAGTTCAAGGCTACATTTAATAAAGAGGTGAAATTTATTGAATGGTGGACCTTGGCTGATACTTTTTTTAGGAATCTGAATAGCAAAGTTCATTGATATGCCAGGTATGTTAAAAAGAAAAGTTGACTTAAAGAATTAGAGCCTGCTTTGTAGTGCCATTGATTTGAAGATGGATATTCTCTGCCAGTATTTAATTTGCTGTAAGGACACAGTGGCAAAGACAGATGCCAAAAACACTATAGCATCATTTGGAGTGATAATTACAATGATCTTGATGAAGAGTGTTGTTACAAAATGAGGAAATTAATTAGTTAGAATTAGTTAAAATTCCAAGGAAGTATTGGAGCATTGCATTACAATAGAAATGTGTATTTAGACAGTGATCAGATAAAAAATAAATTATATTATACAGGTTAGCATATAATTAATGAAATATAGTTCTGTACCTCTAAAATAATTGCATTCACTTTCAGGTTTTTTAAAAAACACAATTCTCTGTTTTTATAATATTAAAGTATGTGTGGGGTTCCCAGTTCAACCCTAAGCTACAAATATTCTCTTCTATCAATAACATATTTATAAATTGATTTTCTTCCTGCCTGGATAATAAAACTGTTTTTATTTCCCCTCTTGTAATAAATTTAAATAAATTAAATTTTATTTTTCCAGTCCATCCTCTAATATACACGTAGCATGATGAATGCACAAATTCCACCTCCCCTATACCTTTTCCACCCTGGCTCTGTTTTTGCTATGATTCATTGGAAAATAAATTTTGAGAACTTGTAATGGAAGAAGCAAAAAAGCAGCTAGATGTATTACTACTAAAAAAGATAGACTATATTTCTGCTGACATGACCAGCAAATAGTGGAACAATTTTGAGCATTCTTTTGAGGTGGAACATAGGAAATACAGCATTGTTATCATGCCTGTAGAGCAGGGATGTCAAACTCGATTTCATTGAGGGCCGCATCAGGGTTGTATTTGACCTCGGGGGGCCGGGGTGGGCATGACCAGCTCAACAGCACTCATTTCGGTGGTGCCTATGGTGGCCTCAGTGTTCTGCCAGAGAAAACGGAGCTCGGGAGCCCATTTTCACTGGCAGAAGCACCATGGGCCAGTCCTTTGCTGTTTCCAGGGCGGCCCTGTGGGACAGATCTAAGTACCCACAGGCCGGATCCAGCCCCTGGGCCTTGAGTTTGACACCCCTGCTGTAGAGCAATGGTTCTGAAAAATCTTCAGCTCATTGACCCTTTCATGATAGTTCATTGACTTCCAAACTTTTATTAGATGAAAATAATTTAGTAAATACTATTTGAATAGTACTATCAATAATAAGAACATTGGCAAATTCTCTATCAGTCAATTGCAGCTTTATTCAGGATAGTTTACAGCCTGCGACAATACCTCTATTACTGTCAAACATCACCATCTGCCTATCCCAGGTCCTTCGGAAGCACTGGATAGGTGGATCAAAATTTCAGATCCAATCTGAACATCTGCCTGACTGTGTGACAAACCAACAAAAACCATAATATACAGTACCATTAGCCCTTGGAAGTAGACATTGAGACGGTGTCTTGATTGGTCTTGCTTCGTTTGCTTTTTCCTGAGCGCGCTCAGCACAGACATCACTATATCTGCTAGCTGGTTAAGGCTGTAAATATGGATGGATACCTAAGTGTTAAAGGTTTATATTCCTTTTTAAATTTAAGAATTTAATGGGTTTGTTGGCCTTACTCAGTAAATGACCTGCTGAATCTTGTCTGCTCTCCCTTGGGAGGCATGGAACCAAGTGAAGGTATTTTTGGTGAGAAGTTTATTTGTTTAATCAATTTGTATGGTCACACCTATCTCCAAATTATGGGCAGCTGGCAATACTTAAAAATAAGATGAAAACCATATGAACAAAATTATAAAGAAGGTAATATAGCAGCCAAGGAAAACCAACCAACAACCACAATTAATGCAGCAATGATAAGGGCTCAGCCATACACCCAGGCCTCAGGCTTGATAATAAAACCAGGATTTCAAAGCCTTATGAAAAGTCAGTGTTACATATTGGTTCTGTTAATAGTGGCCTCTAGTGGCCGGGCTGGTTGCCGTATTAATTACTGATTGGTTGAAGCAATGACAGCTCCGGGTATAAAAGGAGCTGTCAAGCGCGGGAGTTGTTGCTATGCATGTTACAAGTAATAAACACAGGGTTCTTGTTATGGACGCCTCGCCTCAGTTCTGTCGGTGATCTCAGAATATATCAGTGGCGACGAAGGTGGGATGTCCAATGGTGGTCATCTGTCAGGAACAGTAAGAGTTGCTGGATCGTTGTGAGGCAACGGGTCGAGTAAAGCACTAATTGTCAGTGAGGGGGAGAGTTGGAAATGGCTTCCTCACAGAATTTCGCCCCATTCAACCCAGCAACGGAGTCTTGGGAGGCATTTGTGGCCAGATTCGATTGTTTTCTAATTGCTAATGACTATCGGGAGTTGTCTAGCGAACGGAAGAGGGCATATTTTTTAAGTTTCTGTGGCCCCGAGATGTTCGAGACTGCGATGACCCTTATGGCCCCACAGTCCATTCATGCGGGGACATGGGAAGAATTCATGCTCAAATTAAAAAGGCACTATGCTCCTGCGCCATCTCGCATAGCGTGCAGGCAGCATTTTTATCACCGCGATCAGGCTGAAGGGGAGTCCATCAGTCAATATATTGCTGCATTGAGAAAAGCGGCCAGACATTGCCAATTCGTGGACTTAAATGACTATTTGTTGGACAGGCTGGTCAGCGGCGTGAGGGATGAGAACCTGAAGAGACGCCTCATTGCCAAGCCAGAGCTCTCCTTCCAGGAGGCTCTGGACGAAGCCTGTGCTGCTGAATTGGCCGCACTGTCCCTCGCAGATTTGCCCAAGGGCCAGACAGGCTGTAATCCTAAGGGAGACTCCATACACCAAACTCAGGTGGACTTGAGCGACGATGACAACCCGTGTGGAGAGAACACCATCGATCGTATCAAAGAGATGCAGCGCCCCGGGGGATCAGCCAGGCAAACACAGGGAGACTGCAAGAGCTGTGGGGGGAATCACCTGAGAGCGGATTGCCGTTTAAAGGAGGCAATTTGCCACCGCTGTTGGTGCCGGGGCCACATCGCACAGGTTTGCCAGTCACCCAACCCGGCGGAGCGGCTGTCCCCCCCCCCAGAGGTGATAGACGGGGTCCTGTCAGGCGGCCGAATTAGCAGAGTGGCCGAATGTAAGAGCCGCGAGCGGGGGTGTGTGTATATGGTATCTCCCGTCCACGATGTTATGGCCCGGGACAAAATTACCCTGTCAGTTAATATAGAGGGCCGGCCATGCAGTATGGAGGTGGATACAGGATCGGCAAATTCGATCGTATCCTGGAGCACCGTGAAGCAGTTAATGCCCCATCTTGCCAAACGCCATCTAGCTCTGTGCCAAGTGCAGCTGCGAGATTTCCAAGGGAACCCAATAGCCATTGTGGGGAGCGGTCGTTTCCGGGTCCAATTTAAGAACTATTCTGGCCTCCTGCCACTGATTGTAGTAGAAGCCCCGCTCCTGAGTCTATTAGGATTAAACTGGTTCCAGGCTTTGGGTCTCACCCTTCAAGGGGTGAATACCATCCGCTCAACCGAGTTGGACAGACTGGTGCACGAATTTCCGTCTGTGTTTGATGGCAAATTAGGATGTTATAAGGGGCCCCCAGTTTCCTTTAGCCTGGATCCTCGAATTCCCCCCCGCCGCCTAAAACCCCACAGAGTCCTCTTTGCATTGCAATCGCGAGTTGACGCTGAATTGGATAAACTTATATCGCAGGGGGTTTTAGAGCCGGTGGAGTTCGCCCAATGGGAAACACTGATCATAACTCCAATCAAGGCAGACGGCTCGATCCGAATATGCGCCGATTACCGGGCGACATTAAACAAGGCATTTCTGGGTCATGCGTATTCTGTCCCTGCAGTGCAGCATCTCCTGCACTCCCTGGGCCGGGGTTCAGTCTTTGCCAAGCTGGACCTGGCTCAGGCATATCAACAACTGAGGGTCAATGACAAGACAGCAGAGGCCCAGACTATTGTGACCCACAGAGGGGCGTTCCGATGCCGCCGCCTTCAATTTGGTGTAAGTGTCGCCCCGGGAATTTTCCAGAGTATGATGGAGCGATAGCTGCTGGGAATTCCCGGGGTCATCCCATATTTCAACGACATCCTGGTCACAGCGTCTTGCACGTTGGAATTAATGGACCGGTTGCGCAAAGTATTACTAAAATTCAAGGGGGCGGGCCTTAAGGTCAACAAAACCAAATGTAAGGTTGCAGGTGGAGTTTCTTGGGTTCTTAGTTGATGCATTCACCCAACGCCGGCAAAAACCTCTGCAATTCTGGACGCCCCTACCCTGACCTGCAAAGCCGACCTTCAATCCTTTCTCAGCCTTTTAAATTTCTACGCTGTATTCCTTTCCCATAAGACGTCGGTGGCAGAATCACTGCAGCGTCTGTTGGACTGCAGAGACCCATGGAAATGGGGTGCGAGGGAGAATGCTGCGTTCCTCGCTGTGAAACGCCTCCTCACGTCTAATGCCTTACTCACACAGTATTCCAACCACCTCCCTTTGGTTTTAGCCTGCGACGCCTCCCCGTATGGGGTTGGTGCGGTATTAAGCCATAGGTTGTCATCTGGCCGAGAGCTGCCTATCGCTAATTTCTCCAGAACCCTGGCTCCTGCAGAGCGTAATTACTCACAATTGGATAAAGAGGCTCTCGCTCTCGTGGCTGGCGTGAAACGGTTCCATCATTACCTCTATGGCCGCTCCTTTGACCTGTACACCGACCACAAGCCCCTTTTGGGCATATTAGCAGGTGACCGAATTGCACCTCAAATCTTATCCCCTTGCATGACTCGTTATTCTGGTTTTTTGGCCGTCTATTCCTACAACTTGATCTACCGCCCCGGTCGTAACCTCGCACATGCTGGTGCTCTAAGTCGTTGTCCCGTCACTACCCTGCTTGAGGACCCTGTTCCTGCCTCCCCGGTGTTGCTGATTGAGGATTCGCCGTTACCACTCACCACTTTGGACGTCGCCCGTCTCTCCGCCAAGGACAAGACACTTGCCGTCATTCTCGATTGGATGGCCAGGGTTTAGCCTCCTGGACCGTTTTCACCTGACCTCCAGCCCTACGCATCACGTCGTCTTGAACTCTCCACCCAGGACGGTTGTTTATTGTGGGGCCACCGTGTGGGGCCACCTTGCGGAAACCTCTTCTGCAGCAACTGCATAAGGGTCATCCGGGGGTGGTTCGCATGAAAGCCCTGGGTCGCGCTTATTTGCAGTGGTCCCTTCTGGATCGGGATATTACTGACTGGCTTTCATCATGTTCTAAGTGTCAGGAATCCCTGCCTATACCTGCAAGGGACCGCCCTCGGGAGTGGGAGGATCCTGGGGGGGCCCTGGTGCGCTTGCACATAGACCTGGCTGGACCGATGAATGGACAGTCCTTTCTGGTTGTGGTGGACGCCTTCTCAAAATGGGTGGAAGTCGTTCACCTGCGTTCCACCACTTCGGAGGCGGTTGTTAAGGCGTTGCGCCAGCTTTTTGTTACACACGGGCTGCCGGATATGGTTGTCTCCGATAATGGCGCCCAGTTTACTTCTGCAGAGTTCGAGGCGTTCCTAACACACCAGGGTATCCGCCACTATTTAATCTCTCCTTTCCATCCGTCCAGCAATGGTTTTGCTGAACGTGCCGTGAGATCCGCAAAGGATGCATTAAAGAAATTGGATCACGGGAGTTGGCGTGACCGGTTGGAGGAATATTTACTGGCCCAGCACACTACGCCCTGCCAGGTGACCAATAAAAGCCCTGCCGAGCTCTTAATGGGCCGGAAATTGTGCATGCCACTTGACCGCATACACCCTTCCTACTTCCTTAGTAAACCGCTTGACTCCCATAGCAGATACCATCCTTTCAACGTCGGGGACCCAGTTTACGCCCGTAATTATGCAGGTCTCCCATTGTGGCTGGCAAGAAGGGTCATGGGTATTGGGGGCCCATGCTCATACCATGTTGAGGTGGACAAAGGCCAAGTCTGGAAGCGCCACAAGGACCAGCTTCGATCATGGTGGGGGTTCAGTCCCGGGCAGGTAGGGGAAGACAGTCGTGAGGGTCCGAGCCACCAGAGGGCCAATGAGGCAGGGCAAAACATAGCGGCCAGAGAAACCTCCCCGGCCCGCGCCGGGTCTGAGGACTTACCTGCTCCTGGGGGAGGAGATGGGGAGGTTAGCTCCGGAGACGCACGAAACGGGGAGGCTGAAGCGACTCGCTCTGACAACTCAAACCTGCCGCCAGAACCGCCCAAAGGGGCGGAGCCCAGGAGGTTAGGGCGGGTCCGACAGTGGCCTACCTGTCTACGCGATTACACATGCGCCTGACGGGTAGCAGGCGCAAGCTGGGTGGGGAGGAGTGTTACATATTGGTTCTGTTAATAGCGGCCTCTAGTGGCTGGGCTGGTTGCCGTATTAATTACTGATTGGTCGAAGCAATGACAGCTCAGGGTATAAAAGGAGCTGTCAAGCGCGGGAGTTGTTGCTATGCATGTTACAAGTAATAAACACAGGGTTCTTGTTATGGACGCCTTGCCTCAGTTCTGTCGGTGATCTCAGAATATATCAGCCAGCAGTGAATCTGATCTCTCGAGAAATCCAGAGGGAAGATAACCATGGCAGAAAAGCCTCTCTTTCTGTATCCTGTTAGATGTCACTCTCTAATGAGGCTTCCAGATGTGACCTGGAGCATGTCTTTCCTGCCGGAACTAATAGTATAGGTAGATACATTATGGGTAGAGATAGTCCTGCAAATAACTCAGTTGCAAAACCAAGTTGCTCCATATCTACTGCTCCAGCATTCTCACTAGTTCTGTGTATCTAGGAAGGTAGCTAAAAATTCAGTGGCTCACTTAGGTTTAAGTGTGCTAGGGAGGTCATAATGTTAGGCCTCTGACTTCCACAACAGCTTTTGTGTTACTGGTGACAATATCTAGAATAAATGCAAATAAGGGCGGCTCGTGCGTACAGCTGTCACACTGCTAATTTCTCATAAAAAGAGTTTTAATGTTCATAGTACATTATGTGTTCTGTAAGATTATCTCTGAATTGACCTTGCATACCATATCTAGTTATATAAAATTTAGAAACAGTATAAAATACAGTGATAGAAAACCAGCAATATTTGAAGGCAAATATCATTTGTCATGAGCAGAGATTCTTCTGAAAAGCATCTGGTTCGAGCTTTAGCAGGAAAGAAACTGAAATAAGCACAAAGTGTTCAGAAAGGGATATCTCGACCACAATTTTACAGCAAGAGTAAATACATTATGGGGAAACAATGGCTAATTGGTTTTGGTTTTAGGATTTGTTTTTATTATTATTATGCAAGCAATGCTTAAAAGTCTGGATATATGTTATGACAGAAAAGAGTAAAAACTATTCTGTACACAGCAGAGATTTTTTGGGGTCTTAGGACATGACCCTTGGTCCTACCAAATGGAAACTACTACAAGGAGAGAAAGGCAAAGGGTAATGTGCGGAATGAAAGATTGATATCAATAGGTCATCTAGCCATTGTTTTCCTCAAAGGCTTCTTTAAGTACGCATTTACATGTCTGTTGAATATTCAGTAAGCATCTTCTCTTGCTATTATGCATGTTCTCCTAGCATCTTACTGCTCTGAAAGAAGGGTTAAGAGTTCAGAACATGAGCAATTGATAATAAATTCTAGCTTTTTAAGGGTTTGGAGTCCTCTTTCCTTGTATCTGTTTCTGTTGAAATGTTTGCTGCTAGGAATATATAATTTTTAGCATGCAGGAATATCTGCATATACTATATTATTTGAGATATCAATTACAATCTTTTTGGACTGTTGCCTTCTGGCAGAAGATACAGAACAATTAAAACTTGGACCACACATTTTCTGAATAGTTTTTATCCCAGACTTATAATTGCACTCAACAATGAACTAAAGGGCCACCATCAGTGAGCTGTTGGACGCTATTACTTGGTCTGTTGTGTGGATGTTTGGGTGGTTTAGGGGTGGAGAATTGCGGTGGGTGGGAGTGTGTTTGGGGATTGTTATGTGTGTTGGACCTGGTCTTTGGGTGTTAAGTGAATTTCGTTGTATGGGTATACTGTGTATACATGTACAATGACAATAAAGTTATTTATTTATTATTTATATATAGTTGTCATTAATAATTGTCATTGTCAATCTTCTGGACATGTTTTGATATGGCTTCCTCAAGAAATTTTTGACAGGAAGTTTCCAAAGTGCTGAAATCTTAATCCAAAGAGATTTATAAAATGTACAGGGACTTGGACAATTTTTAGAAGCCTCATCTTGGGACAGTTATACTTATCATCTGGATATCCAAATTACTTTAGTCTGTTATATAAAATAATGCATTATAATAACAGGTAATATATATATAATACAGCCTTTCTGGGGTGTAATGTGAACTACCAAAATAGTTCTCTACACAGCATGAGACCCAATGCGGTCTAGTAGTTTAAGGCACCAGGCTAGAAACTAGGTGATGTAAGTTATAGTCATGAAAGCTGGCTGGGAGACTAGGCCAATCATCTTGTCTACAACCAATCCACCTCACAGGGTGGTTGTTGTGAGAAAAATAGGAGGAGGAGGGAGTTTTAGGTGTCATCACTGCCTTGAGTTATTTATAAGAACGATAAAGATAATATGTAAATAAAAATACTTGAAGTTTCTTACCTTGAGACGTTTTTTACCCTGTAGGACCATGATGGCGAACCTATGGCATGTGTGCCACAGGTGGCACGCAGAGCCATATCGGTGGGCATGTGAGCGTTGCCATAGCTCAGCTATGGCGTGCATGCCTGAGCCAGCCAGCTGATTTTTGGGCCTTCTCGGCCTACCGGAAGTCAGGAAACAGGCTGTTTCCGGCCTCCAGAGGCTCTCTGGGAGGGTGGGGAGGGCCGTTTTCGCCCTCCCCCGGCTCCAAGAAAGCCTCTGGAGCCTGGGGAGGGCAAAAAATGGACCTACGGGCCCACTGTGCCATTGCGTGCCAAAAGCAGGGGGAGCGCAGGGAGGTTGCATGTGCATGCGTGGGGGGGGGGTCAGGGCACATTGAATTATGGGTGTGGGCACACATGCACACGACCCCCCCCGCACTCCCCCCTCTTTTGGCACACGACGGCAAAAAGGTTAGCCATCACTGCTGTAGGAATCTGTGCTTTATCTGTAGGTGTTTACTTTATTGATTGGTACAATGAAGATTGCTGTACGTGTGTGTGTGTGTGTGTATTCATTCATTATTCATTCATCCTTATATGCACACACATTAGTTTGCATGTATAGGGAAGTTCTTGCTATAAGACTTATTCCAAAATAAAAACAAGCATAATCTTACTAGATTTCCACAAATGAGTGAATGTGATTAGAGAACTACTTAACATTTCCAACAAGATTGACAGAATCTGTACTTACTGTATTTCTCTGTGTTCACTGGAATAATTCTTTTTTTTAAAACTGTATTTATTTTTTCCGGAAGGGCACTTGAAATTTTTATAACTGCCTTTCCATGATTGAAGCCTTTTATAATAAAAAGAATACGGTGGCTTTCAGTCAAGTGTCCTACTTTCCATTCCTCCCTTTTTCCATTCTGCCCGTCTGAGAGCGAAAGAGAAGGATTGGATTAACATCACAGCCTGATGGAAAGATTCCAACTGTAGCCTCTTTTTATGTAACTTCAATTTGCAGTGCCAACAGATGGTAACTAAAAATTTGATTACAGGGTTTAAAGAATATTCTTTGCCACCCCACCATGTTTAAAACACTTAGTTTCTTAGGAAGCCAGCATCTTAGGTAAAAGATGAAATAAAGTTATACTTCAGGTTAACAATTCCAACTTTAAAATCCCCATGCCCACAATAGAACATTGATTCTCAAATGTTTATTGCCTTTCCAAACCTGTACTGCCTTGTTATCTTAACAGAAGTACCCTGTGAAGAACTGAAACAGATTGCTAATGAAAGTCAAAGTGAGGAGTTTTTTCTCTATGTGATCATACTCAGTTGGTGTCAGGCTTTTCAGAAGCGATCCGCAAGACCAGCTTATCCCAGGATGATTATGGGCTGCTGATCACTTCTCCAAGGCAGGAATGTATACATTATCCTCTAATCATATTCCACCCACCAAAAAGACAACCTCTCTAACATTTTATTTACTTTGTACTAAAATTGATGTTTTTTGACTTGTGTCAGCTCAAACCATACTATGCTTCACTTCATTATGAGTGAACTACCCTACTTCAATTGGCTACTGTGTACAGGTAGTCCTCGAATTATGACCACAGTTGAGCCTAAATTGAGCCTAAGGATAAGAAGGTATGGAGAGGTATAATGAATGCTAGTGATGTAAAGTAGTTTGAGCCCTGTTTCCTTTTATTTTTCTTGTCTTATATTATTGATATAAGGAAAGGAGAAATATTATTGTCGAAAGAAGTTTTGTCTTCATTGTACGTCAATTCCAGTTGCTTAAGAGACTAAATTATCTCTTGGTTTAAGGCCCTGTCAAAATCTTACACACACACACACACACACGAGATTGGTTCATTTTCTATTCCCTGACAACTGATATTCAGAAGCACGCTTTCTAGAAATAAAATACAGTTGCTATAATTAATTAGTATTGCTAAAGCTACTTTGTATAAATTGTCTAATTCCTTAAGCCATTAGCCATACTCCATCTTGTGGTACTGAAGTCTACAAATTAATTAGATTTTTCTGTCAAACATGCACATCTGTCGTCGATCCACTGTCAATCTAATGCTACAATCTTTGGGGCTGTTTTTGATCGGCCTACATCCTGGTGTCCTCTATCAGTCTGTCATTCAGGTATTAACCTGGCCTAACCCTTCTTACTGTCCTAGTCAGGGCACATTAATGTAGGGCCTCCATATGAAAGGCATTACCATATTGTGATGTTACAAAACTAGTTTTCCATTGGTTCAGTTTTCCTATATTGTTTAGCATATTAAGGAAACTTGTAGTATAATAATCAACTTTACTAATAAAGGTCCATTTTTAGAGGAATTTCTGCCTGAGAAAGACACAGAATTATAAGCTAAAATATGTAAACTCTTTTTAATTTAAAATTTGTTCTAAATCTTTAAACCATTTCACTTTGTTATCAAAGCACGTGAATCTTAGTGTTTTTCTATGTGAGACCTAGGGAAAAAGTGGAAATTATCAGTAGTAGAGTGAACAAACTAACAAACAAACAAAAACATGTAGATTAACAATCTCTTACTATTACTGCACTACAGTAGTAGCAATTTTAACACAGAAATGTGTGTTTTAAAAAATAATGTAAGTATATGTTCATCTGAAGATGAACTCTCATCTGAAGAGCCATAATGGCGCAGTGATTACTTGGCAGTATTGCAGGTTAATTCTGCTGACTGCCAAGGGTTCCATCCTCAAGGTTGACTCAGCCTTTCATCCTTCTGAGGTTGGTAAAATGAGGACCCAGATTGTTGGAGGCAATGTACTGGCTCTGTAAACCACTTAGAGAGGGCTGCAAAACACTGTAAAGCAGTATATAAGTATATTATTATTGCTATATGCCCGTGATGGTGGCACGTGTAGCCATATCAGTGGGCACGCCAGCTCAGCTCTGGCGCACATGTGCACAGCAGCCAGCTGATTTTTTTGGGCCTTCTGGGCCCACCAGAAGTAGGGAAACAGGCTGTTTCCTGCCTCCAGAGGGCCTTGGGGGTTGGGGAAGGCCCATTTTTCTTTCTCACCTGGCTCCAGATCCTCTCTATGCATCTGGGGAGGGCAAAAACAGCCTTCCCCACTCCCTCCCTCCCTGTCCAACTTCCGGTTGGACAGGAAGTGACTTTTTTGCTGTCCCCAGCCTCCAGAGACTCCTAGAAAGGCTGTTTTCACCCTCCCTAGATGCATAGAGAGGAACTGGAGCCAGGTGAGAAAAAAAAACAAACAGGGCCTACCGGGCCATTGCGTGCCAGGAGCGGAGGGGGGGGTGTTGCATAGAATTATTGGTGTGGGCACGCACGCGCGCAAACCTTCCCCCCCTTTTCCTGGCACATGATGGCAAAAAGGTTAACCATCACTGCTATATGTAGTCTAAAAACCTATGTATACTGATTGGAAAAGATTATAGGAAGTATGGACAGCTTCGTGTTAAAACAGTTCTTTTGACAGCCAGTCTATCTTTGGGTACAATTCAGGGGGTGGCTTGTGATATATAAATGTTGACATAATTTAACTTCAAGATCCAGAAGATAATGTGTTCCCTAAAAGCTTGATTATCTCTTAAAGCCCTTGGGAGAGGCTTTAAGGAAAAAGAGACCTTCTCTTTTTCTTATTAGAAATTTTCAGTGTAATGAAATATATACAAAGCAAAGAACAAAGTTAGAAGACAAGGGACACAAAACAAAGAAAACATCTTCTCAGTATTACAACAAATTAATGGGCCTAGGTTGAAAATGTGTCATTGCAAAAATTAAGCATGACTTCAGCCAACTTCACAATACCTTTCCTGCTACTGTGCTTAACATTTTGTTATGAAGTAGTCTTTGAAAAGATGTTAAGGTAATGCTTTGATTTAAATAGAATTCTGTGGTAGAAAAAAATATATGTCTGCATTTCTGGGGGAAAAAAACCCCACATTCCAAAGGAGATCTGTAGAATTAATAAGAAAGAAGAGAGGAACAGATATTGGCTCCTTAAATGAGGTAGTTACACATATTGCTTTTGGATGATGTTATAATCCATATTGTCTATAAATCAAAATACTGTTGATATTTCCTAAGACTTTCAAGCTTAACTATTGTTAAAATTTGCCTTGAACCCACATTCCTCCTACACTTCTTTTTTTTTTACGACCCTGTAATCCCTTTATATGGGGTAGAGTCAAGTCAAATCTTATTAATAGCAACATACATATTTCTAAAGTAATAAATATATTTCTATCTTCATTTCTGATAGTACTCTTTTTAAAAAAATGTACTGATTGTACAGTTTTACGGTGGCAATTATTTAGAATTTTGTTCCTACCATGACTTATGTCTCCATTGCTAGATATTTGGAACTAAGAGTTTCACTGTACAATATTTTTGGATGAATTTCTCATAATGAAAGCTCCTAGTAAAAAATAAAATGGGAGAAAAGCATTTCAACATATTTATTTGCCAGTTTGTATCTATACTTGAATAGAAAATTCAACTAGGGAATAGAAAATTCATAAGCAATAACATAATTCATAAGCTTTTAATAAAAATTCTTAGTTATTCCTCCTTTTACATAAAAATGTACAATAGCAAACCAGGGCTGGTAAGCTAATGGTTGATTGTCTCATGCTTTGTGTATAGAAATTCTGGTTTAGTTGCCATTATTTACTGCTTAAAAATTTCTCATATAGCATGGCTAAGGAAGTCCTCCACAGAAGATCCAAGACTGACATTTTAATTAAAATGTGTACCACACAAATAAATCTGTGGTCTTTATAATGGTGATCTTTTTCATCATTATTTTAGGTGATACTATAACACAGTTTATTGTATGTGGTATACTATTGGTTTAATATGTGGACATAGTTGATAGTTGTGGGGGTAGATGATATATTTGTAACATGGGTTCTTTAATATAAACAGGATCTCTTGTGTTTGCATGAGCATTCCTGTTGCATTCCATATTCAGAGTAACATTCTGGTAGGTGAAAGGGGTTGGCCTATCAGTGCTTGCTATTATATTTTCCTAAACCATGCAACTAATTTTTCCTCTATTTAAAAATAAAGAATAACGTTTAACTATATAAAATGTACAAAATGATTCAGTGTCAGATACGCTACATATCCGAAGTATAGTTCTGGATCAATTACTCAAGAGTGAAATTGATATGAACAATGCATTCCATTCAGATTTATAGTTCAGCTTGTTATTCACTTGACATTTAATTAGGTTTGCATCTAGTGGTTCTTGTCTTCAATTTATAAACAGAACAATTTATTTTAAGTATCTTTATCAAAGAACAATGTTAGTTAAACCAGTGTCATGGCAGATAATAGATACCCTTTTTGATTAAGTGTGTGATAATTCTTGCATGTAAATGGATTTCTGGATGCAAATGCATGGACTGAGGTGCTATGTGCATTTCTCAGATGAGCTAACAAACAATACTAGACAATAATATTGTATTAACCCATGTTTATCCGTTACTCTTGCTCTGAACTTTAACAAATGAAGATTGATAGACCTAAAGTGATAGAACTTGCCACATGTTCTTGCGTTTCCAGATTGGGAAACTGTGTTGCTGGAAAGCATTCCAAATGTTCTCCTGAAAGAGACACACTATGGTATCTTCTAGTTCTTACACACACATACACACATACATACACACACACACACACTACGGTAGGAGTGTGTGTGTGTGTGTGTGTGTGTGTGTGTTATAGAAGGATTAGAAGATAATGTTGGTAATAGATATAACAGTGCCAAGTAATAGCAACATCAAGAAAGAATATGAGAAGCTGGAGAAGTAAAAGGGCCTGAAGGTGGAAATAGAAAGGATGTGGAAATTAAAGGCCAAAGTAGTTCCAGTGGTGGAAAAAGCATTTGGGGCTCTGAATCCTAAGTTGGAGAATAACTTTAAGAGATCTCAGGAACATCAGAGCTCTTTGTCCAGAAGAGTGCAATGTTAAGAATATAAGATTCTCCAGCATGGTAGTGTGAGTGTCCAAGAATGGGTTAATATTGTCCTTCCGCCCAGAGACTGTGTATCAATTTCATTGCCACACCCACTTGCCTCTCCTTCCGGCTCCAGTTTTCGACTCAGTCTCACCTGAGAGAGACACACTTTTGGATGGATCAGAAAAATTAATCCATTCTTGGACACCCTTGGACCTTAAAACAGGTTTTTATGTGATAAAGGCTGTTTTCAAAAAGGGGAAGCAGCTTGCCCTGCATTCCCGCCACCAGAGCTTGACTTCATCCAAGTCGCGCTGGCCAATCCAGGTCCCTTGGCAATGCTGCCGACTCCCAGGCCCTAAACTGAGAATTGTGAGAATTGAGCTGGCTAGCCCAATTTCATCCTGGCACAGCCGTGGACCCATGGAGTGGAGCAATCTCACTCAGCTGGCCCAGCCACGGTAGCGCCGGATTGCATTGGGAGATATTGCATGTGGGCTAACATGGTTTTCCAATGAAGCCGACCCCCCCCCCTTCAGCCGTTGTCAGCGTTGCTGACACATTTGGAGCCCTGCTCAGTTCTCTGGGCATTCTCCTTTCGGTCAGAGCTGAGCCCACAAAATGGCGGACTGTTCCCTCAAGGATAAGCGAGGAGGCAACAGCCACTCCTGAGACCTCCTGGAGTCCCCTGTAAGGGACCAGCTAAATCCAGGTCTGCTTCCAGAAGGGCAGCTGATAAGTTTAAAACCAAAGCCCTCAAGTCCTCCAGAAATAACAGTGCCGAGGAAAAGGATGCTAAACGGCGCCTCAAGGCACTTGACAAACAGATTGCTAAGGCTGAAAAGAAATGGAGTGAGCAACTAGCTTCCCCCATATCTGTTCCAAGCACTTTGTGCGCTATTCAAACGGAGCAGTTGGGTCAGCGTCATGAGCTGTTTTCACCACCAGAGGGAGCAGGGGAGCGATCTCCCTCTCCTGCTCAGTTTGTCAGCAGAGATACAAACCTGGATCCTTTTTCTTGTTTCACAACAAGCTGGCAGTCTGATAATATTGGAAGGCCAATTCCAACTGCAACCTTTTTTTAAAAAATTTTATTAACATAAACAAACGTAAAACACAAATACATGTAAACACTTATACATTAACAAAGAGTCAATCGACTAACTTCTAGAAAACCTTCGCATCGGTGATTAATGTCCATTTAACCAATTTTCCTTAATCATACTATTTACAAATTTACTTGCTTATACCTTAATATATTCATTGAAGTTCAGCAGTATCTTTCTACAAACATATTAACCATTTATTTATACAATCCTACGGCTCATCTCATGTATCTATTTCTACAATTCTTGAGTTATGTCCAACTGCGACCTTTATGCCCACCTCAGCGGGGCTCCGCTTAGAAGAAGGTCAAGAGCCAGAGGTTTCACAGGATATGAGATCCCTTATATCTCAAACTATTTCACAAGGGATTGCTGTGACCTGACTCAATCTGACTCCTTACCTAGGGAGGGTCCACTTTATTCTTCTGCATCTCCTTTGCTTTCAGTTAATAGGCTCATATTCCAGGGACCTTGATCTCGCAGTCCATCTGTGGGAAGCCAAGAATCCCTGTGGGGAGATGAAGGACATAGAGATCCTCACCTCTCTGTGGATGAGGACATGGTTCCAGATCCTCCAGCCTTTACGGGCTTTTTCCACCAAGCCTTTTCAAACTTTTATTACATAAGGTGAGATCCACGACTAAATTGGGAGCGTAAACAGCACCACCAGAAGTCTCCCTGGACCCTGCAGACGGCCTCTTTCAGAAGCCTAAGCCAACCCAGGAAGAGATAACTGTCACTAGACCTTTTCTGGATGTTATCCAAAAGCAATGGGACCATGCCAGAGCCTTTCCCACCCCGAGTAGTAATGACAGGCATTTTTACAATGCTGGTCCGGACTTGTCGGAGCTTTTATAACTACCCTCAATGGACAGGAAGATTGCAAATCTGGCTTCATCCTCTTCCATTGTGGCAGGGGACTTGGCAGACAACTTGAGAGCCGAAGATAAAAAAGCGGAGCTTGTTCTTCGCAAGATTTACCAAGCAGCAGCCTGGGCGATGAAAGAGGCTATGATCGCTTCATTTTTTAACTACACTTCTCTCATTTGGCTTAACCAGGTACAGGAGAAATTACCACCACAGGAAGTGCGTCTACACCAAGATTTAAATAAATTGGTGGCTGCTGCCCAGTTATCGGATGATGCAATGTTAAACACTGCCAAATTTGCATCCCGCGCCCTTTCTTCCTCGGTCACATCAAGGAAGCTACTATGGCTCCGAAACTGGCAGGCAGATGCCAAGTCCAAATGGCCCCTTGCCTCCGCCCCCTACAAAGGAACCATGCTATTTGGGGAAGCCCTAGAACTGATCCTAATAGAGAATAAGGAAAGGAAAAGTTATGCCTAACATGTTTAGAAAGGCAGATCGCAGGCCTTCCCCATACTTCCGGAGGCTGGTTTTCCGACCTTCAGAAACAGAATTTTCTCCTCAGCAAAGGTTTGCATACCAACACCCAGAACAGCAGTCAGAGAGATCTGGGTTTTGGGATCATCCCAAACAAAACCTCCAATCTTGGCGGCCCTTTCGTGGAACGGGAGGTCGCCCTTTCTACAGAGCCAAATGACTTTCAAACTGACCTTTCCATTGGGGGCCAATTGGCACTCTTTGCCCCTCAATGGGAGGAGACCACCACAGACAATTGTGTACTCAACACCATGAGGCTAGGCCTCTCCTTGGAATTCCTTTCCACACCCCTGAACAACTTTGTACGGTGCCCTGTATCCTTCAATGCCAAAAAACACAAGCTTATGGTAATGGCCATCCAACACTTGTTGGACATAGAGCCAGTTCCTCTAGACCAAAGGAGACAGAGGTTTATTCTATTCATTGTTCCAAAGTCTTGGGGTGGAGGGCGATCCTGGATCTAAAAAAGCTCAATACCCATTTGGTCTACAAAAAATCCAGAATGAGCTCACTCCAGTCCATTCTAGAGGGACTGCGGCAGGGTGACTTCCTGGCCTCCATCGACCTTATGGAGGCTTACCTCCATGTGTCGATTTTACCAGCACATCACCATTTACTGAGGTTCCAGTATGCACGAGGTCACTACCAGTACAGGGCGTTGCCATTTGGCCTGGCCTCATCGCCCATGTACTTCACCAAAGTACTGGTGGTGTTAGCTGCTCACCTGAGGACCATTCCGATCAGAATACAGTGTTATTTCGACAATATCCTCATTCAGGCTCCTTCTCCATCTCGAGCAACAGAGGATGTAAGTACAACAATTCGATTTTACAGAACCACGGGTTCTCAGTCAATTTCAACAAAAGTCATCTTGTGCCTATGACTCGAATCCTACACCTAGGGGCAGTGATCGACACCGAGCGGTGCGAGGTGTTCCTGTTCCAGGAGCGCAGGGACTGCCTGGTGGCCTTGGTCACCCTGATACGAGAGAAGCACATGGTTTTAGTGGCGCTGCTATCTCAACTACTGGGGAAGATGGCCTTGTATGTATCCATAGTACCCTGGTCATGGCTGCATGCCAGGCCCCTGCAATACCTGCTGCTCCCCTTCCAGTGAGCAGGCACCAGCAATTCACAGACAAGTGTTTGCGTGTCTACTCCAGTCCTACGATCACTCCAATGGTGGACATCTCCAGCTCTGGCCAAGGGTCGTCTCTTCTGAGAGCCCAACAGGTTGGTGATTACATCGGACGCCAGTCTCTTCGGCTAGGGCGCCCATCTACAGAGACACATGATCCAGGGCTGGTGGACGCAGGCGGAGCTCGCCAACAATATCAATTGTTGGAGCTCAGGGTGGTACACTTAGCCCTCCGCCAATTCCAGAGCCTCGTCCATGGACAACACATACTGATTCTGACCGACAATGTGGCCACAAAGGCCCACATAAACAGACGAGGGACCGACTTGCGGGCCCTAATGGCCAAGACAAGTCATTTGGGCACTTGGGTGGAGAATCATCTCCTCTCCTTGAAAGCGGAACACATCACTGGGTCCACTAACCAGCAGGCGGACTCTGTAAGCAGGGCCACGATCGACCCCTCCGAGAGGGCTCTCCACCCGGACATATTCAAGGAGATTACCCGGAGGTTCAGTCATCGGATTGTGGACCTGTTCGCCTCCCCGGCGAATGCGTAGGACCCTTGCTTTTTCTCCAAGTATCCAACCCCCGGGGTAGAGGAGACCAATGCCCTCCACAGTCCCTGGCCCTCCGACCTCCTATATGCCTTGCCTCCCCTACCCCTCATTCCTGTGGTTATCAGGAAGATCCTGATGGAAAGGGCAGAGATGTTACTGGTGGCCCCCCACTGGGCCAGACAACTGTGGTTTGCGGACCTGAAGGGCCTGTTGGTGGCTCCATCGTGGAGGATCCCTCCAGAAATTATTTCCCTCAGCCAGGGGGTCCTAATACAACTGGAGCCTCTGTGGCTCCAGGTGACCATCTGGCACTTGAGAGGAATCTCTTGAGGGAAAGCAAATATTCCTCCATGGTCATTCGGACCATTCAGGTCTCCAGACGTCCATCAACCACCAGAATATACAATGCCACCTGGCTTTGTGTTCAAAGAAGACCATTGATCCCATAGTGGCGACAGTACCTCAGGTCCCGGACTTCCTTCAGGATGGTTTGGACAGGGGACTTCCACATAACACCATCTGCAGGCAAGTGGCAGCCCTCTCCACAGTCTTAACCTTGGACAGTGGGATTCCCTTTCCCTTCATCCAGTGGTTCGGCGCTTCATCGGGTGCAGCAAATTTATGCCCACCTGTGGTCCATAGATATCCCTCCTGGGACCTACCCACAGTTTTGCAGGTGTTCACCTCAGCCCCTTTTGAGCTGCTAAGAACAACTACGCTCCGTCATATGACCCTTAAGGTCGTGTTTCTAGTGGCCATCACATCAGCCTGGTGCATTTTGGTGCTGGTGGTCTTGTCAGTCAGGGAGGACCTCTGCATTTTCCATGCAGATAGAGTGGTCCTCAGACTAGATCTGCCTTTTATATTGAAAGTTAACTCCTGGTTCCATCATGCACAGGAGATTATCCTGCCCAACTTCTGTCCCGGGCCTTCCCATACACTAGAACACCAATGGTATACCTTGGATGTGAGGAGGGCCCTGAAAATATATATCAAATGAACAGCCAAAGATAGAAAGTCAGAGTTGCCCTTCCTCTCATTTCAGTCAGCCTCTCTGGGATCCCGAGTTACCCCTTCAAGAATTGGCAGATGGTTGCGAGCATGCATAACCTTAGGCATACTAATCCAGGGCATTGCCATTGCCCGGCCGGATCACAGATCGCTCTGCTAGGAGTGCGGCCATGACGGCAGCCTGGGCTACTCAAGCTCCATTGAGGAAGTTTGCAGAGCAGCAACCTGGGCCTCCCCATCACCTTTCATTAGGCACTATAAGTTGGACTCCTTTGTGTCTGCTGACGCTTCCTTTGGGAGGAGGGTCCTACAAAAGGTGCACTCTGGAGGAACTCCGAACCACACGGCTCTCTGCCCTTAGGGTGGTTGGCTTTGGCACATCCAATTCTTGGACACACACACTATCATGCTGGAGAAGTAACGTTGATCTTACCTGAGATGTTCCTTCTCAGCAGATAGTGTGAGTGTCCAACCCCACCATAGCACCAGTTTGGTGCTTGATTTGGGGGCATGTAATGGTATGTTTAGATTTATTCACAGCTGCGCCATAGTTGAAAACTGGAGCAGGAAGGAGAGGCAACTGGGCATGGCAATGAAATTGATAGTCTCTGGGCAGAAGGACAATATTAACCCATTCTTGGACACTCACACTATCTGCTGAGAAGGAACGTCTCAGGTAAGACCAACATTCCATTCCTTTCCTTTCCTTTCCTTTCCTTTCCTTTCCTTTCCTTTCCTTTCCTTTCCTTTCCTTTCCTTTCCTTTCCTTTCCTTCCTTTCTTCCCTCCCTCCCTCCCTCCCTCCCTCCCTCCCTCCCTCCCTCCCTCCCTTGAATGCTTTTGTTTGTTGAAGTTTTCCTTGCATTTTTAAGGATACTTTTTTCATATAAAGCAAATGATTTATTTATTTTTTTAATTCTTAGACATATATAAGATGTTGACTGCTGAATATTGGGACATGGTGTTCAGGAAAGTTAGAAGGTTCTCAAATTGGAAGGACAATTGCACATCATTCCAGTAAGAAGAAATAAGGAGATGGCTTAGAAAACTGTTGTGGATGGATAGGGAGCTTTCAACTCATATGAGTGTTAAAAAGAACATGTGAGTTTCTAGTAGAACAGCAGCCCCCAACCATTTGACCACCAGGGACGAGTTCCGTGCAGAGTGGTTTTTCCGAGGATGGGAGTGGGCATGGTTTGACATGCTGCCTGCATCCTGTGGAAAGGAGCAATAACCTAAGCAATAACTAAACCACTCTGTTTTGAAGATCTTTTCAAACTCATTTCCACAGACCCCTTGTGTTTTTTTGCCAACTGCTATTGCATAAGACACATATTTTAAATGGTTGATGTATGATGTCCACAATTGTTATTGTTTAGTTTTATTGGCTGGCTTTTCTTCATTCCATGATTATGGTTATTACAATCTCTAATAAGTGCAACATATTGTCTGTTGGAGAAGAAGTACTGTAGGCTATTCTTCATGATACTTCAGTATGAAGACAGAGATATTCTTCATATGCCACAAACTTAAGTTTCTGATTACAAGGCACAATACAATGGAAACCTTGTTATGACAAATTGGGAGGAGAGAAAAACTTCACTGGCAGATCTCTTCTTCCAACGATTCTGTAGTAAGAGATAATTATGCTAGACTGGACCTATCTAGCTGGTGCCGGAGGATTTTTAGCCCTTCTAGCAAGAACTTCTTCTTTCAGTTCAGCTCTGGGAAAATAGAGGCTTTGGATCTCCCTTCCTGAAACCAACAATAGACAATATAAATCTTGTGCTAATCTGTAAACATGAAGTTACTGTGCAAATATGAAGTATTGGCCAAGGAGAAACTTTTAACAATATACTCTTTTTAAAAATGCAATGAAGTGAATTAATCTATTTTTTCAATTTGTGGGAGAAGATCGGAAAGAAAAAGTGATTGACTTGCTGTATAGATGGTGATGATGGAAGAGATTTGATTCCTGGAACCGTAATATAAGTATCTAGGATGATATACTACTGACATGAGATGTACTTCATATGAACTGGTAATGTGTTATGTCCAACATGATGGCCAGGAAGGGGTTTAACTTGAATCCCATAGAGTATTGCACACATAAAGTGAAATTAATGGTAAATTGGGAATGTTGATTTAATGCCCCTATTAAGCCATTCAACAGATTTCAGGAAAGACATTGGCTGATAAAGTTACAGCTGTCATTGTTTCTTCACAACTATTCAAACATACAAGAATGAAGTAGGATAATCTAGAACTCTTAATACAGGGAGGTACACATTACTTAATAGGCATAACAGCATCCTGATGAGATGACTCTTATGATCCAGTTTGTTCAGAAGGAACAGAAATAATAGAAAGGGAGGAGGAATAATACTGAACATGAAAAACATTGTTATTTACCCAAAATATTATAGACAGAAACTTGTTAAAAGAAATGGAGGAGAGAATAAAGGTAGTACTGTTACAGCCAACAAAGGAGAATAATTGAATGATGATGCATTTTGGGGGGGGGGGAGTCAGAATGTTCAAAGAGGAATGATGTGGTAACATCGGGGGATTTTAAGTATCTTTTGGGAGACAAATGTAGAGGGTGGAAGAAGGCATAAGAGGGTCAGCTATATTTCCTTATTAGTTCCAAGCCAAGACTTAGTCAAACAAAGCGGGAATAGCAGGAACCTAAGGGGAAAATACCAGTGTAATGCTGGAGTTCTTGATTTCAAGGGAAATTAAAGCTGAATAGAGTAGAATTTATATCTGACCCATGTTGTCGAAAGAGGGTATATTAATAAACTCCGAACAATGGTATTACAAGGCAGGAAATGTTAGTGGGAAAGGTGGATGGGAAAAAGGAGGCATTTAAAATCAAATGCAAAGAGTCCTAAGGAGATAGCAAAAGAAACATATAGTTGTATGAATTGATTCATGCAGTCCCCTTATTTTGGCCCCCAAAGTCCCTTCAGTTTCTTGCTGAGGACATGTTCTCGCAACCTTCAGTCTCATTCAGCTTGCTACTAAAGCAGCTTAAAGATGGATGCAGTTGTTTTGATAGTATTTTTTTTTTGTGTGTGTGTGAGTGTTATGCCATTATGCTACCCTAGGACATTCCATGCAGACAGTTAAGAGCATGTGAAAGAGACAGGCTCTTCAATAAATACCTATCCAACTGTTGCATCTTGGATGTACAAAACTGGATAATCCCTATACGGCAGCCATGAGGTAGAAAAATCTTAGCAAGATAGTAATTAACAAGTTGCTAGTATTTTTTGAAAAAAATTCTGTCAATATAAATTAGAATACAGGTAGTCTTTGTCTTAAAACCATTCATTTAGTGACTGTTGAAGTTACAGTAACACTGGAAAAAGTCACTTATAACCAGTTTTTATGCTTATATGACTGTTGCAACATCCTGATGGCCATGTGATCAAAATTCAGGTACCTGACAACAGGCATGTATTTACAATGGTTGCACTGTCCCAGGTCATGTGATCACCATCTGTAACCATCTGCATAGGTATAAAATGGGTTATGCCTGACTTGGTAATAGAACTTTTCAAAATTATTTTGAAAAAAGTGACATCTTTGGAAAACAATGACGGAGCATCTTATTTGGAGGATGTTAAGCCTTCCTTCCTTCCTTCCTTCCTTCCTTCGCTCGCAATTGCACAGAATGAAATGGATAGATGAAAGCCAACTTCTTTAGACAAGGAATAAGTAGTCTTGCTAATTAAATAAAATGAAACTAAACATTTAAACTGGCTGGATGCAACTTTTTAAAGACCCTATTGTTGAATTTTAAAACTGCTGAGTAGATTTTGTCACACCTTATAATAAGTGTTATGCAGGAAAGTTATTTGGAAAATAAAATACAAATTCTGTCTATTCAGGCCTGGCAGAATGGGATCAATTTATCAGATGATTTAGGAGGCACTATTGTGCTGCATTCAAAACTAGAGGTTTTTTTCCCCACAGTTATGCAGCTATGATTTAAGTGGAAACATTTTTGTGCCTGTTTAGTTATGAAATATAAGTTTACATCTGACTTAGAATTATATTTTGGCATAAGGTGTAAAACATTCTTCCCAACTATCAGCATTAAAATGAATATAATTTTTATCACAATAGCTGCTGGACATTCTTGCTTCATGAAATAGGAATTCTGTCATTATAATATTATTTGCTTGTTTGTTTGACAACATTTGTAGCTCTCCCTATTGTTAAGAGGACGCTCAGATTTTAAGCCTAATTTAATTTTTAGCCTAATAAAATAATTTGCTGAGAATTACAAAATGTGTGAACTTTTCCTTGTGTAATTGATAAAATTAATGTTATGTGTAATTACTTCCAGGCCACATTTTACTTTTGTGTAAATGATTAAAAATCTAAACATTGTGAATAAAAAGAACTATAGAGAAATTCATTCGTTGTGGATTTTACTGCACTAGTACAGGGAAAAGGCAGCCAGGTGCCATAAGTTAAAGATCGGGTAACATTTGACTCTTGGGATTGCTCATGTATCATTTCCAGTGTCTCAGTTTGCACTTTTTAGTGTTATTTTGAAATGGAACAAGAGAGAACACTGAAGTAATAATCTTAAAATCATATATTGTGCTGCATTTCAGAAACAGGGTGAATACATACAGATGTGGTTGTAACTTGAAAAAGTGAAATAATATTTCTCTAGTGTAGGAAAATTTGTAGTATGTCTTGTGGAGGCAAACAAATCCCTTGCTTATTTAATTTATTAGATAAATCAAGCCTTTGCTAAAAGGATATTCAGAATTTATATTATTAAATTATCCAGATATCCTTTGTGATGTCAAAGCATATTTCAGAACATTTTCCCAATATATGGAATGAAGATATCTTTTTAATAAAAGCAAATAAGAACTGAGCTTAAATATTAACCTTCATGAAACAAGACTTGGACAGATGTTTGCTAATTAGAGCGAAACCAAGACAGGCAGGAAGGGTAAAGCTAATTTGTCTGACAGGCCATGAAATAACACTTTTATTTTGGCCTGGTATATCATTCTTATAGACTAAAAGCATGGATTGCTGCACTAAGCACTTCCATCTACCATAACTTCTGCAAAAGGGCTGCTTCATGGTTTTGTTGAGTTTTACTTCACACATTCTTCCGTTAGCGTGCTAGACACTTTGTACATTTAAGCTATTTGAAGCCTGTCATTTCTTATTAAATCTCACATAGGTGAACAAGTTATAGGTATTTAACAATGATTTTGAATCATGAAATTTTCAGGCTGCCCCCAAGTGTTTGAAGATAGCCAATTAATTAGTCCTGCAATATATTGTATTTCTCCTCTTGAGATGAGATTTGAATCAAAAATCGAGGAAAAAAATCTGACTTGAAAAATGGGATGGCATTCTTGTATTAAAATATGTAATTATACATAACATGAATGTTTTAATTTCTTCAATGGTCAGGTTTAAACATTAATTTAAGGAGATTATTAAAATTAAAGGGCTTAAATACAATATTTTTTGGGGGGGGGAACGGAAGTATGTAACTGAGGCAGAAAATCAAACTGCTTGAGAGAAAAAAGATACAGGTGGGCAGCTTATTCAGCAGCATGAACTGAGTTGTTCAAATGTGATATGAATTGTTCTGCAATTAATGAGCTTATTATACCTATGCATAATTAACACAACAGCAATGTTTGGCAAGCACTGAAGTACTGTATATAACATGTGCTATAAATGGTACGAAAAGATTCCTGGTTTACTTGTTTGATATTTTGGATATAGGATGTGAGGATGTTAGAAAGTGCATTTGCGGGTATTAAAACTGTCAAGAAAATGATGCATAAAATGACATAGTAGATTTATATCAAGGAAGTGTGTGAATTCAATAATACACATGGTACCTTTTCTTGCGAAAAATCTCAAGTACCATAGGAGCTTTGAAGGTGAAACCACTAAACTGTCAGATAAATTCTCAATAAATTCAGGGTGTTAGTTTAAACAGGGTTGCTTAGTATTCAGGGCCAATGTGCCAGTAACAGTACTAACAAACTTATACTGTTCAAATAATCACAATTTAGTTGTTTGATTTAGCAGAAATAATTTTTGATGTGTATAGATTTTATTTCATGTATCAGCTGGGAATAGCTACTGAGGAGGCAAATATGAACAAGAAAAACATTGTAGTCAGTTCTGATTAAGATTAAAGCATTATACCATGTTTTCCTGAAAATAAGACCCTGTCTTATATTTTTTTTTGAACCCCAAAATAAGCGCTTGGCCTTATTTTCGGGGAGGTCTTATTTTGGGGCACATGGAGAGAAACAGGGATCCTCTTGCCTTCTTACCTGATTTCCAGCTCTGTCTCCCTAACCTTAACCAGAAGAAATGGCCGGGACCGGCTACTCATGCATTTAAATATTTTCGGGGAGATCTTATTTTGGGGGGAGGTCTTATTTTCAGGGAAACATAGTAGGAAAGTTTGCATATTGTGTTGTTGGGAAGTAACATGAGTAGTGACTACTTAGGCAAGTAATGTTTACTTGACTGCATTCTTTTTGTATTACAATAGATTAAAATTTCTAACCTGAGATTTGCATTGTGATTACTTGTCTAGTGTGTTAAGAGCAGAGTACCTTAAATATTACATGCTCAGATAAAATAATTTACATTTCTCTGCATCTAATGTAATGACAGAATATTGTTATAAACATATATGTTTTCAGTTAGTAACCTTCACAGGAGCATACAAAAGCATACTAAAGGATTGACAGTTTTAAAATAAAAGTAATAGGGAAAATACCTCCCTTAAAAAAGAATAGATAATGTTGATCATTTGGGGAGGAGGGTTTTTGTTTTTTTGTTTTTTTGTTTTTTGTTTAGTATCTTTGAGTCAGTTTTTGACTATTGGTGATTGCCTAGACCAGTGGTTCTCAACCTTCCTAATGCCGCGACCCTTTAATACAGTTCCTCATGTTGTGGTGACCCCCAACCAGGGGTGGGTTCTAATTTTTTTACTACCGGTTCTGTGGGTGTGGCTTATTTTGTGGGCGTGGCTTGGAGGTCATGTGACCGAGTGGCCATGGCTATATGTATAGGGACTACTCAGAGGGCTGAAAAAAGTCATTTCTGACAGGTCCTCGCACTTTTGACTGGTCCTCACACTTATGACCATCCTCACATTTATGCCTGTGCAGCATTCTTAACAACCATGTCACTCATTTCACAACTGCTTCTCTTCAACATGGTATAAGATAGGGCAAAAATTGTGAGGACAGTCGTAAGTGCGAGGACTGGTCAAAAGTGCGAGGACCAGTCAAAAATAACCTTTTCAAATAAACATCCGCAATCCACTTGAACCCTGAAATTTTGAACTGCAAGTATTAGTCCTTTGCTGAACTTTTTTACTGAAGTGAAAGTCTCGGAATGAGTGAAAGTGATTGAAAAAATATGGCGCTCAGCAAATGAATTAGTGGGTGTGGATTGGTGAAGTTATCTTGTCTTGCTACAAAGTTAAAAAGTTGTTACAGAGTTGCTCCGGCTGCAACAGAAATAAGAGGAAAATCTCTCCCTTTTACTTGTCTTTGCTGCATTATAGCTTTGTTTTGAGTAATTCTGGGGGACTTTTTTAGAAGGTATTGTGGAGGTGGCAGAAGAGGCGGACCCTCCCTTTTTAAGAAAGCTAGCTTACGTGGCAGGATGGCTTCAAAAAAGCAGGAAGGCAAAACAGGGGGGGGATCCCCCCCACGTAAGCAGGATACGCAGTCACAAGCCCAAAAAAAAGATTTGGATATGGGAGAATTAAAAGCATTCATCTCAAATATTTTGGATGAGAAATTTCAAGACATGGATGACAAAATAAATAAAATAGATGAAAAAATTCAAAAGTCACAACAGGAAATTATGCAGGAAATGCAGCAGAGCCAAAAGATGGTGACCAAAAAAATAACGGATGTGGCGTCTGGTCTGGCAGGATTTATTATGAAAGTTGAGACAAAAGTGGATGAATTTAAATTAGAAGTTAATGCTAAGATGAAAAATAATGATCATAAATTTCTTGACGTTGATGACAAGATGCAGAGAGTTGAGAATGATATTGTTATGATGCAATTTCGTGCAATGGAATTTGCTATAAGGCTTCGAGGAATTAGAGAAGAGGAGAGACAAGATTTGAGACAGATCTGTGCTGAAGCCCTAGCTGTGATTTTAAAAGTTGAACCTGAGATGGTTTTTTGTAAAATAGATAAAATCTATAGAGTTAACTCGTGGGTGGCCAGACAAAGACAACTGCCTAGAGATGTGGTCATATATTTTACAGATAGAGCAATAAGAAATGACATTTTGCAAAAATCTTTTCTCACTTCTGTGCAAGTGAGTGGATCCAAGATTACAGTCTACAAGGAGCTCCCACCTAAGATGTTGAAATCTAGAAAAGAGTATGGTTTTCTTGTTAAAGAACTGCAGAGTAATCAAATCCCATTTCGTTGGGACGCCCCAACTGGCATAATTTTGAGATATAAGGGAGAGAAACACCGTCTGAATACTGTGGAGAAGGCGGAGCAATTTTATAATGACATCTTTAAAGAAAGAACTCCATCCCCACGCACATCTACAGTCTTGGAGATTAAAGAACAACAATCTAAGCAGGAATTAGCAGAGTTGAAGGGTGCTGAAGGAGGCTTTTTGGATGAGCCTTTGCTGGAACCTTCTCCAATTTCGGAGCTGGCTTGGGCGGCTGAAGTTAAGGATCAGCGTATAACTCGAGCAAAAGCTAAGGAACTTAAAGAAAAGTTACAGCAGGAGAGTCAAGACAAGGCTGGGGCTGTGGGAAAGGCAGGACAGAGGATCTCAGATGACATCCTAAGGTTCTGCGCTTCGCTCCAGAAGGAGAATAAGGATGATTAAATGTTTATCTTGGAATGTGAATGGGTTGAATGTAACACAAAAAAGGAAGAAAGTATTTGCATATTTAAAACAACATAATAATGATATAATTTGTTTACAAGAAACGCATATTACAGTTCAAGATCAAAACTATTTGAAAAATTCCAAATTAGGAACACATTTTATATCCTCAACTAACCAAAAAAAGAATGGTGTGGTTATTTATGTAAACAAAAAATTAACAGCCAAACTTATAGAAGCTGATCAAGATGGTAGGTTTGTAGCAATTGAATTACTTTCTGCTAATAGTCAAATTCTTTTGATAGGAATTTATGCTCCTAATCAACAACAGGACTATTTTTATAAAATGCTGCATACTAAAATACTTCAATGGGATTATAGATCTATTTTAATTATGGGAGACTGGAATGGAGTAATTGACTCTAAATTAGATAAAAAGACTTTGGCAAAATCAAGAATTAGATTACCACAGACTTTTTTTGATATGAAAGAAGACCTGGAATTAAAAGATATTTGGAGAATACATAACCCAAAAGAATTGGACTATACTTTCTTTTCTGACAGACATAGATCCTTTTCCAGGATTGATTTTATTTTGTTGTCTGATGACTTACTTGTTAGGACAAAAAGAACAAAGATTCTGCCAAGAACTTTGACTGATCATAGCCCAGTCTGGATAGAAATCGAGACATGTAAGAATGAGAGACGCTCTTGGAGATTAAATGAAAACTTGTTTAGATATGAGAAAAATATAATAGAACTTAAAAAGCATCTGAAAGAGTTTTTTGAAATGAACTTGAATAAAGGCACCCCAATGGAAATTGTGTGGGACGCAAGCAAAGCTTATATGAGAGGGGTGCTTATATATATGAACTCTAAACATAAGCGGATTCGACAAAAGAAAAGACTTGAATTGGAAGCAGAAATAAAGGACAAAGAACAGTTACTTATTAAAAATCCAACAGATGAGAGAATACTTAGTGTTATAAAACTTCTGAAAGACCAATTCCAAATGCTTATAGCGGAACAAGTTGCAACAAACTTACAATATGCGAAGTATAATACATTCTGCAATGCTAATAAACCAGGCAGGTGGTTGGCTTACACATTAAGGAAGAAACAAAGCATACGGACTATTGATAGTGTTGATATTGGGGGGAAAGAAGTTTTTCAACAGAATTTAATAAAAGAAGCTTTTCTTCAATATTACACTAAACTATATGCCAGAGAGGAGGTGCAGAATGGACTTATAGAAAAATATTTGGACAATAAAAGAGTTACAAAAATCACTGAGCAACAAAAGGAAAGAATGGATTATCCCATAACAGAGGAGGAGATAATAGCAGCAATAAAACAATTAAAAACAGCCAAAGCTCCTGGAACGGATGGCCTGACAGCAGTGTATTATAAAACTTTACAGGCAGAAATGGTGGAACAACTCAGAGACTTATTTTGCAACATACAACAAGGGGGAAAAGTACCTCCATCGTGGACTACAGCTTATATTTCTTTGATACCAAAAGAGCAAGCAGGTCCTAAAAAACCGGAGAATTACAGACCAATATCTCTTTTGAATACGGATTATAAAATTTACGCAAAAGTATTAGCCAACAGACTGATGCCAGTAATTCAAAAGGTGATTCATGATGACCAAGCGGGATTTATTGTGGGTAGGCACATGAAGGACAATGTAAGGCAAGTAATAGATTTATTGGAATATCTTGAGAAGAATAAACAGATCTCTGCAGTGCTGGTCTTTCTGGATGCAGAGAAGGCCTTTGATAGAGTGGATTGGAATTTTCTATTAAAGACATTAAAAAAGATGGACTTTGGGGACCAATATATACAGGCGGTCTCAGCAATTTATCAAGAGCAAAAGGCACAGATCATTATCAATGGAAGTTTGACAACAGAGTTTAAAATTGAAAAAGGTACAAGACAGGGATGTCCACTGTCCCCATTGTTGTTCATTTTAACACTAGAAGTCTTGTTAAATACAATAAGGGATTCTAACACATTGAAAGGTATAATGATAAGGCAAGAGGATTACAGAATAAAGGCATTTGCAGACGATCTGGTTGTTACCCTAACACAGCCAATGGAATCGATAATCCAGATGAAGGACATTATACAAGACTTTGGTAAAGTTTCAGGTTTCAGATTGAATCAGAGAAAAACTAAGATGGTAGTTAAAAATATGACACAAGATTGTAAACTGGAGTTAGAAAGGAGGGCAGGTTTTGAGATTGTACCAAAGGTAAAATATCTAGGAGTTCAGGTTGCAGAATCAAATATGAAATTGTTTCAAAATAACTATGAGGCGTTGTGGCGAGAGGTGCAAAAAGATATGGAGATTTGGAAAAAACTGCAGCTGTCTTTACTTGGAAGAATAGCAGCAGTTAAGATGAACATTTTGCCAAGATTTCTTTTTTTGTTTCAAATGATTCCGGTGCTCAAAAATGATAAACAACTAAAAGCATGGCAAACTGGTGTCAACAAATTTGTCTGGAACGAGAAAAAACCAAGAGTAAAAATGAAAATTATGCAAGACATTCCAGAAAGGGGAGGTCTCAAACTTCCAAACCTACAATTATATTATGATGCAACAGCTTTGACTTTAGTAAGTGATTGGTTTGGAGGAAAAAAGACTGGAATATTGAATGCAGAAAGTTTTGATCTGGAATTTGGATGGCACGCTTACTTATTTTATGACAGTAAAGTGGATAAAGTATTTAAAAGCCATATACTTAGAGATTCTTTGCTGAGAGTTTGGAAGAAGCACCGAAACAACTGGAATTATAAAATACCGCTATGGCTGGATCTTGGTCATACCTTGTGGAATACAAATATAATGTCACTCGGGGGGTTTTTATATAAAGAGGTTCTTTTTACAGATGCGGGCAGATGGCAGCTGAAGACATTACAGACATTGTTGGCTGAAGGGATTAATTTAACTTGGTTACAATATAATCAATTGCAATTGAGATGGAAAGAGGACCAAAAAACTGGTATAATGATGTATGAGGAAGAATTAGTTAGACACATAAAAGAGAAAGGCCCAATGCATATTAAAAGACTTTATAATGTTTTGTTAGAAAGGGATTCAGAAACTGAATTAGTTAAAGACTGCATGATTAAGTGGGCACAAAATTTTGAGGAACCAGTGATGTTGGAAACATGGGAAAAAATTTGGGTTCAGAATGTTAAATTTACACAGTCGCAGAATCTGAGGGAAAATTTCTATAAAATGTTTTATAGATGGCATTTAGACCCCAAAAAATTGTCGTGTATGTACCCTAATGTGCAGCCTAAATGTTGGAGATGTGATTGTCTAGACGCTACATATTATCATGTTTGGTGGACCTGTAAGAAAGTTAAGGCTTTTTGGATAAAAATCTGGTGGGTCATGCAGAATGTTTTGAAGAAAAAAATTCAATTTTCTCCACAACTGTTTTTATTGGGTATAGTTAAGGGTTTTACATTGGGTGAAACAAAATTGATATTGTACATGATAACAGCAGCAAGATTGCTGATAGGTAAATATTGGAAAAATGAAGCACTGCCTACGATTGAGGAATGGACTTTGAAGATGGCCAGTTTTGCAGAGATGGCGAAGATTTCAGCATATTTAAAAGATTGTTCTCAAGAGACTTATGAATGGGAATGGAAGAAATGGATAGATTATGTTCAGAATAAATATCAAACTAGGAAGTATCAAATAGCTTTTATTTGAAAACGTTATATTAAGATAGAAATATTTTAAGGTTGAGGATGAAAATTTGTTAGAAAATGTTATATCAAGATAGAAATATTTTTAAGGTAATCAGGATGAAAATTTATTTGAAAATGTTATATTAAGATTGAAATAGGTTAATGTAATGAAGATGAAAATTTGTAAGGGGGAGGGAGGGGTTCAAGTTTTATATACAAAGGAGGGTTTTTCCTTTTATTTGACATGAATATACTGTGAGGAAGTCTGGGGGGAGGGGAGGGTTAGGGTGGGTTAGGGAGGCTGGGAAGTTTGGGGTGGGTTGCGGGGGGGGGGGAAAGGGGTGAAAATGTAACTGTAAAACTTTTGCAATAAAAAAAAAATAACCTTTTCAGCCCTCTGAGTAGTCCATATGCATAAAAGGATACAGCAATAGAGAGGGATGAAGGAAGGGAAGGGAAATTAGAGTAGGAGTGAAGGTAAGAGAGGGAGGAAGAGAGGAGAAGAAGGAGAAAGAAAGAGGAAGTAGGGAGAAGAAGAAGGGGGGGAAGAGAAAGTAAGAAAGAAAGAAAAGACAGAGGTGGTAGGTTTGAGGAGAAAGATTGCTGTACAATAAAAAAGATGAAAGGGAAGAAAGCCAACCCCAAACAAATATTAAGATAATAAGATAAAGAATGAATTGTTAAATTTTAAAGACTAAAAGAGAACAAATAGCAATAAATAGCAATAATTAGAAACACACATACAAACATACAACGTATTTTCTTTGAACAGAGTATTTGGCCGGTCCACAAATTTAAACAGTTGTAGGAGGTTAGCACCCACCCCTTTCCTAGAAGAATGAAATATTTTGGGAAATATTAAAAAGGCAGAATATTATATTTTCCTGTATGAGAAATGGAGAAGCATATTTTACAGACAAAGCAACTCCCACCTTCCTGCCCCCCACCCTTTGTTAATGGGCCAGAGGCAGAAACTCAATCCTTTGTCAAAGGACATTTGCAACACAATAGCAACAGAAACTAACACAATGGGCCCCATCAAGCCATGTGATCCTATCCACCATTAAACCATCTTTCCAAGCAGTCTCCATGTTTCCAGTGTCTTTTTCCCCACTTGGAGCAGAACCCAGAAGGATATTTCTTCCAACACAGTATGTAGTCATTTCAATTAAATTTACAATTTTTATATTTCCTTTTTACCATATTTATTCCTCATCTATTTTTTTTAAAAAAACCAATATTACCTTTCATCCTCATCTCTAATCTTAATCAAATTCAATTTTTCCCTTCTATTCTATATTATACCCCTTCCCATTGTCATCTATTTTTATATCCATCCTCACATTGGTTAATTATATAATACAGTTGTTTAATACAAATTCAACATTTTAATATAAATCAATTAGTTATATAACTACCTTTTTTGTATATTAATCAATATGAACATGAATATTCCAATTATTTCCATGCAATCCAATTTCTTACAAATCAATTAATTATATTTACCAATAATAATAAACCAAATAATTTCCCCCCATATTCCTCCAAACCACAACTTAACCATTTCTGCTTTCAACACAATATGCAATTAACAGTATCTCAATTATTACAATTCCCTAGTTAAATAGAGCTTTTTTTCTTCTGTGTTTTAAAATCTTGAATCTCCTCTTTTGCCCTAAATTGCCCATTGTTTGCAGTTTGCACCTACCTTTTTTGGTGAGGAAAAAGAAAAAGAAATCTCTCTGCCTCATTTTGTCACGTTGCAGCCAAGACCCTGCTTACTTTCAATTTTGCTTTTTGAGCATAGCTAGGGGGGAAATCTGCTCCAGGAATTTACCTCTTTGCATCTAGCTAGGAACAGAGCCCCCCGCAAAACAGTTGAGAGTAGGGGCGGCTCTTTGAAGCCCCGCGGCAAGAATTTAAAGTTTTTTTCCCCTCTAGCCATCAGCTGGGACTCCGGAGCAGCAATAGATTGGGAGTGGGCGGGGTAAGCGAACGGCGACCGGGCGATCCAGCAGAGGCAGAGGGTGAGTGAAGGCATGGGGAGGGGGGTGAGAGAGGGCTTTGGCGACCCCCGTGAAATGGCCGTTTGACCCCCAAAGGGGTCGCGACCCCCAGGTTGAGAACCGCTGGCCTAGACAAAGACCCTGCAGTTTTCCTAGCAAGATTTTTCAGAAACGGTTTGCTGTTGCTTCCTTCCCAGGGCTGAGAGAGAAGGACTTACCACAGTCAACCAGCTGGCTTCACACCTAAAACGGGACTAGAACTCACTGACTCCTGGTTTCTAGCCTGATGTTTTAATTCCACTACCCCAGACTGGCTTTCTTAATTTAGTAAGTTCAGGACAGCTTTTGTCTAATGTCTGAAAACAGGGTGAAGCTTACTTGGAGAAGAAAAAAAAAATCTACAGATGTGAATCATTAACGTATAATGAAATCTTCTGTTAATAGTCACTATCTGGTCTTCCGGAAGCTGGGACAATTAAAGAAGATTCCCATATAATAAGCAATCACAAATTGGAAAAGGAAGTCTTTTAGTACTATGACTTCAGATAATTTAGAGCAGGGGTGTCCGGCATGTGGGGTGCTTATATCTGGCCCATGGGGCCATCCTGGAAACAGCGAAGGACTGGCCCAGGGTGCCTCTGCCAGAAAAAACTGAGCTCGGGAGGGCCACAGGAGGCCCTCCTGTGAGCTCTGTTTTCACTGGCAGGGTTGCAGGAGGCCGTCACAGCCGAAAACAGCTCGGGAGCTTGTATTTGCTGGCAGTGCTCGGGCCAGCATGGGCGCCCCCGACATGAGTGACTTGAGCTGGCCACGCACACCCCGGCTATGCCCACCCTGGCCCCCCAAGGTCAAACACAACCCAATGAAATTGAGTTTGACACCCCAGATTTAGAGTATTGGAGAGAAAAACCCTAAGTAGTTTGAATGGATGGCAGGCAGGCAGGCAGGCAGAAGAATGAAAATTTATTTCCAGTGTAACAACCCCCATAGAATTTTTCACTAGCTATTTTTTTAAGCATTGTTAGTGGCAGAGGCATTCAGTTTGTGTGCAGATGCAAAATGTCACAGGGTCAGTTCCTGGCCTTCCCAGGTAAATTTAAGGACAGCTATCTATAAGACCTTCAGACCTGCAACTTTGAGAACTTGGGGTTGTGGGTGGAAGTTGTAACTCAGTTTACATGAATCCAGATCAAAGTTGACACACCGTCTTTTTTTTTGACACAGCTTTGAACACCTTGGCTGTTTTCAGAAGTAGAGGAAGAAAACTTGTCTTACTTTGCCTCCTCCTTCATCAATTTAAGTCAGTCTTTCTAACCTCACCCCAAGCACGTAATAACCTACTATTTTGAATTTATCTTTTCCCCAATCTAGTTGCAGTTACTGAGGAAAGTACTTGGTTGCAAAAGGTGTTGATGTACCTGGATTTCACCATCAAGGTCACAGTGGATTTTGCAAACAATGGAGTGATGACTGCTCACTAATGTCAGGGTTCCAAGTAACACCCTCAACGAAAGAAACCTCCGAGGCTTGGATTTCCTCAAAGTTACTTTTTATTAGAGATGTCATATAGGCACATTTGGGAAAACCTGAATCTGAAAGCTTATAGGTTTTCCCCACCCAAGTGAAAGTTCAAGTCCCTGCCTAGCACCCTCATGTCCATCACATGGTCTAATCATCCACAGTCCAAACTGAAGACACGTCCCAATCATCTGACTCCAGGTGCCAGGACACCGCAACCTTGACTATCAGAGAAAGGAATGTTATTATGTCTAAATATCTCCACTGCTCTATGCAATCCCCCCTTCCATATTCCCACAGAAGAAGATATAGCTGATCTGAAGGCCCAAATGTAAAAGATGGCTTCCAGGTCTGACAATTTCTAAAATTAAACGGTTGTGATTTTTTTTTTTTTTTTTTTTTGTTATAGTGGTACACACCCATCAACTGCTATTTATATATTTATGTGGTCATATGTCTATACATATTGATTGTCTACAATTCTGAAGTTAGAGATGAAGTAACTGTAGTGATCTACATCTTTAGTTTTCACTGACTTTTTGGCCTAGGATCATAAACAGTAACCTTGACCTGATTTAAGGAATGATTTAAGATTTAAGTTGGAAAATTTAAGGAATGGAATTATGTAGGCTTCTTTCAGGTTTGAATACTAAGTCCCTGAGAATTCAGCAGTATAATAACAGATTGTTTTATTATGGCTGCTTCAATAAAAGATGGATGCCATGTCTGTACAATGTTGGCCTAGACAAAATTGATGTGATGCTTTGGTATTCTGGCTCCAAAGAAATACCATGATAAATATTTTATTAACGAAAAAGCAGTGTTTGGAATAACTGAATGAAATTGAACAGTGGCAGGTTGGAATGGAAAAAGTACTATCATACAGAGGCATTAATTATTCATAAACACTGAATGTTGGATACATTTGAATAGTTTTAAATGGATGAGACAAATGTATGGAGGTAAGGCTATTGATGACTACAGATCCAGATGTCTACTTATTAGAACGACGGTTCCCATCTCATAAAATGGAGATTGTATATCTTATATATGTTTAGAATTATAGAAGCAAATTATTTAAAACAAAACAAATAGGCAAGGTTGGAAATGGCTGCAGGTATCTTTAAAGATCAGGTGTCGGTGTGAAAGACCAGATTCACATGTGAAGGTCCAATTAAACTGATTTGTTGCTACATAGCCTATGGATAGGACTCTGCTCAATTAACAGCACTGCTTGAAGTTAGATAAGGATCAGCAGAAATTCAAGGGAGGTTGGAATTAGTTTGCTTGTGGCTAAGTAAGAATTCTAGGCTGATGCCTCTTTTAACTCCACCCCCAGGTTCTGCCACTTCTTTTTCTACATCACATTAATTGGGAATTTAACCCATTCGCCTGTCTTCTCCATTATACAGGAATTGATTCTTCTTGCCTCGATTTTGTACAATATGGTTGAAAATCTCAGTTCTCCAGACAATAATCTCTCATTCTGGAACTCACTCATTTGGCAGAAAGCTCATAGATCTGGAAACAGCAAGATTAGGGTGGTTTTATTTTAGACTAAAATGAAGCCATATACCGGTATGCACAAGAGATCTGCTTACTATTATACCCAGGAGTCACAGTTTGTATATAGGTCTCTGTTTGAGGGTTTAAATGGCATGTGTGCCCAAAGTGGCACATGAAGCCATGTCACCTGGCATGTATGGCCTTGCCTGTTTGTCTTCCGGGTTTCTGGTATGCATGCGCACATGACGATCAGCTGTCCTTCATGCTTGTGGCAGTGCCAAAAACCGGCATGTGCATGCACGCCGGCCAGCTGATTGTTGGGTGCACATGTGCGCCAGACCCCAGAAGTTTGGCTTTTCCGGAGTGCAATCCGTTCGCACACTCAGCATGTGCGCTAGAACCTAGAAGTTCGGTTTTTCCAGAGTGCGACCCTGATCAATGAGCACGTGCAACATTTCCTTGCAATGCCATCACTGTTCTAGGCTATTTCCTCCTGCCTTTCTGAGTCACTCCTTGAGTGACCAGAATCAGGACCGGCAAGTTGATTGTTAAACAAGTAGTTGCTAAGTGAAACAGCAACTGTGCTTATGACCTTACTTCAGCTTTTCTTTGCTTTATAGACCTGCAAAGGTCATAAAAGTGACGATTGGTTGCAAAGTTACTTTTTCATCATCATGTAACTTCGTATGGCCTCGAAATGAGGCAATTACTAAATGAGAACTACAGTACCTCTATTGCACAGGATTTTTGGCAGAGTTATTGCGAGTCAAATGCAAAGCATGAAAAAGTTCCACATTAAATTGAACAAGACTATTTACACATTGTCCCAGTAAATTTTGCATTAAGAATAATATAAATACAATATCCAGAGGCGTTTTTTCTGATGTCGACTCACATTGCAGTTCTCATAATACCTCTGCTCTTGTCGCACCCAGACTATTAATTTGCTTTAGAATATGTGATAATAGAAATGAATGCTTTCACAGGGAACAATAAAAATAAAATCTAATTTTTCAATTACTGGTGAATCATATTAATCCAACTGCTGTTTCTAATCATAAGTCAAATATTTAGGTAGTATTTTGTTAATGGCTGCTTCCCAGTACTTTATCTGAGAGTAGATCGATCTTCCCAGAAAATAAATGAAAGCAAGATCAAATGTAGTGACTTATAGAAAATAGTGGTTACATGGGTTTGCATTGTGGTAAACTATATTTTGTAACTAGTTATGGCCTTCATGGCAGCTATTTAGAAATGGGAAAGCTCCCCAGCAGCTATTAAGGACAGATTTTGCAATATACAGGTAATTCTTCACTTACAACAGTTCATTTAATGACTGTTTGAAGTTACAACGGCACTGAAAAAAGTGACTAAGACAATTTTTCACACCCATGATCACATGGTTTACATTCAGCTGCTTGACAACTGATTCACATTTATTACGGTGGCAGTGTTCTGTAATGTAATCCCCTTTAGTGACCTTCTGACAAGCAAAGTCAATGGGGAAGCCAGATTCACTTAACAACCATGTTACAAATTTAGGAACTGCAATGATTCAACAAATGTGGCAAGAAAAGTCGTAAAATTGTGCAAAACTCACTTAACAAATTTCTCACTTAGCAACATAAATTTTGGGCTCAATTGTGGTCATAAGTTGAGGACTACCTGTACTCTGAAAATCTAAAATATACCCAGATGGAGAACTCCTGGTGTAGTTTAATTTAATTTAATTGATATGAAAGTTCCCTTATTTCTGGTGCGCAGGGGAAGTTTTCACTATGGCAAGACACTGTTGGAACCCAATATTTCAGATAAGGATCTATGAAACCAAATATAAGAACTGATTGTGTACACTCCTTGTTGTCTACTAAATAAGTTGTCAACAAAAGATGCTTGCAGATTGGTGGAAGATAGGCATGGCCTACCTGAAGCTAATTTTATGCAGTCAGTGGCCTAGTTTTAAAACTTGTTTTGAAGAGATCAATTCAGACTTCTGTTCCTTCCCTTGAAGCCTCAATGCTTTGGAGCAAGTTACAGCTTTGCAAAAAGAAGGGGAAAAACGGTATAGTTGCCTCAGATGGAAAGCTGTGCTAAGCTCTGTGTTCGCTGACCTAATCAAGGAATGCAGGAAAGAAAGGAAACACAGAATATGCCTTAGATCAGAGGTGTCAAACTCAAGGCCTGCAGGCTGGATCTGGCCCGTGGAGTGCTTAAATCCAGCCTGCAGGGCCGACCTCGAAATATCAAAGGACCGGCCCACGGTACCTCTGGCTGCTAAAACGATCTGCATGCGGGGGCCCGACGCCTCGTTTTCACCCTCCATGGCTTCCTGCAGCACTGTGCTGGCTGGAAAACGGGCCCGAAACGGCCGGCAGAGTGCTGCAGGAGGCCATGGAGGGTGAAAACGAGGTGCAGGGGGGCTGCACACGGACCCCCGCACCCCATTTTGGTCAGCAGGGTGCTGCAGGAGGCATCCATCCCACCCTCCCCGCTGCCCCCCACCCCCGGCCCACAGAGAACTACAATGCTGATCCAGCCCTCGAAGAAATTCAGTTTGACACCCCTGCCTTAGATTCAACGGCTTGCAGTCTCAATTCAGAAGTATCAGTCCTTCATAGGCAATTTTGAAAACATGAATGCAGAAAACAAATATCATTCGTATGCAACAAGATACCTTAAATGCAGTTGTTCAATCACGAAGCTTTGTTTAATGAAATAATTTCAATGTGCTAGAGAACCTAAAGAGAACTCATTTTGTAAGATTTAACTATCAGAGATGATGGCATTACAAGTAGATCTTGACTCAGAACAGTTCATTTAGTGACCATTCAGAGTTAGAACAGTTTTGAAAATAATGACCAATGACCATTTTTCATACTTATAACCATTATAGTATCCCCAGGGTCACATGATCAAAATTCAGATGCTTGGCAGTTGGTTCAGTGCCTGGGGTCATGGGATCACCTTTTGTGACTTTCTGACAAGCAAAGTCAATGGGGAAGCCAGATTCACTTAACCATGTTAGTTACTAACTTAACAACTGCAATGATTCACTTAACTATTGCAAGAAAGGTCGTAAAGTGGGTCAAAACTCACTTAACAAATGTTTCACTTAGCAACATAAGTTTTGGGCTCAATTGTGCGTAACTTGAGGACTATCTATACAGCCTAGCTCAGAATAGCATCTTACTTCTTTAACTTTTTATACCATATTAACCATTTTAAATAGAAAAATCCTGGTATGTAGCGATAGTCTTCAACTTACAACCACAACTGAGCCCAAAATTTCCATTGCTAAACAAGACTGTTGTTAAATGAATTTTTCCTCATTTTATGACCTTGCCATAGTTAAGTGAAACATTGCAGTTGTTAAGTGAATCTGGCTTCCCCATTAACTTTGCTTGTCAGAAGGTCGTAAAAGGGGATCACGTGATCCTGGGAAACTGCAACCACCATAATAAATACAAGTAATTTGCCAAGCGTCTGAATTTTGATCATGTGACCATGGGGATGCGACATTGTTCGTAAGTATGATAAATAGTCATAAGTCACTTTTTTCAGTGCCATTGTAACTTTGAACAGTTGCTAAACAAATGGTTGTAAGTTGAAGACTACCTGTATAAAATATGGAATGTAATCCTTCCAGGGCAGTAAAAGAGTAAATTGAACACTGGACATCTCCATTCACATTAATTTGGATTTCTGTTTCTTAAATTACAAACTTAATAATATGGCAGAGAGCCTCAATGCATATCAGGATCTGGTTGCCTTTACGTTGAATTGCAAGCCAAATGGAACCAGGCCCGTTTATTATTTGGATGGGAGATTCCAGGGAATACCTGGATGTTTGGTCAGGCTGGGAAAGAAAGAAAAAAAAAATCCCACAAAAAGGCAGTATTTCCATTGGGGTTGCCAAGAAAACTGCCTGGGTGTGACATGCAATAAGCAGCAGTCGAGCTACACTTGAAGGAGAGTTGACTTGGCTTTTAATGGAAGGCCCTGTTTGAAGACAAACAGTAGAAATCCCAGTTCTTTGCACTTTGGTTTGCTTGAAACAGCTTATTGTGTGTCAGCCAGTATATTTTGTACAGCCATGACAAGAACTTTGTTCCAGTAACTATGGTAAAGCCAGTGAGTGTACTAGAGGGATGACTCAGGCTTCAAATGATGTGAATTGGCTCTGATCCATGAACTAGCAGCATGCAAAGGCCAAGTATTGGGTAGGGCTCAACATGTTTTGACTGAATGCAGAGTAGTGGCTTCATAACAGAACACTGTGTTTCCATACGTCAAGCTAATCAGGAAGGAAAACGAGCAGGCACTAAAGTGGGGAAGGAAGTACAAGGGACTGAATTCCTGTGGCATATTAAACTAGTAGCAATGCTGTGGAAGTTTCTCCAAAATGTTATTTTAGTTTCATCAGCTAAAAATATCATTTGAAGTACAGAGAAGGAAGAAAGGGTAGAGGAGTCTTTTTTAAGCATTGAGCACTGCGCAGATTTAATTTCAAACAAATTTGGTTGAATATGGCAAAAATGCATAAAAACTAAGGCAAAGCTTTGTCAGCCTTGGTTTCAAAGTACTGCTATTTGGAGAAGCCAACATGGATTCATAATTTGTGCTGCCAATGGGATTCGTTCCATGAATTCAAACAATAGTTGTATTTTAATAACAGCTTGGTAGCAAGAAATTTAAAGCGTTAATTCAGAACGAGCAATCTGATTCAGAAATTGACTGCTTATAGCTTTTTGTCAGAACTTTTGGGTTTGATTGTTCCGTAATGAATATGTACATGTTCTTAAGATATGTAAAAAAAGATAAATTTGACACTGGTAATTTTTTTGGTATAAAGTTATGGCAGTGCAAAGAAAATAGTAGATTGAGAATTGTAAACAGATTGATTAAATAATTAGATTATTCTGTTCTTTAACAGTCAGTGCACAAGGATGGTGAAATTGTGGCCTTCTAGATGTTGCTGAATTATATAACTCCAGAAACGACAACTCTGCTGACTGGAGCTGCAATTCAGCAACTAGCTAATAAATGTTTCAATATAAATCTTAATGCCACCTTGCTTGGACTTAATTATGTGTCACTGTGTATTGCCAATTACTTTTAGAAACTATCCATCATGTTTTAAAGACACAAGTTTAGCTCAGAATAAACCATTATTTACAAATAAATCATCAATTGAAAAAAAAATCAACAGCTTCATTTTGTTAATCCACTAGCTGTTATGCCTCTGTGAAAAGTATGCCATATATGATTTTGCATAATGTAATTTAGAAATGTCTTAAGATCAGGATATTTAGGAAAGCTCAAACCTAGCTTTCCTAAAATAGTAGTAGGTTTTT
The DNA here is from genome assembly GCA_022577455.1 of Arizona elegans. Lineage (NCBI taxonomy): Eukaryota > Metazoa > Chordata > Lepidosauria > Squamata > Colubridae > Arizona > Arizona elegans. Next base: position 14,857,685 of record JAKOOJ010000020.1, read on the forward strand.
TCGTAAAAAAATTAGTAGGCATATAGCACAGAATCCTTAGAGAATGACCAATTGGAAATAAGAGAGTCATCATATATTTAGATGCCATCATGCATTTAAGGGAGAAGAAATGGCAGAAATGCTTAGCTATGGGGGATTTAGGTTTGGGTTGCTAAGTGACTGCATTGACAGTGACAGTTATTTCATTTTCCATTGTAAGTGTGAAAACAACTGAAGAAACTCACAAGGCACATTTTCTGCTTACTTTCTTCCCAGGTGGTATAGGTGCTTCCTTCCAGTGCCAGCTGATCCATCAAGACCACATCTGTACTGATGACAGTGACAAGGTAATTGAAAATAATGAGAGCTAAGTGCAAGTTCCCATTTCACTAGGTTTCTTAAAAATAACTATTTATCCATATTTAACTTAAAATGTTACTGTTGGCTAAGGCAGTTTCATTGTTTCAATAAGTATATTGATGCACATACCACGTACATGTTTATATATTGGGACTATATTTACACAAGAGCAGTACAGTGTTACTATCTACATATAGTTTACATATAAATTATAAGGGAATGATAAGTTATTTTAACTCCATTTCTTTTACAAATCTTCAATGGTACTACGTTCAGTGGGTTTAATGTTCACCTAGAAGGCTTTTAACAATAATTGATTGGATATTTACAATTTCAAACCATTGAAGATATTTATGCAAGGCTAGAAGGTTTGACCTGTATATAGGTGGTCCTTGACTTACAGCCATTTGTTTAGTGAACATTCAAAGTTACAATGGCATTGAAAAAAGTAACTTATGACCATTTTTCACACTTATAACCATTGGTCACATGATCAAAATTTCGACGCTTAGCAATTGGTTCATACGTATGACCATTACTGTGTCCTTAGATCAACACGCATAGCCAATGGGGGAGCCAGATTCACTTAACAACCACGTTACTAACTTAACAGCTGCAGCAATTCACTTAACAATTGTGGCAAAAAGCTCGTAAAATAGGGCAGAACTCACTTTAAAATGTCTCGCTTAGCAACAGAAATTTTGGACTCAATTGTAATCGTAAGTTGAAGACTACCTGTACTTCCACTTTTTTCCCCCCAGGATCAGTGCGTGTTAAAACGTTTCAAAATTTTCACTGAAATACTTTTTCAGTAATATAGTGGTGTCAAAAGTGATGAGTGATAGCAAGCCATGTATTTCATTCATTTTGAAGAAGTGAAGCCCTTATGAAAATGTGCTTATAAAAGTGTGTATTTAATACCTATCGAGTTCTCAGAAGCCCTTACAATTGCTGAAATATTTCCCAGTGGAAATTTCATTGACCTGTATGGTTCCTTAATCCTTCCTCTGACTAGCTAAATTGAAAGAGATTGCCAGAACCGTTCACAGAAATTGGACAAATTAGGGATTTTCTTTCTGCAGAATTTCAATTTTAATGTATTGTTTATCTCCTTTCTGTTGTACTCTACCAACTATTTGAGAAACAATTTCCCCATCTATTCTTTAAACTTAGCTTTGGCCATCTCAAGTCAACAATGACAAAAACGATTGGATATGATGCAATAAATGGCATATAGTACAGCCTTATAGACAATGTTTATATTATTGGTCACTATAGATCCGTGATGGTGAACCTATGGCACATGTGCCAGAGGTGGCACGCAGAGCCCTCTCTGTGGGCATGCGCGCCATTGCCAGCTCCTCTTCCAAGTTCCGTTGCATACATGCGTGATGGACAGTTGGTCCGGAGTGAATGCGCACTGGCCGACTGCTCTCTTCCGGGTTCCGGGGCTCCCACACCCGCATTCCAAAAAGGTTAACCGTCACTGATATAGGTTATCGTTAGATCAACACTGTGCCTCATGCTGGATAAAAGTGCATTTATTTTAGACTATGTGGAAAGAGGCTAACTTAACGCATGCTGTTCAAGCTATAGAAAAATTTGTCATGACTTCCTTATCTTCACAGGAAAGAACAAGCATACTCTTCTGTTACTTGACTCATCCTAGGAGAAAATGTGTTATGTCTTTTGTTGTTCATTGTGGCTAGAAAAAGGAAAGAGGGGTGATGTCTGCAGAGTTATTTTGTTCTGCTTTGCTAGTCTAGGATATACAGGACAAGAAGCTTCCATTTTAATTTTTGGCCTCTCCCAGGAAGACAGAAGGTGGTGGTTTATTTTCTCTCATCTCTTCATAGTGCAACAATTGGTGGATTTCCTCCTGGTGGGATAAAGATCCACTAATTGCTCTTCATAAGGAATGATAAGGAAGTCACGAAAATTTTCCTATAGTGGTGGCGCAGTGATTAGAATGCAGTATTGCAGGCTAATTCTGCCAACTGTCAGGAGTTCAATTCTGACCAGTTCAAGGTTGACTCAGCCTTCCATCCTTCCGAGGTTGGTAAAACGAGGGCCTAAGTTGTTGGGAGCGATACAAGACTCTGACTTGTAACAGAGTCAGTTACAAGGCTGACTCTGTAAACTGCTTAGAGAGAGCTATAAAGCACTATACAGCGGCATATATAAGTGCTATTGCTCTTAGTATCTGCTGGAGTTTGAAGAGAGATGAGTTTTGATAGATGGCTAGAGCTGTGGCTGTTACATGTGAGAGCTATGTAGAAACAAGAGCTTCAACTGACAGGTGGCTTTAGAGACTTTCTGGTTTGCAATATTCTCTAGTAATCTTGGATGCTGCATTAGCCTTGATCGTCTTAATATCACTAAATCAGCAAATTTTTTAGCACAGTAATAGGCCAAGATCTGTGAGAGGCAGGTCATTCTAAAGAGGTCCTGAGCTGCTTTCTCTAGTTTTTGGAGTGCTGTGGCTCCTCTCCTGGAGATAGATCAGCCCAGCAACACAAACCAAAAGGCCATGAGAAGAATGTAGTAGTGGCTAGATAGAAGGGGATATGCTGTCAGCAGCCGAAAATAGTCAAATTCTAGCCCTTGCTCTGACTTAAATCATGCATAAATTGGAAAGGACTATTTCAACATTGGGTCAGAAACAACAGAATTCAGTTGGTGTTTTAGGATGGAGATGTGAAAAAGGCTACATCACAAGGACTTGTCCTTAAACAAGGAGGCCAGGAGATACCTTCGTGGAAAATTAGGGGCATGGATATGCTCTTAGGAAAATCTGCCCCTCCTTCCTACACATATAAATGCATGAGATGTCACCCACGCAATCATTTTCATGTCTTAAGCCACCAATTTTTGAAAATATTTTTGAAAGCAAGGATCTGCTAGGCTGTTTCTCTCCATAAATACCAGTTTCTAACCCCCACCCTCCTTGCAAATACACAAAAGAAGTAACTCATGGCAATTATTTCCTTTCCAGTTTCAAGGCTCCAGCAATTAGGAAGCAAATAGAATAACCTTTTTTTTTTTTTTTTTTGATAAATTGTGGATGCCTGAAGGACAGTTTTTTGCAGGCCCATTTTTTCCCTTTCCATTCAATTGTTTTCGATTCTTGGAGGCTACTTGAAAAAGTCCTAGTGATTTTCTTAACAAGGTTTTTCAGAAGTGGTTTGCCATTGCCTCCTTCCTAGGGCTGAGAGAAACTGACAGGCCCAATGTCACCCAGCTGGTTTTGTGCCTAAGCAGGACTAGAATTCAGTCTCTTGGGTTTATAGCCCAATTCTGTAACCATTACACCAGACTAGCTCTCATAGACCCAAATAGATAAATGTTAATTGAGTCTAGGAATATGATTAGAATCCCCCTGAAACTTCAAGGGATGTCTTTTGGATGCTTTATTCCCATGCTGCTTTCCTAGGATTTATAAGTGCTGTGAATGTCTTGGCTAGCCCCAGAAGAGGAAAAGGAGAACCAGAACAAGCATTGGCATGTGCTTATCAAATTTCCACTTAGCACATTGCTACAACTGCTGTTAGCAGCACTAATTGAGAAAGGTTGCACTGTAAACATATTGCTTGTTTTCTGTAAAAGAATGGTGGCAAAAGACCAACCCACTTTTCTTTAAAGAAGGTTTTTAAAAAATGGTTGGAAAACACTCCTGAAAGATAGTTGCTATATTATTTAATGGTATTATCTGTTCTGTGACTTCATCTGTAGTTACTGTTCACCATGCAGTGATTGAAGAGAAGGTCTTCTTAATAGAAATAACCTTCCACAAAGAAATAGAGGTAGCCCTTATATTCTCTCATGTTAGGTGACAGGCTAACATGCTTGTTAATCAAGCAATTGTTGGATAGATATTGTTTCAGGGTTAAAATACTACCAGACAGTTGAGAGTTGTGTAAAGTATTTCTGTGCTGGTATTAATTAAAGATTTTTATTGTTAAATAGCTAAAAATTATCCTTTATTGCAGTGGCCCCCAATCTTTTGGGCATCAGGGACTGGTTCCATGGAGAAAGGTTTTTCCACAGACTGAAGGGGTATAGTTTCATGTGCTGCCTGCATCCCGTGGATGGGGCTTTGCTTGTTGTGCGGACCGGTTTCTGACATGCTGCGGACCAGTGCCGGTCAACAGATCGGGGGGTTGGGGACCCCTGCTTTATTGCTACTATTTTCTAAACTATCCTGGCATAGAAATAAAAGTAATGGTTTATACTATTTTGCTCTTTCTTAAAAATATGCTTACATGCATTACTTTACTTTTTCTGTAAGAAAATACAAGAAAACTTTCCCCCATTAATTCTAATTACACTGTGCTCTTTTTGAATGTTCATGTGTGTGCTGCATAAATTTCTCACACCTAAGTGTAGAAGAAGAAGTAACTGTGACAAGACTGCAGAATGAGAAATTAACAAGGGCGACAAACCTTATGACCTAGTTTTGAACAGATTTTTATATCATTGGGAAAATAATTTCTTATATTCCAGGAATATAATACTCTGTAAAACATGCAGAAAGAATGATAAATAAAAAACATTTTAATCTTTCTATTTCAGTTAATTGACTTTGTGAACTTTGAAGGTAGCGAGGCATGCTCTAGGACCTAGAATCTAGGTATATGTGACTGTGTTCTTGATTACGTATGAAAGACAGAATAACTGGCTCTTTTCATGTTGTGTTACATGCAAAGTGTGTACATCCATGTGGATAGTAAACTAGGATTATAGAGAGACCTCATTTATCCTGAATTGTGCTTTTTTCTCTCTGTCTTGCTTTTATTTTTCAGTTGCTGATATTTTTGTTTCTCACAAAACTGAAACAGAATTTATTAAACAATTATTAATATTTAGTTTGTGCCGAAAGTGTGTTTGATAAGATTCCATAAGCACCCGTTCTCTCAGAACATTCAGATGTATGGCACCAAAGGTTATTAATTTAATACCAAAGTAAGAAGCTTTTGGGAGAATTTCTTATTTTGAAATTCAAATTTAAGTGATTAGGGTTTTTCAACAGTTCAATACTATTCAACAAAATTAAAGAACAATAGTGCTGTCCCTGAGCCATGCTCTAAGACACCAGGGCAGAAATCAGAAGACTTAGTCTGATATTAGGCACAAAGGTAGCTGGGTGACCTTGGGCCAATCCCTCTGTCAGCCCTAGGAAGGAAGCAATGGAAAACCACTTCCAGAAATTTGCCAAGGAAACAACTGGGACTTGGCCAGGCAGTTGCCAGGAGTCAACACTGACTCAAAGGCACCTTCCTGCCCAGAAAGCCAGAAAGCTTTCCTGGCTGAGGAATTCTAGGAGTTGAAGTCCACAAGTCTTAAAATTGGAGGCCCCTGCTCTAGGGTATACTTTCTCAACCTCAGGTTTTATGGAAGCTTGGGGTCTTGCTTCTATTATCCCTGAATCTTGGACTTGCCCAGGAAGGAGTATATACATCTAAAGATTTTCAGATCATCATCATCATCATCATCATCATCATCATGTTTAATTATGTGAATATGAAAAAACTTTATTTTGCCACCTATTTTTTAAGCATGTGAAAGATTTATTCCCTGTATGCTTCTGGGATATGATTTTATAATTAAAAATAAGATAAGCAAGAAACATAAATGTTTTTTGTATTTATACGGGGGAATTTTATTTAAATGTACCTCCTCATTTTACAAAGAGAATAAACTAGCTGAGCATTTGCAACAAAGAGCTTGAAAAAAATTAGCTTATTTCTCTGAACAACTAGTTTTCAGCATTGTATATTTTCATTTTTGTTAAGTGTTTTGACATTTCAATTCAGTGTCAAATTTAACGGTTCCTGCCTCATAAAGTAACTTGGGTCTTGTAAATGAAAAACTGTCATATGTATTTTCTCTCAATTAAATGACATATCTGTGTCAAAAAGACAATATTTTTTTTAATGTTTGAGAAATTAAAATTGCAATATGCTTGTTAGTAATATTTTCCTGAGACAACAAGAGATAGAAAATATTTTTGTAGAAAATTCTGCATTTAATTGCATGTGCTGATTCAGAGGATTTTAAAAATTAATATGTAATTAATTGAAACTAGAGGATTTTTCTTTTTGGATTGATGGAAAAACAGTTGGGAAAAAAATCTTGGAACTTTATTATTGTACATGATCACTGCAGCAAGATTATTATATACAGAAAGATGGAAAGACTCCACAATATTTACAATGGAAGAATAGTTGATGAAAATGATGGAACTTGTTGGATGGCTAAATTGACTTCTTTGATCAGAGAAAAGAAAATTTCCACACTTATTGCTGATTGGAAGGCCTTATAGATTTTTTGTATGAAACAGAAAAAAATGAACTTGTGATTTATGGTTTTGATAATTAGATGGAATGGGTTTTAGAAAGAAGAGAGGTATGTTGTAATCATACAGTAAGAGGTAAACTTGTAACTGTTGGAAAGGAAAATTGGAAGCCACTTCTTTTTATCTTTTTCTGTTTTTCTTTAACTGTTTTCCCTTTCTTGCACTTTTAGCTTCTCTTTGATTTCTCTTTTCCTTTTCCTTTCCTTATTTTACTTTGTATTTTCTTTTAAAATTAATTAAAAATATTTTACAAGACTAATTAATGTTATACATGTAGAGTAGGTGTGATGTATTGAAAACATGAAGAAGATGGGATGATGGTTGGTGTACAAATGGAAGAACTCTTGACACAGATCAGGCATAAACAGGAAACAATAACAGAGTTGGAAGGGACCTTGGAGGTCTTCTAATCCAACCCCCTGCTTAGGCAGGAAAACCCTACCCCATAGATGGAGATCAGTTTGAAATACTACTTTTTAGCAGCAAAAACAATGAAGAATGTTCCTGTTACATCAGCATAGAACAAGTTTTTTCCATACTGTATACCATTTTGCTCACCAAGACATTGGAAGGGAGAGCTAAATTGATAAATGTTTTGCTGTGAGTAAGTCATGTTCCACTTAATGGGTCACCATAGACCAATTTTGATTTTAGTATTGCTGGGACAAATCGAATAGGATGTAACCTCAGCAGTTATTATTTGGGATGCTTGTCAGTTTGTAGTGTAAAAGAATGTGGATAACTTGAACAACTACCACATGTATATTCAATCCTTTTCAGTATTGAATGATTAAATTAACCAATACAAAATTAACTCCTGGTTATAGCAGGTGATCAGGGATCCTAATCGGTAGCATGTGTTACATCTATTCAAGAAACTCCTTTGATCTAGGACAGCTGCATGCTTATAGGCCAATCTCAAGTATTTATGGAAAAGGTGGTATATTTGCAGCAAATACATATGAATGACACTGATTACTTGGGCCAATTTCAGTTGCGCTTTTGTACAGGGTATGGTAATGAAACTGCTTTGGCTTCCGCAGTGGATAATCTATACTGGAAGCTGGAAAATAGGTTCCCTGGTTCTTTCCCCTGAATTTCTTGACAGTTTTTGATAACACTGATCTCATATGGTATTCTATTCTAGACTATGTGGTAGGATTGAGGCTCAGAATGCTATAGGTCAGGGGTGTCAAACTCATGGGATGGATGTGTCACATGCTGGCTACGCCCATGTCCAGTTTAGCAAAGGGGGAAAAAGATCACGATATGTCATGTGACGACAATGTGACGTCGCGAGTTTCACACCTTTGCTATAGGTAGTCGTCATTTATCAATGTGGAATTGTACTGCTAAGCGATGCAGTCATATGGCATGATGTCACATGACTCTGCCGACTGATGGCCACAACTATGGGGGACCCATTGTAAGTACTCCTTGTTCAATGCAGTGGTGAAATCTAAAAATTTTTACTACCGGTTCTGTGGGCATGGCAGGGGAAGAATACTGCAAAATCTCCATTCCCACCCCACTCTGGGGCCAACCAGAGGTGGTATTTGCAGTTTCTCCGAACTGCTCAAAATTTCCACTACTGGTTCTCCAGAACCTGTTGGATTTCACCCCTGGTTCAATGCCTTTGTAGTTTTGACCAGTTGCTGAATGAGTATTCATTAAAGCAGGTCTACCTGTATTTTGCCTTGGTTCTACTGCTCGTCAGATACTTGTCAGGTTATGTCAATGAGGTGATGTTGGTAGTCTGCTGCTTGGCACTTACGCCATTGACTTCCAGTATCCCATCCTGTTTAGCACCTTCATGAAACCACTGCATAAGGGAGCCATGCTATGGCATGCAATACTATTGCTGTTTGTTATCCACCCAGCAAATCGGTACCTTAAGTGTTACCTTAATAATGGGCTGGATGAGGAAGAACAAACTGAGATTAAATCCAGCCAGCATTGATGAACTATCCCTTTTGCTAATAAAGCCCCCAGTGAATTAGGTGCTTATCATAATAATTACAAAATTACAATAAAATACTTTTCCCCCAGAATTTCCATTTCATGGAGCAAGAATCTAAATTTGCCAGCCATTAGTTGGTAAAGCACTGATAAGGACTTTTCCCACAAGGAAAGCACTTGCTTAGGAGATGTCATTTCAGTGCACATCTTTGCATAAACACGTGCACTCTTAAGCAGTTAAAAATCCAGTATTTGAAAGAACGTTTAATAATATTAAACTTGCTGAATGATTATTTCTGAATAAATTGATTGAATTGGATTGAATAAAAAGTGATTAAAATATTTCATACATAGTCGTACATAAGTGTGTCGGGTTGGGGTTCAATTGAGGGGAAGTTATTGTTTTTTTAAATACTGCCAAACTCCAGCCAAACTCCAGCAGTGATTACCCTAAAACCAGCTTCTAGTCTTTTCCCAGCTTATTCTAACCATTACTACTTGTTTCTACCTGAACTAATATAGCTGCTTCTGGTTCCTATGGTGACTGGCAGCAGCACTAGATAATAGCATGTTCTGTTACAACTGCATACATAAAACAGGCTGCTACCCTGGTATTTTTGGCTTGTACTATGCAGTAATACTGGATAGATATACTTTGTATACTGGATACGAAGTGCTGTTTAGTGCTGTTGGAAGATTCGCTTTGCTAGGAGATATTTTTTTATGTTGCATGCTTCAACGATTAGTTACATAAAATACCCTGGGTTTTATCCTTAAAATAACTGCTAATCCACTCTTGGATTACTTTATGTACCAACTGCTAGTTCTGTAGGAACATTTTTTTTTTTCTGACAGCCTACTTCATCAAATGAATCATTGGGAGAAAAACATTTATGCACATACATAAAGTGCTCATGTGCAGGATGTATTAGATGATCCTTAAGATAATTTAGATAAAGTAAGTGACTTATTGCATGTATCTGACACTTTCAATATTTGAATGCTGTCTTTGATATGTACTAGTTATCTAAAATGTCACTGTTATAAGATGAAGTGAGGGGAACCTGCAGCCAGACTGATCTTTTTATCTTCAGCTCCCTTGCAGTATTGCGATTTTATATTAACTTGTTCCTGTACAAATCTTACCCATGATTTAAAATTACAGCAGTGCTCCACAGGAAATAAAGATTTCAGATTTTTTGATGAACATAATATGACAGTTTTTCTTTCGTTCATTCATTCATTCATTCATGCTAAACAGTATCCCAAATGTATAGATCAGGGGTGAAATCCAGCAGGTTCTGACAGGTTCTGGAGAACTGGCAGCAGAAATTTTGAGTAGTTCGGAGAACCGGCAAATACAAATTTCTGGCTGGCCCCTGAGTGGGGTGGGAATGGAGATTTTGCAATATCCTTCTCCCTGGAGTGGGGAGGGAATAGGGATTTTGCAGTATCCTTCCCCTGAAGTGAGGTAGGAATGGAGATTTTGCAGTATCCTTCTCTTGCCACACCCACCAAGCCACACCATGCCCACCAAGCCACGCCTACAGAATCGGTAGTAAAAAAATTTGGATTTCACCATTGGTATGGATCAGCTTAAGTAGTGATCTTAAATTCTACTTGTACTGATTCTCCCTTGCTACTAATTATCCTTTTTAAAAATTCTACAGTCCATATACTTACTGTATTAGGCTGTTAATGAATAAAACTGAATCTGACAAAAGCTAAATAGCTTCCTTAAGAGAGTTTTACCCTTTTCCACCAGTCCTTCCATATTCTGGTCCAACATTCTTATATATTGCTATCATTTTTTTTTCTCCTCAAGGTCAGAACTCTCCTGAGGAGAGATTGATAGGGCAGCCCTGCATCCTGCTCTTCATGTGTGGTGTATTTCCCCACTATATCTAGTACTCTCTACTTGAATTAAACTTTTTATATAAAACATAAAACCCAAACACCAACAAAAAGCAAACACACACATACACACATACACACGATATTCCTAGCTTTACATTAATTTGAAGCCAGACTTGAAAAGTGCAAAGCTGTAATGATATATTGTCTAGCTAGCTCTATCATTTTTGGATATTAATTGCCAAAGAGAAAAGGATAATTCTGGGGTGGGAGGGACTATTAGTAATCCGTTAGCCCTGTATTAACTATACATTGATCATTCACTTAAAGAAGCTTATAGGATGCCCCGTTATTGAGAGCAGCAGTTATTACAGTTTTATAGAATACATTTAAATTAGCATATCACCTATATGTTCACATAACTGGCTAAGCCATGGTTACCATAGACATGATTCATGGAACCATAAGTTAACCCTACTCTCTGAGCCACATAACACACTAAATTTCAGATTAGCCAATAACACTATATGGTCTATCATGTTGTGGAAACTCAGCCATCATCACTCTTGAAATGTTTTCATTTCTAAATACTTGGGTGTAGAAGAGGGGTGTCAAAGTCACGTTGTCCCAGCGGCGTCACGTGACATATTGGGACTTTTCCCGCCTTCGCTAAACCTGGTGTGGGCGTGGCCAGTGTGTGACGCATCCAGCCCATGGGCCGGGAGTTTGACAGCCCTGGTGTAGAAGATCCATGCCTAACATTTGAGGTTTTGGCAATTGAGCTTTGATTATATAAAGTGATTGCATGGAAAGTAGTGAAACAGGATTGGAATACTTTCTTTTCTTACTCCCCCCCCCCTTGCCATTTTTTTGTTGTTGTTAGCTTTGACATAATTATTTTTGTTATCAGTTCTGCTTGAGACATTCAATATCATTTGAATGAAAATTCAATATCATTTTTCAAGCTTAAACTTATACATTGTATCAACCTCTTCCCCCATATAGAGCAGAAGGAAAAGGGGAACGAGATTGATACACTAGCTTGCTATACAGAGTATTAAAAATTTAGTACAATTCTATTTACTGGTAATTTTGTTCACAAATATTAAATCGCTCAGTAAGTTTCTAACTCTAATCTAAGTTTCTAACTCGAATCAGATGTGCATTGATATACTGCTGAGATAGCTTGGTTCTATTAGAATGAATGTGATGTCACAAAATTCAAGCAGTGCTGTTTATTTTTAAAAGAAACACTTGTTAAATGGGTAACTCTGCTGTTAAAAAAAAATAATTAAAAGCACTGATTTGACCAAATCCCTCTCAGGGTTCAGTGGGATTTGGCAAAGATACAAAAGTACAGGCAGTCCTTGACATGCAACAGTTCATTTAGTGACCATTCAAAATTATGATATTGAAAAAAGTGACTTGACAATTTTTCACACTTATGACCATTGCAGCATTCCCAGTCACAAGATCAAAATTCAGATGCTTGGCAACTGATTTACATTTATGATGGTTGCAATGTCGGGGGTGGGTTTTTTCATGTGATCACCTTTTGCAACAAGCATTCAATGAGGAAGCCAGATTCACTTAGCAAGCTTGTTACTAACTTAATAACTGCATTGATTCACTTAACTGTGGCAAGAAAGATAGTAAAATGGGGCAAAATGCATTTAATAAATTTTTCACTTAGCAATATAAATTTTGGGTTCAATTGTGGACGTAAGTCGAGGACTATCCGTATTGCAGGTGAGTTACCACTCTCCTTAGAGTCCTGAGAAAGTTTTCTTGAACTGACAGCATGAGTCGTGGTCCCTCTTATTTCTTATGTAGAAGTCAGGCTCAAAGTATCCGGGTTTTCTTAATGCAAAAGATGAATTAGGGGATTTGAAATCATCCCCTATCTCATCTTTTGCATTGAAGCTGTCAAAAAATTATACTGCGGTAGCATGTGGACAGACACACAGATTTGGAAGAGGGGGGTGACTTAGGTAAAGGAGTTTGCTATCTGTTTCCTCCTTCTCCCCCTTGTGTGACTTGAAATTCATCGTCCACACACAATTCATTTTCCATCCCAGTTTAAGATGGATTTAGAAAGTGATTGTATGCTTAAGGGGTGAAGCAGGTTTCGGATGCCTTGTTTTCTCCTAAGCCCCTTCCTCCCACATGTGGTTGCCCTGATCTGTTTTAAAAGAGGAGCACATATTCTGAATTTTGTTGTTGTAATTCCAACCAGTCAAGCAACATCCCCTCCCTTCAGCTCCACGACAGACCGCAGGCAGAGGCTCTTCAAAAGGAGCCGAGCTTTTTATAACTTCGACTCAAAAGCCAGACATCTCCACCAGTCAGTATTGGGAGCGGGGGAAATGAAAGAAGCGTCGCCACAAATTGAAACTTAAAAAAAAAAAAAAAAAGCCAACCCTAGATTCGACTCCGCCTTCTATAAGGAGAAAGGCGTCGGAGGGAGGGGCCACTCGGTAGTCACGTGCACGGCCGCCGCCAGCGAGAGTCTTTCCTAAAGCAACAGCCCTCCAGCGCGTGCAGGCTGTTAGGTCTACGTCACCGTGCTGACGTAAAGAAGACATCCTCTGGTGGGCTCCGCGTAACTGAGCTAAAACAAAGGAAGGGCTCCTCTGGTTGCTTGGCGGGGGGAGGGGGAGAGGGGCGGAGAGGAGGCGGAGCCGGAGGGCTCGCAGGCGATCGAGGCTTGGCTTGGCAACGGCGATTGGTAAGCAAGGAAATCAATAGGCATGACGTCACTGTTCCTCTGCTGGCTGAGTGGGTAGGTGGAAGGCTTCCTTAGGGAGGGGGGCGGGACCAGAGCATCATGGAGAGCGGCGGAGGTGGTGGGTTGTGGACGTTGGCGGCAACCGGGCAGGGGAAAGGTTCTGAGAACGTTGGTAGCGACGCGGTCGGGCGCTCATTGAGGGAGGCGGCGCGGTCGGGTTCTTTCTTGTGATGGGCGGATGGAGTCGCACTGATTATCCGGGAAGCCATTGCAGGGGGTGGTGTGGCAGAGCTGGGCCTACTGGTGCAAGCGGTGGCCGCCGCCGCCCCCGAACACAAGGAGACCTCTCGCAGCTCCCGTAAGGTACCGGCGCCTGGATGGGGAGGGAGGAGGAAGACCCAGGCTTGGTTTCTCGCGCCCCTCCCCCCCGCCCCTCTTCCATTTCCCGCGGATAACAAACTGCCTCCAGACCTGACAGGAAAGGCGGCGGGTGTGTGTGGAGGGGGGGGCGGTTGTCTAGTCTAGGAGGAGCTCCTTTCACCACCCTGAGCGAACCTTTCTCTTCCTGAGGGATGTTGGGGTGCTAACATTTAACGACCGTTTCGTGAGGGAAGCAGTAATGAAATAAGTGCAGGCTGCAGATGACCACTACTGAACCTGTTAAAAAAAAAGGGGGGGGTGGATGAACACAGAAGGGCTATGGAGGCGGTGTGGTAATGCATTCACACTCCCTCACACACCTTTTGAATGGTTGTAGGAATGTGCGGGGAGGTCTGTCCTTTGTGTCTCCCACCCACCCACCCTCAGCATCCCTTGATTTCCCCCCCCCCTCTTTCTTAGGAGAGGGGAGGTTGCTGTGTTTTCTTACAACTTGGTGTTAATATATCAGTTAGGGGTTGGCGAGAGAAAGAAAAAGCAAGCTCCTAAAACCAGTGGAACCTGAAATGAGGAAAGTGGGATGGGTGTCAAGAAAGGCCATAACATATCAGTCATCGTACCACCGTCTCCCCCCTAACATTTGTTTACTATAAATTGCATGTAGCTATTGGCGTTGCTAAAAATAGAAAGGACAAAGGGGACAGGAAACACCAAAGGGACTTCTTCTAAAAAAGCTAGTTTGGGATAGTTCATTGAATCACATGTTCTAATGTTTGAGAGTTTGCTGTATCTGATCTTACGTTCCATCTTTCCATGGTGCCCGTCTGTTCTGAAAGAATATGTTTGCAGAAATTGATGTAATACTTTGGTGGTCTTTCCATCCCACACAGTTGCTGTTGAATACTGTATAAAGAAAAGTTACAGTGACCCATACGTGATATTGGGGGATTAATACACTACTGTACTTTTGCTAATTTATAGTCCTGCCTTTTTAGTAGCAGTTTTAGTTGAGGTGCAAAAAGCAATCATATGTTGTTCTTCTGAAATAGGTGGAGTGGACAGAGAGAAAACATTGGAAGGGAGAGGAAAAAGTATTCAGTGAAGAATGAAAAGAAAGGTTGGTGTGACAGGAGTGTAAGGAATTGTATGATGGTGTCTACATGGATTATGGAAAAGCTATACAATTTTTTTAATTGCATACTTACCAGTTTTCCTGAAGACACATTGCATACTTATATAAATATATAAAAGCTAAGTTTCTTTTGAAAAGCTAGGTTAGATAGCACCCCATGTAGGTCAGATCTCAAGGATTTGCATTTGAAATCACTTATCTTTTCTGCCCTATATTCACATTTGATATAAATTGTACTTTTTATAGTTTTCTTAACTTACTAATGACAAAGGCCTGTGATATATATTATATATACTTATTAATTATAAATACTACAATTCAAAATGTTCTGAACCATTGCCGCTTATATTTTTGCAGGGTGTGTTGTGGGTGCTTTCATAAAATGGATACTGGGGAAATTGGTTCATTTTTTAAAATGGCTCTAATGGAGACATAATTAGCTCCCCCCTCTTCCCCCCCCCAAAAAAAAGCAGTTGCAGAATCCTTGTAACTTTCTTATTCTATTATTTCTGCTTTGGTGCAATTGTCCATTTTTATTTTCTAAGACAACTTGTGCTGTCTTTTAGAAGGAAATCTTTACTATATGACAACTATTAAATTTTATTTTCCTTAAAATCAAGGAAGGAAACATGATTGGTGCCCCAAATATCTTTAAGCACAGTATTATTATCTTGGCGGGTCCTTAAATTCTGCAATTTATATGTATTGTTCAGGAAGTTTCCTATATGTATGCTCCTATACATTCCTATATATAAAATGTTACATTGATAATAACAATGGCTATTTATAAATTTTCTGAACTGTTCAGCTTCAAAGAAGCCATGAGTTGTATCCAGTAGTATTCTTTCCTATCTTTTACCTTCACTTGCAAATTCTCTGCAGGCCAAGATGCACAGAATTTAAGTTCTCCGGAGAAGTTTAGAAACGGACGGGATGCAGGGAGGGGGAAGATTAGGAGCATCCATTTGTATAAGTGTTAGATACATCCTCCAAATTTTGAAATTGTACCTGCAGTTAGGGATTTTCTCATCTATTAAGTATTATTTAATCTAATAATACAGTTGCTTTGAATTAAGTTTTGCAGATAAAAAAGATTAGGTCAATGCCCTTTAAAAATACTAAGGAACTACCACTTTGGTATGGAAATATCCATTTTGGCATTTAAGCTTCTATATTATAGCATAATGATAAAACAGTAAATACTTAATTTGGTCAAGGTTGTTAGAAGTAGAATAAAGCAATTGTTGGAGTTAGATCATTGTATTTGGAGATTGGTTGAGTGTCAACTATAGTATTGAGATGAAGGCTCTGAAAATCCATCTAGGAAAGAGCCTAACTATTCCAACTTGGCTTTATAATAGCGCTTATCATAGTGCTATCTAGATGTCTAATGATTTGAAAAGTGTTTTTTTTTTTAAATCAAGATATATTTGTTATGAAAAATTGAAATTAATAGTTTGGTGTACTATTTTTTTTAAAAGTGCATATTAATAAATATTGTAATTAGAGCATTGGTTTACAATTAAATACTGCCTTAATATAGAGTATGTTCAGTCTTCAAAGCACATGCCTCTGAAGTATACTGTAGATATATTTACATAGAAAGAAACTGGGAAATCTGAATGTTTGCAATAGCATAATCCTTTGCTTGATGCCTGAATAATAGGAAATTCCAAAACAAAGCCATAATTATATGAATTGGACAGTGGATTATCATAATACAAAAATAATAAGTACAATGATATAGTATTTTTATTTCCCGTTTGGGGATCAAGCTCAAACTTTGCACTCTCATTTCAAAGTTTGTAATACTTAAAATCAATTAATATGTTTCAATCATCTATACATTTTTCTTGATAGTAATAAATATTTATTGGTTAGTGTAGTTAGTGCTATGCCTTGGATTTAAAAAGTGACCCAAGTGCCAAGTTCAAATATTTTGAATGTTTTGTGTAAAGACAGTGGGACCTTTTAAGAAATCCCTTGCTTTGTTGTTTCTGTATCATAAAAGTACATGGATTAATCCACTAGTAACCATCTAAAACTCACAAAAGTATTCACAGATATTGTTTTTTTTATAATTGAATTTCTTATAGCAATTGAAGAAACAATTAGATAAATGTTTGCAGTTTTCTCAAACACAGAATTCACAACATTGTTAATAAGTATCAATATATTTCAGTAATCCAGCCCATAAACAGATTAATTTATTATTTTAATAAACTTTTTATATCAATATACATTTTTGATTGGTGACTTCACAGTACACATTTTTTTTATAATTGCGCCATCTACAAATCTGAAAAACAAAATAGCAAAACTAGTAAACATGCAGTACATTTTTTTCCCATTTGGTAACTTACCCAGAAAGAAAATGAAGCATAAAAAGAATACATGTTCAACAATTTTATATTACAGCTTTTTACTGCTATCTTTCTGTTGCAAAGTATTTAAAAATAATAAATTAATTTGTTACCAATTAGATGTTAGTTATTTTTTATGCCTAAATGAGTCTGAATCTTGGGATATATTCTTAACTGACTATGAATCTGGTTTTTAAAACATTAACTTTCTCTTGTGAGATTGCAGCCTGGATCTCTGAGGCTTCCACAGTTTAAACTTTTGCAATTGGCAAGTAACTACTATGTCAGATTTCCCTGCCAATTCCATCATATTGATTCCATTTCTTTTTTTTTTTAAGTGCATAGTTTTTTTCTACTAGGCATTTATGAATTACTAGTTTTATGCTTATCTTACTAATATTCTGAAATTATATTTTGTGAATTATCTATTATATGCACATTGTATAAAACATGTTAATGAGAACAATTGTATATAACTAGTGATATTTGAAAATGTTATTCACTATCTCATTAACATTTGGTATTTTGAGAGAAAAAATATTGTGAGCTCTATTGTTAATGTCTAATTTTAAGAATAATTTGCATTATTAAAATCTTTGGTAGGCTCACTATAGTAATTTTATGGTAAAATAAAGTTTTATTATGTTGTTTTATTTTTAAAACTAGTAATGGAGCTTCATGAACAATCCATATATATTTTTCTGCAACAGAAAATGAGTTCTGTTGATATTGTAAAATGCCTGATAGTTACAACTAGTTAATTTGAAAATGTCAGCTGAGATAAACAACATAGTGTGGGTATATGGCATATAAAAAACATCTTAATTCAGAAATATACCATCTTATGGTATAGGCATGGGAATCTGTGGTCTTCCACATGCTACATTTCCACAAAGTTTATGCTTCTGTGGCCTTGTGATATATCATGATTTGGTCATTAAC
Organism: Arizona elegans; assembly: GCA_022577455.1. Lineage (NCBI taxonomy): Eukaryota > Metazoa > Chordata > Lepidosauria > Squamata > Colubridae > Arizona > Arizona elegans. The sequence goes on from JAKOOJ010000020.1 coordinate 14,875,735, forward strand.
CAATGTTAATAATGCTTTGAATGCTGTAATTGATTGATTCTCTTATTGTACAGCCTAAGCTTCAATTGGCTTTTTTCTTTGTTATGCCGGTCATGGATTGAAACACAAGTATATTGAGGAATTATTTAACTCCAGAACTGAGAGATAAGCTGACTAAATCCCATATTTATTGCATTCAGAATTTCAAGATTTTATGTTGGAGGAGGGTTTATAAAAGTTGACAAAGATGAGATAGGAAAGCAGAGGCATCTTACAAAAAAAATCAGTAAACACATTTCCTAACCCACTTTTACTTGCTGCTTTTCTTTGTGTTACTCCTACCTTAAAAATAGTCTAGAACCCAATACTCCGGAGAGAAAGAAGCAGCTCCCAAACAGGAACACATATCTCAGCTGCTAAGACCAGTTGCAAGTGAATGAAATATTGTATGTTCAGTTCAGATCCAGAGAGGAATTTATTCCTTTTCAATCAAGATCTCTCCTCACTCCCTTGATTAGCCCTGCTGGGTTGAAACTTGATGGTTGCAGGTTTCCTGTGCCTATTGTAAATGCATACAACCTCTTTGCAGCATAAATTGCATGTTTGGGGGAATGGAGAGAGAGAAAATTGACACTGTCAAAGCTTTAAGCTTTGTTGACAGTAAAATAATACATTTTTCTTACGTGCTTATTGTCATAATTTGACTTCTCCATCCATCTGTATTTATCATTTCTCAAGACTACGGATCATTTTTTATTTACTTACAAATACTAACTGCAATTAATGAGAGTGGTAAACAATACAGGAACCTTGGGAAGATCAGCAGCTTGTGCACCCATGGTATAGGGAGATAGAATCCAATTTATCTAGACCCCAGAGAAGTTACCATATGTAACACATTGGGAAGTAAGATGGTTTGATACAGTTGATAGATCATTACTGTGACATTTTCATATATTTGTATTTATTTTTATTCTAAGAGTAATTTTCCACTCAGATCACATGGGATATAATACTAACATAATATACTTATGCCACATTATAAGAGATGCAAGGGAGGTTTTCTGGCTTTCATAACTTGATTTTTAGCAACACCAGTTTGTACAGTATTGTACATAATGGAATAATACACAGAAGTATTAGTTTAAATTGCTTTGCCTAAGAAAATGAATTAGATGTTTGGTTCATTTTTTTCCCAACAGTAGCAGCAGCTGGAAAAGAGGGAAATTGGAGGAGAATACAATCTGAGAATATAGTGAGATTTTCAAAGGTTTTATTTTATAAATACAGAGATGGCATTGGATCATCCCTAGTATTGTTTATTGTTGTCTGTAGAATTGTAAAATAAAGAGTAATTTCTAAATGTTTTACAACTGGATTGTTGAAAAGTTAATAAACCTGGAAAGAGATACGACAATAGATTAAATACTGCAACATCTAGTTTCATATTTTTTGGAACATGCAACATTATGCAGTACAGATAGTCCTTGACCTATGATCACAATGGAGCCCAAAATTTCTGTTGCCAAGACAGTTGTTAAGTGAGTTGTGTCCCATTTTGTGATCTTTTTTGCCACAGTTGTTAAACAAATCACTGAAGTGAATTACGTAGTAGTTAAGTGGATCTCGCTTTCCCCCCTTTGCTTGTCAGAAGCCGGCTCGGAAGGTTACCAATGGCGATCACATGATCCTGGGACTGTGCAGCCGTCATAAATATATGCCAGTTGATCACGTGATTGTGGGAATGCTAAAATGTTCGTAAGTGTGAAAACTGGTCATATGACACTTTTTTCAGTGCTGTTGTAACTTTGAACGGTTACTAAATGAATGACTGTAAATCAAGGACTAGTCTTACATTATGATACTTGAAAAGGTAATTAATCCCTGGTTCTTTTCAAAATGACAACAATAAGAAAGTGAATGATTCAACAATAAGAAAGTAAAAATGATTGAAGAAGCTTTAATTAAGTGGTCTAGGGCAAAGTTAATGAAGGTTGGCTATTAGGTTGTGTTTGTGTTATCAAGCATGATTTATTGACCATTTTAAATGATTCCCTCTGAAGCTCCATTGTTCATGTAATGTACCTGTAGTACTTCAACAACACATGTTTTTAACAGTTTTGATATGAAAGGACAAAATACACATTTCTTTTCCAACCGTACTGGACACAATAAACTCCTTTCCTATTATACTGTTTACTCAAGAACACTTATGCAGAACTTGGATGTACTCTGGATGTTTGGGCTTCAACTCCCAGAGTTCACAGCAGATGACCTTGTTTTCTGACGAGTTGAACTGTATTTGTAGATAGGAAAGGCTGCTCAAAAACATTTGCTGTTTTCTTGTTAAGAATAAAAAAGTGTGATAGATCTTTTATCAATACTCATTTAGTGACTGTTCAAAGTTACGATGGCACTGAAAACAGTGACTTATGACCATTTATCATACATACATTTATTTATTTATTTATTTATTTATTTATTTATTTATTTATTTATTTATTTATTTATTTATATATATGCCGCCCTTCTCCAGAGACTCAGGGCGGCTTACAATGCGCTAAGCAATAGCCTTCATTCTTTTGTATATTTATACAAAGTCAGCTTATTGCCCCCACAACTGGGTCCTCAATTTACCTACCTTAGAAAGGATGGAAGGCTGAGTCAACCTTGAGCCTTGGCGAGATTCGAACCTGCAGTAATTGCAGGCATCTGGTCTTAATAACCAGCTTAATAACAGGGTGCCTTAGACCACTGTACTACCAAGGCTCTTAAAACCATTGCAGCCTCCCCATGGTCACGTGATCAATATTCAGATGCTTGGCAACTGATTCATATTTATGATGGTTGCAGTGTCCTGGGGTCATGTGATCCCTTTGCAACCTTTCAACAAGCAAAGTCAACGGGGAAGCCAGTTTCACTTAAAAACCGTATTACTAACTTAACTGCAGTGGTTCACTTCACAATTGTGGGAAGAAAAGTCATAAAATGGGGCAACACTCACTTAACAAATGTTTCATTTAGCAACAAAAGTTTTGGGCTCAATTGTGGTCATAAATCGAGGACTACTATACATAAATAATAACTATATTTCTGTGAAGAATTTGATATTTTATATGTATATATGGGGGGACTTTTAGTCATAGAAGTTTTGCATGGGTACAGTCATGCTGCTAGGAAAGAACCTATTTGCTTGTTCTCTTTTCCATCATACTTATCTGGTGACCCACCAAACAGCTAATCCTTTTCTGCAGTATGATGAGAAATGCCCTTGAAGCTTAGTTGTTTGCTTCCTGTTTTTTCTTCTTGGGCTGCTGAATCTTTGTTTTATGTAAGACTTTAGTTGGTTTAAGTGCTACAGTGATGCCATGTGGTTCACTATAGTTCACCAAAGTTCAACAATAGTCTGTTGGTTGTTTCTGAGATGGTTTTGATGTATGATAGTGTTGTCCTTTTAATAGCTTGTATTGGTTGAAATGTGCTGTATAGAATTGAGTGGTTAGGTACAAAAGTCATCTTCAACATACAGCGTGAGGAGTATAACAACCACCACGGTATATGGAACAGACTGACAGAAAACTAGCAGACCACATCCATAACTAACAGTCAGAAGACACAATGAAAAGTCCTTAATCTCACAACAGATGATCAGACTCAACCATAGTTTCCACTAGGAAATTGAGAATTCTAGAACAAATCCAAGAATGCTGCAGAATTCCTAGAAGCTTGGTATTCAGACAAATTAGCCCTCATAGGCATGTTAACACACATTCAAAAAAGACACAAAAAAAGGAAACAAAAAAAAAAAAACTCAAAAGTGCAGAGTTTGCTCCCATAAAAGCAAGGAGAATACCCCACACTCACTAATACTTATATTACCTAGTTGAGCAATGAAGAGTCTGCAAATAAACAACCAAGCTGAAAGAGCACCAAGGAACCACAGTTCAACCCTGAGCTACATATATTCTTTTTTCTGTAAGTGCTTGGAACTAATACATTGCACACTGACAATTAGCAATTTCAACATATTTTATTTTCAAAAGAAAAAAAATGCCAGTTAATATTCAAGATGAGCAAAAGGAAAGTGATAATATGTTTTTGTTGATGTATTTTCTGATGATATAACTGTTTTTGTATGTATTAAGCTTTTGAGCAAATTAATTGACTTGGAACATGGCGGCGTCTTTGTTAACAAAATATTATCTTGACCAAGTAGAGCGTTCATTAGTGTAGGGAACTGCTGAATTTTAGGTAACAGTGGTAGATAACCAGGGCAGTTATGTGCAGTATTGGTTGAATATTAGTACTTTGAAGAGTTGAAAAGCAAGATATAAATTACAGAAATAGTGAGCATTTTTCTGCAAAATTTTTCCTGAGCCACTCTAGGTTCATTTTTTTTGCTCATATTCACCATCATCCTTTCCTTTGTTTTTCTTTCAGTTTTATAATATCATAATATACTCATTTTCTGCTGGTATCCAGTATCTTCCCTTTTTCAAGGAGTACTTTTCCAGCTAGTTGTACTGGGATTGCAATTTTCAGTAAAACCAGGCACTAACCTAGGTCAGGTGAGAACTAAGGAGGTCAAACTGTTCAAAGCAGGTATGCGTACCATATCTGTTGCTGCTCTTTAAAGAAACTGCATCTTTGGATTCACATGCATTTGACTTAAGGAGGTACTGAGAAGAGTACCTCCCATATCTGTTCCAAAACCCTTTGTCACTTTTAGTATTTTTTTGAAAATTCATTTGTACTGTATTAGCAAGAAAATATGTAAGTGATACATTGGGCTTATCATAGAAGGCCAAAGCCTGGCTAACATTAACAAATTGTATATCTAGTAAATAGTGAGGGCATGTGTTGAACTGGAACTCCATCTGGCTGCAGTTTCTTTAATAATATACATTCCTAGAGCATATTGACATATTAATGCTTATGTAGAATAGTTTTTTTTTTAAAAAAAATAAGCAAACAGTGATTGTGCTATCTTAGAGAATAAAGATTAAAATTTATTCTAACAGAGAAGATTTTTCTAAAATTGTTATCCTTGTAACCAATTTTTTGCACAATTAGAAAACAATCCATGCATGAAAAAAATATTGGGGATGTATCATTATTCTTTCAGGAATCAAACATATATAATCATTAAAAAATATGGTTAAGTCCATGATTAAGATTATCCATCTTAGAACGCATTTTATAGAATACATTGGGGCAGGGGTGAAATCCAGTAAGTTATGACAGGGTCTGGAGAACCAGTAGCGGAAATTTTGAATAATTCAGAGAACTGGCAAATACCGCCTCTGGCTGGCCCCAGAATGGAGTGGGAATGGAGATTTTGCAATATCCTTCCCCCAGGAGTAGGGAGGGAATGGGGATTTTGTAGTATCCTTTTCCTGGAATGGGGTGGGAATGGAGATTTTGCTGTATCCTTCCCCTGCCATGCCCACCAAGCCATGCTCACCAAACCATACCACGCCCACAGAATCGGTAGTAAAAAAAATTGAATTTCACCACTGCATTGAGGCTGCATGTAAAGATGATGAATTCACCTAAATGTATACTGCTTTCTATTGTAATGTTCATCTTCCATCTCTGCATTTCATTTTATCTTACACTGTTTTATCTCACTCTTTTTTTCTTAATCATACCTTACCATATTTTATTTTACTGTAGTTTAATTTATCTTAATTTACTATATCTTGCCTTATTTCATCTTAGTGTATGTTATTGTGGCTGATGCCCATATCTTTGCTATGGTCAATTAATTAATCTGTGAATTTATACTACTATTATTACATTGTTTTAATAATAATATACATCTAAACAATTTTTGTGATTTTATTTTAATCAGAATCAATTTCCTGAAGTAATGCCTTACTTATTAATTCTGAGATACCCATCAGTTGTGAATATATTCATTTTACTATTGCATAGAGCGAAGATAGTCCAAGTCCCAAGAGACAGCGCCTTTCTCATTCAGTCTTTGACTACGCAACAGCATCACCAGCTCCATCACCACCAATGCGACCATGGGAGATGACATCAAATAGGCAGCCTCCTTCAGCTCGACCAAGCCAACATCACTTCTCAGGGGAACGATGCAACACACCTGCGCGCAACAGAAGGAGGTCAGCTTTCCTGGAGGACAGTCATAGTCTTGATTTAGAAAGTAGTTTTTGAAGCATCAAATTTTTAGTTTTAGGTTTGTGTATAAGAAACTAATCACTCCAGAATTTAAAGCTATGGAGTCTTAATTTTATGAACCTCATGAAGCCTATGCCAGAAACATGGAATTATGTATCACAGAAGTAAAGTTTATTCTACAGTCTTAATTAGTTTTCTGTACAGGTTTATTGAAGAGATGCTTCTAATATTAGTAAATCCTAATATTTGATCGTCCAGAATATTTAGTTGTTAGCTTAAATATTGTTGTTCTAGTACTCTAGTACATCTTTATCCAAAGATATCAGAATTGACGTCCAAGTCAATTATCTCTCCTCTATTCTTTCATCATAACTCTGAGGGAGGTTTAGCTGAGAAAATGTAAGTAGGCTAAGGTCAGTGAGCCATGACTTTTGTTTTGAAATTATTGTAAAATATAAAATAAAACTCTGAAGTCAGATATCATACATCAATCAATTTTTGCTACAAAGTTGGTGTTCTTATTGGGACTTAAGAGTTACCAAGAATAAGATATTTTGTTACCTCCTCATATTTTTCTTTAAGTTTCTATTACATGCTTCTTCCAGGGAACACAAGATACAACATATATTATGTTTTCTTCCCACAATCTAATGAGAAAATTTGGACTAAAAATTAAAGTTTTTTTCCCAAAAATAACATATGAATGAGAAAGGAATTGAATGTAGAACTATATCATTGAGCTGTGCCATTATTTCATATGCAACATCATGATTTACTAGATTTATTTAAATTATTTATTAATATTCATTTAGATGATTTCAGTCTCATTCTTAACTTCCTGCCTCCATCATATCTGCTTACCTTGAGCTTAATCAGTTGCTGTATGTTTTTTCTAAGGTTTTCTCAGAAAAGTTACCACAATCTATTTGTTACATATCTCCAGTGTTGCATAAATTAATTCAGAAGTTTTGAATATTTTCATATTAACAATAAGTTTGTATTTCTCTTTCCATATTTTTTTCCTCTTCAATTCAATCACACTGTAGAAGGCAAATATTTTGTAAAAATCTCTATAATGTATTTGTACTGTAGAGTGTAAAGAAGATTACTGCTTTGCTCAGTACTCTAATGGCTTGCCAACTGGCAATATTCATCACAGAACCAGTTGTCTGGCCTCTGACCCATCAGCTAAGTTCAGCTTGACCTTCACTCTTGCTACTAAGTTATCTGAGAAGAAAAGGACCATCTGGCAATTTTGATCTGATTATTCTGATTATGTTATGTTACTTTTGCCTCAGAAGAAAATACAAATGCATTCAGATTTTTCTGATGAGAGAAATGTAGGAATACAGGAATAAAAATATATATCCATAGTATATAGTTAGTTTAAAAATAGAAATTACCATAGCTGTTCAAAATATAAAACTTGTCCCATTTGATTATTTATAGCCCTCCTGTTAGACGCCAGAGAGCAAGAAGAGATCGACTGTCTCGACATAATTCCATTAGTCAAGATGAAAACTACCATCTTCCTTATGGACAGCAACAAGCAATAGAAGAACCACGAGCCTTTCACCCACCAAATGTGTCTCCCCGTATGTTGCACCCAGCTGCTCATCCGCCACAGCAGAATGCAGTCATGGTTGACATCCATGAACAGGTATGGGCAAAGATAGAAAAATAGTCTCCAAGTTTCTTATGATTAACACTTTTTAAATTGTTAATATTTCCAATTACCTGGGTATATTGGGAGGACTCATCCTCTGTCATTCTATATGAATCATTCTTGTTTGTGCCACTGTCTGTGCTGAACAACTGTGTGTCTGCATTAATACAACCTGATATAACAAGGTAGTCACACCTAAGTGAACTCTGATTGGAAGGCCAGAACTTTGCCTTATTTCTCTAGGAATGCAATGGTCTGTTCCTTGATTTCAAATGAATTTTCATAATTTATACTGCGGCACGGTACAGTGTAGGAATTACTAGCGGATGCTCTGAAAATACCAAATCTTCTAAAAAGGAGAAATGAATCCATCGGGTATATTAAATGTGGTTAAATTATATTTAGACATTCCTTTTAACTATTCAGATGGTAGGAAAGGCAGTAGAAATTGCTCAGTGTCCTCTTTTGTTGTTACATTGTGATAGATTAACATATGATTATCATACAACTTGATGGATTATGTCTGAAGAATGACATACCAGTCGTACTTCTGTAATCATGAAGGTCTTCTCAAAGAAATCCTGCTTATACCTTAGAAGCTGCAGCAGAGTACAGTGTAGAGTATTGCAGCTTTCATGTGGATGGACTGGGCTGCCAGAAGGCATATTGATGTTCACATGCAGCAGTAACTATTTTTAGTTTGCATACACAATACAACATGATATTTAGATCTGGACTGAAAGTGCTTTAGATGTGAGTTAGCCAGAAGGTTGATTAGGGTCTACTACTTAATCTTTGATCTGCCAGTGAATCAGCAAGGATTTCAGTGCCACAATTATATAAGAAATAATGACAATTGGCAGAATGTTCCTAATGTTGGGATATGAGTATTCTACACTTGTGCACCAACTATTTCAAATAATTGAAACAAAGGCAGAATAATGTCTTTCTATTCTTTTCTTTTACTAAATTGTTTCTGTCCCTTTGCATACAGTACAGTAGTCCTCAACTTACGACCATAATAGAATTTCTGTTGCTAAGGAAGTTAGTGTGTTAAATGAGTCGTGTCTTATTTTGCAACCTTTTTTGCTATGGTTATTAAATTAATCACTGCAGTTGTTAAGTGAATCATGTGGTTGTTAAGCAAATCCACCTTCCTCCATTGACTTTGCTTGGCATAAATTGGCTGCAAATGACAATGGGTTCGGTTCGCCTTATGATGACCACATTCGCTTAACAACTACTGTAAAAAAGATTCTAAAATCAGACACAGTCATCTAATTACCTACTTAACAACCAGCATGACTTACAAGCTGTAATTCTGGGCTCAGTTACAGTTGTAAATCAGCAATCACCTTGCTCAGTTATCTGTATTCATCCATTTAGGTTAACTTCCTCAGAATCTCTTCCCCTTGTAAGGTTTTTGGGTCTTGGATGAGAAATATGTTATCCATCGGGTTTTGAAGGCACCTTTCCATCTTGTGCTCTGGAAGATCATGAAAATCGTTCTTTTCTAATCAGCTTTTGGGTCCACTCGATTGATGCTTGTGTGTGTATACATTTAATTGAACTTTATTTTACTACTTGCATTATCCTGGTTGAGTTTTAATTTTTGTACCCTGCCCAGAATTGTAAAATTGTGGTGGTTAACAGCTCTGTTAAACAAACAATATACAGCTAATTATAGGGGCACTTGTGTTGTTGAAGTGTATTCCACTAGACAGATACAAGGCTATAGGTTTAATTTAATCTGAATCTGTTCAAGGTTCAGTTCCACATATGATCAGAAGATTAACCATGCAATTTAAGTAGGAGCAGTATTATAAAAAGAGTTACAAGTGAGCACATTGAATCTGTGTTCACTGTGTATTAATGCATGTTTTCTATGTCTGGATGTAAGGTAAAAGAGATTTTTGCAAAGCTGGAGAGTAAAAGAATCCGTGTTTTGGCTGTGGCTGTCAGTTGCCTTGATGCAATTAAAAAGAGATAGATTTTGTTCTTTATTATGAAAAGACATTTTCTGAAATATTTGACTGCTGCCAAATAAATAGTCTTCGACTTATGACCATAATTGAGCTGAAAATTTGTTGCTAAGTGAGAAATTTGTTAAGTGAATTTTGCCCCATTAAACGACTTTTCTTGCCACATTTGTTAAGTGAATCACTGCAGTTGTTAAGTTAGTAATATACATTGATAAGTGAATCTGGCTTCCCCATTGACTTTGCTTGTCTGAAGATTGCAAAAGATGGTCACATGATCCCTGGACACTGCAATGGTCATAAATGTGAACCAGTTGTCAAACATCTGAATGTAAATCACGTGACCACGGGGATGCTGCAACAGTCATAAGTGTGAAAAATAGACATAGGTCACTTTTTGCAGTGCTGTTGTAACTTTGAACGGTCACTAAATGAATTATTGTAAATTAAAGAGGATTGTCCGTACTAAGTTGATAATAGCTGGCAGGTGATTCTCAAACCTCCTAAAGTGTTTTTGTGGAAAACCATAATCTCAATGACTTCAGAGTTTCCTATTATTTTGGTCCTTGTATATTGATTCTGATTCTCCTTGTCCTTAGATTCACCAGGGCACGGTCCCCGTTTCATATACAGTGACCACAGTAGCCCCACATGGGATCCCACTTTGCACAGGCCAGCACATACCAGCTTGCAATACGCAGCAGGTCCCAGGGTGTTCTGTGGTTTTCAGTGGGCAGCACCTTCCTGTCTGCAGTGTGCCTCCTCCAGTAAGTAGTTCTTTAATTTTAATTTTGGAATAGGTGATGAAAATAATTGGAAGAGCAGACGGTTTTAAAGGGATGTATTTATACCTGAATTGTATAACTATCTATAAATATAAATAACTGAAATTTAATTTTAGTGATATTTAACTTGCATGTTAAAAAGTTAAGTTTCTTGTAACAGTGCATCATCATGTATTTAACTGTTAAACTGTTAGGTTTATTTCACAACCTTAATTACTTTGACAGTAGAATATTGGCTTTGTTCCCCTTGATATTTTTGAATATTACTTCCATAAAGTAGTTTGTATACAAAATTTGAAAATACCTATTTTATCTCACTAGTAGTAATAATTGTTGTAGTACCTATCCCGCCTTTCCTTTTATTCAAGATGGCGAACATTCCTAATAATCCTGTCTGCTGTTTCCCCTACAACATAGGTGTCAAACTTGTGGCATAATGTTGCTGTCACATGACGTATTACGACATTTTCCCCCTTCATGGAGCTGGGGTGGGCATGGCCTGCACATGACACATCCTGTCCATGGGCCGCCAGTTTGACACCCCTGCCCTCAACTACATTCCTGTGAGGTGGGTTGGGCTGAGAGAAAGTGATTAGTCCAATCACAGGAGTGTAGTTACCCAGCCAGCTTCCATGTCTAAGGAAGGCTTTAGTTACTATTTTTAGCAACTTTGGTTCAAAGAATTCTTTCAGAACTCTTATTTTAAAGTTCAAATAAAATGTGTTTCCTATATTTGACATTCCAGGCAGATTTTTCAAAAATAAATTATCCTCCTTTCTCAGGTGCTACTATTCTGAAATATCTAATTACTCTGAATAGTTAATAACCTAATAGGAAAAAATACATCAATGCATATATATTGAATTGACTTACTGACATACAGCTCAATGGCAATGAAAGAGCTTACAAGTCTTATACTAGTATCTACAATTCCTACAGAAGAAACTTAACATTGCTTAAGCTTGATTTAAGATTCCAAATAATAGCATTTTAGTAAATTCTCCATTTGACATAGATGGAGTTTACTTAGTTTGTAATTATGTAATTGTTTAGTTTCTAAACTATTGGAGTTATGTAATTCCTTAGAAAAGATTAATTCTGCCATGCCAATAAGTTATTTCTTCTTAATTTGCATAATTAATGTTGCTTTTGTTAATAAAAGGGAGATAATCTATACTGTTGCAATAGTATTTGTAAAATAAATACAGTTTTATTTTATCTTATTCCTTTATAAACATATGCATCCAAATACTGTATGTTATATAAGGTTATATATGTTTATCTTCTGCAGATGCTTCAAGCTTGTTCTGTTCAACATTTGCCGGTTCCATATGCAGCTTTCCCACCCCTCATTTCTAGTGATCCATTTCTCTTACATCCTCCACACCTCTCCCCACACCATGCTCCACATTTGCCACCTCCAGGCCAGTTTGTTCCTTTTCAGACACAGCAATCGCGGTCGGTAGGTGTTCCTTTTTTTAAAATCTAGTAATAAATTTTGGAATATTGTATTTAAAATAATCATGTTTTGATGACTGGCTGCCAAAGGTTGTTCCACTATTAAATTGAGAAATTCCATGAGTAAATTCTTCTGATATGCAAAACTTGTGATATGCAAAAAGCAATCTAACTTTAATCATGTTAATTCCAAGATTGATAGAGGAACAGAATTAAAAATGATTTTTTAAATTTGTATTGTGGCACTAAGTTTCCTATCTAAATGTGGAAAGAATAAATCAAAGGTGCTAATGCTGTTTTAATAACCACTGGGGGTTCAGTTTTGAATTTAACTGCAGTTTCAGATTTAAGAGTATAGCTCCGCTTCAATAAAATCTCTTTACATCTTTTGTTATTCACACAGGGATTTTTTTTAAAAAAAAAAAAGCTTAAAAATATTTTTTAGTCTCTTTGTAATAGTGAAATATCTCCTGGTGCTTTTCAGAAGTATTCAGACCAAGATTCAAAAGGCTCATCAGAGGCAGGAATCCAAAATTGAGGTGACAATGGCTAGCAAATGAAGCCTATTGTTACTGAGATGCTAAATTGCCTATGCCAAGAAGGCTATTAATTTGGCAGTATGATATAAAATTACCTGGTCATCTTTGCTTTAGTTTTACATGCTGCTGCCCAGAAAAAAATTGTAATTTTCTAACTTAGACTATGGTAGTAGTTCATGTAACATGAGGTTTTCCTGAAAAAGAATTAGGCAACTTGTGCTCTCCTTGGCACCTCATCCTAGAAAATTCTGAGATTAAACTTGGAATTTGGTATTTGCTTAGATATTTCTTGATGTGAAAATGCTCAAAGAGGAATGGAGCTATGTATACAAGCCAAAGGTACTTCATCTTCCACGTCCCACAGAACCTCAAAATCACAGAAATGTGAATTTTATGCCTCTGTTTAAAGATTCAACCTGCAAAACATTCCCCTGATTCTTTTCTAAAAACACCTTTTTAAGGTGCTTTGCTTTATTGAAGGTTTGAGTGAACACTTTTGGAGCTATCTTGCAAATCAGTGCAGTCCAGTAAAATCATGACAATCGTGTTGTTTTACATTTTACTTAGCTCCTTCTCAGCATAGCAGCTACACAGCAATTTCTTCTGGCTTCAGCAGGTACTGGTGGAGAATGTTTAGAGTTGCTGTGAAGTAATGCTGTTCTCTGTTTTCTCCAGTATTCTCAACAACCAAAAGTCTCCACTAGAAAATGTTTTGTTTAGCCTTCTCCAGGAGAACTACCAAGTTTATCAGTGTTCTGCAACAGTCCTTGCCAAATTTGGGGGGGAAAAGTCAAAATCTTATCAATTAACAATGCTAGAAAAAAGTTGTGTCGTAAATACTGTATAATAAGTAGCAACCATGGTGAAACAGACTATAAATTAATTACATTTGATACTGTTTAGCATCATAATGAATGCTTTCAAATTAGTAAGATTAATTTCAAGCAATACATTCTGTGTTTCCAGCTCTGCTCTGAAATCAGTATAAATGTGCATTGTACGTTTAATTAGCCAACTAACCATATATTTAAAATGTTAAATATAATATGATGTTTATGTTTTCTTTTTCCTCAGCCTCTCCAAAGGATAGAAAATGAAGTAGAGTTACTTGGAGATCATCTTCCCGTAGGAGGTTTTACCACCTATCCACCTTCAGCCCATCCACCAACATTGCCTCCCTCAGCTCCCCTTCAGTTCCTAGCGCATGACCCTTTACATCAAGAGATGTCATTTGGAGTAGTAAGTGATGTTTTCCAAAATACTGTCAAAATTTGGCAAAAACCTTTTGTTTTAGCTTTTAAATGCACATTTTGATCATATTTATTCAATTTCTAATAGCTGCCCATCTCAATCGATGACTCAAAGCACTCACAGTTTAAAAAAACATAGTACAATTAAAACAATAAAATATTTTAACACAGAAACCGTTAAAAAAATCCAAAACACATATACGCAATAGCCGAGATACTTGGCCAATTAAAAATAAAGCCAGGAAATGGAGTCCTTAGTATATTTGGCACCCCAGGTTTGGGAACACAGCCAGGTGTTTAGAGCTTTTATGAAAGACTAACAGGGTTTGGGCCATTCTAATCTTCAGGAGGGAGAGCTCCACAGAGCTCGGGCTATTGCAGAACAGCAGTAGCACTTATACTTATATAGCGCTTCATATTTCTTTACAGCCCTCTCTAAGTGGTTTACAGACTCAGCTTGCTTATTTATTTATCTATCTATCTATCTATCTATCTATCTATCTATCTATCTATCTATCTATCAAATTTCTATATCGCCCTACTCCCGAAGGACTCAGGGCGGTGAACAGCCAAGATAAAATACAGATAATACAAATATTTAAAAAGTCCCTTAAAATTATTAAATATTTTGGCCGAACCACAGATTAAAATTGTTGCTCCCAACAATCTGGGTCCTCATTTTACCCACCTCGGAAGGATGGAAGCTGAGTCAACCTTGAGCCAGTCAGGATCGAAGGAATTGAACTCCTGGCAGTGAGCAGAGTTAGCCTGCAATACTGCATTCTAACCTCTGCACCACCATGACTCATGAGAAGGCCTGTCTTCTAGTCCCAGCCAACCATCACTCTTTGGCTGACGGGATCTGCAGCATGCCCAAACTGCTAGATTGAATTGGACGGGTAGAGACTCTTGAAAATTGTATTGTGTGAAGTATTTATTTGTCATGCTTATATATCATAAATCAATTATGATCCCTTCAGGGGATACATTAGGGAACAGAATAACAAACAAAAATATACCTGATGTAAACTAGTAGCAACACTGTTTCTCATGACATAACCGTAGAATTCAGAGAAAACTACCCAAGGTGCTATGGATCTAATTTTGTGGGGTAGTTGAAAATCTATTGTATTCTGTAGGGTACAGGCCATCAAAGAGAAATAATGCCTCTGGGCTCTCATTTATCTCATCTCACAAAAACTGGAGCCATGAAGCTCCAATTGGGCTGAATACAAAGGATGTGGCATTTGTATGCAAAAGAGACTGCTCCAAAGATAATCTGGGAACCAGGTCACACAAAGAGTTCAGAGTTAAACCAGGTGCTTTAGAAACCAATGCCAATGTAGTGCCTACAGTATAGATGGTATATAATTATGGATGCTTTTCCCCCTTTCCAAATACAAAATTTTTCCCCCTTTTTTCCCCCCCTCCTCCCTAACCCCCCCTCCCCCTCCCCTCCCCCTGTGACTTCTTCATAATAAAACCCAAATTCATAACAGATTATATAATACTTTACCATCTCCTTACTCCATCCCCATATACTGACCCTTACTTTCTAATAAGATTATCATATCCCCCTTATACTATACATTTCAAAATGACTTTCTACTATAACATTATATAATAACTCCTAATTTAGCATAATAATAATAAATCAAATCTTTTGTGTATATTAATCTATCATTTCAAAACAACCTTCCGCTATAAAACTATATAATAAATCCTAATTTAACATTTATTCAGTTCATAGTCTACCCATTTCCTTCACCCCCATTGTTATATCTCTTAACTCAAATCTTTTACATATATTCATATCTAAACATAATATCCCTTTTCTTAAGCTAAACAATCAATAAACTAACCTATCTCCACCCACTTTCCTACAAAACTACCATACTTAATAATTCTTAATATCTTTATTCTTCTGCCCACTCCACTAAAAATATTCCCTTATGTAAATAAAATTCTCTTAAAAAGACTTTAGGCTTGTAATCCATATAATATCTTCTGTAATGTCTTTCAGTTGGATTATAAACTCCATCACCCATAGTAGGGTAACATCACATCCTAATTCCAACAGTATGTTCGGTATCTTCAATTACCATCTGCCCCCATCAATAGCAGATATCTTCATAATAATAAAAAAAAAAAAACCCCACCCGAGTGACTTTGTATTTGTATTCCATATAGTGTCTGTAGAGGTGTCTTTTATCCAAATTATTAATTCCAACCACCGTAATAGGGTAACAACCAGATCTTCTGCGTGCCCCAATTCCATAACTCTCTTGCCTTATAACTCGGCATAAACGTAGTAAATTTATCAAAGAATCCAAAAAAAGATAATTCCAATCCATTCAGTTTAAGGCCCTTTTCACATCCCAAAAGTACAGCACTGCAGAAATCTGTCACTCTCCTCAGGATAATATAAACCAATACTTTGCCTCAGCTATCTTTTCATGTATTCAATCATCTCTTAAATAACTGGCATTACACTGTTGTTTAGTTTAAAAGTTGTTGTTTTTGTGAGACCTGCTTCTTCTTTTCTTAACTTTTTGTGGGTTGGATCTCCATCCTGAATTCCTTTCTGTAGATTGTATATCAACTATTTGGTTTTCAAGCTGATCTATAACTTGATCTTGTTGGTTTCGCTTTTGTGGCTTAAATCTCCATTCTGGTTCTATAAATTGTATATCAACTGATTGATTTCCATGCTGGTTTGTGACTTGATAAGTCATTACATTAGAATCCAGAGCCACCTCTTTTATATTAAATGGTCCAGCTGAGACCTCTGAAAGAGAATCCAAAAACGGCTCATCTGTAGAGACCTCTGTAACTTGTTGTTTCTTCATTACTTCCACCTCCTTCTGCTTTTCTTGAATTTCTATCTCTTGTTGATTTTGCTTTTTAAGGACCTTGTAGTAAAATTCTTCCACTTTTTCCAACAGTATTTAGCTGATATCTTTCTCCTTGATATCTCAATATTAGACCAACTGGAATATCCCACCTGAATGAAATATTTTGTTTTTTTAGCTCAGTCACCAAAAGTCCAAATTTCTTTCTATCTTTTAACATCTTTGGTGGCAATTCTTTATATATCCAGATCTTTCTTCCATACAATTGTGGAGTAGAATTAAAGGATTTTTGCATAATATCATTTCTTATTTCTTTATCTGTGAAATAAATCACCACATCTCTAGGCAATTGCCTTTGCTTTGCAATCCAAGAATTTACTCTATAGGCCTTGTCAATCTTAAAAGATACCTCATCAGGATGAACCTTTAAAATCCCAGCCAGAATTTGAGCAGATGTTTTTCTTAGATCATCTCTATTATTTTCCTGTAATCCTCTCATTCTGATCGCAAATTCTGTGAGCCTGTATTGCATCATTACAACTTCTCTTTCAATCCCTTGCTTTATATCTTCTGCATTGTAAGTCTCGTGACCAGCTTCCTTTTTAGACTTTACTTCTAGACTATTGTCTTGAATATTTATCAAATCATTTTCAATTCTTTGTATTTTATTGTCCAAATTATAAATCTTATCATCAACTTCCTCCATTTTAGACTCTAATAATTTGATATTTGTATCCATCTTTATAACAACTTCTGAAAAAGCATTAGTCACTATTACAATCTTTCGTTGCAGATTGTCATACTTTAGTTGTATCATTTCTTTAATTTCCTGCCTTAATTTCTCAAATTTCTGGTTCATAGTCTCATGATATTTTGCCATTTGCTCCTGAAGAAATTCTTTTAAATTAAAACCATTCTGCAAAGTCTGTAGGCTCAGAGCTTGTTCAGCTAATTGTGGATGGGGGAACACCCCCCCCACTGCTTGTTTATCAGCCATCCTGCCACACAAAAAAGCTCTTTTTTAAAAAAAAAAGAAAACTTCCTCAAACAAGATCAAATACAGATCTCCAAGAAAAAAGAAACTTAAAATGGATTATTTTCCTTCTAGTCTAGCCGGCACTGTATATTTCGCTACTGTGTAGCTTATTATGGAAGGACTTTCACTTTCGGCTTTTTTCTCAAGCCTCAGCAGTCGCCATTTTAAACTCGTTTTTTCTTTTCAATTGAAAAGACTTATAAAATCATTAAAAATACTTGCGGTTTAGGGTCCAAAGTACAAATCTCGCTCTCTTTAATTGGACCATCTGTTATTTTATTAGTTGGTCCGGTCCCGGCGCCTAGCTCTGCAAAAAGGCAGAGTCCTCCCGAAGCCCGGAGCAGCGGCGAGGGAAAATAGGGAGCCCCGCTCTGCTCGTCCCCAAGAGTAAAAAAAAACTCCGCGGACTTCGCAGAGGGCTTTACCTGCCCTCGCCTGCTCTGGCTCACATTTCCATCAGGAAATGGAGTTTTTCGAGCCGCCTTTCAGGTGTAAAGGCAGCTCTTTACAGGCAACGGGGCTGGCGGTCACGGAGGACTTTGTTTCACCCAATGTAAAACCCTTAACTATACCCAGTAAAAACAATTGTGGAGAAAATTTGAATTTTTTTTCTTCAAAACATTCTGCATGACCCACCAAATTTTTATCCAAAAAGCCTTAACTTTCTTACAAGTCCACCAAACATGGTAATATGTAGCATCTAGGCAGTCACATCTCCAACATTTTGGCTGAACATTAGGGTACATACACGACAATTTCTTAGGATCTAAATGCTTTTCCCCCTTTCCATGAAGACTACTGCATTATGTATCTATTGCAGTTCCCTGGCAATGTTCAAAGATCCCATTTAAATACATTGCTGTAGTTTAGTCATGATGAAAGTGTTGAGTTATTATTGTAAAGATTTCTGAGCAGGGCTTTTACTGCAGAAAAAAAAACCATTGTGATAAAAAATACTTTGACATGTAAAACCTCTTTTTAGTGCCATGTATGACTGATTTCATTTAATAACTGACCATACTTTTAAAACACTTTGCTTTATTTCTTTTAGCCTTATCCACCCTTTATGCCTCGAAGACTCACAGGGCGCAGTCGATACCGATCTCAGCAACCAATTCCACCTCCCCCTTATCATCCCAGCCTATTGCCATATGTGCTGTAAGTTTGACATCTGGGTTGTTTGTTTTTTGGGGGGTATGAATTTAAGATGGGATGACACCTTTTTGCTAAAAGGTCAGGCACAGGTAGTCTTCAACTATTTGTTAAGCAACCATTTGAAATTACAAAGGCATTAAATGAATGGTGGTCATGGCCAGTCATTCCTGCATCTTGGGGCATGATCTGGGCACTTAGTAATCAGCTCACACTTAAAACTGGTTGCAACTCCCCATGATCATGTGATTGCCATTTGCAACTTTCCCTGTTGGCTTCCCCTAAAAATCAGTGGGGAAGCTGACAGGAAAGGTTGCAAGTCATTGGAGTAAGTCTCCCCATAGATGCATCTTCCCCAGCCCCTCTGGGCTTGTGCCACATTGGCCACTTGAACACCATTGGGTAACTCTCTAAGCTTCACTTGTGTCTCCCTGCATGCCCTTGCACTTTCTCTGTATCAACGATGCGTTGCGGTTCCGTGTAAGTAGGGCGAAAGGAGCACACGTAGCCTGGGCTTGCTGTAACTCCTTTATTACAAAGCCTTCACACGCTGCACGGCAAAGCTGATGGTATACGGATACACACAAAGTCGGCGTTGGGAGCGGCTGCTTCCCAACGCCTTTTAAATAACGCGCCGGCTAAATAGGCATAAGCACCGCCCTTCCGGGCTTCGTGCGCATGTGCTGCCGTCTCATCACAGCATGAAGGCAACCACTACTCCCTCTCCCCGGCCACCACCGTGACCGGCCGCCTATAGCCATAGAATTAACACCCACCACAACCATGCAGCAACGTAGAAAGACCCCGACGCTAACCTCCCCCGACGCCAGCCCTTTCTGGCCGCTGTCATCTGGAACGGTTGGGTTCTTGAGCGCAGCAGCCAGGTGAGGTGTCGAGTGGATCGCGACAGGCGGCTCCCCCTACCAGGTGCCCTCCTGGAAGACATAAAGACATATGTTAAGCATGCTTCAGGGCCGTAATTCCGCGCTCTGGGGCCCTGGTTTATGGGGATATCGTCTATGGAAGCGATTGATTAGGCGGCCAGCCTCCACATCGGTAGCGGCTACCCAAGACGCTTCCTCGAAAGGGTATCCTTTCCATTTAAGTAAATATTTGAGTTTTCCCCTACTAAGTTTTGCATCTAGGACTTGTTCCACTTCATACTGGTTGTCCTTTATCGGGCCGGGCCTACTTATAGGTTCCCGGCCTACCTCTGCAGGTTTTAATAGGCTGCTGTGGAACACAGGGTGGACTTTGCCGAGTAACGGCGGCAGCTTAAGTTCCACTGTGACCGGATTGATGACCTTTAGAACAGGGAAAGGGCCTATATACTTAGGACTTAATTTACGGCTCGGTGTTCGTAGTTTCGGGTATTTGGTAGAAAGGTATACCCTATCTCCAACTACAAAGGGTTTATGGTCTGCTCTTCGTTTGTCGGCTTGGTGTTTCTGCATAAGGGTTGCTTTCTCTAAGGCCTTTTTTATATGAGGCCAACCCCTGCCAACATGACGGGCCCAGGTATCAGGGGTAAGCTGATCTGGGGATGGACTATCGAGTTCAGGGATAGCGGGGAAGTCCTTCCCGGAGTCGGCATGGAATGGGGTAACCCCTGTACTCCCATGGACTGTATTGTTGTAAGCAACTTCGGCGAAAGGGAGTAGTTCCGACCAGTCCGTTTGTTGATACGAGACATAACATCGTAAGTATCGTTCTATCATAGCATTTGCCCGTTCCGCTGCTCCATTGGTACTCGGGTGGAACCCGGAACTCAATCCTTGTGAGGAGCCGATCATGGTTATGAAGGCACGCCAGAACTTCGAGGTGAACTGAACACCTCTGTCTGAGATGATACGGCGAGGTGCCCCATGCAGCCTATAAATGTGTATAAGAAACATTTTGGACAGTTTACGGGCAGAGGGTAGCCCACGACATGGTATGAAGTGGGCCTGTTTTGAGAAGAGGTCTATTACAGTCCATATAACGTTATATCCATTACTGAGTGGGAGGTCCACTATGAAGTCCATAGCGACCTCCTCCCATGGTTGATTGGGGTCTGCTACAGACTGTAGAAGGCCAAGAGGCTTTCCAGGCCGGGATTTCGCCATTGCACACACCTTACAACTCTTTACATAGTCTTCGATCTCCTTTCTCATACGGGGCCACCAGAATTGATGTCGTACCAGGTGTAATGTTTTGATGAATCCGAAATGGCCAGCGGTTTTCACGTCATGACACTTGTGTAGTATCTTCACCCGCAGAGCTAGGGGAACGTATAATTTGCCACTCATATAAGCAAAACCATTCCGATATATTAATGCTTGCTTATGCTCTGCTAGCCAGGTATCTGTTGCTAAAGCATTCTTTAGCTCCTTTTCCCACTGGAGTGGCATGGTATGGGAAGTCCGGCCTACTTGCTGGACCCTTGGTATCAATGCCTGTACTACCTGTTCCCTCCTGCTCTTGTATTGGGGTAGACGCGATAAAGCATCCGCCAAGAAGTTCTTACCCCCCGGGACATACTTGAGGTCAAAATCAAAGCGTTGGAAGTATTGCGCCCACCTCACCTGCTTTGGTGATAGTCGTCTTGGGATTTGTAGTGCTTCAAGGTTTTTGTGGTCTGTCCACACCTCAAACCTTTTCCCACTGCCTTCCAATAGATGCCGCCAGGTGAGTAAGGCCCACCTCACCGCAAACGCTTCTTTCTCCCAAATAGCCCAACGCCTCTCTGTTGGGGTTAATTTACGAGACGTGTACGCACAAGGGACTAAGTCTGTTGCCGTCGTTCTTTGCATAAGGACCGCCCCCACAGCCACATCTCTGGCATCGGCCTGTACCACAAAGGGCAAGGAGGGATCTGGATGCTTCAGGATTGGAGTCTGGGAGAACAGGGTTTTTAAACTAGTGAACGCCTGCTGACACTCTGCAGACCAGGCTAGTACCTGACCTGGCCTCACCTTTTGGCCTGTGTCTTTTGTGCGAAGCAAATTCGTTAACGGAAGAGCTATTTGGGCGAACACTGGTATAAACTGACGATAAAAGTTCGCAAACCCGAGAAAGCTTTGTAATTGTTTCCGTGTTCTCGGGGCTTGCCAGTCCAGCACTGCTTGCACCTTCTTGGGGTCCATTTCGACTCCATCACTGGAAATCCGATATCCTAAGTAATCCAGTCTTGTACGGTGGAATTCGCATTTCGACAGTTTGACGAACAGTTTCGCTTGTAACAGTTTCTTAAGCACCTGTCGTACCAATACTATGTGTTCCTTCATTGTTTTGGTGTAAATCAAAATGTCGTCTAAATAGACGAGAACACCTCGATAAAGGAATTCATGCAGAACCTCGTTTATTACCTGCATGAAAACGGCCGGTGCCCCCTGTAATCCAAAGGGCATTACTCGAAACTTATAACTGCCCAGGGGACAATTGAATGTGGTCTTCCATTCGTCACCAGGTCTAATTCGGACCCTATAGTACGCCTCACGCAGGTCCAGTTTCGTAAACACCCTGCCAGTCGATAGCATGGCCAAGAGGTCCTTCATGAGAGGTAAGGGATACAGATGTTCAACACACACAGCATTCAGGCCCCGGAAGTCCACACACAGACGTAGCCCGTCTTTCTTCTCCCGGAACAAGACGGGCGCGGCCATGTGGGACCTGCTGGGTTGAATGAAGCCTCTGGCCAGATTTTTATCGATGTATCGCCTTAATTCCTCTAACTCTGGTTTTGTCATAGCGTACATGCGGGGTTTTGGCAAACGGACCCCTGGTTTCAGTTCTATGGCACAGTCTGTTGGCCGATGGGGTGGTAGTATCTCGCATTCCTGCTCGTCGAAGACCGCCGACAGATCACTATATTCCACAGGGTATCCATCTGTCGGCTGTTGGTGTACTGCATCCCCAGCATCCTCTGCTCTCCTGCTTAACTCCTCTGGGACTGGATCAGGTCCAAGCCCCAGTCGTAGTTTCCGGTACCCGCCCTCCCACCATATGGTTGGTCTCCACTTATCTAGCCAGGCTAGGCCAAGAATAAGGGGCTCTACCATAGTTTCAACAACCACAAAGCGAATTTTTTCCCAATGGTCTCCTACCTCCAGACGGACCGGCTCGGTTACCTGGGTTGCTGGCCTACCCCCCAACAACGACCCGTCCATCTGTTCGAACCGTATGGGGACCCTTAAGGGGACCAGTTGTAGACCCAGTTCCGAAGCTACAGACCTTTGTAGGAGACAGCGGGTACACCCGGAATCAATAAGGGCATTTTGTCCTAGTCTTTTTGCTGTATGTAAGTGTTTGAGGACCACAGATATTACAAACGGTCGTATCGGGTCACTCACCATGGGGTCTCCAGCTGCGTCGTCATCACTGCTGTCCGAGGCTATAGGGGTGCTGCCTTGGAGCGGGAGAGACCGTAATTCCGAGGCCGGTCCATGGGGAGAGGCTGATGTTGTTGTAGGTGTAACTCCTTTGGACCAGTCCGATGATGAACGAGCCCGTTCCCGACCTCTTCCTGCAGACGACGGTGTTTTGGATGCAGTCGACACAGGAGGTATAGGACAATCAGCTGCACGATGACCGAGTTGATTGTACCTGAAACATCGGATGGCACCCCTCCCAACAGGGGGAGTGGAGCGAGGAGGGGAAGACCCCACCCCCCGGGTCCCCCCCGGCCTATCGCTACTGCGCCGTGTGGTGGTGGAGAAGCTAGCCACCCCCCGGGGTCTGAATTCTCGTAGGCCCACATCGAGGTCCACTGCAGCCTTAAACCACTCCGTTAGTTTTGGTGGTAGCCCTCTATGTCCGTATCCAACTCCTCCTCGAACGCCAGGGACTTAGCGGCTGCGCCCTCTGCCATGCCGCCGACCACCGCCGAAAGTGAGGAGGAACGCCGACTTTTCTATCAACGATGCGTTGCGGTTCCGTGTAAGTAGGGCGAAAGGAGCACACGTAGCCTGGGCTTGCTGTAACTCCTTTATTACGAAGCCTTCACACGCTGCATGGCAAAGCTGATGGTATACGGATACACACAAAGTCGGCGTTGGGAGCGGCTGCTTCCCGACGCCTTTTAAATAACGCGCCGGCTAAATAGGCATAAGCACCGCCCTTCCGGGCTTCGTGCGCATGTGCTGCCGTCTCATCACAGCATGAAGGCAACCACTACTCCCTCTCCCCGGCCGCCACCGTGACCGGCCACCTATAGCCATAGAATTAACACCCCCCACCACCGTGCAGCAACGTAGAAAGACCCCGACGCTAACCCCCCCCCCCGACGCCAGCCCTTTCTGGCCACTGTCATCTGGAACGGTTGGGTTCTTGAGCGCAGCAGCCAGGTGAGGTGTCGAGTGGATCGCGACACTCTGCCTTTCAATCTTGTATCCCTTCATGTCTTCCCCCACCTGGCAGCAGCCACTTAGCTGCCTGCTGGCCTGCTTAAAAACCACTTGGGATTGCAGCTTCCTGTCAACTTCCCCACTGATTTTTTTGGGGGCTGGCAGGAAGTTGTCTTGCCTAATAACCATGGAATTTGGTTAATAACAACAACCTCGACTGCACGGATTGCCATTGCTAGGTGACGCAGTTGTGCTTTATGATCACATTGCTTAGTGACAGGAATTCTTGTCCCAATTGCCATCATCATAAGTCGAGGACTACCTCTGTTTAATTATCATATTTTTCAGAGTATAAGACACAGTCCCCTCCCCTAAAAGAGGGTGGAAATGTTGGTGTGTCTTATACACCAAAGACAGCCATTTTTGGCCTTCCGAAGCCCCACCCTGCTCGTCCCATTTTTGCAAAAACAGGTTGAACAAGAGGGTTTGGGAGGCCTGCAGAGTGCTCCTGGGAGCTGGAGGAAGGCAAAAATGTCCCTGTTTTTGCAAAAAACAGGCTCGTTTTTTGCAAAAACAAGGGCATTTTTGCCCTCTCCCAGCCCCCAGGAGCACTCTGCAGGCCTCCCAAACCCTCTGCATGCCCCATTTTTGCAAAAAACGGTGCACGGAGAGGGTTTGGGAGGCCTGCAGAGTACTCCTGGGGGCTGGGGAGGGCAAAAACTTTTTCCCTTACCTCTTCAAAATCTTGGTGCGTCTTATACACCAATGCGTTTTATAATCCAAAAAATATGGTAATCCCCACAAAATACATGCTGTTTTAATGCAAACAGCCTGCAGAAGGCATCATATGTTGTCATGGAAACTATTTTAATCTCTGTGTATTAGCCCTGGTATCCATGCAAATGTACCGCTATGCTACATTCTTGTGCTGTTCTCTTTCTTTGCATTCAGGTGAATAAGAAAACTTTCTAGAAAAGGAATAAGTAAATGTTTTAGTTTACATCCCGAGTAATGAGTTTATACTGAATGAAGTATAGGAATCATTTTCCAAATATATTGAAGGCACAAGGTTCCTCACTCTTGTGAGATTGTATATAAAATTTCTAATTTAGACATATAATTTTCAGTTTTTGGAATATGGTAGCTCTGCAAATCTCACAAAAAAGATTTAGGAAGGGTTTTTTAATGTGCACATTGGTAATTATCAGTAAGAAATTACAGCAACCTGCTTTTGGTGGCTAGTGGAAGCTGGAGAAGTGAGGTTAGATGTAAAGCAAAGTATGTCTAAGAGTGCCGTATTGGTGCTATCGAACTTTCTGGAGATTGTATAGCCCCTAGCAATAAATATGTTATAATCTTTTGGTTGCTCTTATTTTTCCTATTTTGTATAGAAATATATTGTGTTGGTTTCCTTCTTAGTGTTATTTTTCCAGATTTCCAGATGGTCTCTAATTTTGCTATTTTAAACCCAGTCTCCAGTGTGCTTTCCTTATGGTTCCTCCATAGGAAGATAAATGCTTCCTGTTCTTGTTGAAAGACTATTCCTTAGTTTTTGTTTTTGGAGTCCTATTGAAGCGTAATTTCATACTTTTTTATTTCACCTATAAGACATCATATTATTTGTTTTTAGTTGTAGCATTTGTTAGTAGCATCAGACTGTCTTCAAGCTCTCACTCATGTCTTGGCTTGGAGAAAGTAAGAAATAGCAAAAGTAAATCAGAATAGTTTTATTATCTCAATCAAAAAGAGAAAAAAAAATGCTGCTGCTCTTCTGAGTATTCTGGGCATGCCAGAGGGAGAGAGGAGATTGGTAAATAGACACACACACACACACACACACACACACAAAACTGGCAAGTAAATCAAACTAATTTGATAAAGGAAGCCTTTATGTGAAATACAAAATCTGCTACTTGATCATGTGGAAATATTACAGGTAGTCCTCGACTTAACAACAGTTCATGTAGACTGTTCAAAGTTACAACAGCACTGAAAAAAGTGACTTATGACTGTTTGCCACACTTACAACCGTTGTTGTAGCATCTCCATGGTCACGTGATCATAATTCAGATGCTTCACAACTGAGTCATATTTATGATGGTTGCAGTGTCAAGTTTTGCAACTTCTGAAAAGCAAAGTCAATGGGGAAACCAGATTCACTTAACGACCACTTTATTAACTTACCAGCTGAAATGATTAACTTAACAACTGTGGCAGGAAAGCTTTTAAAATGAGGCAAAACTCAGTTAAAAATTATCTCATTTAACAACAGAAAGTTTGGGCTCATTTATGGTTATACATTGAGGGTTATGTGTATATGTTTTAGAGCAGTTTTTGGCTTTGAACAATACTTTCCTTCTACTCCCTAGTTTGTATTAATTGAGGAAGTAGCCCACTACTGTTGAGTGTAGAAATGGTTGTAGTGGGTAATAATTTTTCCAGCGGAATAAGCTTTTATTCTAAGCTTTTAATCCTTTACTTTTTGTGCATTGTGTTTTTTGTATTTGTTTTATTGTAATTTTAACAAATATTCTGGAAACAGGTTGAAAAATATGGATTACAAAGTATTTTATTTTTTGAATAATAATAAGCCCATCCCTCTTTCATAGATCAATGCTTCCTGTGCCACCTGCCGTTGGGCCAGCCTTCAGTTTTGAGCTGGATGTAGAAGATGGTGAAGTAGAAAACTATGAGGTTGGTTAGCAATAAATAAGTATTTGAAGTATAGTTATGAGGATTTAATTATTATTTTTTAAAGTCTCAAGGTGTTAGATTAGTTGTAATTGGTGCTGGAAGGCAATTTACACAATATTAATTTTTACCTATTATCAGCCAACTCTCCTTAACACTGGGCAGAAGTCAGAATGATTGTACTGTGAGGGAGGGGAAGTCTAGAATTTTGTGGAAGAATCTCATAGAGCATGTTAGCAATTCCCCTTATGCATAATACCTTTGAAACACCATCCCCTTTCATGCCACTGTTTTTAGAGGTGATTTTTAAAAAGTGCATCCTTGGATGAAAACCATAAATTCGTGAATGTCTTTCTTTGGAATAGAAAAAATATATTAATTCCATAAACTAGTTAATGTGTAAGAATATATTTACACAGATGGATTTCTAAGATCTGTTCATTTTGAATTTAACTGCCAAGTAAAAATCGTTTACCTTATATGTATTTATCTACATATATAGTATGTCATTCAGATAATTTTGGTTTTGCATATCATGGATTGTATATTCTGGTTCCTTCCTCATCGTAAACTAGTTGTGATATGAAAAGTTAAAGGGTTGAACTAAAGCATTATTTCTCTCACAGGCACTGCTGAACTTGGCAGAAAGACTAGGTGAGGCCAAACCAAGGGGATTGACAAAAGCAGATATTGAACAACTTCCGTCTTATAGGTTCAACCCAAATAACCATCAGTCAGAACAGACTTTGTAAGTTTTTCATACTTTCACTGAACCTTTAGTATGAAGGCATGTTATCTTGTTGCTGGAATCCTGCACAGAAGCACCTGTAGGTTTAAAATTATTTGGTTTTGAGGCTTTCCCAGTTTTCAGTTAAGATCCTTATTAAACTCACAATATTTTAGATTTCAGAAGGGGCACATTTTCTCTTGCTTCCATCTACTATACTGGAATTGTACTGGAACAGTAGAAAATTAGGTGAAGGAAAGGCCATTCCTATAAGATGAGAAATCTATATCTTCAGAAATTCAGTCAACCTTCCCTTCCTGTAAATACATTGGTATCTGCCTTTGAAATATGGAAATTATCAAATCAGTTTGTAGTGTAGTCTGGGATATAGATTTTCAAAGTGAAAACGTATCACATAAAAAGATAACAGCAAAATAATCCTTTTTTCTTGAACCTCTGCTCATTTAAAATTTGTCTTATTTTTTTTTTACAAAAAATCTCTGCCTTATTTTTGTTCCTCCAAAATGATAAACATAAATCTGCATTTTGAAAAAAAAATAAATATATACTCCTCACTGAATCTCTATAATAGAGAGTTAGAAGAAGTTAGAAGAAGTGGGAGAAGATTTAAGAAAAAAAACCCTCTTATTATTTATCATTCATCAATTGTCATACAAAAATTCTAAATAAGAAAGATAGAAAAAGTGTTGCTACAAAAGGAATGAAGTTTGAAATGAGAATTCAACAATTCAATTTTTGCATGAATTTAGATCAGGCACTTCTAATCTCCTTAAACAGGGCTGTAATTTTTAGAATTAATTCAGCTCGATGTGAAGCCTAAAATCTGGTTTGTTTGTTTCCCCAAAATGAAAAAGTAGCAGCCTTTTGGAGCAGCATTACTGTGGTGAAATAATTCATTTTAGAATAATGAGTATAGTAAGACAAGGTATTCATACTTCAGTACCCTAAAACAATAAAAGCAGTGTAGTATTACTTTGAAATACAAGAACAAAATGCATTTTGTAAAATATATAGTTATAAATGTAATTATATGAATAAATAACGCTTTTATACAGCACTGCTATTTTTTTAAAATACCCAAGTGAACATAGATCAAGATACAGTTAATAAGAATTTAATATGAAGTTAATCAGTGAATTAATGAATTAATAATACATATTTTATATTCCTCCAAACTCTGAATTTAAAAAAAGTGTTGAGTCACACAACTGTTTTTTTTGTCAACAAATTCAAAATGTTAAATACATATTATCTTTTATGCAGCTCATTTCAAGTACTGAAAATCTATATTAGATAGATAGAGTCGACTCACTGTTTACCTTCAGCTCTATTTTCATCTACTTGAGGATTGCCGAGGGTAATGCATGTGAAATGCTTTACAGTCCAAGCAGTATAATAAGAACTAGGAATGTGTAAAACATTCCTTGCACAAGCTGTTCCATGCACAAACTGTTCTGTATGCAGAACTGCTGGGTTTGGGTGGTCTGTGCCCACACTGCAACATGCTGATTGTTTTGTTTTAGGCACGGCACACAAAGGGACTGTTTTGATACAGGCACAAATGTTTCACAGAGGAAGGGAGCAGGAAAAAAGCCAAGGGTATTGTCAGCTGAGGTGGGAAGGAAGGTGCCAAGAAGATTGAGGACTTGCATGTCGGGGATACTGTATGCTGTACTGGAATATCACGTGGGGAGAGAAGGAAGGGAGTTGGGAAAATCAGGGGGAGGTGGGCCATTAGGAAGTTGCTACTCTGGGTGTCACTGATGAAAATGGGAGTTTCTTGCCTGTGTGGATTTTGCTTCATCCAAACCCTGAAACAACAAAAATATTCCAGGTTCTGTGGAATGGAAGTTGACCCCAATTCCAGAATGCAGTGGTTTATTCTAAGTTGGAAACAAAACATTTTTCCCATTTCATGCAGGCCTGCATAAATGACCAATCCTAATAGGTGTTATTCTTTGCTCATAATTGATTTTGAACTGTATTTTTGGAGTTTAAATTTAAAACAAAATCTGACACTGATTCATCAACATGCATGTGTGGCTTTTTATTTTTAAGATGCATAGAAAACAGCTTTAACTTTTGAATTAAAAACTTGTTAAATATAATTGTTGCTTTTGTTAAGTAAACTATCTTGCAATGTTCTTTTTTAGGTGTGTAGTATGCATGTGTGACTTTGAGTCAAGGCAACTGCTTAGAGTTTTACCATGTAACCATGAGTTCCATGCCAAGTGTGTCGACAAATGGCTTAAGGTAATATTATTTTTAGAAAGAAAGTTGTTTTAATCATGTCCATATTGCACACAGTAACTTTGCAATAGTCTAGCACAGGGGTGTCAAATTCAAGCCCGGGGACTGGATTCGGCCTGTGAAGTGCTTAGATCTGGCCCGCGGGGCCACCCTGGAAACAGCAAAGGATCAGCTTGTGGTGCCTTTGCCAGCAAAAACGGAGCTTGGGAGGGCTGTGTGCAGCCCTTGCGAGCTCTGTTTTCGCTGGCAAAGGGTTGCAGGAGGCAGTTGCATCCAAAAACAGAGCTTGGAAGCCTGTTTTCGCTGGCAGAGTGCTCAGGCCACCACAGACGCCCCCAACACATATCGAGCTGGCCATGCTCCCCCGGGCCACACACACCCCAGGCCCCCAGGTCAAACACAACCCTGAGGTGGCCCTCAATGAAATCAAGTTTGACATCCCTGGTCTAGCATGTTCAGAAGCATACTCGATGCTTGGAGCAGTAATAATCAAACTGTAGGAATAACTTTTCTTTCTTTAAGATGTGTCTTTTTGTTGAAGAATAGAAAATGTTATAATCTTTCCTAAAACAGTGTTTTAAAAATGTCATTAAATGTTTCTTAAAATGTATATTTAAAATTTAGCTGGTGTCGCCAGAAATAGATGTAAGAACAACAGCATTCTGCAAAACATAAATTCAAGAGGAAATTGGAAATTTCAGATGATGCCTTAAATTCTATTGTATCACTACAACGGTAAATTCTAAAGAATCAGTATACAAAAACCTAATGTTTTGGAAGATCCAATGCAAAAGATGGCTTCCAGGCCTGACACTGCATAGACAGAGTTATTCAGTTTTAATTTCAATAGCCTGTAAAAAAGGCATGTGTATGAAAAAATTTGGAGGAATTTTTAAATAGAATTAGATGTCACCATTCATCCTATTGAAATTTTGCAAGGGCAGAACTTTACCGTAGTATCTAAATTGGTATCCTCACTAATGTACATGGCAGTTATATATATATATATTCAACATTTTTATCCCACTTTTTAAAAGAGAAAACAGATCACCTGCAGACTACTGTATACAGAACTTACCAGTTATTTATATACCATATATTCATTCATTCATTCTATGTCCCCCATTTCATTTAAGCAGCTTACAATAAAAAACATAGTATAAAAACATAAATAAGAGCAAAGTTAAAAACAAATTTAAAAGGAAAGATTACAGTATTAAAAGTTAATAAGGTGGAGAGAACCCTCTCATGACAACCATCCCTGCGGTTGCATATCATTCTTTGAACCCAAAGCCAATTGGCAGATCCAAGTCTTAACACTGTTCCTGAAGGCTGGAAGAGAAGGGAACATCTCACCTCCAGGGTAAGGTGCTCCAAAGGGGAAGAGCAACAGCAGAGATTCTCTCTGGAATCTACCAGTTTAAAATCTTTAACCAATGGAATCCTCAATATACTCTCCCTGCCTGACTGGGTGGGACAGTACAATACAGTTGGGGTGAGATAATTCCTTAGGTAACTTGACCCATGCCATGAAGGGCTTTAAAGATGATAACCAACACCTTGAATTAGACTCAGAAACAAACTGGCACTCAAGCTTGTATAGCAGAGCTGTTACATACATAACCCTAGGAGTGCCCAAGACTGTTTGCACTCTTCACATTTCGAAGCCTTTTTGTACCATATTTTATATGATCGGTTTATAAAGTTGAAATATTAGAGAGAATATTATACAAATGTTGTCACTAAGGATTTGCATTTGTGGCATGCATATTATTCAGTTTTTACTAAGGGTGTCTCTTTTTGAATATTTTTTTGTTTTGTACAAAATAAATTGCACAAGCTCAGGTTTTCAGTCCTATCAAAGATAGTATCAGGGTTTCCCTCTTGTGTAGTATCCATGTATTTTTTGTGATCTATACATACATGCAAATACATAATATCCCTGAAGACCTCAGTGATTGTAAGAACTTTGGTCTTCCCCTTCTGACACTGCAGAAAGTTATATTTTCAATTGATCTTTAGGAAGTTTCAATTAAAAACATTTAGAACAAAAGTATGTATTAACTCGATTTTAAGTATGACTGGTATGACCCTTGAGGTTTGGTAGAGTTCTTTCATCTCAGAATTCTGTTACCATACTGAGCAAGGACAAGTAATCAGCCACTGAGTCTTGTTAGCACATTTGCTGAAAACGATGCTTTCTAATTTTAGGCTGAAATCTTACGTAGATATCAGCATAAGGCATAAATGCAAGTAAGAGAGATGATGAAAAATCAAAGACTCCCATTCCTACCTTCAAAATCTTTCTCTTTCCCTATGAAGTTCATCCTCCAAATGAATTTCTATATCTGTTGAAGATAATATGTCATTTATTACAATGAGCAGGTTTTTTTCCCCTCAGAAGGGTGTTTTCTATTTCATAGCCTTCCTTCAGTAAAACCTCTTTTGTATTTTAGGCAAATCGTACCTGCCCTATCTGCAGAGCTGATGCTTCAGAAGTGCATCGTGATTCAGAATGACCAGTCTAAGAGCACAATTCTACTTTGGGTGTTCCTAGTCACATGTGTGTATATATATATATGAACTCTCCATTGAACTTAACCCGTGTGGCTTCCAGCCTTCCCTTTACACAAAAGGGTCAATGGACCTTTCTTTGCACTGTGTGATTTAATCAACTATAAAGCTTATAATTAGTCTTCACGATTATGGGATTGTTATACTAACTGTGTGATTGGAACTCCAAAGATTTTTTTTTCTTTTAGCTTAATTTCGTGTGTGCACTAACATTCCCTGGTTTTTGTGTGATCATTCCGAGTGTTGCTGCGAGATTACAGTGGAACGTGATCTTCTAGCATGTGCTTTTATATAAAAAGTGGTAGCTCCAAACAATATAGCAATCTACCTTATATAGAGCCTTCAAATACTGTGAGTGAGAATAAATGGTGCGGGTGGGTGCGTTGATCGCAGGATGTCTGTTATGTATGCAGGCGAGCAAGAGTTTGGCGATAGCGTGTGAGAGGACTTATATACCAGCATGTACTGAGGATGTATGTGTGTAGTATTAATTATGCTGCAATGTATAATCTTGTGTGTTATTTAAACAGTACTAGTACTGTACACTGGTTTCTTTCCTTGCGTTTGCAGTTGCACACTGAATGCAAAGGGTGCAGCAATTATAGACATTTGATATTTCATCCCCCATGTATTTAATAGTATAAAAGGTCCTTTTTGCTTTTATTCAGATAACTATTATGCTTCCCATTACTTGGGGGTCCTATATCTGTCATTATAGAGCATATTGATTCTCAGTTACAATTAATTAGCCTTAATTTTAGGCTGCTGGAATTTCTACATTTTTTAAAAAAAAAAACTTGCAGCTCACTGCTAACTGTATAAGGAGTTGCAGCATTGCACAGTCAGGTAGCAATATTAAAAATTCTCAACTGATAACGGAAAAGCTGATTGTCCTCTCTTTTTTTTAAATTCTTCCAATCAATATTGGTTCTTTTTGATTGAACTTTGGAATACATTGTTTTTAAATTTCAGAGAGATAACTTTGTTTTGAGAGTTTTTTTAATTTTGTGTTTTTAAATACAGAAACCGAGAGGATCTTCAAATCTTGTGCAAATGCTTCTTGTATTGTTGGCAATATATTTGCTTAAATATACAGATACACTGGCACTAATTCACATTCCTTGCCATATACAAGCTACCGTATACGATTAAATACCTTTTAAAGAGATTTTTTTTTTCCTTTTTCAAAGCCTTCAGTTTTGTGAACAAAGTAAACCCTTAGCACTTTCTTAGAGATAGAACATTGTGGTTCTCCATCTTAGCCATGGTACCATGTTCACCTTCTGCCTGGCAAGTGTCACAAATGCAGTTTCTAGCTTGCTACCCTGGTAGCGAGTTTTTGTGTGGATGTTAAAGCATCCTCAGTATTGTATGGATAGTATGAAGAATATTCATGGTCAAGAATGGGCGGGTATACGAAATCAAGAAAAAAAACCTAAATGCTGTGAATTTGGAGTTGACCTCCTTTCAACTGCCTTCTGAATAATGTAGTGGTAAAATTGGCATCACTTAACATTCTGGACTTGGTGTTTAACTTTTTTTTACAACAAAGGAAACAGTTGTCTACCCATGGCTACATGATTCTCCAAGAGAGGAACATTTATTTCTGGATTTCATTTATAAGCGCCAAAACCTTTGATTGCAACGGCACAAGTGCTGCAGCTATCGCTGCGAGTCAGCTTTCTGGATCTTGTGTGTCTTTTCTGATGCTTTATATGCTGCTATATATTGAATCTCTTTATTCCTCCAGAACAGTGTTGGTTGTGAATCATCCTCCTTTCTCAAAGCTCTGATGACTAATCGCAGTGTGTGGTTCTACAAATTAAAAAAAAAAAAGCACAATTCCCACCAACCTTCCTTGTTTCAGATACTGTTTGCCTCTGTTTAGTAACTTAGACGCCTTAGTCTGTCCATAGTGTCAGGAACTGTAATCTGTGTGACAGATTTTACATGTTACAATTTTTCTCTTCAATGTGCTCTAAGAAATTGTCTCAGTGTGTTGAAAAGTTTTAATTATTGCACATGGTAAATTTTATTTTTTTAAGCAAACAAAATCATGGGTCGGGAAGTGGGAGGGAAGCCACACATGTTTTACAGAAACTCTGGATCTTTTTTATATTGCTGGATTTTCAAAAAAAGAAAAAGAAAAAAGAAAAAATTACCACGCAGAATTACCATAATACTACCCTGCTCATTGTCCGCTGAGTATCCACTCAGTGTAAACTTTGCTTTGGTAAAAGTAAAAGACGTTTTCTGGAACACAGTGATGAGGCTCATTAGTATCTTAATCCAGCTCTGCATCTGGATCCAATATTGCAGTGCAGCGTCTGTCCCTTGAATCCCCGTTTCGTTTGAAGGACACTGTTGATGGAGGGATAGGACTGCAGGAGGGGAACTATTCTGGTAGCATACTCAAGTTAATTGTTGCACTCTTGTGGCAGATCTTTTTGAATGACTTGTTCGCTTGAGACTCTTGCAAATGTGTGCAGGTTTGCTTCCTGTGGTTAGGTTTGTGTGAGACACGTGCATGTGTTTTGAACCAACTCAAAGCCGGCTGCAGTAGAATTCTGAACCCATTGCGGCTGGCAGACAAGAGGGGAAGATCACTCTTTGCAGTAAACTGCCATGCATTGTGCACATTGACACATCTAATTCTACAGCCCTTGATGCCTGACAGCACCTAATTATACTATTGGGTAGCCTCTTCCCCGTTATCCCTACCTCTCCCTAATGGAAAAAAAAATAAAGTTGGCTTTATCATGTTGGCACTGCTGGGGTTTTATTTGCATGAATTGTCAACTTAATTTGACGACCTGGCTTTTAAAAAAATAATGGTATAAAGGCCTTAAGGATATCTCTTTAAGGTCACACCTCTTGGTTTTCTTTTGCAGATTATTTTGTGGAAAGTAATTTCTTTTGTATAAACTTCTTTGTACAGTCTCCAGAATGTGATATTTGTCGCAGCTGTTAACATTTCCACTTCTTGTACTATTTGGGATTTACCAACTCTTAACTTTGCTTTCTAAAAACTCAATAAAACTGTTATTTGTAGACATCAGAGAACGGTGGTTCTCTCACCTTCGCTCCCTTTGGTACCTTCAGTTACCTCATTTTGGTATTTTTTTTTTGTGTTGCAAATTTGCTAATGATTATAAAAGCTTATGGATTTTGTTAGAATTATATTTGTCAAGTGTTTTCTTTAAGATCATACTCCATTGTATCATTTAACATGTAGTTTTAAATGTATTATAAATATCTGTAACCAAATCATTTGAAGGCTTGATAAATTTTTAACAAAATTTGTACATTTTTTATGAGAGTTACTAGTAATGCTTTACTAAGTAGTGCAATGAATTTTTATTTTTAATCCCTGTGCCCAATTTTGGAGTTGAGAGGGTTGTTCAGTAATAAATGTATGATGTACACTTAGACAATTTTGTGTTTTTTCTTCTAAACTAGCTATTTAAAATCTATTAATTGGCCTGGGAACCTCCCCTTTAATTTAAAAATAGAAATAGAGATTGAATTATGTTTTCTATGTCCATATTTATACAGCAAGAAAATTGTTAAAAACTCAAATGACAATTTTATTCTAATTTAGCATTGATACATCATTTAAAATTTCAGCAACTGAAGGTTTGGAAATGCCCAGTCTCTTTAAAGAATATTTCTTTGGGTATTCACGTTATTGCTATGTATTATTTCTTTTAGGTATTCATATTGTTATATATTGTTGCTGCTTATAATACATTTTTTAATATGTGGGACTCAGTTATGCATTTAAACTATCAGCTTACTAATGGCTTTTTATTACTAGCCTCTTCAGGGTAAAAAGTAGACAAATGTGGGGCATTCCATTTCCAGATGATTTATATGCAGTCCAAAATGCTTCTTTTGTTTCAATCTGTAATGTGCCAAAAGCATCGAAGTGTACACCAATCCCTATGCATTTGCATAGTCTTGTCTGATGGATTCGTATCTCAGTTTATGAAACTTTATTCTAATAGCAAAGTTTGGAGTTTTGCATAAACTTTGTTTGGCCTACTCTTGATATTTTGTTATAGATGTATGCAAGTGGAGCTGAATCTAAAGACAGTGGAATGAACTGGATGAAAGAGGGGTTGGATCCCTGCATAATGGATGGTGCTTGACTAGTGATCCTCCCTTTGTTTACAAAGGTTGTAAGATACTGGCAATTTCATTTTATCTTCCTACTATTTCCTACTTTTTTCATTGCCAGATGTTTTCAGTAGGAAGGAGGATGCTCCTGGAAAGGTACATATACTGCTTAAAAATACTGGTGCTATTTTGGAAGTTGAAACAAAATTTCAGGCCTCAGTTCCCCACCAGAATTCTCTAGAAA
The DNA here is from genome assembly GCA_022577455.1 of Arizona elegans. Lineage (NCBI taxonomy): Eukaryota > Metazoa > Chordata > Lepidosauria > Squamata > Colubridae > Arizona > Arizona elegans. The sequence continues at coordinate 14,912,528 of JAKOOJ010000020.1, forward strand.
CAGTGGAATAGGACCAAATTTAATATGCAGGGGAAGTTAGCAAGAATAAGATTTGAGTACAAAGATAGGCCAGATCTGGCTGAGAGTAACAGAAAAATACTCTGAAGAAAAATCCCCAGGCCTCTTTGAAGAAGAATTTGGGCAGTAACTCCGAATGTTATTGACTATTCCATTCAAAGCCTTCCTTCCCCTTCTTTCTGAGTCATGTACCCCAAGGGAGGTCCTGCTTCTCAGTGGATAAATCTGGACACTGTTGTAAGGGAATTGAAAAAAAATCCAGAAGCCATGGTCGCTTATTTCAGTTGTTATTAACATAACTGATAATTTTCAAGTTTCCCTCTTAAAACAGCACTTCGCTCATCATTCCTTATGTATAGAAGTTAGCATTCTAATTTCTAAAGCAAGACTCTATTTCACATGCCTATAAAGTTACAAGTAAGATTTTCCCAATTTGAAACATTTTAAGTTCAAAGTACTGCATTTCAGTTAGAATTATGAAATTGAATTCACTCAACAATTCCATAAATATTGTGAGCACAAAATAGCATCATTTAAACTCAGCCCATTTCTGGAACGGCATAGAACCCCAGAACACTTCCAGTATGATTGAGACTACCATTTTGGTGCTTGATTTTTGCCAATATTTAGGCATGCACAAGGGCACAAAGATAGCAACTTTTCAAAGCAGCTGAAACTTTTCCCAGGATCATGAGGAACCTGCAATTCTAGGAAAAGATACAGTTGCATTAAAGGGATGTAAACAAGTTCTGCATTTGTGGTCCTACAACTCTGAAGCCTCTTTTTGAGTGAAATCAAATTCCTGAACGGCCCTAGTAAAAAAAGAGTAGTTTAGTACTTTGATATATACTAAAGGGAGATGCAGTTACCATGAAAGCATTGTATTAATGCCTCGGGTGAGCAATGTCTTGAGAAAAATAGAGTACAAATATAATTTAAAAAAAAAAAATCACAAGAGTTAATAATGTTGATAGTTAACATGATAAATAATGGAAAAAGATAATGTTAAGGATGTTTGACTTTCACTTAATTTAATTGCATGACTTTCTTATAACTCCACCATGAGGTAACTTCAGTCCTTCTAGTATTTCAACCAGCATGGGGAAGGACAGTTGTAATCTAAAAAAATCCCAGATACAACAACCTCAGGCAACCAGAATCCTCCAGATATGTGTTGCATCAACTCCCATTTTGCTTTCCCATTAATCCTGCATCTTGGTCTGGGGCTGTGAATCATGTTGCCTTAGGTCAGGGGTGTCAAACTCGTGGCCCGTGGGTCGGATGCGTCATGCGCTGGTCGTGCCCACCCCCATTTTAGTGAAGGGGGGGGGAAGTCATGATATGTCACGTGATGATGTAGGTTTGACACCCCTACCTTAGGTGGACTATACTTCCCTCTTTCCAAGCAGACCCAGTAATGACAAGGCTAATATACCTGGATGGTTGTTACTGGCAAAGGGTAGAATTATAGATTAGTTTTAAGAACCATTTAGTGGACAATAGGTAATTTGAGGATGGAATTCCCAAGGAAGGACTGAGCCCTTGTTCCTAAATAAAGCTTTTCTGATTTCCCCATAACTTTGTCCCCATATTTTTGGTTTGTGTTTTGTTAAGACTGAGACAGATTTGGTCTACATATGCAAAAGACTGACCATCCTTCACAAACCCTGTTGAGTAAATTGGCCCTGTCGCTATGGCCTAAAAAGTCTTGGTTGTTTCAAACATAGTTCTTGGGCAGCAGGGGTGCATTTCCAGCAGCACTCATCCTTTCATCAAATCAAAAGGTCTCTAAAGGGGCTCTCTTTCCTCCCTCGATGATAGAAGATCCCACAGGAGATGCAATCGAGTTGACCCCATGAAAACAAGCAGGGTAGAAAAAAAAGTTTATTCAAAAAATTTTATTAACTGTTTTTCAAATCTTAAAAGAATTTGTCCATTATTATTTGATCATTTCCTTAGAGCAAAATTAATAGAATGACACCATAATGAATCACAAAAAAAATCTACGCCGATATTGCATCAAATGGTTGAGCAATTAAGCCTGCACCCACCAACTCTCTTTGTTTCTGGGCTTCCGTGGCATCCGCATAGTGGAATACTTTTTGGGAGAGGCATGTACCTGCATCTCCACTTTCACGCAGCCTATATTAGACTATGTGAAGTTTATATAAATGAAACGCTCATTAATGTATACCGGAATGTCCCAGAAACAGGGTAAGTGGACTAACACAAGCCTGAAATTTCTGCTTGAGCTTTTAAGTAAACCAATCTCATAAAAATGAAATATTGTGGACACTTTTCAAGCATAAGCCAGCACATTCTTCATTCAAAGTTTTCAAGATTGAAATGTGAATTAGCAGTATACCATAATGAATAAACAATGCTAAATTCATTAAAAAACGAGTGATTCTGATTCATTACAAGGCACATGATACAACCAAAACAATATCATAAACACAATTACAGCAGGGTCATGTTAAACATGTTGACTATTCCTTTCCAATAGGAATTGCTTATGATAACCAACTTTTTTTCTTTCAAAGAAGCAATAATTGATCATAAACTCAGTTTTAGGACAGAGTTTTCCTTAAATGTCTAATAATCATGTTTGTCTGTACAAGCTGATTAGATACCGGTACTTGGTAGCCTAGAAGCATGTAAGGGAGGTTTAAAAATCTAAAAAGTATAGCTTGCATACATTTTATACTTTCTTTATAGCCAAACCTTAATGATAAAGACAGGAAAGGAAGACTGACAAATCAAATTGCAAGAGCAGAGAATTTACTCAAAAGCATATTCTCTGTGGTAGTCCCAACTAGCACTGCAGTTCTTGTCCTGAATTCTCTACGCTAGACAAATCTAATCTTAACAGGAGAACTAGAATTGTTTAATCCTATGTATCATTTCCATAGATGTGCAGTACTTTTTAGGCAATATCTCAACTGGAATGACATTATATCATTCCTGAGCGTAAGGTTCCTAGCCACACATTCTGAAGAAAAATGTATATTACCCTATTTCTGTTCTTCAGAATGGTAGAGAAATGAAATTCTATCTGAAAGAAAAATCCCACCGAGGTTCACTTTCCCACACATCTTCAATGTAATTTTAAGTATTAGGACTTTAATATTTTGGCCAATCATACATCCCAAGACAATCCTTGATAAATATATAATACCACTCAGCATTTCATTTTTTTCACATGATTTTCAATTGCATCTTCAACAATGGTCTCATCTTCCTCAATATTGACCTTGACCTTCTTGCCAACCAACTCAAAAATATCTTCTGGCGGATATCCTTTGGGTTCCCCCACCTTTATTGTGAGCATGTCCAACGTGAGCATGGTGCCTTCTGGGATCCTGACTTTGGCAATTACGGATTTTCCCAACTGCAAAAAAGTGAAATTTAAGTAGGCTAAATTATTCTATTGAGAACTTAGAACTGAAGTGCCTTAAGCCATTCAAGCAACATAGATTTCAGAGAAGTCTGACCTGAAGCAAGAGGTAGAGGAAATGACTGTGTGCGGTAACATACACAGCAATATTGGCACACACTGTAGAGTTCATTCATGAAATGTGTGTTAGGTTAGATCAGAATGAAAAAGCCATAACAAAATTAAGAAATCTGTTGCATAGTCAAAGATCTGATTCTATCCATTTCTATCTAGAAACTCATTCGCAATTATTGTTACCCAATTTCTTTAAAACCATGATGTTGTCTTCCCACAAGTAGTATTCACCTCTGAACTTAATATAGCACCTGATCAGCAAGAATACTTACTTTCCAATGGAACAGAGGTGGTGACCCAATCTTTTGCATGCTTTTCACGTACAGCTGATGCTTAAAAAAAATTGTGGCCATGGTAGTAGGATCTTTTTCACTTACAGAATGGTTGCCACAGTGGTATATAGATAGTCGTATAGCAACAGATCAGAAAATCGACTGATAAGACTATCACTCTGGCTACGATATTCGCAGTGTGAAAACTGAACCATTCTTGGAAGTTACAACAATTCAGGAAGCTGATGTTTTTAATCAAACACTATCCCTTTTACATGACACTGTAATTAATTCTGCAGCATGACAGTTTTCATAATAATAACTTAAATATTAAAAAATGAAGTAGCCAAGGGAGTTATGATCCCCAAATAGCAAGGATAATTCTGGCCACTGCTCTCCTGTATAGCACATATTCCACACCGACTGATCTTGATGTATCCAGGTAGTACTTTGAAAGGAGTACAGGTGGTCCTCGACTTATGACCCAATTGAGCCCCAAATTTCCGTTGCTAAGTGAGACATTTGTTAAGTGTGTTTTGCTCCATTTTACAACCTTTCTTGCCACAGTTGTTATGTGAATCACTGCAGTTGTTAAATTGGTAATACAGTTGTTCGGTGAATATGCCTTTCCCATTGATGCCGCTTGTCTGAAGATTACAAAAAGTGATCAGATGCACAGCAACCATCATAAATACGAGTCAGTTGCCAAGCATCCAAATTTTGATCACTGGGATGCTGCAACGGTCGTAAGTGTGGAAAACGGTCATAAGTCACTTTTCTCAGTGCTTTGAACCATCACCAAACAAACTGTTGTAAGTCAAGGACTGCCTGCATTAGGGAATTCAGGAGCTAGGTCCAAAAGTGAAAAAGCAGAGGAACATTCCTGAAGAAGGTAAGGACAATCATTTCACCACCAAGGAATCTGCAGAGATGCCTCAATGCAAACATCAGGAACCAAAATCAATTGAGCAGGTACTTCACCTTTTACCTTAACCCCTATGATTACCCAGCACAGTGGTAACCGTGAAATAGTTAAAGCATTTTCAGGGTTTACCAGATGAAGACAGTAATTTCCAACTTGAAGCCAAAAGAGTTGGCTGGGTAATGAAAATAACAAAAGTGGTTCTGCGATATAAGCTTTGCCGCTTTGTATGTGCACTGTGACACTGCATGCTCATACAGAAGGAGTAAGCCTTGCATCACAACAGTAGGCATCTCTTTTTGTCGTTTCGACAAAGGCTCCAATCCTATATATATATGTATATATGTACTGGGATGAATGCATGAACTGTAGTTAATTTTAACTACGTTGAACAATTTTTCCTATTTTCAGTTTTATATTAGTTTTGGCTTTGCCTGCTTTTGGTGATGGAGCCTTGACATACTAATCGAAAGACGAGGATTGATCCAACAAAGCTATGCAGCCCTAAACTAGGGAGATAAAATTAGGGAACCCTCCCTTCCAAGTTGTTACTGCAGAATAATTGCTGCAGGGTTCCTACATTCCAATTGTGCAATCTGTTGCCCAGCAACCAATTATGGAGAACTTTTATGACTTGTTCCCACATCAGCATTTACGAATTCTGGTGTTTGTTGTTCGTTGTCCAAAATGATCACATCTATTGGTTTTCAAGGTTCCAAATTAACATTTATGACAAGTTGGGATTCCATGATAGTACAACTGCAATAATGAATATATATATAAAAAAAAACCCAGCCCTGCAGTCAGTGGTGAAATGTAAAATTTGTTATTACCAGTTCTGTGGCGTGGCTTGGTGGGTGATGTGACTGAGTGGGCGTGGCCAACTTTTTTTTTTAACTTTAAAATCATTTTTTCTACCACCTCTTCAGCTGAAGAGGTTGTAAAAAAATGCTTTTAAAAGCTTCTGACGATCCCAGCTGAGTCGTGCGATCATCAGAAGCCTTTTTTTTTTACTTTTAAAAGCATTTTTTTGGCTGAAGAGGTTGTAGAAAAAATGCTTTTAAAAATAATAAAAAAAAACCCTCTGATGATTGCTCGGCTCAGCTGGGCATTTGGGAAGGGGGGCGCACAGGGATTTTTGCTACCGGTTCTCCGAACCACCTGCCGCCATCGCTACCGGATCGGGCGATCCGGTCTGAACCAGGAGCATTTCATCCCTGCCTGCAGTTCAAATCGCAAAAAATGCTTTGCCCACAGAAGTAGTTTGGAAGACTACATAATGAATCTGTAGCCAATACAACGGAACAGCAAACGCTTTGGAATAGGCTGATCAGAAAAAAGTCTTGAAGTTTTGAAATTGTACAGCCAAATGTGTACTATTCCACCTTTCTTCCAATAAACTTAAAGTGACATACAATACAGAGTTCCCTGACCACTTCTTATCCAGGCACAAACCAGATCCACCTTGGTTTAGCTTCAGCAAGAGAATAGTGATTGAGGTCACAAGGCAATGCCTAATGCCCATGAATGTACGTATAGTTTTAGATGATTAATCTTATTAATCTAAGGATTTTGGTTCTGAAATTTGCAGATGTTGTTTAGTTAACAGCTCCTACTTGTCCTAAAGCCTGGGATTTATAATAAGGAATAATGGTAGGCAGAAATACCTATGGGAATCAGACTTTCTCCAGAATGAAAGCAGCATCACACTGCAAGTTCCAAACTCCCTTGAATCTGCATGTGATGGCAGGAGACAGGTATGACTAGGGGATAGCTTGCATTGCTGCTTCCATCATGGGATGCTCGCTTGTTCACCCCTACAGATACCTCTGCTCTGAGCTTTCATTTAGCAATAGTTCAGTATCCATCTCCTTGGTACCTGACTAAATCAGGCAGATCTACTCATAAGAGGAATAAGTCAAAGGCCTACCCTCAGTCATCCAGAAAAACATAGAATATAATTCCTGGGAAGAAGGTCTTTCTGCCTTCAAGGAATTACCTTTTCATTGCAAGCTTCTTCACAAGTCAAGAGCTGCTTGATCGGTGATCCCATGGCTTTCTCTACCATCCGGATGCTTCTCACCAATTCTGCTAATTCTTTGGGCTCCAGAGATGCTTGATGGTCATTGCCTTTCCACGTCTTGTCTAAAGTAATGTGGCGCTCCAATATTTTGGCCCCCATCGCTACTGCAGCAATAGAAATGGCTATCCCAGTCTCATGACCTGAATAACCAATAGGAATATCTGGGAAGGCTGAACGGTATTCCTACAATACAATAAACATTTATGACAATACAACTGACCAGAAATTGCCAATGCAAAGTGGTTTGGCTCACTCATGTTTAATATGAAAGTTTTTCACAGTCCAACAAAGGCATACTCATCAGAAAAGTAGAAGTACCTTTGCAGGCTGACTCTACATAGAAAGTTCTCACATTCAAAGCCTACCTAGCCCTGAGCTGCCAATCAAAATTATCTTGCAGGAATTATCACAGCTATACTGTTCTACATTGCTATATTCTCCTACAACACTCCAGACATTATTCCTCACTGACCGTTATGACACGAAGATTGACGTCTTCAGGATGAAGGGGGTAGGCACTGGTGCACTGAAGAAAACAGAAATTTGGATTGATGGGTTTCACCAGCTTGTAAACCTGCTGCATTGTGCTCATTGACTGCATCCCACTGGAGATCACCATTGGTCGACCTGGAATGAAGAGCCAGAGCAGCATTTTTAATTTTACAAAAGATTGACTTCTACAGGCAAGTTATATGAACTGATACACTATCAATTAATAATCTTATTAAATACATCCTCCTTTCCGTATGGATAGATCTGAGTCTCAACTTGTTCACTGCATCATTTCTTTTCCTCTTCCCAGAAGTAATGTGGCTCCATTTTGTCTACTCCACAATACAGGTTTGAATTCTCCAATTATTTTACACTCCAAATTGGCACACTTGAATAAATATTCCTATTCTGCAAGCAAGAAAGGATGATGTGTATCCATCTTGAAGTTTTCCATGAAAAAGGTTCATCTTTAGGTGCGTCTGGCCCCCACGCTTTGGCCTCTGCCTCACAGCAGTTACCTCCTTGCAAGCAAACAGCAAGAAAAAACAGCTCCTTTCAGCTTCAGCACAGCCTAATTAACACAAGTTGATTGGATCGGCCTCCCGACTCAGCTGATTTGTTCTCAGCTGTTTTGCGCAGGCTCTGCTGCTTGCTGCAAAGAGGTAAATTGCTGGAGCAGATTTTTTTTTCCCTTGTGCTAATCAAGCTATGCTGAAAACGAAAATGAAAGTAAAGCAGGCTGTTTGCTGCAAGGAGGCAAAATTGCTCAGAGGCAGAAAGAGATTTCTTTTTCTTCTTTTCCTCACCAAAAAAGGTAGGTGTGTCTTATACTCCAGTGCGTCTTATACTCCGAAAAATACTGTAATTTTAATTATATTCAAGACATTCCTAAATGTTTCCTAGTTTTGTGTTCAAGAAGACAGGATAGACATGTTTGAGGGAGTCCATGAAGAGAAACCTTTCTTTGAACAATATTATTACCATCAATCTTTACTGTAAACCAAAAAACAGAACAAAAACCACCCTTAAAAAACAATGTACTATATTGTGGGCATTCAGAAAAAGGGGAGGGATGTTTCACAACATGAGACAGTATGGAAAGCTAGTTTTAGATCTTCCTAACAGTGTAATAGCCATCTTTTCTTGAGTCCAGGCTTACCCCCAAACACCTCAGTGACAGGCCAAGGACCAAGCCCAGCCACACAGTTGACCAGGACCTAAGAATGGATGGGGCTAGGAAAAAGATCTGCTTCATTTAAATTCACCAAACTAATGAATTACTGTTAAGGTTACTATTTCCTATGCATCTGCTCCTTTTTTGAGTGCAAAATGACCATTCAGTAGCAGATTCTGAAGGGCCTGTTTCCAAATCAATGAAGTAGCTACACATCCTTGCTCTACATGGAGAAGCGAGGCAAAACCACCAACATTCAAACATAGTAATAAAACCAAATTCTTTTGTGTGAATTTTGTCAAGGTGGGCCCAGTTACTGAGAGGTCTATTGAGAATCAAAAAGATGGTTTGGAGAATTGCATCTTCTCAGTCAAGTTCCTTGCTATGCTATATCTACCGTGTTTTCCCGAAAATAAGACCCTGTCTTATATTTTTTTGCACCCCGAAATAAGCGCTTGACCTTATTTTCGAGGAGGTCTTATTTTTGGGGGGCATGTGGAGCAAGACAGAGCTCCTCTTGCCGTCTTAACTGATTTCCAGCTCTGTCTCCCTAACCCTAGCCAGAGGAAATGGTGGGGACTGGCTGCGCATGTAATTAAATATTTTGGGGAGGGCTTATTTTCGGAAAAGAGCTTATTATCCAGAAAGATCTTATTTTCGGGGAAACACGGTATTAGACTCTGGAAGAAAAGAACACACCAGTATCTTCCAGTGGTTAAAACCAAGGCATTTGCACATACCAGACACATCCTTCCCTTCTGATATTTATTTCCTGTAGTTCTGGCAGGAGTAGCCTTTGTCAGCTGCACTCCCTTGTCTGATCAATCGAAGGAACAGATTTATTCTAACTGTTCTATTCTAGGCTGTTCTCTGGGGAGTCCAAAACATGGAAAATAAAATGCTTCCACATACCCATCACATCCAAAAGAAAGAAAGAAGGAAATATTAAAATATTATTTTAATCTTTTAAGTAAATTAATAAAAGAGGATTATCCTTTAGATGTGATAGATAAGTCAACATCTAAAAATATTTGGAGTCCAAAAACAAGTCTCCTACTTGGTTCCAAAGATGATGTGGCCTTAATTCTCCTCTCTCTCCTTAATAGAAACAACATTCCAATGTGGCATCAATATGTTACGTTTCCCACATACCTGTCCCCATCACTGAATTTTGAGTCTGAAATGTAAAATACTCAATTTACAACCAGACAATGTAGGTAATTGAGCCGCGGTGGCGCAGTGGTTAGAGTGCAGTACTGCAGGCTACTTCTGCTGATCACCGGCTGCCAGCAGTTTGGCAGATTGAATCTCACCAGGCTCAAGGTTGAGTCAGCCTTCCATCCTTCTGAGGTCAGTAAGATGAGGACCCAGATTGTTGGGGGCAATACGCTGACTCTGTAAAGCGCTTAGAGAGGGCTGTAAAGCACTATGAAGCGGTATATAAATCTAAGTGCTATTGCTATAATTCTCTGTGTGTGTGTGTGTGTGTGTGCGTGAGAGAGAGAGACAGAGACAGAGATAGAGACAGGCAGGCAGGCAGAGATGGCTGTGCATTTTATGGATTCTTTGGACACAGGAGCATGTGAATCCACATTTATTTATACAAATAAAAACAGGCGGTTGCACATCCATTATTTTCTCTGCTCCCACTAAATTACCTTTTCGGGCTGTCTTCTCCAAGTATGGGAAATTATTTGTATCCCCTGACCCGACTTTAAAAAATGGAACATCCAGTTCGTGCAGAAATTCTACAGCCATCTATTGAGAAAGACACACAAAAAAGCAAAATCAAAACAAAATCTCCAACTGGATGAATGGGCCCACTAAAAAATTAAGAGAAGGATTAAAAGGCAATTATAGCCATACCAAAATCATGAAAGAAAATTTGCTAAAGATGTTATCAGTTTCCTCAACACAGCAATCCCTAGAAAGAGTTGATTTCTTTGATCCACAGTATGACTCTTGATGTTATTCTGTGTTAAACTTCTATCAGTTTGGGTTCCATTTTCTGAAGTCAAAACACAATAGGCTCTGAAACTCTAACCCCACTTGTTAAAAACCCCCTGTAATATATTCTGCTATTCTCTCCCCTGTGGGAAGAAAGACTAAAGGTGCTGGGAACAAGCAGATGAAATGTGTAAAGACCTGAAGTAACCAAAACAAGGAAGAGGCAAGAAATCAAGTCTTAAGTAATGTCAATAAATTCTTGGATTGCTATTATAGGAAGAGTCTCTGGCCTCCTCTGTGTGAAGCTGAAGCTCCTTTTAAACCTCAAATGCCAAATTCACAACTTTCTTACTTCATCCATGCCAGATGCCGTGAAGAAAATGCCAATCTCCTTGGCGTAGCTTTGCAGCTCTCGGTACTGATCGTGACTGAACTCCAGGTGGCGCTTGTGTTCCCCGTAGGTTCTCCCCCAAGAGTGTTTGGAGGTGTACGGCCTCTCCAAAGCTCTCCGATTGAACTTGTGCTCCAATTCACTTTTCTGGAACTTGGCACAGTCTGCTCCACATTCCTGCAAAGAGACAAGCCCAGCAAGACTTTCATAAGGCCGCTTTAACCTGCCCACCTCACAACAAAGACTGTGACAGGTCCCGGCTCTGTGGGATATGCAGTAAGCTCTATGCTTATTTTATTAAAACATTTATATAGTCGCCCATCTTATAACAAACTTTGGACGGCTCCTAATCAATAATTAAAACAGCATAAAACCTGTATTAAACCAACCACATTAAAAGCAAACACCTGGTGCCAAGTCAAACTGCACAATTCCAATGTGCAGTTACCTCATCTTATCCCAGAACTTAGGGGGAAAAATAATATATTTAAAGCTTTACAAAAAGCTAGGCAGGTAGAGGCCTGACAAATTTCAGGGGGCAGAGCGTCCCATAGAGCAGAGGCTTTTACAGAAAAGGCATACTTCCTAGCTCCCATCAGACGACAATAGGGGAAGGGGCTAGGAGCATGTCCACGCTTTCTGACCTGTCAGATGGGATGGGTCGATGTCCTTAGGGAAAGGTGGCCTCCCAGGTAGCCTGACCCTGTGCTATATAGTTCATTAAAGGTGGTGACCAGCACCTTGGATTGCACCTGGAAAGCCACTTTCACAACAGTGGTATTAGATGGGCATACTTAAGACTTAGAATAATTTTATTGTCACTCTGAATGTACACTAATCGGCATACATTAAAATGACATGTTGTTGCATACAGCTCTCAAAGGGTCACCCCCTCCTGTGTGGGCGCTGATTAATCCCATTCTGCCTTTGGGACAATCGCACCTTGATTAAGAGGAGTGGAGCGAGACTTTTCCTTGCAAGCATACTTTAAGAAAACAAAACCTGAAGATATTTCTTAAAGTATGCCTCCAATATACATTACGTACACATGATTGATAGATGATAGATAGATAGATAGATAGATAGACAGATAGATAGATAGCATCCATTGCTGTGCACAATGCTATGTTCTTACCTGCACTAAGCCTCCCTCATCCTCATGAAGGACCCTGCACTCTGCTTAATAACCTGCACGTTTGTTTCATGGCCACATCAGGGAGAGCAGAGGGTCAGAGGTCGTTAAGCAAAACCATCTTGCTTATCAGCCGCCACCACTTGCAACCATAATGGGCAGGTTCCATTATGACTGTATGTCGAGGACTGCCTGTACTTTAAAAGCACCACACAAGATATTATATACAATGTTAAAAGAAAAAAGAGATATTATTTCCTCACTCCCAAGCAGGTGGCAGCAGAAGTCATAAAACCTCATGAGAGACATGACACAAAGTCACATCCATTTCTCTCTGCTCTGAGAAGCTTAATGAAAGATGATGTGTACCTAACCATTCTGATAAATCTCGCAGTCACAGGAATAAAGCAAGGAGGGCTCTGTTTTTTCCATATTGTTTAGGCATCTTGCAAATCAGCACCCCTTAAAATCGATGAAGGGATTAATACCTATTTCTAAACACATCTCAAGGTTCAACATACGGTAGGCAATATGTGAACTCTGCCTTGTTCACGTTTAATGGGAATCCACACAATTGCCTCCCATCTTTTCCGAACTTTTCTGTTCTGGTGGGAAAAGTGGAACAGCACCGCAACAGTCACACATCCAGGTTCTAGAGGTGGAGATGTTCACTTGATTCATTTTTGTTCTAATCTATGCTTTATATTGAGCTTTGCTCAAAGGTGAAAACCAAGACCACATATCAGTGAATGCAAACAGGCATATTTAGTTGTGGTTATTCTTATTAGCATTCACATAGTGGTGGTGAAGGAATTGGGAGAACATTTGGGAATTCCAGCTCCTAGTCCACCCTTAGCCAAGGAAGCAGACCAGGAGACTTTAGCTCTCCTACTAAGCCTTCCTTCCTTCTCTTTCTTTCCCTCCTTCCTTCCCTTCCCTCTTACTTATTTCCTTTTTAAGGGGGCGATTAAAATGCAGAGCTTCATAAAGGAAAGACGGAATATAATTGTAATAAACCAGTCTACACAATTCCAATCCTCCAAATCAAATCAGTTCAACTCAGCTACAAGTAAGCTAGCCAAGGCATGAACCGCTGCGCCTCCAGGAATCAAAGGAAGGCTTGCACCTCTTTCTTTTGCCTCCAGCTAAGCCTAGCCATTCATCGTCTCCCGCTTTTCCCGGGAAGCTCACGATCCTCGTCCTTCGCCTTCAAGCTAAGCTCAACCCCAAAGCCGCACTCGCGCCCCACCTTGGCCAGCCGGATCATCTGCTTGGCAATCTCGAGATCCCCCTGGTGATTTTGGCCAATCTCGGCGATAATAAAGCACGGATGATCTCCGCCGACAAACCGGCCCGGGCACAGCTCCAACTGCAAAGGCATCGTGATGGTAGCGATGACTGGGGAGCGGGGCGCGCTTGACCCACGGCCGCAAAGAAAGCTCCGCGATGAAACCCAACCGGCCCAAAGCACCCCCTTTTTTTCCTCCTGCACCGAAAACCTATCACGGCGCATGCGTCCCCCGTGCCCACGCCCAGCAGTCCGGGGAAACACGTTACTTCCCTATTGATGACGGAAAGAGATGGCGCTGCGCCGCATCCAATCCTAACGAACCGATCCTAACGAAGCCAATCAACGCTACAAGCGTGGCGCGGTTCCCACCAGGCGCCCTCGGGGTCTGCGTGCATCTGTGAATCCCGAGATTTTTGGGGTGTGGGTGTGAGGGGGGTTTGGGTTTTTTGCGAAGAAGTTGGTGATGCTTTAAGAGACCCTTTAAGATCTCCGTGGTGTTGATCTGGCTGAGTAATTTTTCTATGAGACTTAATGGCAACCCTTAACGCCTCAATCTGCACCACAAGGGGACCGCCTAAGACCGCTTAGGAAAGCCCAAGGGCAAAAGGCGACGCCTGTCCATCATACCCTTGCGGATTCGTTAAACGTCTTAGAGCTACTTTCGTTATTTAGAGGACCAGATGGAGCCCGGGAATGGTGCATTCTGAAAAGAAACAGGAAGAGATTAAGGCTAACGCCCATTTCTTTTGGCAACAGACCGAGGAAAACCCTTTGTATAAAATAAAAGTTGAAGGCTGCAGAAGGCTGCCTTTCTTTCTTTCGGAAAGATTTTGCGCGCTTCCGAGACTTTAGGATAGACAGAATGGGAGGGGGAAAGAATTTGTGAAATTTCTGGTTATTTTCTATTTGAATATTGGATAGAATGGTGCCTACTGGCTATGAATTATGGGATGTGTGATCCTATATGTGGTCCTGTAGCATTCTTTATTGGCCAAGTGTGATTACACACACAAGGAATTTGTTTCCCGTGCGAAAGCTCTCAATGTACATACAATATTATTATTATTATTATTATTATTATTATTATTATTATTATTTAATCTTTAGTGAAATTCACAGCCTTTGAGGCTGGTTAATAGCTCAGCAGCTCAAGTCCTAACCAAGGACCTAGGAACTGTTAAGGTATTGTCGGAGGATGTAAGCTGTTCCGAGTAAGGTGGTTTTTTGTAGGTTTTTTTTTTTTTTATTATTATTATTATTATTATTTCTATACCGCCCTTCTCCCAAAGGACTCAGGGCGGTGTACAGCCTGATTAAAAGCACAAAGACAGACAAAATTTAAAAATAATTAAAATTATTAAATCATTGGCTCAATTATAAAACCCCCAAATTTAAAATCCCACATTTAAAACCAATTAAAATCTTTACAATGATAGCCCGGCCTGGCAGAACAACAAGGTTTTGAGGGCACAGCGAAATACATGGAGATCGGAGATCTTACGCATTTCTGAGGGCAGTTCATTCCAAAGGGCAGGGGCTCCCACAGAGAAGGTCCTCCCCCTGTGTGTCGCCAGCCGACATAATTTGGCTGATGGCACCCTGAAGAGACCCTCTCTGTGGGAGCGGACTGGCTCCCGTTGGTTATCTAGTGATAACCAACGAAGTTATAGTCTTTATAATGGTGTAATGCACTTAAACCTCACATTTCTTTTAAAAATAATTGGATTTGCTTCATTTTGAATTTTAAGACATTTGCTTCAGCAGCAGCCTTTCCATAGCTCAAACTCATCAAATGTGTTTACTGGTAATTCTAGAACTGATGCCCCAAACATACCTGATGGGTTTTGAGGAAGTCTGATACTCGGAAATGTAATTTTTCCTGCTCCCTCCTCTCTGAAATGAATGTGGAGTACCGTGTACAATCCTTTGATCTTTAAAGGTGTAAGCACCAGGTACCCACTGCAATACTGAAAACTTCTGTGTCTTTTCTCAGGATTGTGCCATTGCCCCCTTAAGTTCTCAAATATCCCAAAGCACATTTCAGGGAACACCTTTGGTGAGAAGGTAAGTGTTCCATTTACCTTTGGCATTTAGTCACGCCGGCCACATGACCACGGAGACGTCTTTGGGCAGCGCTGGCTCTTCGGCTTTGAAACGGAGATGAGCACTGCCCCCTAGAGACAGGAAAAACTAGCAGATATGTGCAAGGGGAACCTTTACCTTTACCTTTTTACTCTCCCCCCCCCTCAAATGTTTAGCTTTATTCCCTTGCTGTGCTTAGAAGTCACTTTCTGAGGTGACATTGTTCTAAAAAAGGCTTTCTGGATATTAATATTTGGAGCAATTCATCATACATAAGTTTCGTTAAATACAAAAAGGTAGGGAATCAGATGCATTTGACTTGGCAATGACAATGGCCATTTCTTTTGCTTGGGGAGAAAACTGTGTTACGCATTCGGCTAAAAACACAGCTTGTTACTGGCTGGGGACTTCTGCAAGCAACGCCATAAAACCTGGTTTTCACATCATGCTAACCCAATGATTTGAAACACAAAATAAATGAATAAAACCTGATTTTCACATCGCCCTGGCCCAATGGTTTGAAACGCAAAATAAATAAATAAAAGCTAGTTTTCACATCGCTATAATAAGTTGTTCAAAACTTATAATTCTTCAAAGACTAAGACACAGGCAAGCCAATTCAGGATCTTATCCTATCTTCTCCCAACCTAGCAGTTCTAAAGCACGTAAAAAATGCAAGTAGAAAAATAGGGACCACCTTTGGTGGGAAGGTAACAGCGTACCGTGCGCCTTTGGCACTGAGTCATGCTAGCCACATGACCACGGAAACGTCTTCGGACAGCGCTGGCTCTTCGGCTTTGAAACGGAGATGAGCACCACCCCCTAGAGTCAGGAACGACTAGCACATATGTGCGAGGAGAACCTTTACCTTTACCTTACCTTATCCTATCTTCTGCTGTACTTTTTCATTTTACACTCTGCATTCCATAACTCTCCCTGATCATTGAACATTCTTGTCCTTTGGCTGCCATCAAGCTGGAATAATGCCCCTCTTGAGTGTCTTGTTAGTTTTGTATTTCTGCAGCCCTCCAAGCACACACACCTCCCTTCTCTGTAGCAGTGTCCTCACTTTACCTCATTTTTGCCACTTGGTAAGCAGTGTCTTTGCTATTTAAAGAATCAATTATGAAACAGTGTTAAGTGAGAGAGATGTAAAGGTTTATAGCTGTGCTATATATCAAATTGTCTTCTCACTTGCAAGTTATTCTTTTACAGCTTATTCATCCACCTGCAATGTCCAAGGGAAGCATTTTAATAACGTAACTACCTTTGGCAGAAACTGGGTGTGGCTGAAGACAATATTTTTGAATAGGTTTCAGAGTATAGAAAACAGCTGTCACCTCTTCTGAATGAGTATTCGCTGCCAAGCAGCCACCTAGTTTGATGATGTTAGGTTAGATCTAACTATTAAAATTTAGCTCTCAAGTGGGCACAGCAAATTTTATTAGAAAGCAAGAGTCAGCTTGTTTAGGGGGGCTTTATTGTAAGCTGCTGCTTATTTATGCCTCCTAAATGAATTGCTTCATGGGTTATTTAAATGCACTTGGTGCATTAGGTGCATTAGGTCTGTCTTTGTTAGTCAACAAATGTATCATTTGTTGCATTAAGTTAGGGTTTAATTCAAGTCACTTTTATCCCTATCCAGCATGGCAGAGCAAGAGGGCAGAATTTCCACCTTTCTATGATTCTCTGTTTGTACTAGTAGTCTTTTTCTGCATAGTTTACCTAAGATTGCATTGCCAATTTCTGGTTGAAACGCTCTGAATTACTACAGCGCAAATCTCTGCTTGATTTTCTAAATTATACACAGAGAATAAGTGCATTGAAGCCTAATGCAACAGTTATATAATTATTTAACTTCATAAAAAATACTGAAAATAGAATGGTCTCCAGCTGCAAAATATTTGTCTTCTTCAACTGTAGAAGAATTTGGAAGTAGCAGCATATTCTGTTTGTAGAGCCAAAGTCTAAAGATCAACTATGCTTCTACATTTGTCAGGCCACTGGCTTTCACTGAAGCTAGGAGAGTTTGGTGACTTTAGAGAGTAAAATGAAAAACAAAGTTGGTCCTTTCATTTCGTTTATAATGGAAGCAATTTCCGGAAGGGACTGCACATTTAAGCTTACATAGAAAAGTTCAGATAAGCGAAAAGAAGTATCCCCATTCAAAAAGTACAGAAGAAAAAGAGATGTCAAACTCAGTTGAACAAAATGAGATGTCTAAAGGAAGATAAATAATAGAAAAATACTAGAAAAATGGTAAAAAAAAGAGTTGGACATTTTAATCTGTTCAATATTAAATGGTAGAATCACCTTTTTTGGGGGGGGAGGTAAAAATATTGATTTATATGTAAACATTTTGAAACTGGTAGTTGTGTTAGCCTAATGCAGAGGTCTTCAAACTTAGCAGCTGGAGAATTCTGGGAGTTGAAGTCCACAAGTCTTAAAGCTGCCAAGTTTGAAGACCCCTGGCCTAATGCATAAAAAAGATACCCTGTGTTTCTTATGTGTGATACTATATCTAGTATGTTACCCATCCAATCACCCTGATTCTACCCTGAATAATTAAGGGATTACAGGGTCATAAAAGGGGAGCCAGATTAGTTGTCCCAACTGCATATTACAACTGGATCTATTTTTTAAATTTATTTTTCCCCTTAAAAACAAAACAGCAGGGGAAGGGACAATAATACAGATAAAGGATAGAAGGGAACTTGCTTATTCCATAATTTCAATATTATTAATAAGATTTCCAAAAGTGAGGGACATCCCATTCTTTTGTTTTGTCATTAATAGATTTTAAGAAGGTGTTAGCTAAAATCTGAGATAAATCAATTATGCATGCTTGCTGTTAATCCCACATTCATAAGATATAATGAAATCCATATTAATGGCTTCTATATTTTTTCCTCCCTTTTTAACTTGTACAGACATCATCTTTACTTAGTTAACTAATAAAATATTAGCTTCAAGCTTTCCAGTTTCAAGAGCTCTGACTAGACCAGATGGTGAGAAAAATAAGGGACAGGTGGGGGAGAGAAATAAAAAAAATGAGGCATGTCTACCAGGTTATATTATTAAACTATATGATTGAGAAACTTAACTCATGCAAATTGATTCTTGGTATAGAGGCACCATATACTGTAAGTTTTCTTGGAAGATGAAGCAAGCAGACATTTGTAAAAATTCAGTTTCTGGAAATAAAATGTCTTCAGTTAAAAGTGAGAGATATAATTTCTACATTACAATATGGATATAATTTAAACTGATGGAAGTATTTTTAAACTATTTTTCTTATGACTAACTTTGTTTTTGTTGTTGGCAGAATACCTCTGAAATTAAACATATGCCAAGTACAGTAGAACCTCTGGTCACGACCATAATTCGTTTCATAACTTTAGCCGCAAACCAATTTGGTCGTGACCCGAACCTAATTTTGGAAATTTGGTGCTTACAAAAAAATGGCACTGAAGGGGAAATCAGCCTCAGGGAGAAAAAAATGTGAACTTTTTTGGTCGGAACCCGATTTGGTCATGGTCAGAAGCGTTCCTGACCAGAGGTTCTACTTCCCTGCTGCAGAAGAATCATTCTTCACATTCAAATGGAAATCGCTGGATTCTGATAAAAAATACCAGTCGAAATTATTAAATATTAAAATAGAAGCAACTATTGATCCTTCAGATGGTTTATACTGATAACCCCCGATTTGACATCTGGAGATTACATGGGGAGTATAATGCAAAGATCTGTAAGGCAATGTTGTTAATAGCAGTGTGATTTGTAGAACTGATGGACTAAGCTGTTACTGATATGGTAAAATTAGCTTAATATCCACCAGACTAGCTCTTCTGATAAAACGTTGACAAGTATTTCCTGACATCAATTAAATTAGAAAAGCTTCAGGGGTGTTTTATCATCATCAGTGTGGCTAATTTTTAAAATAAGAATTTATTTTCCCATTATAATTCTTTGTTTTATTCTGAGGTAATATAAAGAATTTACGATGGGGGGGAGCAGTGAGTCAGTCAATTATAAATGTGATTATTGAACCAATTATTTAACAGGTTAGGGGGAAGGATGGTTAAAGGCAACAATATTTTAAGGATTGTTGTAAAATATCATAAAGTATTGTATAGTATCTCCCATTTCTTAATTGTACTTGTAGGTTTTTCCATATTAAATTTGGAAAGCACATGGCATGTTAAATTGGAAAATCTTCTTAAATGAAAACAAGCATTTTCCACAGAAGTACAGTAAATTAAGCAGTGGTTTATATAATTTAGAATGATGAAAGCAAAAGAAAAAAATAGCATACTGGCTTGCCCTCACCGCTATCTAGTTCCAAGTTTTCTGTGAATGACTGAAATGTTAAGCAATAGTTTTTTTACATTGCATTCTTTTATTGCTTGAATAAACATGCCTAATAATTGTTATAATTATTACTATGACTTTTAGAGCTGCCTTCACTTTGGTGCCCAGCAGATTCATGTGGTGGGCCCATTTGGAAGTTTGAAAAAAATATCAATTCTTGAACAAAGTATCTGTGGGGCCCCTTGCCCAGTCACAAGGAATGTACATCAGATACAGTCGTGGAAACTGATATAGAGATGGAGACCAGAGTATCACTATTCCTATTCAATTATAGTGTAGTATTGTAGTTTTTCCACATAGGTATCCAGGAAAAAAGAATTGAAAAGAATGGCCTTCATAGAAATATAAAATAAACCAATAAAGCCACCCAGTATTTCCAGTTGTCATCTGATGAAAAAATAGTTTTCAATAGAATGAGATTTAGTAAATCAGAATCTGAACTCCCAAAAATAACACTGGACTTGAGGGATTTGCCCCAAATTTCCACTTCCAGAGAAAGTAGGGAAACAGGTGGTTTTATGGTAGCTTACAGTTTAGTTTAGTTTAGTTTATTTGATTTGTATACTGCCCTACTCCCGAAGGACTCAAGGCGGTGAACAGCCACAGGATAAAAACACATAAATACAAAATTTAAAACTGAATTTTGAATACAGATAATTAAAGGTAAATAACTGTTGATGTGATAAATGACAGAATGCTCTTGACATTCTCTTTTCAGCTGCTGTCCAGTCCTGTAGTACTACATAACCACATGATGCAGTTTTCATGGTAATCTTCAAAACATCACCCATTCAGCCAATGATTAAATTGAAACCTGCTTAGTTTTAAAATGGCAAAATAATGAACTAAAATTATTGCTCACTGATCTGCCCCCCTGTATTTTTGTCTTATTTTTGTTTTATTGCTGCTCTGCATATATGCACTATAAATATGCATAGGTACACATATACATCCATACATACCCTCCACACCATCATCATTCCACCAATATAAAGAGCCAGTTTGGTGTAGTAGTTAAGGTATCAGGGTAGAAACTGGGAGACCATGAGTTCTATTTTAGACATGAAACTAGCTTAATGACCTTGGGCCAGTCATTCTCTCTTGGCCCTAGGAAGGAAGCAATGGCAAACTATTTGCAAAAATCTTTGCCCAAAAACCTTGACCAGGCACTCGTCAGGAGTCAACACTGAGTCAAGATTACCAAAAAAGGGTAAATTTACCATATTTTATGCCATATTCTTCCCTCACAGAAATCCCTCTATAATCCCAAACTAAAGTTATAGTAAATTATAGCAATATAATAGGGATTCTACTAAAGCTCTCATCATCTTTTGCTAGGGACCCTGAGTACCTGAATTTGGAAACAAATCCATCGAGCAATGAAGGCAATTAAATTTTGTACTATATGTTAGTAAGAGATTGAAATATTTTTGTAAGAAATTAGTAATTTTGCAATTACTAAATGTCAGTTGGGTAAGAGAAGTGATAATAGAACTTGATTAACTCAACATTTCCTATACAGTTGAGAAATTTTACTGTCTATAAATTACTGTTCTCTAATTGCAGTAAATCATTGAGTCATGCAAACACATGGAAGCAAGTTCCTTTTTTTCCATCATTCTCTAGCATAGTATGTGAATGAATTTCAATTTTTAAAGAAGAGAGTGCTTTAGCTACCATAACTTCAGAAAACATCACAATCTCTGGCTTAGTTATTAATAAATGCCACTTTGCAGCCAAATTGTTATCATACAGATTACATGTAAAGTTCTGTGATAGCTATTTCAGTTTCACTTCTTTTTGATTTTTTAAATAATACCTGGCTATCTAAGAGAGTCATATTCAGAACAGTATATATATATTTTTAGTGGATAACCAGCTGAAAATACACTTTGGGCATCCATGTTAAGGTTGCTACTACTACTAGATGATTAAAAATGAAGAGACGAATAACATTCTAATCTTTGATGGAAAAAAAAGTTCATTTCACTCAAACATCAAAACTCAAAGACCAGCTTCAACATTCATAACAACATGTGCTTGAGTGGCAATAGGAAAAAGGAAACATATAACCCACAATCAAAAGCTGTCCCATGTTAAATCTGAAGAGGCAAGATCAAAAGCTTTAGTGGAGACGGCTGAAACATACCCCTCCATGACACTCTATATTAGCTATTCTCTACACAGTTACTATAGCTTCACAAATTATGGTTTATGGCATGGTATGTTTGTGAACATAACTAGTAGAGAAATATATTTTTGTCCCTAAACTTTTGCTATCTGAGGAATTTTACTAGCTGTTCCCTAGATTCTTTAATTAGGTAAAATATATTCTATTTGTGTGACTCGTAAGATTTCTTCCCTAACGTTGAAGCATTGTCTGTCTTTCTCTTTTGGATCAGCTTTTGTTCTCTATACTCTTGTTAATTAGACAGCACTGTACACAGCTTCTTGAATCCTTTTCAGTGAAACTAAAAATGATGTGGGAGGATGACCAGTTTTGTGGTTGACTCACTCTCCAGATGTTCTTACAGTGTTTTCTTACCAAAGTAGTGTAACATCTTAACAAAAGGAAAGACCTGGAGAAAAAACATTAAAGTAAGATTTGTGGACCAGGAGGGAATAAAAGGCACCGTCTACACAAGTACATTTAATTCTATAGCAAAATACCCTATACAGATGAAACTTAGCTTTATAGAACTAATATTTCTTTTTCTCATTTATGTCTCCAGACGACATTGTTATTAATAAGTGCAAAAGCAGAAGGTAGGGAAAATTAATTAGCCAAGCCCCAAATACTAGCACAAGAATCAACAATGTCTTTGTGAACAACTATGTGCATGTCCATTGAAAAACACACTTTAATGGGGCTTAGTTCCACAATTAGGTTTTAGCCCTGGAGTTAAAAAATCATGATACAATTATTACAGGGAAACTCAAAACAGGACAAAGAGATGTAAATAATAACAAATTTATTTTCTGAGTTTTTAAAGAAATATTTATCTAACATAACAAAATAATTTACTATTCAAACTGACAACCATTGAGAATATTGCATTGAAAGCAGATGTTTCTAATTGTCCCTATTTTGGGAAGTGGAATTCTAAAATTTAAGGCATTGAGGATGCAAATTTAATAAATTAGTAGTAATGATGGTGATAAATAACAAAAGAAAATCATTTACTAACATTCACATTTAGCAAATATGTAACAACTAACCAGTGGTGGGTTTCTACTGGTTGACCCTGGTTTGGGCAAACCGGTAGTGGCGGCGAGGGAAAGTTCTGCCCATCTGTCATCATGGATGCTATGCGCATGTGAAGAAGCGCTGTGAGCGAAGCGAGCATACGTGCGCACACCCGGTTCCAAACCGGTAGCGAAGGTAAGTGGAACCCACTACTGTAACTAACATTCTGTGGATTAAAATCTAGTGTTTTTATGGAAAAATACTGTATTCTCAGAAAAAAGACTCTGAAACAATTGCTCATTTGTTGGTCTTAAGACTAATTGCTAGTAAAACAGCAGAGTTCCAAGGCTCTGCTACCAATCTGATTTAGAAGGAATGAATGAAAAATAGCTGGGGGAGCTAAAGACCACCAGGGCTAATAGAAGCAAAAGAGTTGGAAGTAATAAAAAACACAAAAAAATGATAAAGCAAATCCTAAGGAAGGAAAGGTTATTCAAGTTAGTGAAAGATTTAGGAAGCAAGTCAGCAGTTATTTAGATCTGGGAATGGGCATTGTTCATTCTGCAGAGCGCAAAGTCAGAATTCTTAGAAAAGAGCAATTTAGCAACTGTGAGACAGGAAAACAATTTTTTGTGATTTGTGAAGAAATAATCTAAGTGAAATGAATACAAATTCTCCAGAGTCAGTCTGGTAGAAAGTGCAATAAATTGTTTACTGTTCTTCCTTGGGTTTTTTTTTTTTTAACCTCTCATTCTAATTTAAAGCCCTGGAGTTCCTGCTGGTCTTTTATCGAAATATTTAAACAGGTCTCCCTCGGCTAAGCTTCCAAGCCCAAACAACATTGCACCCAGAACACCAGCTGAAATCCTTCCTAAATTAAGTCAGGTCCAGACAGTTATCAATACCTTGATTATAGTATATAATACCATGATTCTGCTAGTGCAGTGTGCTTAGGTGTGTTTTCTCTTGAGTATTCAGAAATTTCAACTGATGTTTCATGTAGGTATTATCCATTAAACGTAACAGGACTGTACTATGCCTATGTTGAAAATCTGAAAAATTACTACTTTTCCGCAAATAATTGAAAAGGTTGGTCCAAATTTTTTGAACTCTAAATTCATCAGTGTTGCAAATGAAAAAAATATTTAAAAGTATGTACCGGTTCTACACAACAATACTTTATCATTAAAATGAGCTGATACACTGAGAATATTGTGATGAAAATATATATTTCTAATCTTCAAATGCTGACTACAATTACAGAACATAGTGAGGGAGTCTTCTGTATTGTTCCCAAGCATAAAACCATTATCTTCAGAGATTGTATTTAGCACTTCTGCAGCCAAGTTCTTTGAATTATTTCAATGTTTTCAGAATTTACTTCAACTGTTTTCTTATTTTATTTCTCTTTCTTCCCATTTACCCTTTAGGGAAAGGAAAAACAGATTAATTAATCAAATTTCCATTCAAATTGACTGGGAATTGTGACATTTGTGATCCAAACATGCAGAAGAATATAAAACTGAGGAAAACTTTTCTAGGTGATGTAAGAAATTGACCCTCTTAAGATTAGAAGTTTTACTCTTTTTGTAGCAAAGCTGGAAGGGAGCAGTATTGAGATTTGAAGTAGGAAGAGGCTCTGATTTATGATGAGTGTTCTTGCTGTACTTGTTGTTAGCTCTTATTTTCCTGAAGCTGCACAGCCACAGTGAGAAGAAAAAGGCCCAACATTTTTAGGAAGCCACCTACAGTGACTGTATTCATACTGGATCTGAAGTAACATTCCTATATTATCCAAATGCTGCGCAGAACCTTTTACAAATTTCAAAAGGCTGTTTTCAGTTTAGGTCAGAGGTAATTGTGACCTGGTATCTACATCTACTGACATCACTCCACTGCACTCAGAGTGAAGTTTTCAAGCCAAGAGAATATAGGCTTTTACCATCATCCTCAACTTCAGACAACCTTGACCCAGCTCAAAACATGAAGATGCAGTTTACAGAAAAGAACCACAACAGTTTTATGGTACAGGCCCTTAATAAACAAAGAAAGAACAAGGAATTTTGTGATGTGGCTCTCAGTGTGGACCAGACTGTCTTCTATGCTCACCTCAACGTCTTAGCAGCAATGTCTTCCCATATAAGGAGTTTGATATCCAGCAATGATATGAAAGCAGATGATGAACTCTTTATTATCATTGATGCGAAATTCATGAGCCCGGCCTTAATGGAGGAATTGCTTGATTATTTCTATACTGGGAGGATTGTGATTTCAGAGAAGAATGTGGAGGAACTGCTGAAGGGAGCCAAGTACTTCAGTTCCCAAACTTTAAGAAGTCACTGCTCTGATTTCCTCCTCCGGTCCCTCAAAATGGAGAACTGCCTCCAGTACATTCTAATAGCCACTACATATGACCTGAAGGACATAAGGAATGCTGCTTATGATGGGATACGAGACAACTTTCATTATTGGGTAGGGCCTCAGGGCATATCAGAATTTATGCAATGCCCTTATCATGTCTTCAGCAGATTGCTTAAAGAGGAGAATCTTCATGTGCAAAACGAAGATCAGATCTTTCTCGCCCTCCTTCAGTGGATAAAATATAAAAAGAATGAAAGGGAGAAGCATTTTAAAAAGTGCTTTACCTATATACGTTTAACAGCAGTTTCTACCAAAACACTACTCGCAGCCTGTCGGGAAGTGTTGCTCTTTGCAGACCATACTGGACCTCTGTCCCGGATAGAAGCTGTGTTGAGTGAACGTAAACAAGGAAATCCTCAAAGTTTGATGCTTCAACAAAGGAAGGGGGCACTAGTGGACTCAGTAGTAATCTTAGGGGGACAAAAAGAACAGGGTAAATTCAACAATGAAGTGTTTGCATATGTAATTGGAGAGAATATCTGGATGAAACTCACAGAAATGCCTTACAGAGCAGCCGCACTCAGTGCAGCCTCACTGGGGAAATTCATTTATGTCTCTGGAGGAACTACTGAGCAGATATCTGGACTGAAGACTGCCTGGAAGTATGATATGGATACCAACACATGGATCAAACTTCCAGATCTGCCAGTTGGTCTTGTTTTCCATACCATGGTGACTTGTGGAGGCGCAGTGTACTCTATAGGAGGTAGCACAGCCCCAAGAAGGTACATTTCCAGTATCTACAAGTACGATGAAGGCAAAGAGAAATGGACTCTTGCTGGGAAGATGAGTATACCTATGGATGCAACTGCACTGATCACCAAGGGAGACAAGACTATTTATATTGTGACAGGGAGATGTCTGGTAAATGGGCGCTTCTCACGAGTAGGTGTGCTGGATTGCTTTGACACAGAGACCCGGAACGTGGTCCAGTATATCACTTTTCCCATTCAATTCAACCACAAGCCCTTGTTGTCTTTTCCACATGAGAACATTTTGAGTATACAGAGCCACAAAGAGAGCATGGAAATAAATCTGCAGAAGATTAAAGTTAGCAAAACCTCAAGCCTTGTGCCTCTGCTGCCACATAACTATAGTTTGGATCTGTCACATGCAGTGTGTTCTATTGGGAATAACAAAGTGTTTGTATGTGGTGGACTTATTTGTCCAGGTGACAAACGTCCAGAGGAGTATTCTATCAATCGGCAAGCATATATGTTAGACCAAAGCACTGGGGAATGGAGGACTTTAGCTGAGCCTCCAGAAGCTCTTGATTGTCCTGCTTGCTGCATGGCTAAGTTGCCATGCAAGGTCCTCCAAAAAACTGTAGTCAATTAATTTGTGAAACCAAAATGAAACAATCTGTAGCAATAAAGAATGACTGAAATGCAGTTTACAGATACATAGATGGACACTTCCTTTTGTCCCTTTATCATGTACGTAATGTAATTAGGATGAGAATATAGGAGGGGGATATGGCACTTCCCCAGGGTTAGAGGCATAAAATAATCAGCTAGAAATCCTATGCAATACTAATATAGCTGTTAACATGTTTCATTCTGTGATTTTTATGTTAAATATTTGAAGATATTATAAAACAATGGATAAAAACCTAGATACCAGCTTGTTCAGACACAAAAGGCCAGGCTTCTCGCTTGACCTACAACTGCAGCCTAGCAAGTGAAGCATTGCATAGTTTATTTAAAACCCTGACTATGTGAAATTGCACAGCAGTAACCCGTGCACATTTTTATGCCCTAAATTCCTAACCTTTGGGAAGAATCTTAAGATTTTGGAATTGTTGCAGTGGCAACTTCTCAAGTCCACAAACATTCTTCACTATTTTGTTACAGGTTCAAAGAGGAATAGCAATAATAGTTAACTTCTAAAGGTGTTATCATTTAGATTTACATATTCTTAAGCGCTAAGACTCCTATGTTCTGTATGAAAATAAAAATGACCATCATCTCTTTTCCTAACAAGGATTTAAAAGAAGAATGTAATGTTAGGGGTTCTTCTACCCAGTTAGCAGAGCTGTTCACAAAAATAATAAAAATCAACAACAGTGGGAAACATTTTGCTATCCAGATATTGTTGAGCTATGCAGCTTCCAACCAACATTGCCCCTGGTTAAGAAATCCTGGGAGCTGAATTCAGCAGCATTTAAAAAGTTATTTATTTTTCATCCTTGGTTACGCCCTGCTCTCAATTCTATGTTTGTTACAAAATATATACAGTATTTTTAAATAACAGTAAAACCTGAGGTCAATTTTCTTTATCCAGCAATCTTTTTTCCTGCACACATTGCCTTTGCAACCAAAGAAAGGAAAACAATTGGTTCATAGTAAATGTCTTCCACAAAGAGGATTTGGAGAATAGAGGAGCCAATTTTTCAAGAAAAGGCACTTGGAATTAAAGCTGTTGCTATTGTTGCAGTAAAATAATTGTTATTTCAAAGTAGCATTGAGTTGGTCCTCAGGTAATAGCAGAGTAGACAAAGAAGTTTGTAAATTAATAAATATATGTAAAGAGTATAAGTTATCTTTCACCAAATTCCTTGTGTATAGTTATGTAAGACAAATGATCCTCCTTTCCTTTCCTTTCCTTTCCTTTCCTTTCCTTTCCTTTCCTTTCCTTTCCTTTCCTTTCCTTCCCTTCCCTTCCCTTCCCAAATCACTTTTAAAAAATGCAGCTTAGTGTGAATGATCAAAGTAGAGAGAACTGCATTTTAATGTAGGCCACAGAGGGTGTGTGTGTGTGTGTGTGTGTGTGTGTACCATGCTAAGTCTTTTTACACAATGGCTCTGTTTAAATAATACTATTAATTGAATCATGATTACTCACCCCATTTGGGGGGGTTGTAATTCATACTGGACCATAAAACTAAGTTGTTTAACTAGTTTGTGGCTTAGTATGTTGAACAATTATAGCTTTGTGACTGTCCAAGAAAGCTAGGTATTGACTTCTGTGATCTTAAAAAAATAGGAAACTTCTGTCATTCGACTAATGATTGCTCAATGAGTGGAGAACTGAAGCTGTATTTCTTTGAAGAAAGAGGAAATGAAAATTTGTTACAAGAACTTGTTAAGAAGTTTTACTGAGCTGTACTCCCAAAGGTTAATAATTTTCTAGGATTACACTACAAAAAGGATTGCCATTTTTTTTTACCAAACCTATGCTTTTAATACCTGTTGGTATACAATAATATAGGAAATGACTATTTTATAACAGGGGATATACTATAATGAAATGGTAACTGAAAGAAGATGCTAAGAAGGGCTAGTCAGTGTGATATTCAGTATAGGTATCTGCTGGGAGGGGGAGGTTAGAGTGATGGCAATATATATCAGCCAACCCCAGCTTTCCAATCTAGCCTACAGCCCTGGAATTCCCTCATAGTTTCCCATTCAAGAACTAAACGTATCCAAAGTAGCTTCCAAACCCAGAAAAGGCCGATCAAGAACTATCACCTGCTTTGATATCCAACTTAAAAAGCAGGTATGTTTTGCTATACATAACTTAAAATACTAATTTGCGCTAAAAGGGAAGATCTTCCTGCTCTAGGAAGACAAGTTGATAAGTTATAACTTTAAAAACTATACAAGTGATTCCTGCAATTACAAATGGATTCAGAACAAATAAAGGACTTTCTAAATCAATGTAAAGCAAAACAAATGAGTTCGGTATCTGAATACAAAGGCAACTTTCTAATATTCTGACATTACCAAGTTTTGAACTGTATTCTGAACTAGAAAATGAATACCTCTGTATGGACCTTTTTCATTAGAATAAGCTTTATAAGGAATATCTCTACAGATTTTGTAGCATTTGAAGTGCCAAAGTCCTGTTGCAAAAAAAGTTAACATTTTTGCTTGTCATGGAAAACAAACTGGTCAGATCCCAAAGGTCCTTTTTCAAGAGGCAACTGAACTTTCTGGTTTTCCTTTGAACACATTTCGCTTCTCATCCAAGAAGCTTCTTCAGCTCTGACTGGATGGTGGTGGGGAGTCAGAGCTGAAGAAGCTTCTTGGATGGGACAAGCGAAGCATCTTCAAAGAAAAACCAGAAAGTCCAGTTGCCTCCTGAAAAAACACCTTTGGGACAACCATGACCTGGATGACTGAGAATCTCCATAGACATTTAGCAATAAACTGGCCAGATGAACTGCCATTTATTAGAGCTGTGTGACTAAGTTACACAGAAAGATCGACCAGACCCTTAATGGGCCAAGTTACTGCTACAGAGGTATTGTATGTGATTTTAGATATTTTAGTTGTAATTTTATATATTATCTCACTTGACATAAATTGTAAGACACATTTTTGTAATGTGAATTGTAATCACACTTTATATAAATCCAGATACCATCTAACCCGTATATTCCTTTTAGACTTCACAGATTCTAGCCAGATTGTTTTACAGATGCATTTTAAGTTTGTCTCAAATTTTCTTTACTGTATCTAAAGATCGATTTAGAAGTACTCACAGAGAGTTCCTAGTACTTGTCTGTAATAAACTGACGGACTGGCCAGAGAGGATAAGAATACTCCTTGTAGTAGTACTCGTTCTTTCTGTTACAGCAAAGCCACAATTGCTTAGTGATTTTAGTGCCAGTAAATTACTAGGACCCATTTTCAGAGAAAGGTGTGCAAAGGAGCGTTTCCTTTTCGAACGAACTCTGGCGCTCCTCCTTTCATGGAATGTACCGTAGACCATTCACGTTATAAATCCGATTTTTGCCTCAATGTCTCCGTTTAATATGCCAACAGGGAAGTCCACTTTACTGGGGGTGGACGGGGGGGTGCGTTGAGAGGAGGGGGGGAGAGAGAGAGAGAGCGAGCGCGTCCCGCCCGCGAGCAGTTCCCTCCTCCTCCTCTCCCTCAGAGCGCACGGACGAATGAGTAGAGGTCACGTGCGCAGAATCCCGCCTTCTAGGCACACTAATTGGCTTATGCCTTTCTCTCCCCTCGGTTGGTTGGTGGATTTGAGCCATCACTCTAGCAGCTTTCCCGGGATGGGGGGTTGTGGAGGAAGGAAAAGAGAAAAAGGCTGCTGACTGCTGGACTATTAGCTGCAGGAAGCCGGAAATACTACTTGCTATCCGTTAAACGGTTGCCTCCGGCGGGTTTGTAGTCTCTTTTTTTTTTGGCCGCTCGTCCGTTGGGACCGTCGCTTCGGTTGGCTCCTCCCCGATTCTTTTCGTTCGATGGCCGAGTTCGATCTCTTCGGCGCCCCTCAGCCGGTGGCGGGAAACGGGGCACTGGGGGTGGGCGGCGAAGAAGACCCAGCCGCCGCTTTCCTGGCCCAGCAAGAGAATGAAATAGCGGGTATCGAGAACGACGAGGGCTACAGTATCCTGGAAAATGGCGAGCTGCCCGCCGGGATGCAAGGCCAAGACGGGCTGACCGCAGGTTAGGAAAGGGCCCGGCCGAGGACGCGCGCGGGGAGGGGAAGGAAGTGGCACGTGCGGAGGGGGGGGAAAGAGAGGGAGTGGGTCACGTGACAGCCGGCGCGCGCTTGTACAGTTGGCCTGGGTTGGGGGAGGGAAGAGAAAGGGAGGGAGGCGGGAGAAATGGAAGCTTCGCGGTCGAGCCCCCCCCCCTATCTAGACGTTCGATAGCTCTCGAGAGGAGGGGGCAGTAGAATTGTCTAATGGTTAGATCTCCTGCTTCCCCCCCCCCCCCCCAAATCTCTCGCTCTGGCCGCGTTCTCGTTTAAGGCTGACCCGAAGGGAAGCTATGTCATAGCGAACGTATGAATACGCCTTGTAATACTGGGTAGCCTTCCCCCCCTAAAAAAAACTTGTCCTGAAAAAAAAAATATCTTGCGTATTTCCTTCAGAAACACCCCCCCAAAAAAAATTACATACCCCCCCCCCCCCACAAATGAGCCAGTTCGTGTAACTTTTGAAGCCATTGCAGCCGTAGGCTGACACGCTCCTCGCTCCTTGTGGCTGTATTGAACCTGTATTGGGAGAGTTTTGCTGCCTGAGGCGGATTGCCTCGCCCCGCCTAATAGGTTGTAGGGAGAATCCAGCGTCGAATAAATGGCAAATAAAATGAACCACGGTAAAGAAAACTGCCTCGGAACTGAATTGAAACTTCCCTTTCTAAGGGAAATTTTTTAAATTTTTTAGTAATTTTTCTAGTCTGGGCATCTACGCCAGCGCTTCATATTTTTCCACACCTTTTCTTTCTGCCTCATAGTTCACTTCGGATTATTGGGGTGCTCGTCCGTCCTCCCAATAATTGTCGTTCCTATCAATGCCCAATATTTGTATTTGTTTCCAGGTAGCATTCAAGAGGCTAGTCGTTACTTATAATTCCTTCTTAAACTACTGTCATTATGTATGGGCCTGCCTCCTTCAGCATCGATTCATCCTGTTTGAGTAGTCCATGAAGGATTGCTCTGGATTCCTCCTCAACACTTCAAGGGCAAATGGGCCTGAAACTGGCCTTTTTCAGTAGCATTCCTTGTGGAATTTGCTGTCCCTGAAATCTATATGTATATCGCTACAGTATAGTTTTATTTTTCCACAAAGCAACAGAGAGCTAGCCCTTTAAAAGAGCATAAGACAATTAAGATCAACAGTAGTGTGTCTAATCCTTATATATTATACAGTCCTTTTTTTAGCTATATAGCTGTTGAAATATTTCTGTTTTTATTTTATTGATTTGTTTTTTAAATGTTAGTTGCATGGAGTCTGAACTAGGCAGAATATAATTGTTTCTTTAAGCATAAAGTCCATTTAGGAAAATAACATGGAAGTAGGTCTTCTCAGCTTATATTCTAAGCTGCTTACGTGTCTTTTCACGCTATATGTAGCGTTAGTAAGAAACTTTTAAAGTATAACACCTTCTCTCACCATTTTTTAGTGGTTCTTTAAACAACATAATAAATCAGAAATATCTCTTAAACATTAAAGGAACACCATCACAACCATTAATTTGGATGTTTTATATTAGATTTGTTATAGACTATAGGTTTTGGACAAAAAGGATAGAAATAAAGAGGGAAAAAGTTATAGAAATGACATCTGATCTTTATAGCAGTTACAAACATTTATCATTTTTCCCTTTAGAATTATATAAGAATTCCCTTCTTCCCATGTTTAATATGTTTTAATCAGCAAATCCTTTTTGTTTATTGTCAGCAAAAAAAAGAGGGTTTTAATCTTTTATAAACCTACTGTTTTGTCCCTAATCAAGACAGGTCAATGCCTCCTTTGTGGGTACATTTTAGCTAAGCACTTCTGATTTTATAACTCAAAGAAAAACAAATTGTTTCCTTTTTCTCTCCTCTTAACATGATTCTCATTCACTCTATATTTGATTAGCACAAAATGAATTATAGAAACGGATCTATTCTGAATCTGTATGATTCCATCTTGAGAGCACAGATTGCATTTTTGGCTATGGTTTGATCCCCTATTGCAGTGATGGCGAACCCTTTCGGCACCAAGTGCCCAAACTGGAATGTGCATGCCAGAAACCCAAAGACCAGCTGGCAAGTGCACATGTGCGCACTGGTGAGCTGGTCTTCAGGTTTCCAGCGCACACGAAGACCAATTGGCCGGCACGCATAAGCACACCGGAAACCCAAAGACCAGGTGGCTGTGGATAACCTTTGGTGGTTGTACAACATTATCTTCTGCCAATGCAGAGAAGTGTTAAGTGTCTTTGGGACTAAAGTACATTCAGTGCTAGGAAAATGATGAAACGGCCAAATAAAACATCTGGCTTTAACCCCTTCTCTCTCTCCCCCTCCCCCTGTTCAATTGTATCTGATTCTTAGAGATTGCCTGGACAAGTCCCTGTAGTTTCCTGGGCATAGTTTTTCAGAAGTGGTGTGCCATTTCCGCCTTCCTACAGCTAAGAGAAAGTGACTGGCCCAAGCTAATGCAGCTGGCATTGTGCTTAAGGCAGGACCCGAACTCATGGTCTCCTGATTTCTAGACTGGTGCCTTAACCATCTAGTTCCTTTCTGTTTCAAAATCTCTGCATCATAAAACTAAAACTGTTCCCGTGAAGCCTTTTAGATCTAATATGTGCAATCTTGATGAAATTCCTTAGTATAAAATCAACACAGGTACTCCTTAACCTATGACTATAATTGAGCCATGAATTATGGTAGTTAAACAGGTCACCACACACCATACCTGATTTTACAATATTTTTTGTGCTGGTCATTAAATAAATCCATTTTACCCAATGTGTTTTATAAACATTGGAAGCCAAAACTGCCAAAAATTGCAGTCACGTGACCTTGGGATGCTGCAATAAGCCATAAGGATAAACCAATTGTCAAGTGCCCAAAATGTGACGATGTAACCATGGGGAGGTTGGCTGTCAGAATTTTAAACATAGCTGGGGTTGGGGCAGTGTAACTTCAAATGGTCTGTGAGTGACCAGCTGTATGTTGAGGATTATCTAATGTTAATTTTGTCTAAAAAATGATTTTGTCACCTTTGCAGAGGAAGGTAGAATATCTAGCTAAAAGAGACGTCTGATTTCAGTATGTTAAGTTGTCCTGATGGTCACTATAAGAAGAATGAGAACAAAAAGTGTTATCTAATGCTAGATTTGAACTTGTCAGAAGGGCTTTGATCTTGCTGTAGATACAGTAAAAAAGGTAAAGGAGTCCCTGCAGATTTTATTCCATTAGTTGTTGCTGCCTATAGGGGCAGTGCTTGTCTCCATGTCAAGGCTATTGAGTCACCACTGTCGGAAGACATTTCCAGAGTTATGTGGCCACTTTGATGTCACGGAGCACTGTTATTTTCCCACAGAAGTGGTACCTATTTATCTACTCACATTTGCATGCTTTGACTGTTAGATTGGCAGGAGCTAGAGCAAGGATGGGAGCTCACACCATTTTGTGGAGTTCGGGTCTCAAACCTGGGCTGCAGCTTTCCAGCCAGCAAGCCCAACATCTTAATGGCTGAACTATCATGCTGTCCTTGCTGTAGGGAATGGGAGAAAAAGCACAATCGTTCAGTACATGTTGTCTTATAACTCTTAAGGGTGGATTTTATTTCCTCAACTGCTCTCATATCTGTTTTGCCCAACAGCAGTTTAAATTCACAAGAAAAATAAAGAGGAACAAATGGACTTAGGCAGAAAATAGAAAAAATTCAAGCTTGAACACAATTTTGAATAAATTAAAAATTGCTTGATCTTAATTTGGATTAATAGAAAAGTATGGTCTAAGTATACTTCATAAATTCAGTGTTTATTTGATATAAAGTCTTGATAAAATGGCCTTGCTGCTCATTTGTTGTTTCTGATAAGAATAATGTAAATCAGCTTCAGTTTTTCCTTGCATTTGCTATAGGTGACAGAATCCATTACGTATTTGCTAATAAATAGTAACTGTTCTAGAATGCTTGGCCAAAAACTTTAGAAATGGTTTTAGTTTAAAATAGAGGTTTTTGTTTGCTTGTTTGTTTACATATACAAAGTCACTTTCTACATACATGTTGAAATATAGTATGCTTTTGTGAAAAAATAGATTGGCTTTATTACAAAAAATGTTTATGTTCTATGCGATATATTTTATGTGGATTTAGAGTTAGGTTTATTTAAGGAATACTGATCTACATTTTTGAACATAATAAAAATATGATATATTCATTTAATGGCCTGCTGTGGAATTTTGACCACGTTGGTTGCAGTTCTGTGACAAATGCAAGGAGACATTTCTTTGAGGCTGAACAGAGCAGCATACTTGCGGCTATAGCTTGTCTTTGGGATTTGAGCTGAGGGACTGTGCAGGTAATTACAATCAATGTTGGGTGAAATGATTTCTGGGTGCATTCATAGGCTGGTTTCCATTTTGCCAGAGTATAGGGAAAGTTTTTATTTTTTTAAAAAAAACTTAAGTGATAGCATATGTACTGTAAGGAGAGTTATTGGTATTGAAAGAAAATAAAGTTCTATTTTTTGTCTTGTTAATTTAAACCATCTAGAGCAGTGATGGCTAAACTTTTTGCCGTTGTGTGCCAAAAACAGGGGGACCCCGGGGGGGTGTCGCACATGTGTGAGCCCATACCTATAATTCAATGCCCCCCAGCGCCCCCCATACATGCACACGCAACACCCCCCCCATGCATGCACATGCGACCCCACCACGCTCCCCCCGCTTTTGGCATGCGGCAGCAAAAAGATTACCAGTGGGCCTTGTAGGCCCCCTTTTTTCCCTCCTCAGGCTCCAGAGGCTTTCTTGGAGCCTGGAGAGGGCGAAAACAGCCTTCCCCATCCCTCCGGAGGCTGGAAACAGCCCGTTTCCCGACTTCCGGTAGGACTGCAAGGCCCGAAAATCAGCTGGCCGGCGCTGGAGCTGAGCTAGGGCAATGCTCGCGTGCCCACAGATATGGCTCTGCGTGCCACAGGTTCACCATCACGGATCTAGAGATTTGTGGGTTTGATTTATAATCATTTAATTGTCATTCTTAACATCTATAATATTTTTTCATGTTGTTCTTTGTTTGGAATGCAATAGCAGTGATGGTGAACCTTTTCGGTACCAAGTGCTGGAAAGGGAGCGCACATGTGCACGCACCTGGACCACAACCCAGAAGAGGAGCTTCCCAGGGCGCATGCATGCACCCGAAAATGAACTTTCGGTTTCAGCTACTGAACTTCTGGTTTCAGCCAGCTACTCTTCCGAGTTTCTGGCACATATGCTCATGCAGGAAAACGGAAGACCAACTCTTCTAGTTTCCGGCACTGCCACATGCAAAAAGGCCAGCTGATCATCACGCATGCATGTGCATCAGAAACCTGGAAAAAGAATGGGTGATGCGCGTCCCAGGCGACATGGCTCCGTGTGCCACTTCGTGCACACGTGCCATAGGTTCGCCATCACAGCAATAGCATCTTAGATGTTTCCTAGACATCTATTGTATTGTAGCATCCTAGATGTTTCCTTGGTTAAATATTCAGAGCAAATAAAATAATGGATAGAAAATTAATAGAATTAAAAAATGAGAAACCATGTAGATGATGGTTTCTGATATTTTTCCAGCCATTAACCATATTTGTGTCCTGTGACCAGGGAGAAGGAGAGCTCAGAATCTAGTTACCTTAGTAACATTTTAAGCCAATGCCTAAATGCCCCTCCCGTAGGCAAGCATTAGTGGACTTTTTCTGGTATTTTAAACTTGTCTCTTCTTTCTCTTTAAGAAATACTTATCCTTTATTTCCCCACTCCCCTCAAGAGCCAAGAGAGTGTATGGTTAGAATAAATGCTATTTTTAGGTATGATGTTTGAAGGAGATAGGTGCAGGTTTTTACTTCCCCATGTAGATAAATTATTATCTTAATCAGATTTGTGCTCTATTTTCTTTTTAATTGCAGATAGTGCTCCCCTCTTACTATCAGATTATTCTTTGCTTCTGGGAATGTTTAATGGAATAGAATGTTTAATAGAATGCAAACGTTAAGTTTTATTTACTATCAGAGCTATTTTTAATCCATACAGTACATTAAGATATTTAGTATTATAAGAAACAATCCATGAGAACAGTAGTCATTATGAATAAACAGAGAAACAGAAAATAACCACAGTGAAGGTCACAATTGTATGCTCAATAATATGGTATTCATTAGCACAATTTTGTTTTCTTCAGTTCACTCATATCCCTGAGTCTACTTTGGTGTAGATTTAGAGATTATACATGGAAATAATGGGCAAGGGGAAGCATGAAATGATGTCTGTTTCATGTCAAGGACCTGTCTGGTCCAAGCTTAATACTAAATGTATGCTGTAGTAAGCATAATTAAGAACAATGTCCTACCTAAAATTGTATTAGGACTGTAGTCCTAAAAACTATTGACAAGCGAAAACTTTTTGTTTTCTGCAAAAATTAAACAAAGACTCTAAATTGTTCCAAATACAGTTCTGTTGAATTTATTTCATATAATAATTATCTAAATTATCCTTTCTAACAGTGGAACTCAACTAAAGCATTTCTTTAGATAATTGCAATTAAAAATATTCTGTTAATCAACTGTTGATATTTGAATGTGAAATCTGTTTTCCTACCGGGCAATCTGGAAATATAAAAATATGATCCACTTTCAATGTTTCAAGTCTTTTCTTAATAAAGCAAATACTCACACAAACACTTTCTTTCTCTTGCATGTTGCTGATTTCAGGATCCTATAAAAAAATCTGGGATCTGAAAACATGGTTTTGAACTGGTTTCAGAGCCTGATGTGCTGTTCCTGGTAACCACTATTTTCTGTTCAAAGATAACAGGAAGAAGTGTGACTACATATATCTAATCTTCTGGCAAAGGATGGAATATGCAAGTGCAAATTTCCTGTTTCTAAAAAAAATTATAGTATACTGGATTTTTCTCTTCATCTCTTTAAATATTTAGCCTTTTAATTTGTGTGACTCAAATCTCACAATTAGTTAATTATTAAGGATAAAATTTTAAAAACTATTAAAATTAATAAAACGTAATCTCAATAAAACATTAATTCTAAACTGGATTCTTGTGAATTTTAGAAATAAGGTAGTACAATTTTAAAAACCTAATGAGAAATTAAGTTGCTGTAATCTGACAGTAGAGACTGAATCTAATTTTCTCCTTGCCCTAGAAAATTAATTAATGGAATTGTAGAATACATAGAGACATTATAGAAAATAAAATATAAAGGAAAATGATCTGTGAAAGAAAGTTTGTGTGTGTATTTGCTTTATTAAGAAAAGATGTGAAACAAGAGTAGCAAGGAGTCTTGGTTCTGATCCTCGCTTAGGCTCAGAAGCAAGCTGGGTGACTTTGGTCCTCTCAGCCCTATACTGAAAATACCTATCAAGCAAATGTGCACTGGACCATCATGATAGCTAAAGCTCCATAATCTTCAATGAAGCAGGATTGATTTCACTGGGTTGATTCAAGCAGATTATATATACATTTATACATTCTTTGTATTATTGACCACATTTGTTTAACTATCCATTTCACGTAGTGACCCCGGGTGGCACATATAATAAAACGCATAACCATTAAAAAACAATTTTAATTAAAAAGATTAAGATAAATAAAAACAATGACAGGAGTACATTCCATTAATTATATATAGCCATCTAGAAGCTTCATTTCTACTGTTGGATACCCAAGCAAGTTGACAGAATCACTTTTAAGTGCCTTCTAGAAGGTCAATCTCACCTCAGGGTGTCTGTATTTATGATCTCTCCCAAAATGAATGTAGCTCTTAATTTTCCTAATCTAATAGAATTAATACTTTACTCTTGTTATAATCAATTTTAATCATTGAAATTATTTTTCAGTAAATAATTTATTTAGCATTTCAAGTGTTTTGAAACTATTATAATAGTGGCTTTAACAGTTATCTTAAAATTGGTATCTTATAAAATATATTACAAAGGGAAGAGGTTGACTGAAAAGTTATGGCTTCACCAAGTAAACAATTGAAAGAGAAGAGCTTTGAAACGTGAGCTTTCTGTAGTATTTACTCTTAATTAATATAGTCTCTCAATTTCCGGTTGAGAGGGTGAAGCTAGTTTAACTATAACTAAATAAATTCTTGTTCTTTAGTTTACTTTCTTACATACTTTTAAATGCTACTTCTTTTAAAGAAAGATTCTGTTGCCAAGAAAGTTAATATAGACCATTTCTTCTTCCTCAGATGCAATTGATGGAGTGACGAATGGCGATATCTACCAGGTAAGTGAAATTCTACTGTAAGAATGGTCACCACTGATTGAACCGAACTCTTGATAATGAGTTTTGTCTCCTGTTACATCATGTCCCACTTAACAACTGCACCTATTAACAATGAATTTTCCAGTCCCTATATTGTTAAGTAAGTTGAAGACTTACCTATAATTCAAAGAATCATACGATACGTACATAGGATGATACGTATAGGTAGTCCCTCAGTTACGACAGTTCACTTAGCAACCGTTCGAAGTTGTGACATAACCCCTCCCCCCAAAGTACTTACAACATAGTCCCCAGGTTATGAATGTCGCAACACCACAGCAGTCATTCATCCTTACAAACGACAACAGAGGCACTGCAACATTCATCCTGCCTATTCACTCCCCCACGTTGGGTCTCCATAGGCAGGCCTGTTTCCACAGTAAAAAGATCTTTACTTACCTTTTGAAGATCTAGCAAGTTGACTCCTCTCCAGCCTTTCTGTTTCTTTGCCTGCCTGCTCAAACACTTTTCGCCTTGAGACTGGAAGCTTCTGGGGGCTATGATCTCACGTGACTTCAGGCACACATCTGCTTTTGCAGAGGAGGGGTGCCTAAAGTCCTGCGAGATTAGGGCACCCAGAAGCTTCTAGTCTGCATGCGAAAAGTGTTTGCATGCCAATAAGAGGCTTGAAGCAACACGATTTCGCTGGCCCAAAACCTCCCGTCACCATCCGAATATGTCTCTGTGCCGAGACTGGAAGCCTTTGGAGGAGACTCACTGAGGCTGCCCGCTGCTCCAGAAGTTGCAGG
This sequence comes from Arizona elegans, assembly GCA_022577455.1. Lineage (NCBI taxonomy): Eukaryota > Metazoa > Chordata > Lepidosauria > Squamata > Colubridae > Arizona > Arizona elegans. Next base: position 14,952,309 of record JAKOOJ010000020.1, read on the forward strand.
CAGCCTCAGTGAGTTAGAGAAGTTGATCAAGTCGTGCTTGTCCTGCTCTCCCTCTGCTCTTGCTGGGAGCAAAGAAACAGAGGCAGGAGAGGAGGCAGCTCGCTAGATCTTCGAAAGGTAAGTGAATCTCCATAGGCCTCCCATTGCAGGATTGGGGAGGGGAGAAAGTAATTGCGTGCATTCTCTGGGTTAGGTGAGACCTTGGGTGGTCTGAAGCGGGTGGTCTGTTCCATCACTAGGTCCCCCATGGCCTTCCCCATCCTGAGATCCCTCATGTGCACTTAATGACCCATGTATCCGATTAGCAAATGCATGGACAAAAGGAGGGAGTGATCATGTTCAAGTTATACAATTCACTCCTTCGAATCCCCAGGTTATGAATGTATTTGGCAGGCTCCATTGCATTTCTAACTTGAATACTACCTGTAATTCCATTTGTTTTTCTTCTGTTCAATTATGTCCAATTCTCAGATACTGCCTGGATAAGTCCATGTGGGGTTTTTGGCCAGATATTTCAGAAGTGATTTGCCATTGCTTCCTTCCTAAGACTTAGAAAGTGACTGGCTCAAATTGACCCAGCTGGCTTTGTGCCTAAGTGGGACTAGAACTCACAATAACCAAATTTCTACCCTGGTAGTCTAACTACTACATCAAATTGGCTTCTAAAAATTTCCCATGAATACATGATGAACCTTCCAGTTAAAATAAATTTATATGCCTTTTCCTTATTATTTGAAAAGTATATTGGGTGGTATCCCCTCTTTGAGGGTCAGCATGATATTAATGAAGTACAGGAGAGATACTTGGCAGTGCTCTCTTCTGATAGATAGTTATCACTCTTTTTTTTCCTACAGATGACTAGGATTCATCTATTTCTTTAGCAAAATACTATTATTAGTGTTGCCCTTTTCCTATTTTTCCTAGCAAAAGAAGGTTTTTCCTAGGTTTTCTTGCTTTTTCATAGTTTAAGGTGGCAGCCAAAGGGTACTTTTTTCTAAAAAAAGGCTGAAACCCAGAAACTCTGCTCTCAACTCCCACTTAATGCTTCATTTGCCATGGAGGTTATATATTACCAAATCTTTCCAAATAACTTGTCATTGTTGATCCATTTGCCTCTTCTTACATTTCTTCTTACTCTTCATGCAGCAAAGCTAACCATAACTTAGAACTTTATTTTTATTCAATTATAAAAATAGCTGCCTCTTTGTCTGGATCAGGAGAGCAATGGTCCTACAGACTGCTATGCTGCTATTTCTCAAGTTGATCGTCTGCAGACAGAACCAGAGAGCATTCGCAAATGGAGAGAAGAGCAGCGAGAGCGTCTAGAAGAGCTTGGTAAGAATCTAATTTACAGCATCACATAACTGTTAATGGGAACTTTATTTTCATCTGAGTAAAGATTGTTGGAGTAGCAATATTGTCAGTTATCCTTGAATTGCAAATCATAAGCAAGGCATTTGCCATCTCTCTTGAATGCATTTTGACTCCATTTTGAGTATGTCTTCCTGTCCATTAGGTAGAAAGGAGAGTATTGTTCAGGCCCAGAAAATAGGGCCACTCTGTTGTTAAAGCAGAGAATATATATAATAATCGTTCTTGCCAAATAATCTCAAATTCTAGAAATAATTCATTTGTGTGGTTTTTTTCCCTAACATGTATAATGTTTTTCTGCTGATTAGTTTGCATAGCATTCATTGTCCTATTCAATTTTTGAAAGAAATAGTCATCAATATTTCAAAAATAGAACCAATTTTTTTAAAAAAAAAAATCTTAGGAAACTGGGATATGCGACCAACTATTTCATTATTCTTGTAGAGTTACTTCAGGTCATGAACTTGGTTGGTGTGGTGGATCTGGTTTCATTTTTTGCTACATTTCAGAAAGGAATTAATATATTTGTACTACTAATTAATCTCGAAATTGATTCCAACCTTTGTGCTTACTGCCATTAATAGTCATTCACAAAATCTAAGTGGTAAACTGCCTACATTCCATTGATTTTTATCCCCTAGAAAAGTCCTATGATCTCCATAGTTTTAGTTAGTAATAGTTCAGAATTTTAGCTTTATTTAATCCCAAAGAGTAGATATGTATGTATAAACCACATGTCTGTGTGTATATTTTTTTAAAGATGCAAACTCTCGAAAACAAGAAGCAGAATGGAAGGAAAAAGCAATAAAGGAATTGGAGGAGTGGTATGCAAGACAAGATGAGCAGCTACAGAAAACGAAAGCAAATAACAGGTAAATGATACAGTTAAAGATCAGTTACTGGATTTTGGCATACTTTTTTTATTAATATTTTTGCTGACATGATAATGGCTCTATGCTAATTATAACTAGCAAACAGTAACCTCTCTGAGGAATTTTCAGGAATACATTAGTCTTAGGATAATGATTTTCTCATTCCCAATTCCCCCTCTTTTTTTTTTTTTTTGTTGTATGTATAGATGTATATCTAAAGTAAGAATTACCATGACTTTGCTAGTACCATTGAACAACTGTTTTCAGTAATAAAGACAATCTCAACCCTTTCCCAAAGACTAAATGACTGTGTATATGTGATTGTGTATGTTATAGGTGTATAATCTGTGTGTGAGAGAGAAAGAGAGAGACTGTTACGGTTATAAAATATGTATGTGTTTGTGTGTATGTATATATACACACATACTTGATTAGATAGTTTCTTGCAGTAGTCTGGTATAAAAACTCAGCAACAGGAGTTAAGATTTTTTTATTGCAATCAATATTTGATATTTCTGAATGAAACAGTTGAAAATGTTACTGTGTTTTGACAGTTAACTTTACAGCCAATTCAATAAATAGGGTTGTTTTTCTTTAGCCGTTTCTGTGGTTTTCAGTCAGGAAGTCACAATTGCTTCTTAGCCTTTTGGTACCATAGTTCCTGAGTCTTGTGATAAAAATGAACTGCAGAGATGACAGATGGAATGTCCTCTTTACTATATAGCCACTTGCTGGTTCAAAGGTTTAGAAATGCTCGCTCTGTAGAGCAGATTTCCCCTTTCTTAGCATAAACCAAAGCACTTTTTAAAAAAAGCTATTGCAAGTTAAGTTGCCTTTGTTAGCTGTTGTTTATAAACTAGTTTACCAAGATATCCATAGTTTGAAATTTTATTGTACAAAACAATGCCTGAAGACCTAAAGAGACCAATCAGGATGTTTGATTATCTGCAAGGGACTAATTTACCTTAATTGAGCTAAGTTGTTTCTTATCTGTTTGGTTTATTTCTTAACACATATTTCTTACATGTTTTTTTCCTTCACTTAACAATTTCTAAGTATTTCTAGGATCAGATTAATCTGCATGCTAATCACTTGAAATTTAATTCTACTTGGCTATGTTTCCTTTTGCTTATTCTTTTCTCTTTGTCTTCTGTCTGCTTGCCTCTTCTGTGGATTACTTGCCATCTAGGGTGGCAGATGAAGCTTTCTACAAACAACCCTTCGCTGACGTGATCGGTTATGTGTATGTTGCCTAACTATTGGTTATATTCCGATCCATCTGTTTTACTTAACATTTTTTAATCTTTGGAGAGTTATTGTGATCAAAGTACCCCTACGGAGAAAGACATACCTTGTTATAGGGCAAAATAGGAAGAAGAAATCTGACTTGGGTGGGGGGTCAATTTCTATGATATTACATGCTGTTAAAATAGGCAAGAATAATAGTATCCAAAGAATGTCAATTGACTTCTGGCCACATAATCACTGAATAATTTAGGTGCTTTTTAATCAAAGAATGGTGGAAGTTTCAAATAAAATTGTAAGGAAAACAATTTTCCAATGTTAAGGAAAGAGATTCCATAGTTTTGTTGTCACTTCTTGTTGGGTTTTGAATATAGTACTACAAGTGTTATTACTATGTAGCAAATGCTGAAGACTTCAGATAACTCATGGTTTGGTTTGAGTTATGCAGTAGAGTGTATATCTGGAATAACAATTAATTGTAAAAATATTAAAATTAATAGATAATGCTAGAATAGGTGAAATAATTGAATAGTAAATTGAACTTTTTCAAATCAGTGTTCGGTTTCATTAATATTGTAATAAGCAAACCTGTCTTAAATTTCATTCTATATTGAAAATTAAACTACTTAGCATGCAGAGTTGAATTTTGTTGAACTAAATTAGGTGATCTTTAATAACTGAAAACACTCAGTTGTTTTCTCACAGCTGAGTACTCTTCTCCTGTACTTTTTACATATTTGGCTGTTTAGGATTAGGTTACCCAAGCATATAAAATAATAAAAGCTACTTACAGCTTCTTTATAGCTATACTAGGTGTAAAACTACTGCAGTGGTTAACAAGAAATAGAAACAAATGGGAAAACAGGTTAGGTAGTTTTGTATAACTTCCCTGTAAAATATAGAATGGGAGAATTCATTCAGAGTCATAAAATATTGCTGGAGAATTTAGTTCTAGTAATTGTAGGTAAAATTTAGACATACCACTTTCCTATGTAAAAATAACTCTTGTTTCAGAATAAGTGGGATAACTTTTTCTGTTTTTCTGTTCATATTCCAGTTCTATACTCTGAAAAAATTAAATAAAAGGTGCTTCTTATCTTCTGGATGCTTGTTCTGGATGTTTGTTGTTCAGAATCAAATGCCTTCTTTCCTCAATGCACATGCTAGAATTGTGATACTTATGTTCGCTGGGGCGAATCCAGATGGACAAAATAGAATATTATAATACATGTGTTGATAGAGTAATTGTCTTTCAAAAGAGAACCAAGAGAAAGAGGCATGAGCAATTTGCAACACATTTTTTCCTTTTTCCTGCTTGAAAACACCAGTAATGGCAAGTTCAGGAGATGGGGAAGTCATTGTTCCTCGTCTATACTCAGCAAGTTTGTAGTTAAATGGAATATGTCAGGAATTGAGGAAAAAGAAATAGTGATCAAACTGCTTTGGAGCTGGGACCCTGTGTTCCTCACCATGATTTATATTTCCTTAATTGCCTACAATATTTTCAGATTCGTTGTGTAATCTGGAAGAGTTGCATGGCAGCCCTTGAGAAGGCCGATGGGTATTTCATGCCTGTTTCTATTCTGAATTTAGTACCAAAACTTTTTCCCAATGCTATAGAAGTTTGGTAGATGACTTAGGAAACCCCTTGACTTGTGAAATGCTGGACTTACAGGTGGTGTCTGCCTTCGATTTTTGCAGTCGAAGTTCAGGCAGAAAGGCTGTTTTCTGTAACTGGTTGAGGGGGAGAGAAGAATGCCTGTAGTGCAGCTGCCATAAAAGAAATTTCGGAGGCACCTGTTCCTGAATGTTGATAGTGCTGCAAAGTGCATGTCTGGCCAGCTTTACTTGCCATCTGCATTATGCTCATTTTCATTTTTCTATATCTGACTTAAATTCTCCTTTTTGTTTCTCTTCACCTTTAAAGCACAAACATAAACCATCCTTGCTACAGCCTAGAACAGTTAAGTAAACTCTTCACTGCCCCTTAAGTGTCTTGTCCCATGAAATAGCAGTGTTGTAGTGACCCTTGTCATCAGTGGTGTTTGTAAAATATAACCATACTTGTGATCAGTGCTGAACTTCATCAGTTCATCTCATTGCTTCCCCCACCCCCCTTACTCTGTGGGAGTAGTTTTCTTCCTTTTCCCTTCCCCATAAGTAAGTCTGCTTTATTGCATTTGCTTGTGTTCAGAGCTCACAGTCTACTTCGATTAGCTCCAGAAAATAATTTTCCTATTTGTGAGCAAGGTAGCAGAATGCTAGTATTGAAGGGACAGTACTTGTGGTGATGTCACTAAGCACAAAATGTGCAGATGAAGAAGCAGATTTCTCCTTGGCCTTTTTCCTTTGGTCTTCCTTGCTCCAGCCTTTAGGTCCATAGCATTTTCAAGCATAAGGGCTATGACTTCTTTTCTTTCATGTTAATTTCTGCTATCTCTCAGCACATTGAAAATAGCGTTCCAGTTTCATGTTATAGGTTGTAAAAATTGAAAATAACTACTAAGAAGGCAACTGAATATCAATCTTAGCATACCATGCCAACCTGATTACTTCTACGAGTATCCATAGGATCATTGGCGATGGCCTTATATAGAATTAAATGGTGATCCTTCAAACTTAGTGTCATTCAGATCTGACTCCTAATAGCTCTCCGAAGTTTCAGATTGGAATCTATCTGTCTCTGTCTCTCTCTGTCTCTCTCTCTGTCTCTCTCTCTGTCTCTCTCTCTGACTCTCTCTCTCTCTCTCTCTCTCTCTCTCTCTCTCTCTCTCTCTCTCTCTCTCTCTCTCTCTCTCTCTCTCTCTCTTTTTGCCCTGTATGGAAATGCTCAGGATTGCACCTGGTACCTTCTGCATGGATTACACATGCTCTGCCATTGTATTGTGGATCTTCTAATTTATACTGTATGCAGAACTCTGTGGGTAATGAGATTGTGTGCCATTGCCAAATTTGCACATTACACAGACTCAGGTTATGCATCTGTACAGTTGATTCTCAACAAACCCATTCTCCTCAGCCTTGTACACTATATAAGGTTGAGATTACTCTTCTCTGTTAAACCAAGCATATATATTCTCCGACACTTGACTTAGCACCTCGCTGTTCACCTGGGTCTTGATTACTGCCCCTTCCATAATTTGAAGGTCTAAAAAGAGTGGATTGGAAATTTTACCCTACTTTGAGTGATGGTGATGATTTTACAAATAATTAGGAAGCAACTGATGGGAAAATGGGCGGGAGTCCTATTTCGTTGAAATGAAACATGGTGTTGCATTATTTCTAGGGCAGCTGAAGAAGTCTTTGTGAATGATGTTGATGACTCATCTCCTGGCACCGAGTGGGAACGTGTGGCTCGGCTCTGTGACTTTAACCCCAAGTCGAGCAAGCAGGCGAAAGATGTGTCCCGCATGCGCTCAGTGCTGATTTCGCTGAAGCAGGCCCCACTGGTTCGCTGAAGGGAAAGCACAACCTACACTACAAATGCAATATCTAACTTTACTCAGAGAAGCTGTGTTTGCAGTAATTGGATTAATTATGTTTAAATGTTTTTTGTTGTTTTTGTTTTTGGACCAAACCTCACGATGTATTTAGAGTTTGATCATTGTTCTGTGATTGCATGTTTCTCCTCTGTGTCCTCCTGGTGTCCAAACTGGGAGAAAGCTTCCAGAACTGTAGTCTCTATGCTCCTCCTTTTATGCATTGAGATTTGACTTTCAAATGTACCAATATTAAAGGTCTGTTTAAATTGCACTGTTGTGTGGGAATATTAAAAAGCCGAAGAAACTTTACTCATTTAAAAGGATTCTGTTGTGCTAGCTACAAATAGTTGGGAATATAATGGCTGAAAATTGTATTTTCAAAAACAGAAAAATTACTGTTTTTCCCCCCAGTTATCCCTTGCACTATAGTATAACATTTCCAAACCGGGAATATTTATTTAACTATTTATTCGCAAGATTTAAATGGCCACCTACTCCATACAGTGATCTGAGGCAGTTCACCATTCATTCATTCTGAACTTTATATAGCTGCCCATGTCAGAAAAAAAGCAATTCTGGGCATCACATAATAAAACAATGACACATAAAAAAACTATTCAAGAAAATTTTACAGGAGATCACCAAATGTCAACCACCATGGAGCCACCTCAGTACTTCGCTGGTATCGTGGGGTCCCCAGGTCTGGTGGCATAACCAGGTTTTGAGGGACTTATGGAAAATCAATAGGGATGAAGCCAACTTCACTGGGGGGGGGGGATTCCATAAAGTGGGCACCATGGCAGGAAAAAGCCCACCTCCTGGATCCTGCCATGTGTAGCTCCCTAGCATATGGGATTGGGAAGGCGCAGTCCTTCTAATAACCCAGCCTCATGCCATGAAGGTATTTAAAAGTCAAAACCAGTATGTTGAATTGAATCCATTTTAAAAAAAAATAGTTTGAAACAAATGGCTAGACGACTCTTCCTCAAGTTCTACCTCCATTCTAGCTCTTGGGAGAAGAGCCAGAACTTCACAATCTTCAGGAAAGGATCCTTGGGATGGGAGGCTCTTCTAAAGGACTGGGGCAGTCATTGAGAAGGTACACATCTGGGGTCCTATCAGATGGCAGTGCTTAAAGGAGGGGACCTGGAACATACCCACCTATTTAACCTAGGACAGGCAGATGGCATTTGGGAGATGTGATTCTGTAGCTAACCTAACCCTGAACCATGCAGGACTTTAAAAATATTCTTCAGGTATGTTGATCAATTCTAGAACTTTTCAGCAAGCATGGCTGGTGCTAGGAATTCTGGGAATTGAGGTTTGTACATCTGAGAGTGCCCAGTGTAGAGAAGGATATATACTATATCAGGTAATATAATTTGTATTCCTAGAAGTTATTTAATTCCATCAAAGACTGAAACAGGATTATGGTTTGTCTTGAATATCAGTCACACTTTTTCAAAAAACATTTTTCCCCACACTCAAATTTTTTGTAGCTAGCTTGATGAGTTCCAAAGAATCAAATCCTGCAATTGCAAAATATATGTTGCTATAAGATTGAAGTTTTAATTACAAAAAAAATCATATTTTTAACACACATTTAAGTGATAGATGCATATTTTAATCAAATTTTACCCAAAATACATAAGAAGAATGTCTTTTTTCTATACCACAAAAAGCACTATCTTTTGTTGCTCCATTTTGTCATATTCTCTGCACCTGTGCTTTTAATTTTAAAATTACAATGTCAAGTATTGAAGCCTGTTTTGAGACTTGTATTATCCTTTCCTCCTGGTTTAACTTAGAATTGTGTTCTCGAATACTTTTACAGCTAGACTTTATGGGAGTAAAATTGACCGAACATGGGTCTAACAGGTTTATAAGAGATTGTTTTTAAAGAAAGGGATTGTTCCTGATAATGAAGAGTGAGAAAACCTAGAATCTGATGAGATATCAGGTTTTAGACACTGAGGATAAGGGATATATTCCTACAGTAGCTGCTTCTAAAACAGCATTAAGAAGAAGTGAATAGTTGAGGAAGCTATATTTTATACAATTCTTAAATATGCAAAACCTTTGGAACTAAAAAAATTACTTTCTGGATAGTTGATTAAAGTTATTGGCCAAGCAGTTAACATTATTCACAAAAGTTGTGAACTGTTATTACATCATAGCTAGAGATTATTAATAAGCTTGCTTTTCAGATTCCTTGAAGAGCAACAGAGCCATTTCCAGAGAATTAGAAATAAACTTTGTAGAATTAATCTTGATCTAAAAGTACTGATTACGCTATCAGGTGTCTTCTGGTTTTGGCTTTAATTTCAGGAATTTTATAGTAGTGAGCTATGATAAAATCATGCAGATGGGACGTTGTCCTACCTGAACGTCCTTTTTATGCTCGATGCGCCGCCAATCCTACTCCTGGGATCTTGATCGTTCATTGGATGTACTGAGTGCCTATAATTCTTTCTGCAGCCTTGGCACCGCCCCTAGTGATGTCAACCCTTCAGTCTTTTTCATGAAGTATATAACTAGGACGACACCGACTCATCTTCAGGAACAGGAAATCGTAAGTTCACCTAGCCAATGCTGCAGAGAAGGAAACAAAAGAAACACACACCACCCACAGCAGCAATGGTCGACCAACGGGTGGGCCGGATTGGCGGCGCATCGAGCATAAAAAGGACGTTCAAGTAGGACAACGTCCCTTTTCCTGACTCGCTGCGCCGCCAGTCCTGGGACATACCCAAGTTCATCAGTAGTCTGGGAGGGGTCGATCCATTGACTGCCCATGGGTGGATATTACAGATTGCAATACACATCTGCCGAAGGCAGCATCAGCAGAAGCAAAATTGTCCAAGCGATAGTGGCGGACAAATGAAGACAATGATGACCAAGTGGCCACCTTACAAATGTCATCAATAGACGCTTGGGTAGCCCATGCCGCTGACGTAGCAGCGCTTCGAGTGGAATGAGGTACAGTGCCACCCGGAACTGACCCACCTTGCAAACGGTATGCTGTTGATATACAGGCTTTAATCCACCGACCCACCGTATGAGAAGAAACTTTCTGTCCCATTGAAGATGGTAAAAATGACACTAGCAATGCCTCCGTTCATCTAAAGGAAGCAGTATGTTTAATATAACGGCGTAGGGCTCTACGGACATCTAAAGTATGCCAACGTTTTTCTAGGGGTTGGTGTGGGTCAGGGCAGAAATTAGGAAGAACAATCTCTTGACTTCTATGAAATTTAGAGTTCACTTTGGGAATAAAGGCTGGGTCTAGGCGGAGAACGACTCTATCTTGAAAAAATACACAGAGATCTGGACGAATAGACAGTGCAGCAATCTCCGAAACCCTCCTAGCCGAAATTACTGCCAGAAGAAATGCCATCTTCAGAGTCAAATTTCGTAATGAGGCTGAAGCCAAAGGTTCAAATGGGTCAGAAGTAAGAGCCTGTAAAACTAATGTCAAATTCCAAGTGGGAAAACGGTGTATCACCGGGGGTGACAAATTGACTGCTCCTCATAAAAAGGCCTTAATCTTTTGATCATGAGAAAGAGGTTGGCGACCGTCACCGGTCAACACAGTGGCCAAAGCTGCCACTTGCCGTCGAAATGTAGAAGGAGCCAAACCCTTGTCCAGACCAGATTGAAGGAATTGTAAAATTTCAGAAATTGTGGCTGAAGTAGGATCCACAAGCTTGGTAGCACACCATCGGGCAAAGGAGGACCAGGATGCATTATAAATCCTAATAGTTGAGAGACGTCTAGCTGCTTGAATAGTTGAAATGATATTTGATGGTATATTATCCTTCTTTAGGATGATGCGTTCAAGTGCCAGACGGTCAACTTTAACAAGTCTGGATGTGGATGTCGAACGACTCCTTGCAGGAGGACCAACTGGTCCTGGGGAATTCGCCAAGGTGGTTCCACTGAGAGACCTTTTAGATCGGCGAACCATGTCCTCCGTGGCCAATAAGGTGCTACCAACAGAATCTCGGCTCTCTTCAACAGTATCTTCCGGATAACTAGTGGTAGAATTGGGATTGGAGGAAATGCATAAAGTAGACCTTTCAGCCATGGACACCGAAGGGCATCGTGACCCTCTGCGGTTGGAGACGGAAATCTGGTGAAATATCTGAGAAGCTGAGTGTTCCGAGCACTTGCGAAGAGGCCCACAATCGGTGTTCCAAACTTGAGGGAGAGACTCCGGAACAGACGGGGATGTAATTGCCACTCTGAGGGATCCAGATGTTCCCTGCTGAGATAATCCGCCTGTAAGTTGCTGGTGCCGGATTATGTTCTGCTTTTAGTGAGAGAACATTTTCTTCTGCCCAAGCCATCAGCCGTTCTGTTTCTGCCATTAGATCTCTGGAACACGTGCCTCCCTGTCTGTTGACATGGACCTTCGTGGCCACATTGTCTGTCAGAATTAGAACGTGCTTGTTGTACACATGCGTCTGGAAGTCTAGTAGAGCAAGATGAACTGCTCGAAGTTCTAAGAAATTGATACTGTGTCTTGGTCGGATGGAGCCCAAGTGCCCTGCGCAATGTGTGAGTCCAGGTGGGGCCCCCAGCCATGGAGACTGGCATCCGTCGTGACTGTGACACGATGTGGTTCCAGAAAGACAGTCCCGCATTGAAGAGCTGTGGATTCCCACCAGTGTAGCGATTTCTTGATTCTGTCCAGAACTGTTACCTTGACCAGAGAATCCGCCTGTCCCGACCGTTGGAATGGTAGTAGGAACCATTGAAGGTGGCGAAAATGACGACAAGCCCATGGCACTATTTGAATACATGAAATGAACTTTCCCAACAATTGGGATAGTAGCAATACAGTCACTTTTGGATGAAGAATCACCTGCCTCACCAGGTCCCTGATACTGGCTTGATGATCTGGGGACAGGAAGACCATTCCTTGAAGAGAATCTATGACAGAGCCGAGATGAAGAATACGAGGCGTTGGTATCAACTGGCTCTTTGGCAGGTTGAGTACAAATCCGTGGCACTGTAGGGCCTGAAGGACCGCTTGTCTGTCATTGTCTGCTTGTGCCTTGGAAGATGACAGGATCAACACATCATCCAGATAACAGACCATACGGATGGAACGCTCTCTCACTGATGCCGTCAGAGCCGCTAGAATTTTCGTGAATGTCCGGGGCGCCGACGAAAGACCAAACGGCATGGCCCTGTATTGGCGTCCTTCGAAGGCGAAGCGGAGATATCGTCTGTGCTCCGGGTGAATAGGTATGTGAAGATATGCCTCTTTTATGTCCACAGATTGCATCAGGTCTCCCCGTTGAATGCATGCCAGAATCGTTCGAAGCGAATGCATTTTGAAATGTCGATATAAAATGAAGAGATTCAGGTCCTTGAGGTTCAGGATACCTCTCCAGCCCCCCAAACTTTTGGGTACTAGGAACAAAATTGAATAGTAGCCGGTCCGAAGTTGGTTGTTGGGAACCAGTTCTATCGCTTCTATTTCTAGTAAGTGTTGAATCTCGAGCAGCATGAGATGACGTTTCTGGGGATTCTCTGACGTTGGACACGGAAGGAAATGATCTGGAGGGGAGGCGGTGAACTCCAATTTGAGGCCATATGTGACAGTGTGAAGAATCCAGGCATCTGTGAAAGTGGTCTCCCACTGATGGTAAAATGCCTGAAGACGGCCCCCCACCGGAAGGAGGGGCAGGAAGTCATTTGCCTCGACGGAAGGCTCTCGAGCCAGAACCACGGAAGGGTCTTCTGAAGCTGGTCTGGCGTCTTCCGCGGTCACGAAAGCTAGACCGACCGGCAGAGGAGAAATATCCCTGATTGTAAGATTGGTTAAAATAGGATCCGCTGGTGCCTGAATCGGCCCGAAAGGACTGGCGGCCGTAAGGTGAAGCCCTGCGATCCGGTCTCCTGTAGGACGTAGGAAGAATCTTCCTCTTGTCATGACCCTCCACCAGGACAGGATCAAGAGTAGCTCCAAAGAGCGATGATCCTTTGAATGGTGCAGCCGTGAGCCTCCATTTAGATTTTGTGTCAGCCCGCCAATGGCGAAGCCACAACAATCTACGAGAAACTACAGAAGAAGTGAAGGCCGGTGAAGTGAACTTTGCCGCATCTAACGACGCATCAGCCGAAAATTCTGCAGCCGCAATAAGTTTAGTTACATCCTGTTGTATTCTGGCCTCCTCTGGGGGCACCCTGTCTCTCAATTGGCGAAGCCATATAAGGGTTGCCCTGTTGAGGAGTGAAGCAGCAGTTGCCGCTCGGATGGCCCATGCCATTGCTTGATGTGTTTTTCTGCACGACATCTCAGCCCGCTTGTCCTCCATTCTCAAACCATCTCCAACATCAGCCAACACCGAGGAGGAGACAAGACTAGCTACAGGCTCATCTACAGAAGGTAGTTGTAACAACGCCTCCAGTTCAGGGGCAGCAGAGTACATTCATTTGTTGTGGCCAGAGGGCCCAGAAAGTGAACCAGGACGGTCCCAAGGACGTTGGATCACCTGAGAGAAGAGATCCGGAAATGGAATATAATCATGCTCTGGTTGAGGCATTTTGAATAAGGCATCAGAAATATTAGGTTGTTCCTGAGAAGAAGAAAGTGGATCAATTACCTTGCCCATGTTATTGGCCACCTTTGCCTTATGAAGCAAGGACGGAAAAAGAGCTGGTCTAAATAGACCCGGAAAAGCAGGCTTATCAGATAATGTTTCATCATCTTCAGACATATCAAATTCATCAAAATAATCCTCATCATGTTCAGATCCATCCCCACCTTGCTGGACATTAGTAGCCGTAGAAGTTGAAAGTTTGGCCGTGAAGCTAGAATCCATTGTCCTTGGGTTAGTCGTAGGTACAGAAGATAGTGTATTATGTTGCAATGTAGACTGCAAAAAATTGGCAAAAGCTTGAGACAGCATAGATTGGAAATCAATCACCTGACCAGAGTTAGAGGGACCCATCACCTGTGGCTGAGAAGCAGGGTGAGTCAAGTTTGTGACTGGAGCTACAGCTGGCACCTGCGGTGGCAGAGACTGAATCTGATCACCTTGACTGCAGATCAAATTATGACCTTGAGGAATAAGAATAATATCACCCTGTGGCCAAGACACAATATTGGGCTCTTGAGGAGTACAGATAAGTGGCACAATTGACTGAGGTTCATTGACCACAGTAGGTAAGGTAGATGGATCCTCATTCTGCATGATAGCTTTAGCTCTATTAAATTGTCTTTCTAAAGCATTATGGCATCTAAGAGCATGCTTGTCCATAGACCCCTCAACTGGGGTAGCTTTGGAGTTTGTCTTAGGTACACCTCTGGTCTTGGCCTTTCTCTTCCCCGCAGGTTTAGAAGGGGCCTTGCGAGGGGAAACTTCCCGTTCAATATCAGAGGACAAAGGGGAGTCCGCCATAACAGCTAGAACAGAGGTGTGTGTGTGTATATATATATATATACACACACACACACATATACACACACACACACTAATACCATTATGGAAAAATAAGATAAATAGAAGAATAATTTCCCCTCAATCCACTGGCAATCAGGTACAGAAGGTAGAGGCAGATGGCTGCAGAAACTGTGTCAGCACGCCACGCTCGCTGGACTTGGGAGCTGTGAAGGGAAGTCTTTTCAATCAAAAATGGCGACCAGAATAAACTGAAGAAAAAGAAATTTTTTTGCAGGATGCCACAAAACCTCATAAAAGTAAAAAATTACACAATAATAGGTACAATGTGATTAATTAATAAAGTCAGCAGGTAGTTAAACTATTGTTACAGCCAACTCGCCCGCATCCAGAAAATTTTTTTTGACAGTTAGAAAATGGCGGGAAGCCTCAACCGCCACTAAACAACGTTATATCTTCAGGTGTATGCCTCTAACGGGCAGGGACCCTGGAGCCGCAATCTGTGAGAGAGCTGCGTAAGTGGGGGCGGTTACATGGCTGACCAAAACCAGCTCCACCACCTGTGACTATTCCCGGGAATAAAAGGTGCCTCACAGCTGGGGAAATTACCATACAAATGACAGCTCGGCAAGTCAAATTCCTCTCCGAAGCCGAGTCTAGATAAAAACAGCTCCCCTGCGCCGTCCCTGCAGCTGGGCAAAATCTAAAGCAAACGCCTCTCAGCTGTCTGTCGGAGCTATTTAAGGGCTGGGTCGGCAGTTTAAAACTAAGCCGAAACCGCCGCCCGCGCCTCTCAGCTGTTCAGCGGATCGTTAAAGAAGGCGAATCGGCAAATGAAAGAGCCGAAAGTGCCGCTCCGAAAACACACACCAGCTCCATAGTGCAGCTCTCTATAGTCAAAATTTTAAATAGAATGTAAATTAGGGCAAATTATGTCAAAACACTCAGGAGAAAAGGCACTCAGGTGTTCACCAATCCACTGAGTGAAAAAGACTGAAGGGTTGACGTCACTAGGGGCGGTGCCAAGGCTGCAGAAAGAATTATAGGCACTCAGTACATCCAATGAATGATCAAGATCCCAGGAGTAGGATTGGCGGCGCAGCGAGTCAGGAAAAGTGATGTTTCTCAAACTAATAGCTGGTTAAATAAATAATATACGTAATGGAAACTTGATACATACATAATTTTTATTTTTATTTGAATCTTTGATATTTAGCTTGAAGTCACTTAGATCTCTTTGTCAACATTTACACAAAGAACAGAATGCACAGAACTAATTGTGTTAATAAAAAGGCAACAGAAAACCTTATTGTTCATGCCAACAAGAAATAGAAAAGTACCAAATTTCAACATTTGATTTTATTTTTACACATGTAACATAGGCAGATGTAAAAATATCCTCCTTTCCCAATTAAAAAAAAGTTATGCAGGAGCTATGCTGAGCTAAATAACAAATATTAAGATCAATATTCAATTAAAAACAACTTTGCTTTTAAAGTAATGCTATTGGGACACTTGAACATTTTATTTTTCACTGGTGTGTATCAAATTATGAATATACAGTTGAGCCAACACTTCTTTTTTCAAATTTAATAAAGCAGGCAAAGAGCCTGTTAAAAATTCAGTACTAACTAATGAAAACATTACTAATCACATAAAATGTTACTTAACCACATAAACACATCTGCATCATAATTTAGAGGTACAGCAATGCCCTTTGTCGGTGATAAGATTTATCTGCTAGATTAGCAATTAAAGATATGGTATCTTTCATACTGAGGCTGATATGCTGGGGCATTCTGGGAATTAGACAATATAGTATGTTATCTTGGGATGGGTGCTTTAGGAATTTATGTCCTCCCAATGATTGGCAGATCATTGCTCAGAGATCAGTACCAATTAAAAAATCTGCAAGTCTCACCAGAAGTAAATTGAAGTCACAACAGCCCACCTGCACTTTATCATTATTTAATGCTGAACTTGGATGTTCCCTTCATGGTTTATAGAAGCCAAGTGAGCACAGCACATTTCTTTTCCGTTCCATCCAATACCAAACTATAACCAAAAAAAATCCCAAAAATGACAGCTTCACTATTTTGAGATAACTTGTTAGTATGCACAAAAATAAAGAACTTGTCTTTTCCAAAAGCATTGAATATTTAAGGCAGTTGAACATTATTTGGAGAAGAAACTGGCTTGATGAAACTCCTACCAGTTTACTAAGTGGTTTTCAAGGAGGCATGGAAAGTCAAATCTGTTTCTATAAGTCCATTCTGCTGCATCCCTTGCCTAAATATCCCAAACCCTGAGCTTAACTGCACAAGCAACTCATTCAGGTAAAAAACGGGCATAATCCCAAACAATAAATTTTGGTGGTAGCTTCAATGCAGTCAATTTTTCATTTTTTAGCAATTGTAATAATTGCAGAGAGAAGGATGAGTAAAATTTCTTCCCCAAAATCACTCTTCAGGGGTGCAGTTGCAATTTGAGCAAGCCTTAAATGTTAGCAATCTGTTCCAGTCTGAAAGCTGTAGGTGATGTGGGAACGGGATTTTCCAGTCATTCATTTTTCTTCAGACTATTGTCATTGTTTTTATCCCACTTGCCCAACTGAACAAAAGTGACAGCAAAAATAACCTCGTGTTTTCTAATTTCATACAGAAAAACAGATTTAGCACGCTTAAGAGAATTAACTGAAAACTAAGTTGTGTATTTTGCAAAATGCTTTGAACTCCAAAGCTTCCTTCAAAGTAGTTCTTTCAGAATGAAAAGAATGGACCCTCTTCATTTAAATTTAACCCTTTGCTACAGTATTTATATTAATTGCTCAATTGCCTGCAACTCGCTCCCATAGTTCAATGCAGCTAAGGTCTGGAAAATTCCCTTGTTTTATAATTCCAGGATGATAATGGAAATGAAAAGTTTACTGAAAGTTTACTCAATGCTTAGAAGGTTGTTTGGTTTGGGGCAGAATTTTAATCAATGTTTTAATATTGTAATATGTAAAATTTTATTTTAATATACTGCTTAATAATTTTCAAAATAGGATATATAGGGAAAGGTAAATATTCCTTTGAATTGGAACAACATGTATGGCATTTGACCTATTAGAGCCAGCAAAAAGAACCAAAAATATTGGAGGAACTCAAACTTTCATATAGAAATCTGTCCTACTTTGTTTCGCATGGATAACTTTTCACACCCTGTATTTTCAAAATTCAATTATTTACGGTAATTCATTATTACAAATGTTCAGGCAGTGACTGTTTTCCTTATATTATTAGATTGAGGAGTCATAAAATCCTAGCACAAACACATTTGTCAGACATCTAATTTCTTTTTTCTTGAGTTATATCCAGTTGTGTCTGTCAGTTAAGGAACAGAATTCACCAATATGACAAATCTGCTGCACAAATTCCAAATTTGATTCAGAGGACAGAGATTCCTTTAGGGCTGATTTGAGGATGTGAAGCACAGATTCGCAAAAGAACAAGGAGATACCTTCTTGTTTACCCAGAAATCTAGAAAACCCAAAGCATTTAAAGGAGGATTATTTTCCAAAACCCAGTTTACCCTCTAATAAACAAGTTAGAAGAAGCAAACTTTTAAATAGGAGTTCTAATCAAGTATCTTTAATTGATCTTTAGATCCCAAAGTGTTCAAATATAAGGATCAGATGCACTCTTATACATACTACAAATGAAAGCAGTTACTCTGGTAGATATAGATTCCTGAAGCAATTCTGTTATTACTGCTATCCTATCATCCTGTTTTTGTTTTAAAATGTGCCTTTAAAATAGGGGGGAAACCCATATTTTACAGCAAGAGCCTCCATGGTAAATGGCTCCCTTGCACTATTTTCTATGGTAACCACATAAAGAACCGAAAGTTGCCTTAAGCACACTATAAGGTTCAGCATTTGTAGCTTCCAAAATCTTTAATATATGGTCCACTATATTCGCCTTCTATATATCTGGGTTTTGTAAGCACAAATCAAATGCCAGTAAGACCATAGTATGGTACTTTTTTAAAAAAGTAGGACTTGGTGAGCACGATGTGGCTAACAAAAATATATCTGACAGATCTCTGAAAGACAGATTAAATATGGGTTTGATTCAAAAAGCAAATGTTTTCTCAAGCCCCAAGTCGACAAGATCTATCTCTTCAGCCAGATATCTAGCAATCTGGGTCAATTAATGAAAGCATAATGACTAGTGCAACTAACTCTTTAATTTCCAAAACATGAAAAACTGGCTGAAAACATTAAAAGCAAAGAACATGAAAACCAGGTGGTAGGAATTGCCACAATTCAGAGGATGTATATAAAATGTGACTACTGTTAACTGAGACAAAGTATACATTTTATTCTCTTTTTCATTCTAGCACATTGTATGTCTCCAAACTTGTGCCTTTTATGGGGTTTCCAGATTACAGCTGCAGTAACTGCTGGCCAACATAATTGACAGTTATGATGGTTCTGCAAGTCAGTATTTCTGAAGGGCATTTCTGAAAGGAAAGCACTTTGAAACTAAACATGTACAATAAAGATTGTATTCTAATTAATGATCTCATTGATAGTCACATTGTAATGGTGGGTATTTTACCATGAGATGTTTCCAATTTCTCTAATACAGAGATCATACCTGCCCAGCTCTGCAGAGATGGAAATGATTACATGTATCTGTCAGGGATATTTATTTACTTGCTTAACAAAGGTCTGGTTACTGAAATTACCACCTACTGAGAAAAACAGTTTGAAAATACATTAGGAAGAAATACATTCAGTTTTCTTTTTTACAATCTGTAGCTCCCAAGAAGTGTTTCATTTCATTTTGTCTACAAGAGAGTCCTCTTCTGAACCGTGTTTCTAATGATATTCCAGCATATAAAAATAGAAATTAAATAAAGGAAGGGTGGATCGGAACAATTTTTATGGTGAGATTTCCATAAAACCATATGAAACAATGAAAAACCCCAACATCAGTAGGAAATATTTTTCCCGTTACAAATTTCATAAGGATTTCTACTTATTCTCCAGTGCTTAGTATATTCTGCGTGTTGTATAATCCAGAACCATGCTAGCGGCTCCAAGCAAGGCAGGATCACTCAGGTCTGAGACAACCACATTCACTGTTTGGACAGAAAATAGCGCTCGCTGACGAATCACATCTCTGACAACATTGACATAATGACTTGCCAAGATGCCAGAAAGTATAACCAGGGAAGGACTAATGGTGTGCAGAACATTAACAATTCCAAGGCCCAGGGCTGTTCCTGCTGTGAGGAACAAAAGGAAACATGAGTTAGGGAGGACATAAGAACTGGAGTTACATAAGAAAGAAACTCTTTCCATTTATTCTTTGGATTAGATTATAGATCTGTTGCTTTAGGCACAAATATAATTTTCTTAAAATTGGATTGAGTCTATTTTCACAGGAGCTATTAAAGAAAGAAGTATCAAACATGGTTTCTACTACATTCAGGTTACATAAACAGGTTTCAGTAAAACCTCTTTTAAGTTTTCAAGGATTATGATTCTATGCTAGCAAGTATGCTTCAAAATTTAAATGAGGGCTTGTCCTCCAAAGAAACAGAAATTAAGACTGCTCTCCATTCATAAAAAGGCTCCCTTTCCTATTCTACTGATAGACCTCTTCCATTAAAAGGAGAATCCTAGCTGAATACTTGCCAGGCAGCTTGGTTTAATGGTATTGAGATGTTCTAAGTTGTAGAGGCAACGTGGTTATCTTGTTCTAGCAAAGAAGCAACGTGTTTTGCCTCAATAAAACACTTGATGTTACCCCAAAGCCTCAACTGTCACCCCAAACTGCTGGAGAAAGTTTTGTTCATCTGCTGAACAATTGCAACTGCTAGAACACGCTTTAGAAACAAGTGAAGCAAAACTAAGTAATCAATTTAGTTTCAAATGTAGAAGTGCAAGCAGAGCTACAAAGAACAATTTTCGCAGGGTGATTCTGGTGAACCACTAGCACAGAAAGTAACCTATCAAAGCTTTGCACAATTGTATTTAAGATGATTCTCTGCACTTCTAACTATATTTTTTTTCACTTCTATCACTCCTTATCTTGCCTGGTCTATTTTTCCCCCTCTCTTTGCATTTCCATTGGAAAGTTAAAATGTTATCGGGAGAAGGATAAGGCCTATTTTTGGTACTGTTTTATAACAGAAACAAACAGATGATGCTACAGCAGTAGCAATATTTACCACTAGCCAATATTCTAACAAAGATCTCAGTCTTAGGTTTGTATTTTTACCTGTTCTAACAATATTGTCAGCTTTTGAGTTTCCTAGTTTAGCTGCCTGAATAAGATGCGCAGCAGTTATTGTATCTTCTTTTTTCATAGACATATCTCCAATCAATAATGAATCCTCTGGAGAAAAAAAAATGGAAGAAAGCAGAATTAGTAATTAAGAGGCACAACAGAAAATGCTGATTATTACATTTTACCAATCACTTTTTTTAAAAAATCACAAAGAATCTAATCTACCTATGTCATACAATAAAATTAATTTTAGTGCAGCTTTTTCCATAAATGAAGTTTTATCCCTCTTTTCTGGCAAAAAATCCCACTGGCTTCCTACAGATGTAAAATGATTTCACATAAATACCGGTATGTATCAGGAAACAGTGGAATATACCTGATCTGTTTGTTGTTGTTTTTTTAACCAGCAAAATTGACTAAGTAATGCAAATGCAGATTTAGCCCTCACTTTCCTGATGCTGGATTTTATCTACATTAAGTCCTTAAAATGTTCTTAAATTGGTATAGCCGAGGAAATCCACTTTCTTTTTTCTTGTTTACATTTACAAATGTAACTTTTAATTCATGCAATTGCCTATAAATGCACATAGCGTATTCATATCTATATATAATAATACATTTTATTACTTTTTTATTATAATAGTAAAATGTAATACAAACTAAACAAATAAATGAAGAATAGAAAGGAGTAAACCGCAAAAAGAGAAAAGTAAGAATATAATAAAGAAAAATATACTGTATAATGAATTCATCTTCATCTCAACAACTATAAAAAAAAATAGTGACTCTCCACTACCTCTGAAGTTATATTTATTTCTTTATCCCATACTCTATTTATTATCTATGAAAAAATCATAAAACATCATCTTTTCAGGCCTGATATCAGCAGAAAGTACGTGAAAGGTAGCTAGAAGTAACAATATATTTTGTTCAAACTTTGATGAAAAACCCCAACTTTATATTATTTCCTTTGACTTTAATCTTTAGTTAATTCAAATACTACCATAGGATTTGATTTCTTTTCATTTTTTCTTTGTCCCATCACCAAGAGTTCTTCAAGGCTTTAAGAAGCCTCTTAAAATCCTACTCCAATAAAATCCTCCTAAATCCAAAACAGTCTCTTGGTTTGTAGTTTGTATTTTTCTTTTAAATTTTAAAATCTCAGACAATTTCTGTTGTAGATCCAGTAAAAGATCCTTTTCTAAATCATTAACTTCCCTTGTCAATTGTAAATTCACTTTTGATACCATCTCCATCTTGCCAGATAGTCTGTTCTACATCTGACATTTTTTCATAGTCTGTCCACAGAAGCAGACATAATTACTAATTTTGTTGATACTGTGGCTATTATCTAATTCCATCCTTCCAAAGTCTCCTTCAGGATTTTTATTGACAAAATGTTTTGCACCATCTATTGGTCTTTATATCCGTATCTAAAATCTTTAGTCCCCTCTAGTGTCCAGTTTTTGAAATCATGAAATTGTTCATCTATGTTATGTCTTATATAAACCAAGAGATCTATTTCTTGCAAGATGATGTTTGTAGTTTATAATTAATTTTAAAATCCTAGTGTAAAGGTTTTGGTATTCCAATTTATCTGGACTCATTCCATTTATAACATTCTAAAAGCAAAATCTTATTTATGTTTTTGCTCTTTATTTCAGATTCTTTATATTCTTAAGCTTACGAAGAAGTTTCTTCTTTGAAGAAACGCCTTCAAAGGAAAAAAAACAAACAAACAAACCAGAAAGTCCAGTTTCCTCTTGAAAAAGCACCTTTGGGACACCCATAACCTGGATGACTCAGAATCTCCATAAACTCTTAAGCTTATGATTAAAATTTTCTTTTGTGAAAGATTGAAGGCAGACTCACCCAGCTTTTTCAAACCTATGTTTGAAATCAGATTAGTTTGAACTATAGAAGAGCAGCCCAGATTATAAAGCAACAAATATATTTAAGTGAGTTTATTCATTAGCATGTAACAGTAACAGAGCTGGAAGGGACCTTGGAGGTCATCTAGTCCAACCCCCTGCTCACGCAGGAGACCTGTACTAGGGATTCGAACCGCCGAACTTCCGACCTTTCTGATAGACAAGCTCAGTGTCTTAGCCACTGAGCCACCTAGTCAGGCTTTGAGCCACCTAGTCAGGCTTTATATCTATGTGATGGATATATTGCAATAAAGAAGGCTTTTCAGATCAGAGTTATATACAGGTAGTCCTCAACTTACGACAACAATTGAGCTCAAATTTTTTTTTAAATAAAGTTTATTTTCATTTTAAAAATACAATACTTTACATATATACATACAAGGTTATTGCAACTAACGTACACAAATCTGCGCCTATACCACTAACACTAACATTTAATTTTCCTCTCTTTTCTTTCACCCAATTATACCATAAATTCCAACATTTGTAATAATCAGAATCTTTTTGGTTCCTAAGTAGTTTCGTTAACCAGTCTGCCTCTGCGCATTCTGTAATTTTTCCAAATCAATTTATTTTCTGTGGGTATTAATTCATTTTTCCATTCTTGCGCGTATAGTATCCTAGCTGCAGTAGTGATGTGGAGGATCAAATACCATTTTTCCTTAGTTATTTTGTCTGGTTTCATTCCTAATAAAAAAATCTCTGGTTTCAGCTCTATATTATATTCTGTAATTTCCACCATCCAGTTCCGAACCTTGGACCAATATTTGCCTGCTTTGGGGCAGTACGTCCCACAATCATTCCCACACTTCCAGCATGCCGGAGAAACTCCCGGGAACATTCTTGCGATTCTTGCCGGGGGGATATGCCAACGATAGACCATTTTATAAATATTTTCCTTGTAGGGGGTTGACAAAGTAAGTTTCATATTCCTATTCCATATCTCATCCCATTTATCCAGATTTGGAGAAAATCCAAGGTTCTTCCCCCAGGCAATCATAGTGTCCTTGATCACCTCCTCGCCAATCCATCTTGATACTAAAAACTGGTAGCACCTTGAAAGTAATTTCTTTTCAATTCCCAATAAGATTTTATCTAACTCCTGTAGTGACCTATATATTCCCTCCTTTCTTTGGTCCCTTCTGACTCTCGATTGTATTTGGGCATACGCCCACCAGTCTACGTTTTTGCCCTGTTTTGTAAGCTCCTCTCGGGTCTTCAATTCCCTTTGAGGGTCAAGCAAATCCTGATAAGTCAATGGTATTTCCTTATTATATAGTGTTGCATGTGTTACTGCCTCTAATGGGGCAAACCAAATCAGAATCATTGAATAATGCCTGTTCCTAACTCTTTCCCAAGATTCTAATAATATTCTCCGAAGGTAGTGTCTCTTAAACTATCCACATTTCTTGCCCCTCTCCCTCCATAGAAAATGGTGACAACCTTGACACAAATCATAATCCTCCAATGTAAGAGTCCTCTTCCTATTTAAAAGCATCCAGTCTCTGATCCAAGTTAAATTAGCTGCTTGGTAGTAAAACTCCCATTTCGGTAGACCAAATCCCCCTCTACATGGAGCCTCTTGGAGCATTTTAAGTTTTATCCGGGGCTTTTTCTTCTGCCACACAAATTTCCTCACATAACTATCTAGCAGTTTAAAAAAACCACTATCCAGTCTCGCGGGGGCAGTCTGAAATAAGTAGTTCCATTTCAGAAGTACGTGGGTTTTAATCATAGCTATCCTACCAAGTAAGGAGAGTTGCAGGTGCTCCCACTTTTCTAGGTCTGTCTTTGTTTGGGCTAACAACTTTGTGTAATTATCTGCCATAATGGACGTATTTTTAGAAGACATCCAAATACCCAAGTATTTTATTCTTTTAGTCACTTGAAGGCCCAATTCTCTCTCCAATTCATTCCAACGATTTCGTGTCATATTCTTTATTATAATCTTTGTCTTGTCTTTGTTGATTCGGGGACCTGCAACTCTACCATACTTCTCTATCACCTGAAGCAAGTTTTTACCTGATTCTAATGGATCTTCTACAATAAAAACCAAATCATCCGCGAATGCTTGAGTTTTATATTCTTCAGATCTCACCTTCAGCCCCTTTATTCCCTGATTCTCCCTAATTTCCCGTAGCAGAGGTTCTAGTGTAAAGATAAATAGAAGTGGGGCAGTGGGCATCCTTGTCTTGTGCCTTTTCTAATTTCAATCCTACCCGTTTCTTTCCTATTAATTAAAGCTCTAGCTATTTGAGTTGAGTAGATCGATCTTATCGCCCATATATAATTATCTCCAAATTCCATTTTATCTATGAAGGCAAACATAAATTTCCACCTAACCCTATCGAAGGCCTTCTGAGTATCTACAAAAATGAATGCTACTTCCTTATCCGAAAATGTCTCATAGTACTCCATTGCATCTATTATCGTCCTCACATTATCCCTTATTTGTCTATGTGGCAAGAACCCATTCTGGTTTCTATGTATGTAGTGGTTTAAAAAATGTTTCATTCTCCCTGCTAAAATTGAAGTGAAGATCTTATAATCAGTATTCAAAAGGGATATAGGCCTGTAATTGTGGATCAGCGATGAATCTGTTTCTGCCTTGGGAATCAAGGAAATATATGCCTCCGTCCAGGAATTTGAAATCCGACCCTCCACAATGATTCCATTAAAGACTTCAGTCATATATTGTCCCATTATATCAAGAGTTTCCTTATATTGTTAACAGAATTAGAAATAAGACAACTGAAATGTCTATTGGTTACTATTTATGCTCCGAATGGAAATCAGAAGTCTTTTTATGAACATATATACAAAAAACTGATTGAATTAAAATATCACCATGTTTGCCTGATTGGGGACTTTAATGTTATATTGGACAGCAATTTGGACTATTCACCGGGTACAAAACTGCTGGGAGGGAGAGAAAAAAATATACAGGAGGGGATTGCCAAAGGAAGGAATCATGATGAGAGAAGAATTAGGCCTTCGGGACATATGGAGAGAACGACACCCAGAGACGAGACAACATACATTTCACTCTCCCAGGCATAAGTCATGGTCACGGACTGACATGGCCTGGATGACACTACAATTAGGGGAATACGTTTCTGAGATAGAGATTGGGGTTAATGATTGGGCTGACCACAGCCCCTTGCTTGTAACATGGAGGGGCCAACAGAAAAGGAAAAGATGGAAGATGGATGTGAGGGTGCTGAAGGATGAGGAAGTTGTAACCTGGATCAAGAGAGAAACAGAATATTTCTTTAAAGAGAATAAGAAAGAGGATACGAGCCTGCAAAATAATTGGGATACTTATAAGGAGCTAATTAGGGGATTGGTAATAAAATATACAATAAGGAAGCAAAGACTGGAAAGGAAGGAACAATCAAATTTAATAGATGGTTTAGAACAGGTGGAAAAAGGATTACGAAACAAACCGATGGATCAGGCATTATTAGAGGAAAAAAATTCAATTCGCCATAAAATAAATTTATTGGACCAAGAAGATGTAGCTGAAAAATGCAGGTGGATCAAACAAGGTTATTTTGAAAACGCTAACAAGCCGGGAAGATGGCTAACCTATAGAATTAAAAAGTTAAGGGAAAGAAGTAAAGTAGGTGGTTTGAAGGATGCGAATGGAAAATGGGTAACTGACGGGGAAGGTATGAAGGGAATTGTACAGAAGTTCTTTACGGATTTATACAAGAGAAAGGAAGGGTCAGATCAAGAGATGGAAAAATATATAGAGGGGCTGGATCTTCCAAAAGTGCCGGAAGAGGTAAGACAAATATTTAACAGGAAAGTTTCAGAGGAGGAGGTGGAAGAAGCAATTGGGAGGCAGAAATTAGGGAAAACTCCGGGGACAGATGAGATTCCTATGAAATTCTATAATTGACTTCAAAATTTATGTTGCTAAGAAAGACATTTGTTAAATACGTTTTGCTCCATTTTACAAGCTTTCTTGCCACAACTGTTAAGCGAATCACTGAAGTTACCATGTTTCCCCGAAAATAAGCCCTCCCCGAAAATATTTAAATGCATGTGTAGCCGGTCCCTACCATTTTCTTTGGTTAGGGTTAGGGAGACAGAGCTGGAAATCAGGTAAGACGGCAAGAGGATCCCTGTCTTGCTCCACGTGCCCCAAAATAAGGCCAAGTGGTTATTTCGGGATTCAAAAAAATATAGGACAGTGTCTTATTTTTGGGAAAACACGGTATTAAGTTAGTAACATAGTTGTTAAGTGAATGTGGCTTCCCCACTGACTTTGCTTGTCAGAAGATCACAAAAAGTGAGCACACGAACCCAAGATACTGCAACCATCATAAATATTGGTCAGCTGCCAATTGTCTGAATTTTGATCTTGTGACCATGAGAATGCCACAATGGTCATAAGCATGAAAAACGGTCACTTTGTTAACTTTGTGCTGTTGTAACTTTGCATGGTCACTAAACGAATGCCTGTAAGTCAAGGACTACCTGTATATGTTGATCAAGGTGGTCAGTGTGGATACTGGCATGCTAGTAGATGCAGAAGTATGCATTCTGCTACCTTATTTAATAAATGGCAGCTATTAAGGGCCAAATGTATTTTATGTGAACTTTTTTAAGGCTGCTGACACTTATGTACAATCCAGTAGTGAACATGGGCATAAACAACAGGACGTCACCTTACTTACCATCATGTAATTTCTTAGCTTCTCTCTGCAAAGCTATTCCAGAAGCATATGCCTCTATGCAGCCATGGTTCCCACACAGGCACTCTGGTCCATCCATTGCTACCACAATGTGCCCAAGTTCAGCAGCACAAAAAGAACTACCATGAATTAATTCATTTTGATGAATGATTCCACCACCGATACCTGGAAGGAAAAACATCAGGACATTGTCGCTAAACTCTGAAGACCAGAAAATATATAGCATTCCAATGGATTCCTTTATCATAGGCAAATATAAAATCTCACTTGACTGCCCAGACTTTATTTGAGTGATTCAGTGTTTGATGGTGCTCTGTCCATCCAATTTATTTTTCAATTTATCACCCTCGCTCCCATTCCCTTTTGCTCCATTCTTGTTTGATATTCTTCAGTTTGTTTGTTTATCCAATGCTCCGTTTATCCAGTTTTTCCTCCTTCCCCCCATCTTTTCATAACATTATTCTCTTAATATTTTGTTGAAAGACAGTAATTATTCAATTGTACTTTTTAAAATTTTGTCTTCAGTGTTCGTTAATGCTTCCTGCAAAACATTTATATGTAAGAATAAACAATGAAGGTTTCTGTCCATCTATTTCATGGTTTTTGTCTTTTGTCTTTATGCATGCATTATACTGACAGAGATGTGTGTAAACATTATTATTCAGTATTATTGGAGAGATGAAAGATGGATTTGAAGAGTGATGTAAAATGTAAATCTTCTCATCGTTCCCACCACCCATCTCCTTCCACTTATGACTGTATGACTGTAACTTTGTTGCTTGTATCCTTATGATTGATATTGATATTGTTTCCTAATTTCTTATTTGTACCTTATGACTATCATTAAGTGTTATACTTTATGATTCTTGACAAATGTATCTTTTCTTTTATGTACACTGAGAGCATATGCACAAGATAAATTCCTTGTGTGTCCAATCACACTTGGACAATAAAAAATTTCTATTCTGTTCTATTTTAAATGTCGCTACTGTAAAAACAATGTAACTTGAAAACACCACCCATTTTTACATTTCAAATGCTTGAATTTCTTTTAATAATGGATTAATTTTCCTGGAAATATAATTATTATATGCATTGTTAACCTTTTAATCTTTGTATGCTATACAATGAGAAAGAGGAACTCCATTTCTTTTTTCCTGTTTTACACTCTTCGAATTCGAAATGAGTCATGAGAAACCATCATTTGACTGACATAAGGTGTAGTGGAGGGGCTATTCCAAAGCCAAGGATTTAGTAGATAAGTGGTTACTGCCCAGTAATTTGCATCGGTTTAAATCTAATAAAATAACAGAAAACATAAGAGAAGTTTCCTATTATTTGCACTAATCACAATTCCCTGCCCAAATCTGACATTTCTTGTAGTTTAAGGGGATTTAATCATGTACCCAACAGCTGGATAGAGATTATAGCCATTTGCATATGATCTATTACAACAAATATAACATTTGAAAAAGTACAAGATGGAATTATTACTCGATTCAAAAAAAGACTGAAAACTGTTTTAGGAAGTTTGAGGAAATCGATACCTGTGCCAGTGATAACGGTTATAAAGTCTTCCACTCCTTTTCCATGTCCAAATTTTCTTTCTGCTAAAGCTGCACAGTTGCCATCATTATCCACCCAGACTGGCAAATGCAGGGCATCTGAGATTGGAGTCCGCAAGTCAACAGCGTTCCACTCCTGAATAAGTTTTGTGGAATGAAGAACAACACCTTCTCGGGGATCAACTCTTCCACCTGTAGAAATGCCTGAGCCACACAGCATAGATCAAGTTATATGAAGAACAGGACAGAACTCTATTAATTCTAGCATTTATTTTTTTTTAATCTAAAATAAAGCTTTGTTAAGTGTTAGCTTCTCATTCAGAAACAAAACTGAACCACTTTCTTCAACAACGAAACAACTAAGTCCAGCAGTTCAGTTTTACGTTACTTTTAACTGTAAGAAGAATTCTTCAATAAACCCCCAAATAAGTAAAGAATTGTTATCATATGGTAACTCATGCCACAATTTCCTGCTTAATTTTGCATTATCTAATAAGATGCA
The DNA here is from genome assembly GCA_022577455.1 of Arizona elegans. Taxonomy (NCBI): domain Eukaryota; kingdom Metazoa; phylum Chordata; class Lepidosauria; order Squamata; family Colubridae; genus Arizona; species Arizona elegans. The sequence goes on from JAKOOJ010000020.1 coordinate 14,981,679, forward strand.
GAGATACATTGTCTGAATTCCCATTTATCCTGTTGATCGTACTGTATCCATAGATAGTATCACACACAAAAAAATATGAGAGAAGACAAAATCTTCAAAAATTTAGAGGTTAACAGCTGTCCTGCTTATCTCAATCTAACACTTGATGCTCAATCAGTGCCTTTTTGGTCTATTGTAATTTTGAGGGGGAAAGTATAATCTAAGACTATATATACTATTTCTAATTGCCTACAGAAGTACAACTTATTATGAAATATATATGGCATGGGGCTCGAGGATGTTATTTATTTATTTAGTGCCTTTGGGTCAGGTTTTGGCTTCTGAAGACTGCCTAGAAAAGTCCCTGCAGTTTTCTTGGGAAGGTTTTTCGAAACTGTTTTGCCAATGCCTCCTTCATAGAACTAAGAAAGAGAGACTGAAGTAAAGTCATCCAGCTGGCTTTATGCCTAAGGCAGGGCTAAAACTCACAATCTCCCACTTTCTAGCCTAGTGCCTTAACAACTGCACCAAACTGGCTCTCTGAGAACTGTATACCAATTTTAATATATAAATTCATTTTGCAGGCTATAAACACCAAGATACCCGTTTGTAAAATTCAGCACTTAGCAAACAATTCCTTTTATTATATTTGAAATGCATAACAACTTCTTGCCTTCATTTCATAAAGCAAAAAAAATAAAAATAAAAATATGATGATTATTAAACTTACCTACACCCAGAATTCTGCAATTCAGGTCTACTGCTTCTGAGGCAGCTTCTATACACATCTTAAGGATCAATTCTATTCTATCCTCATAAGTTTTAGGGTTCAGTTGTATGTATTTCTTAACTATTTCACCCTAAGAGAAAAGAAAAAAAACCATCAAATTTATGTTTTCTAAATATTCTTCTGTCATAAAAGTGCTATTCCCACAGGATATCAAATATGGCACAGAGTGGTAGACTATGTGCCATCAAATCAATGTCAATTCTTGCTGACCAGTCAAAATCAAAACTGAAGAGATGAGACACGTATTCCATGCAGCAAGCAAATACTATATAGGTAGTCCTCAACTTACAACCATCTGTATAGTGGCCACTTGGGAATTACAGCGGCACTGAAAAAAGTGACATCATTGTTTTTCACACTTACGACCATTGCAGCATCCCCCATGGTCATATGATCACAATTCAGGCATTTGGCAACCAGCATGTATTTAGGATGATTGCAGTGAACTGATCACCATTTGTAATCTTCCCAGTGGTTTCCAACAAGCAAAGTCAATGGGGGAAGCCAGATTCATTTAAGGCTGTATGATTCATTTAACAACTGCAGTGATTCACTTCACCATTGTGGTAAAAAAAAATGTTGTAAAATGGGGTAAAACTCACTTAACAACTGTCTTACTTAGCAATGGAGATTTGGGGCTCAATTGTGGTCGTAAGTCGAGGACTAACTGTATGAAAAGAGAAGTCTTTCTATGTGTCTCTGCGCTTTCCTGGCCAGACAACCACATGCCCAACCTCAATCTCAGCTTATTGGCTGGCCTGCAAAGGGGATGAAAATGGTGGAGTTAATGCCTTTTGCAACAAGAAAGGAACAATGTAAGACAATCCTGGTTTAAGACATCTTTTAAATATTAATTAAATTGAATTAATCCTATCAGTTAAAAATGAACCAAGCAAGAGTCTTAAGAGGCAAACATTCTGTTCTCAGGAAGCCTAAACTTTATAGAAGGTGCTATTAAAAAAGAGCTCCATTACACTCCATTACAGTGAAGGGAGAAATGGCTCTGCTAAACAATATCCATCAACTGCAATTTTTACAATGCTTATGTTAAAAATAGTTTATGCAGTCCCAAGGCAGCTTTGCTACGACATGGGAGTCCAAAACCACATTGTGAGTAGCAGTGCAGAACAGAATTCATACTCAGCTACTATTCTTTTAATTCTTAAAACTTTACATAGCCCACTCTGTGTTTCCTGAATCAGGATGTATCTACGTATGATAGATCTTCATTTGGTTTGAGATCACTGTTTCACTTAAACCAATTCATCTAATGTGTACATTGCACTAGAGTATAATGGATTATTTGAAAATTGGAATTATTTAGTTGCATTTATATTATCCAGGACTTCATGATACGGGGTCTAGTCTCATTTTACCTCCACAACAACAGGGGTAGGTTAGGGTGAAAGATAGTGAATGGGCTTTAATCACTTTGCATACAGAACACCAAAACATCTGTTATATATTTTTTTAAAATGTTTTATTTTATGGAGAATTGATACCCATCAGTATTCATTGGAAGATTGTGTTATATTCTACATATTTTCTCTATTTTTCCTTCACATTGTCTTCTGGTAGCAGAAGTTTTTCCCCCCCCTCTGAATATCTATTTATTACCAACTTGCTACCCTCTTACAAGAAGCTGCCACATTTTAGTAAGACAGCATACAGGGATCGGGTGCATTTTTAAATTATTATACTACTTAAAATTATAAGTGTGTTATTCTCAGCAAGATACCTCCCTGTGGATATATAAAGCATTCTTTTATGGTTTATTTATGATTTATAATTACCTTCATGCTGACAATTGCTACTCGGAGATTCGTTCCACCCAGATCCACTGCCAGTGCACTCTGGGTTTCTAAGATATGATCAATATCTTGGGAAATATTTTCTTTTACAGTGGGGAAGCAGAATTTCTTTTGAAGGGGTTCCTCAAGGTCAATAGATTTAAGGAACTTCAGAATTCTTGGAACAGCATTTCCATCGCCATATATTTTTGAACTGTTATATCAAATGGAAGAAATTATAACATTTTAAAACAGATGGAAAGTATTTTACAAGCCAAACCTATATATTCAGGTTGTGAGTACACTAAGAGAGACGCCAGGAGGGATACATCTTGAAAAAGTTATTTAAAAATTGTCCTTGAATATATTTACAACATTAAGCTAGGAATGCTCAGCATGGTGCTGGGATAATTAGTAAAACAGAAATTAATGCTTGTATTTATTTTCATCGGAGAGGAAGACATGCACCCTCCTATCCTTCCGCAAGTGCCTGAAGACCTGGTCTTTTTACTATATTCAAAAGGATCGATTTCCAAGTAAATGTGCAGAGAATTGCTATCTTACTTTTTAATTTTAATGTTAATAGAACCATGGTAACATTAATAATCTGTGTACCTTTTTGCCAGCTGATAAGCTTGGCTTATATCTGATAATAATAGTATATTTGCTTTTTTTCCTTGTTCTTTGGTATCCGTCCTGCAAATTCTAACTTAAGCATCGATGCACAGATTAATGGCAACATTAATGTATAACTTGTTCTTAATTTAACTTGTTTATTTATTCCACACTAAGGTAAAAGGTAAAGGTTCCCCTCGCACATATGTCCTAGTTGTTCTCAACTCTAGGGGGCGGTGCTCATCTGTTTCAAAGCCAAAGAGCCAGCACTGTCCGAAGACGTCTCCGTGGTCATGTGGCCGGCATGATTAGATGCCAAAGGCGCATGGAACGCTCTTACCTTCCCACAAAAGGTGGTCCCTATTTTTCTACTTGCATTTTTTACATGCTTTCGAACTGCTAGGTTGGCAGAAGCTGGGAGAAATAAAGGGAGCTCACCCCGTTACATGGCACTAAGGATTCAAACCGCTGAGCTGCCGATCTTTTGATCAACAAGCTCAGCGTCTTAGCCACTGAGCCACTGCGTCTCTTAGGACTTGACGTGACTTTATTATTTATTTATTTATTTATTTATTTATTTATTTATTTATTTATTTAAAGTAGTCCCTTAGGACTACATCATTTAATGACCAAATTCTTAAATGAGGTTTACCTATAATTGTGAGCCTAAATAGAAAAAGCTGGGCAGGGAGTCTGGGATTTGTCAGGGGAGGTATCTATGGACACAGTCTTCTCTACACCCTTTATGTTTCAGGGAAAAAAAACAGGCAAGCATTTTTTTTTATGTATGGTAGTAGTAAATCTGAAGCAAACAGATATACATCAGCGAAATGAATTATGCAAACTGTCATTTACTCTGTAGGGCAGCATTTTTTAATACAAAGATATCATTAAGTTTATCACACAACTGCTTTCCCAATGCCATGTATTATTAGCCTATTTGTAGTAAACTGTTGTTTTGAAAAATTTGCAACATATAGTCATATTTTCTCTTGGTACCTTGATTTTTCTTATACTTGCTTGTATGGCTTTACTCACCAAGGGTATTGTTTCCCAAACTGGATGTGCAAAGCTCGAAGTATTTTGTCTTGGGAATCAGCATCCCTCACGTGAAGAACATTCTCTCCTCAAAAAAAGCAAATGCCCTCAGAACATTAAATATCATATTAGAAAAAACTGAACTTAAAATGAAACATACTTGCTTAATAGAGAAGAACAGAACGCTGGACAAAAAAATAGTTTAAATATCCGACTTCGTTACTCTTGCATTGTAGCAAATATGTTAGCATAATTATTTAAACAATTAAATGTCCTAAATGTCAGTTTCTTTTTCTGTATTTTAATTATTGTTAGTTGCCTTGATTCCTTGGTTGAATAAATAATAAAACGAATTACATCTGTGTTCTGGTTTTCATATACATTAACAAGATGCATATTTTAAAATATCATCTGCAGAATTGAATGAATAAAAGGGTATATTCATAAAAAACACAAAAAATAAAATGTATTTTGCTTTTATTTTGGTTGGTGGACAAATAATGCATTTCATTATATTACCACAAATCTTTCCAGAATTCTCAGCCTTAACAGAAATTAAAATATAAGCCTGCTTATTTGGTCCCTTAACTGCACAAAGCAATTACCCACAGAAGTGCACTCCGTTAAAGAATCATACAAGTAAGTAGGCTCCCTGTTTCACAGGAAGAGAAAAATAACTACAGAAAAAAAAAAACATTTCCTCTAATTTTACCTTGCTTTTCTAGGCTTGTCTTCTTGATTATGAATTACAATTTTAAACAGGCCCCTGTTCAAGCCAGAAAATGGTTTGCTTCCATAGAGATACAATGGTAATAACTGCCCATCCCTGCCCCTCAATTTCCATCAATAAGTTGAGTGAGATTTCTCCCTTCCAAGTTTCAAATTCTCCTCTCCATTTCCCTTGCGGCTTTAGCAGTTTGGGAAAGAGGGGAGAATGACAACTGAATTCAGGAACTAAATTCTACTGGAAATCTTCACTTAGGCCTTATGTTGTACTATCCAATCAACCATCATTCTTTAGCCACCTGACAATTGGAGCTTACTTCTCTATGTTACTCTCTGCTGCTAAAGTTGCAGGACATTACCATAAATCCTTCAACATAAAACCATGTACATCTGCACCAGCATGCATTTACTCGACAAACATGGAAATGCCGAATTCTAAAAGATAGATTTAGTGCAATAGCAGTGCAATGTGGAAATTAGCCTGAACACCAAAAACATTTTGGCTCATGGCAGAGAGTTTTCTTTGGTGATATTCAGGAAGAAAGCCTCTTTTCTACACTGCCTAGGACAGTGATGGCTAACCTTTTTGCGGTCGCGTGCCAAAAGCAAGGGGAGCACGGGGGGGGGGGGGGGTCACGTGCACGTGCCCACACCCATAATTCAATGCCCCCTGTGCCCCGCCCCTCCACACATGCAAGCGTGACCCCCCCGCACTCCCCCCGCTTTTGGCATGCGACAGCAACAAAGTTACTGGTGGGCCCTCTAGGCCTGTTTTTCACCCTCCCCAGGCTCCAGAGGCTTTCTTGGAGCCTGGGGAGGATGAAAACAGCCTTCCCCCCACCCTGGAGAACTTCTGGAGGCTCCTCCAGTGGGCCCAGAAGACCCAAAAAATAGCTGGCCAGCACACACATGCGCACTGCAGCTGAACTAGGGCAACACTTGCGTGCCCACAGATATGGCTCCGCGTGCCACCTGTGGCACGTGTGCCATAGGTTCGCCATCACGGGCATAGGAAATGTTAACTACAAATAGTCCTTGACTTACAACCATTTGTTTAGAGACCATTCAAAGTTACAACAGTCCTGAAAAAAGGATTTACAACCAGTTCTCGCACTTTCAACCACCACAGCATCCCCATGGTCACCTGACCAATATTTTGGAGCTTGCTAGTTGGCATGTATTTACAATGGTTGCATTGTCCTGGGGATCATATGATCACCATTTGCCATTCCTAGTAGCTTCTGAAAAGCAATGTCAATGGGGGAATCCAGATTTGCTTAACCACGTGATTCTCTTAAAAGCTACCATGTGATTCTCTTAAAAGCTACCATGATTCACTTAAGAACCATGACAAAAAAAACCCATGTAAAATCAGGCATAATTCACTGAACAACTGTCTTGATTAGCAGTGGAGATTCTGGTCCCAACTGTGGTCATACGTTGTGGACTATTGACAGCAGGGGTGTCAAACTCAAGGCCCGGGGGCTGGACCCAGCCCGCAGGGTGCTTAGATCTGGTCCACGGGGATGCCCTAGAAACAGCAAAGGATTGGCTGTCCATCACACATGGCCTCCCAGGCTCTGTTATCAGCTGTGACGGCCTCCTGCCGCTCTCCGCCAGTGAAAATGGAGCTTGCCCCCCCCCCCCAAGCTTTATTTTCACTGGCAGAGGGCAGCAGGAGGCCGTCACAGCTGATAACGGAGCTCAGGAGCCCGTTTTCGCTGGTAGAGCGTTTGGGCCACCACAGATGCCCCCGACACGAGTGACATCAAGCTGGCCATGCCCACTCTGGCCACGCCCCCAGCCCCTCCCCCCAGGGTCAAACACAACCCTGATGTGGCCCTCAATGAAATCAAGTTTGACACCCCTGATCTACCATGTATCAATTCTACATAAACAATAGCTTTCAGTTTGTCAGATAGTTTTCTCCACCCTACAGATTTCTGGTTCCAGTTAAGAGCATGACTACAGTAATCTTATCTCTAGTATGAAAAATGCATGTTTTTCCTTACTCTCACTAAAGAATTTGACACGGCTACAGAAAGTTTTCTGTTAAAACAAAGAAACTTAGTGCTAGGCTGTTGTTGCCATTTTTAAATACCTGTTTCTCTCCCTATCTGACGGGTTCCAAGATTGATGACAGGAGTACCAAATGCCCCAACTTCTCGTACACCACAGCTGCTGTTCCCAATCATGCAACCTGCATGAGCCAATAGCTGGATGAACTGGTCGAAGGGGACATTTTTTACTGCACGGAAATTTGGGTGATGCTCAATACCTTTCTTCCTCATTACCCGAACCATTTCTTTGCTCCCTAGGATAAAAAAGGCAATAAGACTTTTAATGTATTTTGAATAAGCATAAGAGGACTACAGAAATTATTACAAGCCACTTTGCATAATGAAATCAGAAGATAATCTTAGTGCTGATCAATTATTGTAATTCCTTTTCAAGATAATCTTTATGTCAGGGTTCGAAGTAATACACCCATAGTAAATGGAACTCTGAGGCAGGTAGATTCCTCAAAGAACTGGTTTATTGGATATATTATATTGGTACAGCCTGATGAAAACCGACTCTGAATATTCCCGCAGTTTTCACCCAATTAAAAGTAAAAGGTTTTCTCCCTTCCCCAAACAATCAGTCACATGGTCCAATCATCATGTTTTCCAGTTGCCTGGTAACTTCGCTCCTCCTCTCTCCGACTACTTGTAAGAATGTCCTTGGTTCCCAAGAGAAAGTATTTTGTTTTGGCTACAAACCCCATCTATCTCTATTCCCCCCTCCCTATCCTTCAGCTCCAGTATGGCAACACTGAAGCTTAGAAAATGGCCTTGCTCAGACCAGCTTCAGGGTTGACACTTTATGTACCACATTCTGCATATTTTTGTACGAAATATCTGACTACATGGGCAGAAAAAATGGCTTCCACTTAATTCACGAGTGTATTTTTAGCTTTCAAAAAGGCATTCCAGTTTCTAAAAATCTCCTGTGTTAATATGAAGCAACCCAACAGATACAGAACTGGGATCTGCCATATAATCTTATTCCTGGATTAGTTATTAATCATATATTCGACATCAGAATAAAAGTTAAAGAGGATGAATGTGACTTAGATTGGGAATTAAATCTCTTTTTTATGAGCAAAACAAACGTGGGCTTAAAATGATTTAAACTTTAGATGGGGAACATGACACCACTTCATTTTACATAAAGGGATAGGAATCTGGGGAAGTTCTATAAAGGATCAGAGGACAGAAAGGAAACTGAATGGCCTTGAATATTCATTAGAGACAGTTCTCACTTAACGATCACTTGTTCAGTAACATTTAATTTACGATGGTGCTGAATAAGCAGTACTTATGAACCATCCTCAAAGCTCCAACCACTGCAGCATCCCTGTGGTCATGTGATCACGATCTGGAGGCTTGGCAATCAACTCAGAATTATGATTGTGGGCAATATCTCACAGTCACCCAATTACCATTTGCAACCTTCAATGCCAGCTTCCACAAGTAAAGTCAATGGGAAAGCTACCAGGATATAATAATAGTGCAGGACTTGCTTAATAACATCAACTAAAAGTCCCAGAACTGCTGTCATTAAGCACCACAATCATGTGAATTGCACTTTACAACCAAATTGCTTAGTGGTCCTAATTATTGTTGATAATCAAAGATACCTGTGTCAAAGAAGTGAAAGGATAATAATCATAGCACTATCGCTTAAATTTTATACCTATTTTTACATTTCTAATACAGTACATTAACATATTCATATCATATCACTCACCTGCATCAATATTTGGGAATAAAATCAAAGTCCTCTTGTTAAAAGAGATGAGGGCATCCAAAGTCAGTTCAAACATCTTTACAGAATGTTTAATGTCTGTGGTCACAGGATGTTGTAAAGCAATTATATACTCTTTTGGCTTCACGCCTTCACCTGTGAAAACAATGTAAATGTACTATATGCATCCATACACTTAAAAAGCAAAACTGAGTTACAAAAAAAAAAAAGCAACCACAGAATTCATTTAATGACCATGGTGCTCTCTTAATGACATTCAGAAAAAAAAACAGTTGTAATGTCAAATCTGGTCATGTGATGCCTCAATTTATGACCAGTCATAATTCCACGCTCAGTTACAACTGTAAGTCAAGGACTACCTGTAATAAGATCCCTTTTCACATTCTAATGTGAAAAGTTTGCTGATAAGATTAATCTAGACTTCTGTTCCATGGAGCAGCTGTAGAATTTATATATTATAAATTCTAATATATAATCCAAAGACAAACATTTTTGGTAAGTCAAACCAAATTGTAATGGTTTGGCATATCAATTATAATGGTAAACCTCAACAGGTGTCAGATAAACCTTTTTTTGCTATGTGCCTGGGATTATACAGTAAGATTATGGGGCAATACCAATTTGATGGGTTGTACTCTGCTGCATGAAATTGTAGCCTTACATATACATACACAACTCATTTACCTAACCACATCCGAATAATGCTCATATAATCCTTATTTTTGGCAGATAGCAGTTTATCATACGAAGGGCATCCTGCCAGAAGGATGCGATCGTGGTCTTCACACATAGAAATCAAATGCTGTTCTGCACTTCTTGTGCAACACACGTGGTAATGAGCCAGCTTGGTAATGGCATGCCTGATGGAATCATCTATGGTCCCGCTGACTTCTCCACCTTCAATGTGAAGAATTCGAATGTTCATTAAGGCAGCAGAGGTAGCTAGCGCTAAAGCATCAAACCGGTCTCCATGGACTATCATTATGTCAGGTTTCAGGCGATTGAGCACATCGGGCAACTTGACTAAGGCAAGACCAACGGATTCCACCATAGCTGCTTCATCTTCTCCTCTTACTATTGTGTGTAATCTGGTGTGGATGTCAAAGTCATCTTGTTCAATCATACGGTAGGTATTCCTGGAAAGAGGGAAGAGGAAAAGTGCTTAGATTGCACTGACATAAACTTTAACATCGAAGTGACAGATTCAGATTCAACTGAAATTAATGGTAGAGTCAATATATTTCTCTGACAAGACAATGATAGGTAATATGAATAATTTCGATCCGAAGAAATTTAATAATAATAGTAATAATAATAGTAATAATAGCATGACTGTGGCAAAAATAGTACCAATAGTAATAGGTGCCTTCAGTGCAATCCCAAAACAACTGGAGCACCAGCTGAGCACCATCAACGTTGACAAAATCAACATCAGTCAATAGCAAAAGGCAGCTTTGCTCCGAATAGCTTACATCCTGAGATGATATCTGTAACATCATTAAACATCCACATCTGCCTATCCTAGATCCATGGGAAGGACTCAACTAGTAGATAAGAATTGTCAAATCTAATCTAAACCTCTGGCTGACTGTGGAACCAGCCATCATCATCATCATCATAAAGTATTATTAATAAAACCATTCTTTAAGGGCTGTACAGGTAATCCTCAACTTACGACCACAATTGAGCCCAAAATGTCCATTGCTAAGCAAGACAGTTAAGTGAGTTTTATTCCCATTTTACAACCTTTCTTGTCACAGTTATTAAGAGAGTCACTGCAGGTGTTAACAGGTAATAACATGGTTGTCAAGTGAATCTTGCTTGTCAGAAGATTGCAAAAGCTGATCACATGACCCCTGGACACTGTAACTATGATAAATACATGTTAGTTACCAAGCGCCTGAATTTTGATCACATGATTATGGAGATGCTGCCACAGTCATAAGTGTGAAAAACTGTCATTAGGTCACTTTTTTTCAGTGCCTTTGTATCTCTGAATGGTCTCTACACAAATGGCTCTAAGTCCAGAACTATCTGTATCTGCAGTACCCCTCCAAGATAGGTATAGCAAGCATCTGTTAAGTCTCATGACACCTGTTCCCAAATATTAAGAAATGTTGACTTCAGAAATTATTGAAAAACGCATACATTTTAGCAAATGAAGAAACATCTCTTCAAAGATATCTGTTGCAAAAATGAAGAACTGGGACAGATTATCACTGGTTTCTGTTGCTATTTTCAGAATCATTACAGCAGGAAATCGTATCATTGTTGAACCTAAAAAGATAGAGATCTGAAATACGGATTCCTGGTAAGCCAGCTTGATATTATTAAAAGAGGGGAAGGATTCAAATTTGTGAATTGGTTCTTATCTGCTTTGACAACTGCATGAAAATTTGTAGGATCAGCACTTATTCTAAATCAATACAGGTCATCTTCATTTAAAGACCAGCCGCTTAACAACTGGTCAAAGTTAAGACAGATTAAAAAAAAATACTTCTGACTCAGAATTACAACTGCTGCATGCTCACTTCACCCGCTACCCCATGATCACATGATTTGGAGTACTTGACAACCAGCTCAAATTTACCACTGTTTACAATGTACCATGATCACATGACTATGATTTGTGACCTTTTTTTGCCAGTTTCTGGCAAAAAATGCCATTCAGAAGGATCGATTTGCTTAATGATCAGGTAGTTTGCTTAATGGCAATTTGCTTAACAACCAACGACTTGCTTTACAACCATCATAAAAATGGTTCTAAAGGTGGTGACCAAAATGACTTACAATGAAAATTCCAGGCCCCATTGTGGCCATTAAGTGAGGACTATCTTTGAACCTGGAACAAAGAAAACAATCTTAAGAAAAGCCATCCCTACCACTCCAGTTAAGCATGTTTGAAGAAATAAAGTATGCCTCTTACCCATAGTCATCAATCAGATGAGAGCCCAGAACTACAATATCCAGTTCAAAAAACTGTGGTTCTGCTTTAAGGCCAAACATGATTGGGGCCAATTTTGAATAATCTGCTCTGTTACATGTAGCAACACAAACCCGAAGTTTCCGGTTGTTTCCATTCTTCTCCATTACTTCCTTTTGTTTTTGCTTAGCAAGGGTCTTGAAATAAAGCTCCTGGAATATAATTATACAGGGATTAGTACACTAGGAACATGTAGAGTATATTGAATACGGTAATGGATTTATATAGCAATAGCAATAGCACTTAGACTTATATACCGCTTTACAGTATTCTATAGCCCTCTCTAAGTGGTTTTACAGTGTCAGCCTATTACCTCCAACAATTTGGGGCCTCATTTTACCCACCTCAGAAGGATGGAAGGCTGAGTCAACCTTGAGCCTGGTGAGATTTGAACTGCCAAATTGCCGGCAGTTGGCAGGCAGCAGAAGTAGCCTGCAGTACTGCACTCTAACCACTGCACAACTTTCTATTTAGATAAGAAATTAACTGAATTTTGGGCCAGAAATAAATTTTATATCCAATGTAAGTCAAAGAACTGTAATGACTCAGGAGTGGAGATTTCTCCCTAATAGATAATCAACTGGGACAGGCACCGTTTGGAACGACTGCAATTGAGAAGACCCTACATTCAGGATAATAGATATGCAAAGAAAAAAATCATGACACAATGCATTTAGAGGTAAAACTTAGTTAAATGGAATTTCATGAAATATTATTTGTTATATAACTACATGCGATTTTTCCCATACATAATTCTTGCACCAGTGATGGAGAAATACTTGCTCCACAATTCTCCTCCACACTTTTTAAACTATGAGCCACTTGAATATAATTAGACTAACTGAAGCTAAATTATACAGGATATAACTTAGAATTAGTACTTTCAGTAACATTAATGGATGAATCATAGCAAGCTGAGATCAAATTCACTTTAAAACCTCTAACCATTGAAATTTTAAAGTATGCTGCCTACAATATTTTTAAAGGTTTCCAAGTATTTCAAGTAATTGGTTCCAAGTACAGTAATGAATAGGGATTTTTCAGTAATCAGTTTATGAATCCATCGAAAGCAGAAGGGGAAAAAGGAACTATTACTTTCTTATAAAACAATATATGATCAGTTGAAAAAGGAAATTTTGGAAAGAAGGTTAAATTACTCTCTAATTGGTTGACAGGATTATGTCAAGTCTCAGTTTTTTTCTGCTACTGCTACAAAAAACTATATTTATTTTGTAAGGTGTTTTCTACTTTTAAAAAATACCTCTGTAATTATTTATCTGTCACTAAGGTTATTTCTCATGCTAAGTTTTTCTGAAATGAAAGGAAACAGCAACATAGAACTACTCATATTTTTGCTAGCTTATAGAAGAAAAAAGATTTATTCATCAATTCCCCACAAATAAGAGAATACAGAATTCTCACATCCTACGCAGCAGGCCTCATTATATCACAGCTATTTGAATCAGATATAATTTTCTTTGTATAGCACAAATGCTTAAGATCTTTCTAGAGTATTAATTTTATTTTGAATTTATTTCTTTAAATTTGGAAAAAGGAGCTCCTCTAATCATAATTCAATTTTTTGTTGTACAGTATTAATATACAGAAATATCATTTTTGCTTTACCATGTGGAAAAGCAGCTATAAATTTGTAATAACTAAACAGCTTCCTACTATAGTCTATTAAAAAAACAACTTTTCAATCCTTTCAGTAAAGCAAAATATTTAACCTGCCAAATCTCCAATTTCTTGGTGTCTGCGTACAAGCCAAGACGGTAAGGATTTTTTTCCTCTCACTCCTACACATTTCACTAATATTTATTCATTTTATTGAATTTATTAAGGCCTCCCAACTCCAAAATGTCTCTGGATGGCTTGACCCTGAAATAAAGGTAATGTTGTATATTTGAATAAACATGATTCAGATTCTGAAATGCCAGATGTTAACTGGCCAGCATTTATGATATAAAGTGCTTGCACCAGAGATCATGTAACTGAGAGGCAAGATTTATTTTCTCTTAAAGGGAAATAAAAATAACTAGATAACAATTTTGGAAATCCAAAGATAATTTTTCCTACAATTCATACAACCCCTCCACAAGAGTACTATAATTGTATAGCTAAATTATTGAGGTTTTATTCAAATAAAGAACATAAAAATCAGACATTTAATATTTTTCAGACTAATTCAGATCAGTTTTATTGATCTATTTTATAACAAATAAATGTGACAACAAGCTACAAGAACCAATTGTATATTGTAATTAGAATGTGTCTTTCCTCAGAACAGTAATTAAAAGTAGAGAAAAATTCTTTTTTAATATCCAAAAGAACAACTTTCTATTAACAGTTAAGGCAGTCAAATTTGCTTCAATCATTTATTCCACTTAAATACAAAGAAACCTTACTTACCTCTGCTTTATTGTGCAAGTAAAGATTAAATATTAGCATTCAGTGAGATCTGCCTCAGATTAAGTCCATCTAAGTATCCAATGAGCAATTATTAACTCACAAATTACTGCTCTAGTATTATGTAGGTTTCTAATTAGATATCTGCCAAATAATTAAATTAACTCTTTAAATAAGAAAGTATGTTAAAAATGTTTGGTCAATTTAAATGCTGAACGAGCAATGGAATGCAAAGTAGAACTCCAACAGCTTAGTAGGAAATTAAATTCTATAAAATAGAAAAACAATGGAAATAAAATATGTATACTTTCTGAACCTGTTTTTCACCCTTCATTTCATTTGGTTTTCCTAAGTGTCAGACATAATGTCTCTGCAGAAGGAAAATAAGGAGCACAGGATAGATTGAACACATGTATCACTTACTCTACTCCCGAATGCAACCATCACAGATTATGTTTTTTTCTGATTCAAATTGCTATTGATTTTTGTTATATATCTTACCTGACATGTTTTACCTGAGAAAAACAACTTTAGAAACTATTTAGAAACTGCAATTGGTGCACATTTTTCAGATTTCAGTGTTTCACATTTAAATCAATTACACTGACTTTCAACTTGTTTAAAGGCTAATTCGTAAGGATGGTGTTTACCTGTATTTTAGAGCCACTAATATTTGGAAGAATAACTCCTCCCTGACTGCATCTGAAGTGAGGTTTTAAAAGTTTTGATTGCCATAAAAAAATTAAAAGGTCTGGTTGATGGAAACCTGAGTTGTTTTCCACAGCAGCACCTACATAGTATAGTACTGTACTGCAGTACTATACGCCCTAACCAAACCCCAAAATCTATCTCATGGGTGTCCAACCTTTTGGCTTGCTTTGGCTGCATTGAATGAAGAGGAATTATCTTGGGCCACATATACAGGCAATCCTTGATTTATGACCACAATTGAGCCCAACATTTCTATTGCTAAGTAAGACATTTATTACGTGAATTTTGCCTCATTTTACGACCTTTCTTGCCACATTTGTTAAGTGAATCACTTCAGTTGTTAATTTAGTAACAGGGTTGTTAAGTGAATCTGGCTTCCTCATTGACTTTGCTTGTCAGAAGGTCACAAAAGGTGATCACATGACCCTGGGATACTGCAAAGGTCATAAATATAAGACAGTTGCCAAGCCTTTGAATTTTGATCACATGACCACGGGGATGCCGCAGTGGTCATAAGTCACAAGTCACTTTTTTCAGTGCCACTGTAACTTTGAACAGTCGCTAAATGAACTGTTGTAAAACAAGGACTACCAGTAAAATATATAATATTATAATATTAATGTATATAAATCACATGATGGTAAAAGTTTACCATCTTGTGAGGGCCACTTTACTAGTTGCCTAGGGCCAAATGTAGCCAATGGGCCCAGCTTAGACATACCAACTCTAGATAGTTCACAATAAAAATTCATAAAACAAATCCAGCAACTTTCTCCCAAAACTCAGAATCAGCCTTATACTGTAATATAACCCTTAAAAAACTACATGAGTAACAGTAGAATCCAACCTAGCCCACCGTAACACAAAAAGGCACAATATTGTTGTCTCCAAATGACCAGCAGAAAATTATTTTAACACCTTCCCAAATGGGGGGTGGGGTTGGGGTGGGGTGGAGAAATGTCACCTTAACTTTGGTGGTATATGGAAGAAAAAGAGTTCTACAGAATTGGGGCAGCCACTAAGGACGACTGATCCCTATTTCCCAAACCTTGGAGACAAGAAACCAAAAGCATCTCCCACTAATAGGAGTATGATGGGCAGACTTAACTCAAAACCTTATTAGGATTTTACAATTTACAGTCCTGTGAATCTACTTAGAAACCTACTAGTAAGTGATGATTCACACACAATATTTGAATTACATTGCTCTCAGATGCAAGCAGGTGGGTGCTGTACTGTGGGCCATTTGCCATTTCCAAGTATTTTTCAAAGGCTGTGGTGGAATTCTTTCAGAAAGGTGGGCAGTGAAAACACTGGATGCCTTTGAATTTGAAAGCAAAGATAACTGACTGGTTTTATTCCTCTCGTTTTACTCCACTGTACAATTCATGTTTTACATAAAAGCCCTGGGGGCTGAAAGGCAAAAACGGAAGCAGTATGCTCCGTTCCATAATTGAGTAGACCAGGTTGCCCTAATAGACCGGACTCCCACCAGAGAAAAAAAACACTCCACTGTACACTTTTAACATTTTTGCTTTCCAGTCTACTTAGAAGTTCATGGGGATATCTATATAATTAAATAATTTTCCTAGTATCCTATATGAGCCCTAGGCTCCACCCACCACAAATGGACAACTTCAGATTTTAAAACACTTTTTAAAAAATACAATAACCTGGTTAGTATCTTCATTTTGACAAATTTATCCTTACCAGGAAAATTTAAGCATTTATGAGCTTCAAGTTAATCCTATTTTTTTTAAAAAAAAATAGTTTTAACTCGTCAGTTAAGAGCGTTCTGTATTATGATAGATTCTGTGATAGATTCAGTCAGCCATATACTTTTGTTTTGTTTGTATTTAATGTTTTACCTTTTTTATAAGTTTCTTTTTTTAGATTTAAACATCTGCTTTTTAAAATGTCTTTAACTTTGTGTATTTTATATTTTTTATCTTTTAAAATTATTTATATCCCACCCTTCTTATATTAGTCTAGGACTGTAATAAAAATTTGATTTACTGATCTGTGAGTTGCATGTTCATGAAGGTTAATTATGCAGTTATATATGAATTACCCAGACGCAGTCTTTTAAGTATAGAGCTTTCTTAAAAAAAAAAAAAAAAGCTAAAAGAGTCACTGAATGAAGGACAGTGCTTTCAAATAGGCCTGAAAGAGAAGGGAGGGTGGGTGGGGGGGACAGAAATATTTCCCACAATCTGCATCATAAGACTTCCAACAGCCTGAATCATAAGACTTTGCTTTGCGGATCAAAAGCTTCACTTATATTTAGATACTGAATATAGTCTGCTCTTTATATCTCTGAAGATGTTTCACTTCTCATCCAAGCTTCTTCAGTTCTGAAAATGCTTTTTCAAGAGGCAACTGGACTTTCTGGTTTTGTTTTGTTTTTTTAAAGATGTTTCACTTCTCATCCAAGCTTCTTCAGTTCTGAAGAAAGGTCTTCAAAACAAAACCAGAAAGTCCAGTTGCCTCTTGAAAAAGCACTTTTGGGACAACCATGACCTGGATGACCAAGAATCTCCATAGATACTCTGCTCTTTATACATATATTTTATTTTATCCTGAAACAATCACACACACACACACACACACACACATATATATGCTACTTTCATCTAATTACCTTACTTTACCTTTTATTGACATATTATGAAACACTATTACCACATATATATATTTTTAGACCCTACAGAATAGTAGTGTGCAGTTATTTGGCCCAATTCCTCCTCCCAAAATTTTAAACCTTCAGTAAAGAGCATCTTGCAGGTAGCGCTGCTGATTATGAAACGCCCAGCAAAACCCACCACTTTGCTCCTAAAGTGGCCTAGGTAGGGGAACAATCCACATCGCTTTAAAAACAAAAACAAAAACCAATCCACCTTGCATCTATTTTAGGGGAGGATGTTCAATTCATCGCCTAGTTAAAAGACAGAGATGAAATGCTCCAGGCTGAAAAGCATTGCTTCCAATGATATTCGGCTCCAGATCAGATAGGACTTCCCACCCTCCCCCAGCCACTTTCTTTTCTTTTTGCAGGGAGCAAATAAACAAAAGGAGCCTCCAGCCTCCGACAGATGCATCCCCGGGTGCTGGATGCTCTTTATTTTCATCGGACCGCTACCTCTTTGGGGCAAGGGTTGCTTTTTTTTTTTGCAGCGTGGGGAGCAACAACAAACAGCGCCCGTCGCCTTGGCGGCGGAGGCTGCTGCTGCTACTGCTGCCGCCCTTACCCCGCAGAGGTCCAGCAAGGCCTCGCCGAAACGCCATGTCCGGTCAGGGATGCTTTCTTTCACTTTCCCCTCCCCAGGACTGCGCTAAGCAGCGGCTCATTCCCGCCTCCGCCGCGCCAGCGTCAGGCGAAGCAAATTAAAGGCGGCCCACCTCTCTCTCTCTCCTTCCCCCCTCCCCACATTTCCCTTTTACCTTTCTTTAACGCGCCTCGCTTCCCTCCCCAAACCTCAGGAGGCAGCCTGTCCTCGCGGCCTGTGGAGGAAGAGGCCTCCGCGCCGCAAAGCGTCTCGAGGCGGCGGCAGGAGCGGGGAAAAAAATATGGCTCGGCCTCTGAAGCCTCTCGAGGGAGGCGCGTGTGTCTGTGTGTGTCGGCGCTGTGCGGAGAGCCCGGCTGCGAAGCGGGCGGCCCCTTTCCTTCCGCTGCCACTGCCACTGCTGCCTCTGCCTCTTCTATTCTCTCTAGTAACAGTGGGGAAGAAAAGGCAGTTTGTTTCGCCGGGCGTTTCTCCCTGTTTCCATTCCAAAGTCAGCCGCAGCCGCCACCTCCCATCTGCTGTTGGGAAGGCGACGCTTGTGGCGTCCTTAGATTAGCCACTTCTTCGAGGCTCTGGGTGAGCCGTGGTTTGGCTTCGGTAAAACTGAGCCCGTTTAACCCTTTCTTGGTGTGTGCACTTTTGTCATCTTCAATTACAAACAAAACGAATAAAATACACATTTCCTCCAACAACGAAAGGGGTGGGTTGAGAAATAATGAGAGAGTTGAAGCCAGCGCTTTGAATTGCATCATTTGCGGCGAATTTTATATCCCTCTTCTAAACTCAAGTTTAAAACTCTGGTCTCTCAAAGGACTGATTTCTCCAGATCTAAAACTTGGATGTCTGCAGCAGCCTGTCTAGAATAGATTTTTTTTTTTTTTTAAATGAAAGTGGCAATTTAATGTTGAAAGCCGTCTGGAGAAAGATAGTCAGCATAGAAATTTAACAAATAAATATTCTTCAATCTGCTGTTCTCCAGATGAATTCAACTTGTTTTTATATGTACTTTGTTTCATATTGTTTGGCTTATCATTAATATTGTCAAACTGACATGTTTGCTCTGTTTTTATAACTGACTGTACTCCACCCTTCTAATCATAATATTTGACCATAATAAAGATAACTTCAATTTGATATGCGGGTTAGAATATAACATAAATGTATGCCCTTTTCAGAATGACCCTGTTGAACTCATACAGTCCTTAAACTCATCTTCCACTTTTAGCTTAATGTCCTGTGGATACCAGATTGCTACCATTGTACAGAGGAGAACATGCTCCAGATACCCTACACATTTTTATGCTTATGTTTAAACAGAATAAGGTGTTTTTGTTGTTATCTTGATTGTTTCTATATTTTATATGATATTTTTGTTTCTTATTTTATCTTAGAGTAAAAGTTTATTATATATTTGTACCTGTACTCAAGAAAGTTGGAAAGCAACCCTTTTTTCTGATCATTTTTCTGACATTTTTCTCCCTTTTTTATTACCCTCTCAAATTTCCCCCTTTTGTTATTTTGTGTTTTATATCTTTTTGAAATTTAACAGTCAATTAACAATATTAACACAATGTATATCTACACAACATACAAATAGAATTAGCCTGAAATAGGCTGCTTGTGTTGTGTTCTAGTTGTCAAAGGCAGATAAAGAATAATTAGGTTAATATTAAAAAGACAAATTATTTTACAACTCTGCTTATATTCCATTTCTAATAATTGAATAATGATACTGATAAAGGGTGCTCTATTACTTGGAGGCATACAATAATGAGTCTAGGAATAACAGAATAACAAAATAACAGAGTTGGAAGGGAGTTTGGAGGTCTTCTAGTCCAACCCCCTGCTCAGGCAAGAGGCCTTATACCTGGTTGTCCAATTGCTTCTTTAAAACTTCCAGTATTAGAACATTCAGAACTTCTGGAGGCAAATTGTTCCACTGATTAATTGGAACTGTCAGGAAATTTCTTCTTAGCTCTAAGTTGCTTCTCTCCTTGATTAGTTTCCATCCATTGCTTCTTGTCCTGCCTTCAGGTGCTTTGGAGAATAGCTTGACTCCCTCTTCTTTGTGTCAAATAGCACTGCTATCATGTCACCCCTGGTTCTTCTCTTCCTTAAACTAGACATACCCAATTCTAGCAACCATTCATTATATGTTTTAGTCTTCAGTCTCCTAATCATCTTTGTTGCTCTTCTCTGCACTCTTTCTAGAGTCTTAACATCTTTTTTACATCATGGCGACCAAAACTGGATGCAGTATTCCAAGTGTGGTCTTACCAAGGCATTATAAAGTGGTATTAACATTTCATGTGATTTTGATTCTATCCCTCTGTTAATGCAGTATAGAATTGTCTGTTGGCCTTTTTGGCAGCTGCACACACTGCTGGCTCATATTTAAGTGATTGTCCACTAGGACTCCAAAATCCCTCTCATAATTACTACTATTGAGCCAGGTACCACCTATACTATACCTGGGTATTTGGAAGGCATATATATCTTATGGTTTGCTGAAGGCATGGTATAGAATGATTTTGGTTTAATAATTGTTTATTTATTATGTGCTATCAAGTCTGTAGTGACTCTTAGGTGGCTAAACCTCCAGATGTTTTAGATTTTTAAAAATCTTTAAATCAGACTTTTTCGATCTTCAACAGAGCACTCATCACTGTTGCAATTGAGCCCATTCACTTTTCTGCTGCTCATTTTTTTTACTTCTTTGGCAACAATATAGATTTCTCTAGAGACCTAGGTTTTCACATGTAGTTAGCTCTTGACTTAAAATCATTCATTTACTGACTGTTCGAGGTTACAATAGCACTGAAAATAGGAACTTACAACTACACTTAACAGCCCTCTAGCTGTATGTTCCATTTGTGGGTTTCATCCCACCAAATTTCTGTAACGGCAACAATATCGTATCATTAATTCTAAATAACATGTTCATTTCTTTGCTGTAATAATTGACCATTTATACCTCCTTGTGCCAATAATATAGTCAATTTTATTTCTGTATACTCCATCTAGCAATGTCCATGGATATAAATGTTACTTTGTCCTCCTCAAATCTTGCTGTGTTCCCTTATGGTGGCAGGTTTCCCCTGGGAGGAGGAATGAGCAAAGAATACCAAGGGTATATACACCAAGCATATATATTCCTATGTATTAAGAGGAATCAGGAACTAGTTTGGTGCAGCAGCAATATAAGGAGATACTGTAAGCAGCTGATCATTTTAGTAACACTGGCAAAGGAATTATTTCATACTGCACTTTGGAAGAGAATGATAAATTCTCCTTTATTTTACCAGAAGGAAGCCAGTTTGGTGTAGTGGGTAAGGCACCAGGCTAGAAATCTTGCACTGTGATTGTAATCTTGTCTTAAGCCAAAACCAGTTGGATGACACCTAAGGCAAGGTGTCATCCACCTTACCTAAGTCCCACTCTTTCAGCCCTAAGCAGGAGGCAGTGGCAAACCACTTCTGAAAAATCTTGCCAAGAAAACCATAGGGAATAATCCAGGCAGTTGCCAGGACCAAAAAGTGACTAGAAAGCATACACACACACACACCTTTTACCAGAAACAAGATGACAAGATAAAGGTGTATTTAAAGAGAGGAAAGTTCTACTGATGAATTAGTGGTATGGCCTTGTTGATATTCCAGATTCTTGAAAGAGAAAATACCTAGTAAATATTAACTCAAGGTATGTACGCGCAAACAATTTGATTAATGATGCAATGTATACTTAGTCAAAAGGTCAGCCAGTGAATTAAAGTACATGTGCCCAAAGAACACTCTAGATGCTACAGTAGATTGCAAATGAACATTGACTTATTAGATTCTATTTCATGCTATATTCGGAGCAATTGAATCATTACTTAGAGTGCAAGCGTATTTATGCATATATAATTTTCACTTGCTAATTTCTCTATATAGGCCAGTTTGGTGTAATGGTTAAAAGTACCAGGCTAGAAACTGGGAGACTGTAAGTTCTAGTCCTGTCTTTAGCATAAAGCCAACTGGGTGACCTTGGGCCAGTCCCTCTCTCTCTAAGAAGGAGGCAAGAGCAAACAAATTCTAAAATTTTTTCCAAGGAAACTGCAGGTTCTGGTTCTGCCAGTCGCCAGGAGTCAAAAATTGACTTGAAGGCATAATAACAACATCAAAAAGAATCCCAATAATCTTTTTGTCATCATTTTTTTTGAAGGCAGATAAAATAAATAACTAAAATACCAGTGATTTCTATTGTCTTGTACTACAGGTACCATATTATTGTATAGGTTATGAATAGGGATGCTAGGAGCATAGTTGGAAGGCTACAGATTCCTTCACAGAGGGCTACAGATTCCTAGATAAACAATCTATACATTAATTAGAGAGCCTATGAAAATATTAAAATAATAATAAACTGGAATTTATCCTTTTTTAAAAAAAAAGTTGACTTCATTATCATAATCTCTATTAGGCCTCCAATTTCTCTGCTTTACTTGCTCATAATTACTGGAGATAAGCAATGGTAGTATATATTACAGTAAATGTCAGCCATCTCAACTTAGTCAATTAGTAAAGAAAAACTCCTGGCCCATGTTTAGCCAAGAATATACCTTACTAGCGCCAAAGTGGTTACAGCAGAAGCAAAGCTGGATCTGAAACCTTCTCAAATTCTCAAAATTTCAAATAAGTCTCTGAATTCAAAGTCCTTTTGAATTCAGACTTATTTCCAAGAAAGCAGATATAAAATTGTCTAAGAATACAATCTCTCCTGAAATTGACACATTGAATATCTATATACTAACAAACCTCTCCTGCCTCTAACCTTTAACTAGGTGACAGAATGCATCATAGGGCAACCATTTTTGAACCAAAGTACCTAAAATGGGCTAGCCAACAGAATGTGTCCAAAATCTAGGATCCCTGATACCCATGGGATTGAAATTTGGCAAATTTGTGGTTGCTTCAGTGCTGTTGCATTGCTACATTGCCAACCAGAATTTCAATAGACTAGTCTCACCCTGGTCTTCTGGAGACCACATAAACCAGCATCTCCTTTGGCCACTGGAGATCGGGTAGATCCCCTTTCTAGCCCTCTGGAGGCCAGGTAGACCAGCAATTAATTTTCCTAAGGGGCCACATGAGAAACATGAAACAGGGACTATTGTGGAGGGTCTCTATCGCACCACTGATATTGACATTGCCCCGCCTCTCTACCAATGCCCCGCCCCCACCACTGACACCCCACCCAACACTGCTGATGCCCCGCCTCCCCACTGCCGAATCTGCCAATACTGTGGGATGGACTAGAATTGCCCACAGGCTGGATATAGCCCACAGCTGGGGTGAAATCCAGCAGGTTCTGACAGGTTCTGGAGAACCGGTAGTGGAAATTTTGAGTAGTTGTGTAGTTCGGAGAACTGGCAAATACCGGCACCGGTAGAGCCCTGGTGGCGCAGCAGACTAAAGCACTGTTATTAACATCAGCTGCCTGCAATTACTGCAAGTTCAAATCTCACCAGGCTCAAGGTTGACTCAGCCTTCCATCCTTTCTAAGGTAGGTAAACCCGGATTGTGGGGGCAATAAGCTGACTTTGTATACATATACAAAAGTATGAAGGCTATTGCTTAATGCATTGTAAGCCGCCCTGAGTCTCCAGAGAAGGCGGCATATAAATTAAATAAAAAAAACCCCACCTCTATCTGTCCCCAGAGTGGAGTGGGAATGGAGATTTTGCAATATCCTTCCCCCTGGAGTGGGGTGGGAATGGAGATTTTGCAGTATCCTTCCCCTGCCGCCACCACCAAGCCACACCACACTCACCACGCCATGCCCAGACAACAGATAGCAAAAAAATTGGATTTCACCACTGGCCCACAGGCCATAAAATGCCCAGGACTGAGGTAGACTGTCCTATCATTGGCTACCCGAGGGCAGTCAGCTAGCAGGAAGTTGGAAGGCATTCCCACTTCCAATGCATTTTTTCCATTGGTCATTCTTTTTCTCTGTTTAGGTAAGGAAATATTTCTGAAACAATGACCCAACAAGACAGGTTGTATAGGAATCTTTAAAATCAGGCTAAGAATAACATAGTTTGCATAAAAACTAACTTCCAATATATCAAGAGATTTACATGTGATGTTCTGATGGTTTTGTATTTACTATTAAAAGCATGCATACAAAGGAGATCATTGTTAGATGGAGGAAGAACTGTAGGCATGTTTAGAGAGGGTGATTTAATCTTCTCCCTTATTTTTTCAAGTTTCTACATTTCATGGAGTGAAAAACACGTAGTACAGTATGAGAGTGTTATTAACTTTTACTAACATACAGTGCGGCTGTTTTTCAATCTTTGAGTACGGATTTTTAAAAATCTATTCATTACATGTACAATCAATATGCTGATAGATAAAACATTTTTCTTTCTTTCTCTCGCTTCCCCCAGATTATATGAATGAATTTTAAGTTACATAGCATTTAAATATTTAAATGGTAAAGACAATTTAAGAAAACCAGATAGAATTTACTTTGTTCAAGTTTCAGGGAAAAAAATTGGCATGAGAAATATTTGATCCATAGACTAGTAAATGTACTGTAGTCTCGCCAAGTAATGTAATAATCTTAGATGTGTATTCTGCAAAATGAGATTCATCATACAGAAAGAGGAAAGGCACCTGGCATCTTGAAACTTTTACTGGTATTAACAATTTCTTAAAATAAATGTAATGCAAGTGTAAATTTGAATAACAGCTCAAATTCAGAAAGCATATCATGTTTTTTTCTATGATACTAAAACCAATTTATGTTACTCTACGTATATAGGTGGACCTTGTACATTGAATAAACCAAACTCAGTTATATTGTTCAATATTTTTAATCTGGTAAAGAAATAGGGAGCAAATGGTAGGCTAATGAGGATTCCCCCCACCCTTTTCACCGCACATTTTTTAAATCAATCGTGATGTAATGCCTCATGAGATATCAAGCACTTCTATTCCTAACGTTTTCTGCAACTCTGGAATTGGTGCCTTGTTTAATTCCCTTTTCTTCTTTTTTTTCTTATTTGATTTGTATATTTTGTGTATTATATCTGTATGAATAATATCAGTGCAATCCTCTTTGTAAAAGGCTAAAAAGGTCCCTTTGTATGTTCTTCAATGGTACAAAGCTGTCCTACAATAGTCTCTCAGTATTGCAGTTTTGATGATGCTTCCTCTTATTCATCATATGCTTTTACATCAAGAGCAAAACGAGTCTGGGGTCAGATATCTAGATTTTGCTATCCAAGCCCCATAGTGATCAATCTCCAAACCGCGAATCCTGATTTTCCCTTAACACATATTGCCAGCCCACTTCTATTCAAAAAGTCACCCCCCAAAAAAGCAGGGCAGGGTTGACAATGAAGACAGCAAATGTTATGTCATTAGTGGATAGCACTTCAACTCAATAGTGAGGAAAGGCCATCAATCTTTCCTTATTAGCCTGCCAAGATTGGGCAGAGAGATGCTGCCAAGGAAACATGGCATAGTTAAGAGACAAAGGATAGTTACTAGGGCTGTAAAGGAGATGGGGATTGAGAATTGTACTTTGATAGTTGCAAGATTGATGCTGGCCTTGTGGTAGGAACAGATAGGAACTACAGCCACAACCAGATGAGCTATCTCTATGTTATTGTAAAAACTACACTGGATATTTCCAGCCTCTGCAACTTGAGAAACTAGGGGAGTCTCTTCCGAGTATCTTGTCTCAAACACTATCTATGTGCTGTCTCTTGTCTGGCCATTCTCTTAGCCACATCTCTTTGCTGAGGCGCCTAAGGTCTTTTTCACATATAATTACACCTGCCATGTCTGAATATAAAAAAAAATATACACAACATTCTTTCACAAGGTTATTCCTAATAACCTACTTCAGCAAATATTCCACAACCTAGACTCTTCTATAATTAGGAGGGAATTATACAACCATATCCATATATAACTATCTTCAACACCTTTTTTATGACACCCTCTGTTAGGGTCTAATCAATGCTGTTTATTACTCTCCTCCAAGGACAGGAGAGAGAAAAATTGGCTTTATGTCTCAGGAGGATCAGTTAATAATTAATGGGAAACTTGGTGTCTACATGCACTTCCTTCATGGGAAGAAAGATGTCTATGTATGAAAAAATACACATAGGATGCTTCCACTGGGATGATGCCGATATATAGCCAATATAACACCCCCAAGAGTAGATCTGACTTTTAACCAATTAAGAGCACAGAAGCCAACAATATGTCTGTACCATCCCAGTACAGTGTTGCAAATAGTGTTACAAATAATTCAAACAACAACTTGTAGGACACAGCATTTTGTTTGTATTGCCACATATGATATAGTTGTCATCAACAAGAATTGCCAATTTTCATTATAACTTTGCCTTGAGTTTGTATCTGTATTAAAATACCAGAGGAAGAATTTGATACCTACAGCTGAAACAAAGACAGCTGTTGTTAGAGCTTAAATTGGTCTCATTAAGACCACAATGAACCACATTAATTAAAGAAAAACAAAGTTCTCAGTGTCTGCAGAATGCTTTGCATTCACAAGTGAGGAGCTAAAGAAAACTTCCATGTATTGGGATTTTGGAAGTTATTTATATTGCAGAGAAAATAAGTTAAGATAAACTGGTTTTCCTTTATCTTCTTTCTCAAAAGTCATTCAAATTGTCACATACTTCAAAATCTTAATCCTTAAAAATCTGTTTTCACAAATCATTATTTATTGAGCCCGGTTCATACAACAGGCTAAGCCATCACTTATTAAATGAATGACAAATCACAGTGGCTGCTTTCAGATTAAACTCTAAGCAAAGTCAACACATTTTAGCTTTGCATGATATCTGTGTCTCAAAGATGTACATACAATTGGAACACTGACATTTCTACCATTCCACCTCTCACTTTTCTAGGTGGCAAACATTAACCAAACACCTACACTTTTTTATCCAAAGTATTTGCAGTAAATATCAATCACAACTCCCTAAACAATCTAAAGAGTAATGGTAAAAGCAGAGACAATACAGATAGTCCTCAATTTACAACAGTTCATTTAGTGACCATTCGAAGTTACAACAGCACTGAAAAAAAGTTACTTATGATCATTTTTCACATGACTGTTGCAGGATCCCCATGATCATAAGATCAAACTTCAGATGCTTGGCAACTGACTCATATTGAAGATGTTTGCAGAGTTTCAGGCAGGGGTGGGTTCTACTTGCCTTTACTAGCGGTTCGTATTGTGCCTGTGTGCACAGATCACTTGCAGATCCGCCTGCGCAAATCACTTATGATGATGTCTGGGTCAGTGGGCGGAGCCTCCCGACGGTTTTACTGCCGGTTCTATAGAACCGGTCTGAAACAGGGGCAACCCACCATTGGTTCCAGGTCATGGGATCACTTTCTGCAATCTTCTGACAAGTCAATGGGGAAGCCAGGTTCACTTCACAACCTTGTTACTAAATTAACAACTGCAGTGATCCACTTAGTAAATGTGGCAAGAAAAGTCATAAAATAAGGCAAAACTTTCTTAACCAATGTTTCACTTAATAAAAATTTTGGGCACAATTATGGCCGTAAGTCGAGGACTACCTGTACAATACTGCTTGTAAATATGTTGCACCTGCTTATCAGAAAAACACTGGATCATAGTGTAGCCATTACTGGTTTCTTAACTAGTAAATAGAGTACATTTAGCACTACTGATTTGTGCATTTGCAGGCCATCTTTAGGTGTATATCTAAACATCTAATGCGCTTAATGGTCTGTAAGCAATCCAGCATGACAGCTTCAAGTAGTTAAATGGATTTAAAGGATGGAAAGAAAGATTTGCCAGTCAAAGCAAAAGAAACTGGGGTTTGAAGAGAGAAGAGATTCTGTGTTTTGTGCAAAGGTTTGACTCTTCATGATGTACAGTAGGAAAGATTAGACTGATTGCTGGGCTGAAATTTAATTCCAATGATGACTGTCCATCACTGTTATTGGTGAAAGACTCCAGTGAAGAAGCAAAGATGGGAAATAATTACATTTTGTGGAACCAGCAGTGGCTGTGTCTCATCCCGCCATCCTCTGTCTCCAAGGAGAAGCAATGCCCTCCTGTTCAGAAATGAATCCCAGAATTTGATTTCACTTAGAATTGCGCTGTAAGATTTATAAAGGATAGAAATTATTATTCAATTATTTTTCAAGAGAGACACGACCATCCTATATCTTCTACTTAGCAAATTCTCAAAAAATACAACAAAGAATGTTCTTTCTGCATCAAGTCAGGAAGCTCAAACTGCCCAAGGAACTGCTGATACAGTTCTACAGAGGAATTATTGAGTCTGTCATCTGTACCTCTACAACTGTCTGGTTTGGTTCTGCAACCCAACAAGGCTGACACAGACTTCAGAGGATAATTCGAACTGTAGAAAAAACAATTACCACCAACCTTCCTTCCATTGAGGACCTGTATACTGCACGAGTCAAAAAGAAGGCTGTGAAAATATTTACAGACACCCTCGCATCCTGGACTCTAAATTTTTTTAACTCCTACCCTCAAAACAACGCTATACAGCACTGCACACCAGAACAACTAGACACAAGAACAATTTTTTCCCCAAATGCCATCACTCTGCTAAACAAATAATTCCCTCAACACTATCAAACTATTCACTAAGTCTGCATTACTATTAATCTTCTTATTGTTCCTGTCGCCCATCTCCTCCCATTTATGACTGTATGATGTAACTTTGTTGCTTGTATCCTTACGATTTATATTGATTGTTTCCTAGTATGATTTGATTGCTTATTTGTTCCCTATGACTATCATCAAGTGTTGTATCTTATGATTCTTAACAAATTTATCTTGTCCTTTTATGTACACTGAGAGCATATGCACCAAAGACAAATTCCTTGTATGTCCAATCACATTTGGCCAATAAAGAATTCTAATCTAATCTAATCTAATCTATTTATTTTTCTCTTTGTAGACTTTAAGTTTTGGGCATGAAATTAGTTTTCTTCATGGCCAGCTTAAATCCCCGATCCAAAACAAATCAGCGGAGCTTCCTATAATTTATCTGGAAGATGTAACAGGTGAGCTATTCACCTGAACGCATATTAATATGCCCACGTTGTACAACTCATTTGTCTTTGACCTCTACATCAGCTGTATTCTCATATCTATCTTCACTAGACTGATTGTTCCAGCCATATTCAGTAATTTGTGTTAAATGTCTTCCATACCAAGGAAGTAAAGATGAATTAATAGTTACTTTAACTTAACTAAAATTAATCCAGCTGCTGATACTCCATTCTCTCTAATCAGAAATGGCCAGTCCAGATAAGGAAAATATTAGAATGTGCAGAAATGAAAAGATTAATATTAACAATTAAGGAGAAAGAACAAACTGAATATTATATGATATGGGAAGTATTTTATCAATGGTTGGAGGATAAAAAAGGATAGCGGAAATGAAGAAGGCTAAAGAACAAGTAGAAAATACATTAAGATAAAGATATAAATAAGATGAAAATTGTTAGTATATGTATGATGAGAATAATGATGTTTAATATTAATATGGTATTATCACTAGAGGATATTAAGAAGAAAATGGAGAGCTTTACAATGTTTAAATGTTTAATATATTATAATATTAAGTTTAGAGAAATAATGTGAATGTGAATGCACTCTACAGTTCGAATTATAGGTAGGTGAAATGAGGACCCAGTTTGTGGGGGAAGAAGCTGACTTTGTATAAATATACAAAAGTATGAAGGCTATTGCTTAACGCATTGTAAGCCGCCCTGAGTCTCCGGAGAAGGGCGGCATATAAATCAAATTTAAAAAAAAAAAAAAGTGATGTGGCAAATGGTGAATGAAGTTGCATAGAGATGTTTGTACCCAGATGATACACTGCATAAGGAAAGATGGAATGCTTATCTTTGTAATTGAAAAATAACAAACTTTTTAATAAAAAAAGAAGAAGTGGTCAGTCCAGGGATTGTATGTGGCCTTCCAAAAATGTTTGTTGTTGCTTCTTAGCCATGTTGCTACCAAGATTGTGCTGCCAAAATCTAGAAGCAAGTTCCTAAGCAAATCCTTTCCCCCAAACATTTTTAGGAAAAGGTTAAAAACTCCTAGCTAAAAACCTAACTAAGCAATTGTATCTCCAGGTTGTTGACTCCTGATGTATACTACTCATAGGGAAGCCTAGGTCCCACACAAACATTGTATAGTTATTCAGTAGCAATAGCACTTAGACTTTTATACTGCTTCACAGTGCTTCATAGCTCTCTCTAAATGGTTTACAGAGTCAGCATATTGCCCCCAACAATCTGGATCCTCATTTTACTCAGAAGGATGGAAGGCTGAGTCAACCTTGAGCGGTGAGAATCGAACTGCTGGCGGTTAGCAGAATTAACCTGCAATATTGCCTTCTAATTACTGCACCATCATGGTTCTATGTCTTAATAACAGTTCATTCTAATTTTGTTGTTGTTGTTGTAGTGAATCTTTTCTTCCTCTCCTTGTTTCTCTTCCTTTCTTTGATGATGTCTTTTCCTGATTAAGAGAAGGAGAGTCAGGACAGAATACTATCTTTTACAATGCTGTTTACACCAAAAACTTAGCCTATTGAAAATATATACAGCATGTATAAATAATCATACATTTCTGATATGGTTCTCTGAGCCCAATTAAAGGATATTTTAGAGTAAAGTGATCCTGGAATTTAATAAATGGTTTCCAGATTGCACTTCAGATATGGAACTGTAAGTAGCACTAATTAATCTCAGTCTAAATAGCCTATCCTGACTATGTCAATGCACTGTGGATATCTATTAATTGCTGAACACAGACAACATTATACTAGCTTGCATGGTAGACTCTAAGTTAGAGATCCTGGCTTATATAGATGAGCATAAAGCATGCATGGATAAAAAGGGGCTTTGATTAAGTTTGTAGTACACTGATTGAAATGTACAAAAAAATACATAGGTATGTACAGTTCTTTTGCTGCAGAAAACCTGCATACAGAAACCGATATATTCCAAGCTGATAACTTGGTCTACTTTTTCCATTATCTTGCTAAAAATTTGGATGTGAAAATCCAAATTCACCAAAGCCGTGATGGATGGTAGAAACAATTTGTAGAGGCTCATCTGTTAACAGCGTAACATATGAAAAGTTACAATTTGTAATGTATGTAGGAATAAATGGCAGTGTGAGAATTAATGACCGAAAAGAAAGAAAATCGAAAAACTAAGAGAAAGGAGACAGGTATAACAACTGAAGAAGATAGTTTGATCTATTTATTTATTTATTTCTTAAATATACAGTATATGCCACCCATCTCACTGGGTTCTGGATGGCTGCTGGATTCTGGATGGCTAGTGGAAATGATAAATTGATGACACAGGAAAATAAAAGTATAGGTTTAATTAGGAATGAAATAGCTGAACGTATGTTGAAAGAATGACTTGATGTCATCTTGGGTATTGTGAATGGATATGAAAGTAGGGATTTATAAATTGGTGGCATGTGTCTGCATCAGGGGTGAAATTCAATTTTTTTCCCTATTGGTTCTGTGGGTGTGGCTTGGTGGGCGTGGCAGGGGAAGGATATTGCAAAATTTCCATTCCCACCCCACTCTGGGCCAGCCAGAGGTGGTATTTGCCGGTACTCCGAACTACTCAAAATTTCTGCTACCAGTTCTCCAGAACCTGTTAAAACCTGCTGGATTTTACTCCTGGTCTGCATGTTGCAATAAAAAGTTAACAAGGGAAAAAACAGAAATGAGTTTTAATTAAAATTGCACAAAATGAAGCATAATAATTGGACCCAAGTGAAAATATAATTCTGGGGGTGACATGAATGGATGGCTGGAATGAGATGTGCACAGAAAAAGTGACTGATTACTCAGAGATCTAAGAATGAATTAGAAAAATATTTATTTAGTCTGTATCTATTTAAACAATATTTTGAATATAAACATCAGTATATTCATATATGCATATGAAAAAATGAATGAATCAAGTGTAATTGATGAGGTTATTTTTGATAAAATATTGAGAGAATCAACAAAGGATACAAAGATAAAGATGATTATGATGACTACAACAACAATATGCTTTTGGTGTGTGTGTGTGTGTGTGTGTGTGTGTGTGTGTGTGTGTGTGTGTGTGAAAGAAAGAGAGCGAGATAATATTACTGCAAAAATGACAGCAAGGAAAGGTTACATTTATAAAAGGCTGATAAAATGCAGAACAATTTTAATGAGAATGAAAAGTAGTTTTGCAAGAGGGTGGAATAGGCTAGCCTGGACGACTGTAACACTCTTTACATGGGGCTCCCCTTGAGGAGCACCCGGAGGCTCTAACTGGCGCAGAGTGCGGCCGCGCGAGTGGTTATGGGAGCAACATGGTGCTCCCGTGTGACACCTCTCCTGCGCGAGCTGCACCGGCTCCTGGTGGTCTTCCGGGTGCGCTTCAAGGTTTTGGTTACCACCTTTAGAGCGCTCCATGGCTTAGGACCTGGTTATTTACGGGACCGCCTACTACCACAAGCAGCCTCCCATCGGCCGTTACGCTCTCATAGAGAGAGGCTCCTCCGGGTGCTGTCAGCTAAACAATGTCGACTGGTGGCCCTCAGGGGAAGGGCCTTCTCTATGGGGGCACCCACTATCTGGAATGAGCTCCCCCCAGAGATACGTAGGATCCCGGATCTGCGCACTTTCCTCCATGCTCTTAAGACTCTCCTATTCCAGCAAGCCGGCCTGGCCTAATTTTCTCCCCTGTTTTAAAATTCTTGTAAATTGAAATTTTAATCTGTTTTAAATTATTGGGATTTTTAATTGTCTCGGGCTAAATTATTTAATCTGGTTTTAATTATGTTCTTAACTTTTGTATCTATGTATTTTATTCTGTGCCTGTTCACCGCCCTGAGTCTTTCAGGAGTAGGGCGGTATATAAATCTAATAAAACATAAAACATAAACAAGGAGTCTCCCATGATAAAATTTTTTTGGAACAAAGTTCAAGTAAAGGGGTCCTGGAAGAAGTATTTCATAGATTTCTATTTGAGAATGATAGCAATATGTGAAAGACTGAAACTGAAATTAATGCTAGTTTGGTATTCAAGAAAAAATGATGGCAAGGAAGTAATGAATTATGTGACAATGTTGAAACATAGTAAGGCTGCAGGTGTAGATAGCAAACCTAAACAACCATTAAAATATGAATGTAGTTTGTTTACATACTGTTTATGCAAAAGCTGTACCTGTGTTTGATTATTAAAAGACTGCTGCTTGCCTTATCTTATAAAAACAAAGATAGCAAGAGATAATGCACAAATATGAAAAATGGAAGACTTGATCATGTCCATCATCTTGACATTCTGAGCCCTCCTTGCCCAATACATTGGTTTTTCTTCAGAACATACAAATCTCTCCCCCGCCCCTTTTTTAAAGTATTCATGGAAATTTTAGTAGCATTTTGATTGAAAATATACAAGAGTAATAATGAACAAAATTTGGAAAATGTGATACGGCTTTATGCTGGATGCAAGGTGTGCAGATCAAATTTTTGCTCCCCTGAATGTCATTGAAAGTATTAATCTGATAAAGAAACTGTATTGTCAGTTGTTGATTTTTAGACAAAGCATATGATAAACTGAATAGGGTTGAGTTAGACAATGTTTTATGTGAGTGTAATTGAAAGTTGCTTATTGTTTAATATAGTTACAGATCTATAGTATATCATGGAAATAAAGCATATGAAAGAACAAACTGAATGATAAGCAAAAGACTACACAGCAGGGAGCAAGAATGGAATTCTCCTTGGTTCTTTAATGGATTTCTGTAAGGAACATTTTTAGTAATGTCAGGGATATATTCATTGAGGATGTGAATATACCCATAATTTTGTGTGAGATGATGCTATGCTATTGGTTCAAGACCTGAATGATTAAGAGGTTCACATAGATGGTACAAAAGAATGAAGATTATGGATTTGGAAATTAATGCATCAAAGGCTAAGATAGTTTTATTTGAGAAGATAAATGGAATGAAAAATTATATGATATATTCATAAGTGAAAAAATTTAGAACTAGGAGATGAATGAGTTCCACGAGCTCGGAGAATGAACCTTTACCCTCAATTGGATTAGTGTTTTTGGAAATATCTTTATTAAATGATGGGAAAACGGATTAAGAAATGTTCACATGTGTAAATGCTGGTAGAGCATAATGTCCTTGAAATCCAATGGACTTGGTCCATTAAGTAAGTAAGCCTAATTCATACATATGGATGCAGTGGGAAGGACCTTGAATTCCCTATGGTGCTTGCAAGGTGCAAACCCCCTCTACTTTTTTGTCATAGCAGTGGGAATTTTGCTTATTTTAATAAACAATATTTATTAAAAATTATGCATTTTTAAATTTTTCTAGATGCCCCAGTGCGTTAGTTCCCCTCAATGATTAGGCTGCTGAATATCTTAGTTGCTTCTTCAGGTGAATACATGGGGATAGGGAGCAGGAAGGGAACAAGTGGGGAATTCTGTTCCTTCAAACTTTCTGCAGCTCTCTGGATTCTGCTGAAGTGCAATTCCCAGCAGCCCCAACAGCATGACAAGTAGTGCTTGCAGCTGTAGTTCAGCAACATCTGGTAGGCTGGGTTTTCCCTCCATTATACTAAAACCTCTAGAACTGTGCAGATTTTGGGAGGAGAGGTTCTTCCAAGTCAATGCAGTAGGACAAAGTAGGTACAACACACATTATTCTTGAGCAGAGGTAAAATTCTCGAGCAGAAGTAAAAGAATGTTGTAAGATGCCCAGAGTCACTTGATAGCAAGATCAGTGGTATATAAACCCAATAAAGAAATAAATCTCTCAAAAATCCCAAAAAGCGTTTGACAGAGTGAGTTGGGACTTCATGATTTCCCAAATGAAATATATGGATTTCGGTGAGAGGCTTATGAGAGCAGTGCAAGCAATCTACCATGAACAGACAGCAAAAGTATTAATCAATGGGGAGGAAACAGAGAAGATTTGGATTGGTAGGGGTACACGGCAGAGTTGTCCACTCTCTCCGCTATTATTTGTGTTAACACTAGAACCATTGCTTAGGGAGGTTAGGAGGAATACAGAAATAAGAGGAATGAGGGTTAGGCACGAGGAGGTGAAAGTTCAGGCATATGCGGATGATCTAGTTTTCATACTGGAGGATCCATCAGAATCAGGACCAAAGCTATTACAGGTACTTAGGGATTTTGGGAGAGTAGCAGGATTATTAATTAACAAGGAAAAAATGAAAATATTAGTTAAGAATACGACGCAGAGGCAGAGATATCAGTTGGAGGGACTCCTGGAGATGCAGACAACTAATAAAATAAAATACTTGGGAATTTGGTTGACACCAAGGTGCTCTTCGGTAAAGGAAGATAATTATGTTCCCCAGTCAGACAGTCAGAGATTTGGAGAGGTGGAAAAATTTACAACTATCTCTTATGGGAAGGATAGCTGCCATCAAAATATAAGTCTTCCTCAAATGGTTGTTTTTGTTCCAAACTGCCCCAGTAAGTCTGGATAGAGAATTCTTCAACACCTTGAACAGAGTTATTTCTAAATTTATTTGGCAAGGTAAAAAGTCAAGGATTAAGTTTAGGATGATGCAGGAACCTAGACATAGAGGGGAGTTTGGACTCCCAAATTGGGAGCTTTACCATAAGGCAGCCATTCTGATATGGGTGAAGGACTGGATCACCTTGAAAAAGAGGCAGCTATTGGCGGCAGAAGGCCACGGTCTTCAACACGGTTGGCACCACTATTTATGGCCAGGACAGTCAACCCGACCGAGGTATTTTTGCAATCATTATTTACATAAGAACCTAGGGGATACCTGGGAAAGACTTAGGAGAAAGTTGTACCTGAAGATACCATGTTGGATTTCGACTCAATAAGCCCTGGTATACTCAACGTTATACAAAGAAGAGAAGGTCTTGACCTATGAAGACATTTTGGATACTCAGGGCAGACTGAAGACACAGGAACAACTGAGGTTGGAGGGGTGTAATATAGACTGGTGGGCCTACACCCAAATACACTCAAGGTGGAAGAAAGATCAGGAGAGTGAAGGGATATATCATGGGAAACAAAA
Source organism: Arizona elegans (assembly GCA_022577455.1). NCBI lineage: Eukaryota > Metazoa > Chordata > Lepidosauria > Squamata > Colubridae > Arizona > Arizona elegans. The sequence continues at coordinate 15,017,977 of JAKOOJ010000020.1, forward strand.
ATTGGATAAAATATTATTAGGTAATGACAGGAAAGTTTTATCGAGATGCTATTCTTACCTATTATCATTGAAAGTGGGGGAGGAAGTCGTTAAAGACTCCATGATTGCCTGGGGGCAAAATATGGGTTATTCATTGGATTTTCAAAAATGGGAGGAGATTTGGCTTAAACATTTAAAATTAACTGTGGCATCCTCTTATAAAGATAATATTTATAAGATGGTTTATAAATGGCACCTACCTTCAGCAAGATTAGCTAAAATGTTCCCCAGGACATCTTCACAGTGCTGGAAATGTGGGCATAGCAATGGAACTTACTTCCACCAATGGTGGACATGTCTGCTGGCAGCTAAATATTGGATGAAAATAAGACGATGGTTGCTTGAAATTACACACTGTAGAGTGGAATTGAAACCGGAAACCTTTTTGTAAATATTGGATTGACTAAATGGTATCTGATGCTGCACATAATCACTGCAGGGAGACTGGCATTCGCACAAGAATGGAAGAATGAGGATCTATCAACGGACTTTAAAATAATTTATAAAATCATGGAATGTGCGGAGTCCGATAGACTTACAAAACTGATCAAGGGTAAAAGAGATTCAGATTTTTATAGTAGTTGGAACATGTGGTATGATCGGATCCAGAAACGATGGGAGAATGACAAAGGATAATGCTGGATTATAATTATAAATGATGGTATAATTATGGTAATCAACAAGTATTGGAAATGTAAATTTGTATATAAGAATCTGTAAATATTTTCTATTTTTGCTTTCTGATTATTGATGTATATATACATGGACATTTTGGTGATGTTACATGGTGATAGAAAAACTATAATATATTTGTCTTTGTTTTTTCATTTGGTTTTTTTTTTTTTTGGAACTATAATAAAAAATAATTTTAAAAGAAGAAATCCCCCCTCTTTCTCTCTCTCTCTCTCTCTCTCTCTCTCTCTCTCTCTCTCTCTCTCTCTTTCACACACACACACACACACACACACGAAGCATGAATGTAATACTTTAACAAGTTCCCACCTCCAAAACATCCTCCTTCCCAAGTTTGAACATACAAATAAATATAATCAGACTCCAATAATGTTTTTAGGGAGGCTATTAAATAATTTCTATAAAAAATTCCTTCCTTCTTTCCTCCCTCATTCCCTTCCCTCCTTCCTTCCTTCCTTCCTTCCTTCCTTCCTTCCTTCCCTCCCTCCCTCCCTCCCTCCCTCCCTCCTTCCTTCCTTCCTTCCTTCCTTCCTTCCTTCCTTCCTTCCTTCCTGAAGCACTGCCAATCTTTCCAGCTCAGCCCTAGTTTTGACATGAGAGAGAGAATGGACCGGAGGAGAAGATTGGCTGGGGTCGCCAAGGAAAGATAGCGGAGCGGTAGCGACACTGGAGTCAAAGCACGTGAGGACAGGCGCCTGGCTGGAAGTCGCGGGGATCCCGCACCCTTGAACTTTTATCAGGCAATTACCAGGGCTTGGCTTTCCTTAGCGTTCAACCCTGCCCGCCCCCCTGCCCCCTCCCTCCTTGCACCGCCGGTCAAAGATGAAAGAGCTGCTTGACCAGATGCAGAAAGCAATTCTCTTTTTCGGGGGGGGGGGCGAGTGGGGAGAAAAATCCCGACAGAGGAGCCACCCCTCTTAAGGATGGGGGCGCGCTTCCTCCCTTCCAGCTTTGCATTTCTCCAAACCAGACCCGGCTAAGGAGCGACATCACTCCTTCGCTCTCGGGCATCCCATTGCTCCCTCCCTGGTTGTGCTGAAGGGGATCTGACCTCTGTGGTTTTGGCTTTTGCACTACAGGCAATTCGGAGCTAAAAGGAGAGCTCCCCGGATCCCTTAACTGGATCGGGGTGGGTAAATGGAGTTAAAGGACCAGTGGCTTCCTCCTCACCCCACCCCACCCCCCAGCGGTAGCGGAGGGACTAAAGACGAGCAAGCGACCCCGCGCAACGAGAGTCCATTCGTGGCGACGCCTGCCTGCCTGCCTGCCTTCTCCCGGTTGCCTTCGCAAGGCTCTCGTTCAGCCCACCGTCTCCCCCGCCCGCAGTTTCCGAGACAAAAGGCTCTCCCACCCGAGATCTGCCTTACGTGGGGACCGCAAGGGCTTTGAGGCGTCCGGCGGTGCTGCTCGTGGCTTTCCATGGCGCGGAGCTGGGGTTTCCCCTTCTTCTTGTGCTGGCTGAAGGAACCGGGCAACTCTTGGTTTTCTCTCTTTCTCTCTCTCTCTCTCTAGCGAGGCTCCGCCGGGCACCTGAATTCCATGCCCCACGTTTAAGCCCGGCCCCCTTGGGAAGTCACCGAGGGAAAGATCTGACTCATTTGCCGGTCTTTTTCGGCAGCAACAGGATGTCAGCCGAGGCTGTGTTTCAGATGGAGACGCAGAGCTGGGCTCGGAAAAGCGCCTTTAAGCATTGAGACTGACGGCTGACGTTACATTTTCCTCCAAGCCAGGTCTTGGCACTTGGCGTGTGGCAAAAGATGCTTTGCAGCCCCCTGGTGCCTTCGAGAATATAATGCCCAATGCTTCCAGTCTGGGACCGATCAGGTCAATAAAAATATCTGCTCACCTCAAAAAACACTATGAGCTGATTTTGCATTCACAGGTAGTCCTTGGTTTACGACCACAATTTGAGCCCAACATTCCTGCAAAACTCACATTTGTTGAGTGAGTTTTGCCTCGCTTTCTGGCCGCAGTTGTTAAGTGAATCATTGCAGTTGATAAGTTAGTAACATAGTTGTTGAGTGAATCTGGTTTCCCCGTTGATTTTGCTTGTCAGAAGGTTGCAAAAAGTGATCCCATGACCTGGAACTCTGCAACCATCATCAATATGACCTTGGGACACAGTAACAGTCGTAAGTCTGAACCAGTTGCCAAGCACCTGAATTTTGATCACATGATCAGAGGGAGGCGACAAAGGTTGTAAGTTTGAAAAATGGTCCCTAAATCACTTTTTTTTCAGTGCCGTTGTAACTTTGGACGGTCGCTAAATGAGCTGTTATAAGTCAAGGACTACCTGTACATCTTATGGAAGAAGAGGCAGCCACAAAGCCTGAATGTTAGTACAGCCAGTCCTCGACTTACAACCACAGTTGAGCCCAACATTTCTGTCGCTAAATGAGACAGTTTTTAAATGAATTTTTGCCCCATTTTACGACCTTTCTTGCCACAGTTGTTAAGTGAATCACTGCAGTTGTTAAGTTAGTAACATGGTTAAGTAAATCTGGCTTCCCCCATTGACTTTGCTTGTCAGAAGGTCGCAAAAGGGGATCACATGACCCTGGGACATAGCAACCATAATCGATACGAACTAGTTGCCACGCAACTTTGTTTTGATCACATGATCCTGGGGATGCTGCAATGGTTGTGTGAAAAACAGTCATAAGCCACTTTTTTTCAGTGCCTTTGTAACTTCAAACGGTCACTAAACAAACGGTTGTAAGGTGAGGACTACCTGTGCTTAGTATTTGAAGGCCCTTTAGGCTTATGGAAAGAACTTCTGAGAATGGACGGATAAAATGATCTTACACATTGAGATGTACAGAAGTGTGTTTTAGGGGAATGCCCTCATTTAAATTGTCAATGCATGTTATTTGCCAGGAAAAGTTTTTAGAATTGCAACATCTATCAATACAAGTCAGCTTGATTAGCTTAGAACATTTATTTATCAACAGTTCTTAATGATTTTATAATATATTCTTAGAATATATTCCATCATCTGCAACATATACCTTTCTTACAAGAATATGAGGAGACTAGTGAAATGCGTCATCTCTGAACAAAGAAAAACTCTGTTTGTTTTAATTTTATGACACTTTTAAAGACCAAGTTTGCCAGGTGGCCTGCAGTACACTAAACTAGAGTAATCAGATAAAGTAAAGATCAAACACAGTGCCTCAAATACATCACCCTAAATTGGTAAAATAATAGATGGAAGAAGAATGATGAAATTCCCGCAGCGGAAGAATGGATTGTGAAAATGTCAGTAATTTCAGAAATGTCAAAACTGATTTGCATTATTTGGTCAGAGAACAAACAAGAAAAACTGCCTTTGAAAGCCTTATACAGGCTTTTTGCTGAAGGAAAAAAAATGAATTGATTTATGGATTTGAAGGCTAAGAAAGATGAGGACTAAATGAAGGGATAGTTAAAAGGGAGGAGGCAATTAGAATGCAATTATCTGTTAAAAAGAAGCTTGGAAAACATCTGTATGCCTCTTTGATTTTCTTTTTCTTTTCTTGAATTTTTTGTCCCCGCCCCCTTTTTTCCCCTTTTGGCTTGTTTACATGAGATTTTTTGATAAATATTTTTTTTTTAAAAAATGTTAAAATAATAGAATGATAATAGTAGCAGCATCTCAAGGAACTAAAATGATAAAATAGAAGAAGAATAGCATCTCAAGGAGCTAAGAAATTTCGAAGTAGCAAACGTATCTGGAAGAATAGCAAGAACATTTAAAACCTAGCTGATGAAAATATGCGGAAGTATAAAAATGCATTCTTCTGCTGGAGATGCAACAAAGTTGGTGCAGACAGTGCTTACTACTGCAAAGTTGGGGTGTGTGTGTGTCTGTGTGTGCAGCTGTGGTATGCACACTTTAAAGCAGGAAGATACCTGGTTCAGGGCTTCTGAAAATGGATTTCAGGTAATGTTATTCCTATTACTTGAAAGTCATTTTCAGATGTGTGTATATTTAATCCATTAAAGCCACAATAATTAAGTCTAGTGCAGGGGTGTCAAATTCATGGTGTCATGGCGGTGTCACATGAAGTATCATGACCTTTGCTAAACCGGGCATGGGCATGGCCAGCACGTGATGCATCCAGCCTGCAGGCCGCGAGTTTGAGACCCCTGGTCTAGTGTTATCTTCAAGTTGCCTTTGCAAGTTCTCTTTTCATGTTCTCTGGGTGTCTTCTGATGGAGCCACCATTCTTTACAAGGAACAGTTCTAATCATATCATTTTAGAATGAATCACATCTGCATTTCGACTTACCTAGTAAAGTTTTTATAATAGAGATGAATGAGAACTGACTTGGAGTAGAGAAAAAGGCATCAGACTACCTGGGTGACCTTGAGTTGGTCGCTCTTCTCAACCCTAGAAAGAAGGGAAGGGCAAACCACTTCCAAAAATCTTGCCAAGAAAACTGCAAGAAGTTGTCCAAGTTGTTGTTAGTTGCAAAGTCATATCTGACCCATCACGACCCCATGGACAGGCCTTCCTCCAGGCCTTCCTGTCCTCTACCATTTTGCTTCTGGATTTTAGCTCAATCTGTTGCCATTAGGGCTTATGAATTTAGAGAACATGCACCTGCTTGTAATCAGTATTTGTTGTTGTTAGTCACGAAGTAATGTCCAACCCATTACAACCCCATGGACAACATTCCTCCAGACCTTCCTGTCCTCTACCATCCCCTGGAGTCCATTTAAGTTCACACCTACTGCTTCAGTGACTTCATCCAGCCATCTCATTCTCTGTCGTCCCCTTCTTCTTTTGCCCTCAATCTTTCCCATCATTAGGCTCTTCTCCAGTCAGTCCTTCCTTCTCGTGAGGTGGCCAAAGTATTTGAGTTTCATCTTCAGGATCTGGCCTTCTAAAGAGTAGTCAGGGTTGATCTCCTCGAAGACTGATCGGTTTGATCACCTTGCAGTCCGAGGGACTCGCAGGAGTCTTCTCCAGCACCAGAGTTCAAAGGCCTCCATTCTTTTACGCTCAGCCTTTCTTATGGTCCAACTTTCACAGCCATACATTGCAACTGAGAAAACCATAGCCTTGACTATACGCACTTTTGTTGTCAGGGTGATGTCTTTGCTTTTTAGTATGCTGTCTAGATTTGCCATAGCTTTCCTCCCCAGGAGCAAGCCTCTTTTAATTTCTTGGCTGCAGTCCCCATCTGCGATGATCTTGAAGCCCAGGAAAATAAAATCTGTCACTATCTCCATTTCTTCCCCATCTATTTGCCAGGAATTGAGAGGGCCGGATGCCATGATCTTAGTTTTCTTAATGTGTTGTCGAAGTAGTAGGTGTCAAAACCAGCTTGAAAACAGAAATAAAAATAAACAATATGGAGAGGAACTTCTTGAGAATTTAAGAGCCCTAACGCTCTCTGCCAATTCATTTCAGGATGCCCTTACTTCAGAGCAATCTTGTAAAATGAGAGGCTAAGAGAAATAGTGACACCTGTGAAGACTAACTTCTATGAATCAGGGATCACCCGGTATGATCAGGGATTAAGGGATTTATTAATACAGTGCTCTTAGTCTTCGTTACAGACTAGAGGAAACTATGGTGGGTGCATATAAAATGTACATAGGTGCCAAAGGAATATTTTCCTCAGAAGAACAGCAAGAGAATGCTATTCTGATGCTCAGGGATTTTTTTAAAAAAATGCTACCTTTATTATTTTTAAATAACTCAAGGTGGCAAACATACATAATATTCCTTCATTTTCCTATTTTCCCCACAATGGCATCAACCCTGTAAAGGTGTGTCTGATTGAGAGAACGTCACAGGCCCAAGATCACCCACTTAGCTGTCATGCCTAAGGTGTGGGACTAGAACTCAATAGTCTGCTGGTGTCTAGGCCAGGACCCTAACCAACACACCAAACTGGCTCTTAATTATTAATAAGGGAGTCCCAAAGAAATCCTGAAACTGAGAGAGCTAGATCTTAGAGGAGAAAAGGTCTTGAAATGGAAAATCCATGCCTTAAGCATCTTCTGAGGGTCATTGAATATGTAGTCTTTATACTTCCTTGTAATTATGCTTAGGAGCAGCACAATCATCAAAAGCAGGTGGTAGAATTGGATTAGCTCCAAGACCAAATTGCTGATTTACCAGACTGTCCCTCCCTGATATATTGTATGATCAGCTGCACAATTAATATGTCATTAGTTGCCTGGAAACTGCTCTAGGTAGATTCAGGTTGATGATCTACAGATAATATTTCATGTACAAATTTATTCTAGCCCCTCCTTAACCGTAGTGTAATTGTTATAAATAAGAGTTCCTGAAACTGCAGTCTCCAGAGCAATGCTACAAGGGGGAAAATGTATAAAATAACAAAATATCTTCCAACTTTGACTTGGAGTAGTCAGGCCATTTGTCATTAAGAGATCATAAAGTTCATTTAACTGTTCTAATGAGATGTCTGTTTCAGGCAAATAATTCTTGATAGACATTCATTCATCTGCCATTACTGCTTAATTTTACTTTCCAGGACTAACATTAAGGACAGGCAGAAAAGTTGCACAATGTAATGTGAAACACAAGCCACAGAATCTTAGTTTTCTTTATCAACAGCAGCCAAAACAACTAACCAATGTGATGCACAAACATTTCTGAAAATTCTGTTAAATTTTCAGAGACTGTGAAAGTAGCTGGATGAGTGGGGAGCGTTTCATGTATGGCTTGCATACATTTTTCACATCCAGTTAATATAATAACAGGACTGCAAAACAGACTAACAGATCTACTTATAAAACAGACATTATGCAGATCATACTTAGCATAAATAATTGCCTTCAGCTTTTCTTATTGGAGATGTGAGGTTTCCTTAGTACATAAATTTTGATTTTTTTAAAATAACTCATAAAACTCAATAATGTTGGTAATGAAGCAAATAACAGAACCACTTATTAGCAAGTATCTTAACCTATCACATTTATTCATATAGAACTAATTCATATGCAGACCCTGAATGGCTTAAAACCAACCAAGGGAACTGTCTATGCATTTGGTACATGTTTAGCTCAGAGCCCATACTGCTAAACAACCGTTTTACAGCACCATAAATACTAGCTCACTTTTAGCAAGCTCATCAAAATGCAGATTAAAAAGAACCAGGGCATCAATTGTGCTGCTAATGGCCATCATCTTGACATTTTTGACCTCCCTTGCAGACACACCTAGTTTTCAGTTTAAAAAACCCCTGAATTGCACTGCTAATTCAGAGGAAATCCTGAAAACGTTCCTTCGCTTACCTAAGAAAAATGCTCTTACTACTTATTGACACTTGCTAATACTGATTAGAGGAGATCAACCCTGACTGCTCTTTAGAAGGCCAGATCCTGAAGATGAAACTCAAATACTTTGGCCACCTAATGAGAAGGAAGGATTCACTGGAGAAGAGCCTAATGCTGGGAAAGATTGAAGGCAAAAGAAGAAGGAGACGACAGAGAATGAGGTGGCTGGATGGAGTCACTGAAGCAGTTAGCATGAGCTTAAATGGACTCCAGGGGATGGTAGAGGACAGGAAGGCCTGGAGGAATGTTGTCCATGGGGTCGTAATGGGTTGAGCATGACTTTGCGACTAACAACAACAAATACTGATTACAAGCAGGTGCATGTTCTCTAAATTCATAAGCCCTAACAGCAACAGATTGAGCCAAAATCCAGAAGCAAAATCCTGTACAAGCAACTTCTCTATTCTAGGGGGAATCTCTCCCCCATTCTCCCACAAATTGCTTAGTGGGTTAAGGGAGTTAGAATTTAACATAACCAGAGAGCGCTACTGTCCGGAAACCATTGTGCTATTCTTTGGGGATCACAAAATGCTTTAGCTGTTACTTGCTCAGAAGCGAGGATTTTACACCGAGTATAGTAGCATCCTTCAAGCAATAGAATAGAATAGAATAGAATAGAATAGAATAGAATAGAATAGAATAGAATAGAATAGAATAGAATAGAATAACAGTTTTGGAAGGGACCTTGGAGGTCTTCTAGTCCAACCCCCTTAGGCAGGAAACCTACACCATTTCAGACAAATGGTTTATCCAATCTCTTCTTAAAAACTTCCAGTGTTGGAGCATTCACAATTTTTGGAGGCAAGTTGTTCCACTGATTAATTGTTCTAACTGTCAGGAAATTTCTCCTTAAGCTCACAACTGCTGGAGCAGGGAAGAAAGGAGAGAGAGAGAGAGAGAGAGAGAGAGAGAGAGAGAGATTCTCCTCTGTACTTCCGGTTTGCATACCCCCCCTCCGGAGGTGGTATTCATCTGCTTTGTACTGATTTGGGCAAACCAGTACTGGAGATCGGCTCTATGCTGTCCTATTAAGGACATTTTTGAGGCTGGGTGCATGTGTGGAAGCCGTGCGAGCAAGAAAAGTGCATGCACAGAAGGTCCGCACGGGCGCAAAGCAAGTGTGGGTGTGCGCGGCGAACCGGTGGTAAGAATATTGGAAACCCACCTCTGCTCCCCCTCCCATCCTCCCACCTTCCAGAACCTGTCAGAACCTGCTGGATTTCACCCCTGCTCTAGATAAGTAATTCTATATCTGGCTATGTGCTAGGGCATGCTATTGTAACTTTTTCCTCCTGTCTACTATATTTTTCCCTCCCTCATAGCAAATTATGCCTCCTTTTATGCATTTCTCCATGTGGGATTGGAGAAAAACCTCTGTTATTATACACTGTTGTTTGTAGTCATTATTAATGAATGGAACTGCAAATTTATTTGTACACTAAAAGCTAAATTACGAAATGTTTTTTACAGCTAAAACGTGTTATTTAAGGCTCATTTGTGGTAGCTTACATGTAGGCATTTGAGAGCCAGTTTAGTATAGTGGTTATGGCACCGAATTAGAAACTGAGAGATCATGAGTTCTAATCCCACCTTAAGTGCAAAGCCAGCTGAGTGACCTTGAGCCAGTCACTTTCTTTCATCTCTAGGAAGGAATCAATAACAAACTTCTATAAACAGAAAAAAGGTAGGGCCATGTCCAGCCACATTTTGAGAATGAGACACAGTTGAATGGAAGAAATAAAAAAAGACAAGTATCTGTATGTCTCCAGGTTATGCAACTACTCATTAGAATCCATTGATTAAATTCAGGATACAAACTATACATTACCAACCAACAAAAGGGCTGATAATATCTACTTAATTAATTTGAAACAAAACCCTTTTAGGCAATTGTTAGGCAACCCTCATTTCAGATAAAATGAGGGAGAAGGAAAACACATTTAGATTTGCAAAAATTTCTGTTACTGTAATTGATCTAATAAAATGAAATTTAGATGTTTATGGCTTTGGCTTCTTAATCTGGTCTGCTATATGGGACCGACAAAACTGCTCAGTTTTTAGCCAGCTGTTAGCCAGCTTCCTTAATATCATAGTTCTGAGGTTGGTCCAGAATGCAGCCGCGCGAGTTGTCGTGGGTGTGCCTAGGTACACCCACATTACACCAATTCTCCGCGAGCTGCACTGGCTCCCTATTGGTCTCTGGTCACAATTCAAGGTGTTGGTTATTACCTTTAAAGCCCTACATGGCTCAGGGCCAGGGTATCTTTGAGACCACCTTCTACCGCATAACTCCCAACGACCGGTAAGATCCCACAGAGTTGGTCTCCTCTGGGTCCCGTCAGCTAAACAATGTCGGCTGGTGGGCCTGTGGGGGAGGGCCTTCTCTGTGGCTGCCCCAGTTCTCTGGAATCAGTTACCTCCTGAGGTCCGGACCATCCCCACCCTATTGGCCTTCCAAAAAGCGGTGAAGACCTGGCTTTTCCGGCAGGCCTGGGGACGTTGATTTCGCTCTTGCGATCTGGCGAGATCCGGCCATGAATGGTGTGAATGAGTTTTAATGTTTTAAATGTTTTTAATTTTAAATGTTTTTTATAATATTTTTAAATGCATTGTGAGCCGCCCTGAGTCTTCGAAGAGGGACGGCATACAAATTGAATTAATTAAATTAAATTAAATTAAATTAACCCTCAGAGCAATTATGTACAAGTAGTCCTCAACTTATGACCCACAGTGGATCCCAAAATGTCTGTTGCTAAGCAAGTCTGCCTTCCCTGTTAAGTTAGTTTTAGCTCATTTTACGACCTTTCTAGCCACAGTTATGAAGTGAATCACTGAAGTTGTTAAGTTAGCAACATGGTTGTTAAGTGAATGTGGCTTCCCCATTGACTTTGTTTGTCAGAAGGTCGCAAAAGATGGTCACATGACCCCAGGAACACTGCAACCCTCATAAATACATGTCAGTTGCCAGGCATCCAGACTTTGATCATGTGACCATGGGAATGCTGCAACGGTTATGTGAAGGAGTGTCATAAATCACTTTTTTCTAGTGCCATTGTAACTTTGAATGGTCACTGAATGAGTGGTTGTAAGTTGAGGTCTACCTACATAGTGAGGTGGTTATGGCAGCTGATTGGGCATTCACTCCCAGCGTTTCCCATAGAGCAATGCCTGCACCAAGATTAATAGTACAAAAAATTGCTCTGGGAGAGGCACATTTTAAGTACAATGAAGGCAGTGGTGAAATCCAAATTTTTTTACTACCGGTTCTGTGGTTGTGGCTTGGTGGACGTGGTGTGGCTTGGTGGGGGTGGCAGGGGAAGGATACTGCAAAATCTCCATTCCTACCCCACTCTAGGGGCAACCAGAGGTGGTATTTGCCAGTTCTCCGAACTACTCAAAATTTCCACTACCGGTTCTCTGAACTGCTCAAAATTTCTGCTACTGGTTCTCCAGAATCTGTCAGAACCTGCTGGATTTCACCCCTGAATGAAGGGATTGTTTTGAATGGCAGAACAGAAAGGCAGTGGATAATGTATGGGGGGAAGGTGTGGTTAATTTCAATTCATTGCCAATCCAGTCCAATACCCAAACTTTATTATACCCAAGCTTTATTTTACCGAATGGCTGAGTGGGCCCTGCTCTTCCTCATTCAGTCCTACTGGTATTCTAACTACCGAAAAACAGGATTTGATTTGATCCTTTAAAGCAGTGGTTCTCAACCTGTGGGTCGCGACCCCTTTGGGGGTCAAACGACCCTTTCACAGGGGTCGCCTAAGACCATTGGAAAACACATATTTTCAATGGTTTTAGGAATAATTTTATGGTTGGGGGTCACCACAACATGAGGAACTGTATTAAAGGGTCATGGCATTAGGAAGGTTGAGAACCACTGCTTTAAAGACAAAGGTCTCACATTGGTCCAATAAAAGTAGATCGACTTAAGTCCCATTCTTTGTTTTTTATATGATGTGACTTTATAGCATTGCCTTTTACTCACTCCCATCTGGCTACAAAAGCATCAGATTGTCTTTAGCTGCTCCAGTTTTAAAGTAGTGCTTTTCCTTCTGTGGACCCAGTTTTTGACATGGACATTTGCTATAGCATGAGTACATCAATGATGGGGTTTCTGATGCAATCAAGGGCTGGAATCTGCCCAGTTATTATTGGGCACTTTAAGACCGTCTTCCCTGTTTATTTGCTGGATACTGTTTTCACATTTTGGCTTAGATAACAGGAGAAAGTTAACACCAGGCTTCCACAGAAGCACCTGTCCATGTTATTCCTGGTCATTGTTTCCTGAAGTGCTTGTCAGATCTTTCACAGGCTCCTTATATACATGGGTTTACTGCAGGGGTGAAATCACCCGATCTGGTAGCGATGGAGGTGGGTGGTTCAGAGAACCAGTAGCAAAAATCCCTGCCCCCCCCCATGCCCAGCTGAGCCACACGATCATCAGAGGCTTTTTTTTATTTTTAAAAGCATTTTTTCTACAACCTCTTTGGCTGAAGAGGTTGTAGAAAAAATGCTTTTAAAAGCCACTGACGATCCCAGCTGAGTGGCCTGATCGTCAGAGGCTTTTAAAAACATTTTTTTTACAACCTCTTCAGCCAAAGAGGTTGTAGAAAAAATGTTTTTAAAAGAAAAAAAGCCTCTGAAGATCAGGCAACTCAGCTGGAATCGTCAGAAGCTTTTAAAAGCATTTTTTAACAACCTCTTTGGCCAAAGAGGTTGTAGAAAAAAATCTTTTAAAAATAAATAAATAAATAAAAAAGTTGGCCATGCCCGCTCAGTCACATTACCCCCCCCAAGTTATTCCCACAGAACTAGTAGTAACAAATTTTACATTTCACCAATGATTTAGTGTGTTTTTGAAAGAGCACTAGACTGGCATTAAAAAACTAACACATAACTGGCATTTTATACAGTGATGTTGATGCTTTGAATGCTCTCTTGATGCTATGAATAGTGATAGCACTTATATATCGCTTTATAGTGCTTTACAAGCCTCTCTAAGCAGTTTACAGAGTCAGCATATTGCCCCCAACAATTTGGGTCCTAATTTTACCCACCTCAGAAGGATGGAAGGTTGAGTCAACCTTGAGCCTGGTGAGATTTGAACTGGCAAATTGCAGGCAGCCAGCAGGCAGCAGAAGTAGCTTGCCGTACTGCACTCTAACCATTGTGCCACCGTGTCTCATGCTAGAACCATAGTCAAGAATAGGCCAATTGACAAGGTCCAAGTATGGAGTACTTCTGGCTTGTATCCTGTTACCCAGGCAACTTGATAGATGGCTAAACCTGTCACTGAAAGCTCATAACACATTACAGAAAAACAGAGTAGAATGGGACCTTGGAGGTCTTCTAGTCCAACCCCCTGCTCAAGCAGGAGACCCGATACCATTTCAGACAAATGGTTGTCCAATCTCTTCTTAAAAACCTCCAGTGTTGAAACACCCTCAACCCACAACATACCCAACTGCACCTCACTACCTATTAAGTGGAGGAACTGTATCAGTGGTGAAATGTAAAATTTGTTACTATCGGTTCTGTGGGCGTGGCTTGGGGGGGTAATATGACTGAGTGGGCATGGCCAACTTTTTTTTTTTTACTTTTAAAACCATTTTTTCTACAACCTCTTCAGCTGAAGAGGTTGTTAAAAATGCTTTTAAAACCTCTGACGATCCCAGCTGACTTGCCTGATCGGCAGAGGCTTTTTTTCCTTTTAAAAACATTTTTTCTATAACTTCTTCAGCCGAAGAGGTTGTAGAAAAAATGCTTTTAAAAGCCTCTGATGATCCCAGCTGAGCCACGCGATCATCAGAGGCTTTTTAAAAAATTTTAAAAGCATTTTTTTGGCCGAAGAGGTTGTAGAAAAAATGCTTTTAAAAATTAAAAAAAAAGCTTCTGATGATTGCGCGGCTCAGCTGGGCAATGGGGGGGGGCAGGGATTTTTGTTCAGTAAATCATACAATAGTGTATTTTTTTTAATTTTTTTTTGCCACTAAGACTGGCGGATTGCACTTGAATGAGGCATCTGGTTGTGCCCTTGAACTATGGAATGAATGCCTGACACACTGAACATACCAACAGTTGCAACACTGTACAAGTTTTGAAACCAAAGAAGTATTACAGTCAAAGAGCCTTGGTAGTACAGTGGTCTAAGGCACCCTTTTATTAAGCTGGTTATTAAGACCAGCTGCCTGCAATTATTGCAGGTTCGAATCTCGCCAAGGCTCAAGGTTGACTCAGCCTTCCATCCTTTCTAAGGTAGGTAAATTGAGGACCCAGTTGTGGGGGCAATAAGCTGACTTTGTATAAATATACAAAAGGATGAAGGCTATTGCTGAGCACATTGTAAGCCGCCCTGAGTCTCCGGAGAAGGGCAGCATATAAATCAAATTAAAAGAAAAAAGAAAAAAGACCAGCATAATAGGGAGATGGTAAACGAAGAATTAAAAAGCATAAAACACACACATACACACAAGCACATCTGTATGTGTGTGTAAAAATATTTTTTAAAAATCTAAATTAAAAAAAACTAAAGAGGGGTAGGAACAGTAAATAGGCATAGGGGAATATGGCAAATTAGATTGACGACAATACAGAGCACTGTAGAACGATGAAGGAAGTGCTTGTTAAAACTGGTTTCTGGCATGGATCATTTGTGATGCATTTTAATTGCTGCTGTGCAGAACTTGGCAACACTGTATAGTATAGCAGGGCTGGTATCTGAAAGCAGCGGAGGGATATAAAGTAGTCCTGTGCACCCTGGATATTTGGAATAATAATGAAGTGAGGCTAATAAGGATGTGTCTGTAGTACAGGCAATGGAGAAGTAATGTTCTGTTATTTCAGTCCAGAATTACAGGGACAATGTGTCATTAGGTAGAGGAAATCGTCCTGTATCATCCTTCAAGGACAGCTCTTTCTGTTCTTCTCTGTTTTCTCTTATAGCTAAAGACCGCCCAAAGGAAACCACCTCTTTAAACTACCCCCATTTCTCCTGCCACCCTCTTGTGGAAAGTCAGTTTGTAATACCATAGTTAAACAAACTATAGCTTAAAAGGTAAATAACCCTTGCTTCTTAATTGGTGCATCCATTCATGGTTCTGGATTCTGGCAACTGATCGTCTCTTCAGTAGCCGGTGCTGGCCATTTAATTGCTTTTTTATTCTTTTGAGAATAACTGGTAATTGAGCTAAGGCCGAAAATATGTCTTGGTTTAGAATACCAAGAGAAATAAAGGCCAGACAAAACTACCCAAGGAACAAAGAGAATCACATTGTTCTTCCTTTATTTTCCTTTCTTAGTTCGATGTTAGTCTGTCTCACTCCCACATTTACTATTTAATTAAATATTCAGTTTTAGTTTCCATAACAACCTTAAACACAGCACAGGGTCTTTCACTGTGTTTTGTGTTGTGTGACTCAGAAGAACAAACTCATGAAAACTCAATGGTGCTTAGAAAACTGGCTGTTTACATGGCCTGACTGTCAGAATAAAGGGTGCCAGGCAGGGGTGCTATTCAGCAGGTTCTAACAGGTTCTGGAGAACCGGTAGCGGAAATTTTGAGTAGTTCGGAGAAATGGCAAATACCACCTCTGGCTGGGCCCAGAATAGAGTGGGAATGGAGATTTTGCAATATCCTTACCCCAGGAGTGGGGCGGGAATGGGGATTTTGCAGTATCCTTCCCCTGGAGTGGGATGGGAATGGAGATTTTGCAGTATCCTTCCCTTGCCATGCCCATCAAGCCACGCCCACTAAGCCACACCCACAGAACTGGTAGTAAAAAAAAATTGAATTCTACCACTGGTTCCAGGTGAACTTGTGATTTGGGGAGGAGGGCGTAGGGTTTCTTCTGTTATATCTGATAGGCTGTAGTTGTTGTGGAAAAGAGATCAGTTGGAAGGAAGCAGCAGAAACGGTACTGAATCACTAATGGCTACAAAAGTTGAAAATATCAGCAAAAAGGAAAAGGAAAGTGAAAAGATAAAGTAGGGAAATGATTTCTTAACCCCTCCCCCCTTTTTGCCTTAGTAATCAAACAAATGACTATCAATACTATAAAAGGTGATAAGGAACCTTCTAGATATCGGATTATAATATTATACTATGTTATTGTTGATCCTGGTTGTGGCAGCTGGAATTTGAGCCCAGCAAATGGTTATAAGACATTCTTGGCAGAGATATCATTCTGCCAGTCCCCTAACTGGCAAAGAATTCAAAGTCATAATTCAAGCCGACACATTTTCTTCTCAAAAATATTGCTCCTTTGGATGGAGTTAGGTCAAAAAGATCTGCGCACCTTCCGCCGTGCTCTTAAGACCTTTTTATTCCATCAGGCTGCCTGGCCTAATCTTTTCCCTTTTTCCCTTTTTAAAATGTAAATTTTAATCTGTTTTAAATTATTGGGGTGTTTT
This sequence comes from Arizona elegans, assembly GCA_022577455.1. Lineage (NCBI taxonomy): Eukaryota > Metazoa > Chordata > Lepidosauria > Squamata > Colubridae > Arizona > Arizona elegans. The sequence continues at coordinate 15,034,430 of JAKOOJ010000020.1, forward strand.
AAATTTGTCTTGGGCCAAATTGTTTAATTCGGTTTTACTTTGCTTTTAAATTTTGTATTTATGTGGTTTATCTTGTGACTGTTCACCGCCCTGAGTCCTTCGGGAGTAGGGCGGTATATAAATTAAATAAAATGACAAAACAAATAACAAAACATGACAGGTCAAGGGTTCCTAGGAAAATCTGTCAGCTCACAGACATTACTTTGTACGCACAGAAAGAACTGGGTTAGCCGTTCAGACCAGTTGGGGAAACTCATATTTTTTGGACTCCACAAACTCATAATTTACTTAGCTTTTAACTGTCGTTAGGTTTCTCTAGTAGGATTACTCAAGTTCAGCCATTGCAAAACTGGTGTCCTTAGGAAGTTTAGACTGGGTCTTAGAATTAGTCAGGTTTCCTGAGAATTCTGAGAGTTGTAGTCTTAGATATTTGAGATCAACAGATTGGAAAACACTGTTGCAAAGCCGTTGCAAAGCAAAACACAGTGCAATTAATTGACCGCTAAGTTATGCAAACCCAGTTGATTCATGGTTCAGTGCGTAGTGCAAACAACTGCCATTGTAAAATAAAAATAACTGCTTGCCTTGGGAGCGTATTATTCTCCATCCATCCTGATTTCCATTCACCTCTCTGTACAGTTCCCAAATGCTCTTCTGAAGTCAACAGTTCGGATGACACTGCAGCTTTAATATGGTTCATCCTTGTAACTGTGGGAACAGTTCAGAAACCCCATACTGCCCATCAAAAAATGAAATGAGTTTATATCTTGGATCAGCAATTAGTTTTGCAGGAAGATGATCTTGAAAACAGTGGGGATTGGTAGGCAAAAGGGTCATTTTTATTTCCCCAAGGGCTCTGTTGCCAAATCCTATTGCAGAAGACAGTGTAAAGCAGTTAGTTTTCAATTTGAGGTGCAGTGACTTCACAGCTTCTTCCCTCTTTTGACAGCAGTATGTGTACACTTAACTCAAAATGAGGCGAGCTGCTTTTATATTGGAAAGTTCTGCTGAGTACAGTAAGTAAATCTAAGCTTCTGCCCAGAGGTGGGTTTCAGCAGGTTCTGACCAGTTCTGGAGAATCAGTAGCGGAAATTTTGAGTAGTTCAGAGAACCGGTAGTAAAAATTCTGACTGGTCCTGCTCCAATCTATTCTCTGCCTCCCAAATCCCAGCTGATTGGGAGGAAATGGGGATTTTGCAGTAACTTTCCCCTGGATTGGGGAGGGAATGGAGATTTTATAGTATCCCTCCCTTGCCACACTCATCAAACCACGCCCACCAAGCCATGCCACACCCACAGAACCGGTAGTAAACATTTTTGAGACCCACCACTGCTCCTGCCCTAACAAATAATTCTACTGTAGTCTTGGTGGCAATAGGGAGTGCAAATAGTTCATTCCAGGGACTGATTTTAGACCCAGGGTGCCAGCTTCTAATTCTTCATTCACAACTTTGCTTTCTCTTAATGTTGTGTAGGTATGTAGTTATGGACATACATGGGTATTTACATCACCGTAGCAGCAGAAAGAACTCTGCGTTGCCGTATTCTGTAGGGTTGTTTTTATAGTAAGTTAAATTAGGGCAGCTGCCTCAGATGGAAGGTGTCTCTAGGATCTAAATCAGGGGTGTCAAACTGGCGGCCCGTGGGCAGGATGCGTCACGCGCAGGCCACACCCACCCCAGCACCCCAGAACTGACTTTTTATTGACCTAATGGAAAGACTGATAATTTGATGCTATCAAGTTTTAATCCTTAAATTTAAAAATTGAGCTGTTGTTTTATAAAGTGGTGTTGTTGTGTTAGTCTCTGCTCTATACACTTTTCCTTTGTTTTTTCTTCATTTTAGTTCTGTTCTATATACTTTTCCCTCTTGTTTGTTTATTCTTCATCTGCTGCAATACATATACAATTAGTTTAACTATGTTCTTTTACAAATATAGCATGTTCTAACTTTAATTTCCATTTCAGTGATACTCCTTTTTAAGAAAATTCACTCCAGGAATTTTCCTGCAGATATCCCTGTCTAAACGTCAGGCTATTTTCTTTTTTTCTCCAAGTTCTCATAGAATGTTTTCTCTCTATGTTTTTTCCAAGTAGAAACTCTTATTATTCTGGAATATTCTCCCCATCCCAGCCTAAGATCTGATTAAACTCCACTTAGTTACCGGTACTTTTCAAATAGTAGTTTAAATGTGGCTTTCTCAACAGACTATCTACGCTTTGCTTTCTATCTGATCATCAATGGTTATTATCAATTTGATAAATTTATCATTTTTGGATTTTACAAGTTGATTGTGTAATGCCTAGAGATGTGTAATTGTGGCAGTAGAATACTGGAGAAGAAATAAAATATAAATAAAATCGCAGATCCTCCCTTTTTTTCAGCTTTCTCCTTACTGTTTTCTTCCTGAGACCCACCTACCAATTTCCTGTGGGAAAGCTATAGAGAATTGTACAATATTGCTTCTTGAAAAATGACATTTCATTCAAGAGTCATGGTTTGCACAGAATTCTCTGTTGATCCCAGGGAGTCTAGGCTGTGAGTGAGTTGAATGTAACAGCTCTCCAAGCTTGTAAATAGACGTCCACCTCCTCATTATCTAATGCAGTGTTTCTCAACCTTGGTAGCTTGAAGATGGGTGGACTTCAACTCCCAGAATCCCCCAGGCAGAAATGGAAATGTCATGAATTGAAACTGAGGCTTTCTACATGTAAGCTATATTTTTTGCTGCACATCTCTGCTTCTCCCACAGTAATCAAGGTGAATGATACAGATTTTTGATTGTGCACCAGTAGTTGCATATATAGGTAGTCCTTGGCTTACAAGAATTTGTTTAGTAACTGTTCAAAGTTATAACAGCATGGAAAAATGACTTACGACTGACAAGTTTTCCACACTTATAATCGTTTGCAGCATTCCCATGGTCATGTGATCAAAATTCAGATGCTTGGCAATTGGCTCAGATTTATGATGGTTGCAGTGTCCCTAATCATGTGATCACCTTTTGCGACCTTCTGACAAGCCAAATCAATGGGGAAACCAGATTCATTTAACAACCATGTTACTAATTTAACAATCCCAGCGATTCACTTAACAGCTGTGGCAAGGAAGGTCATAAAATGGGGCAAAACTCACTTAAGAATTGTTTTGCTTAACAACAAAACGTTTGAGCTCAATTATGGTCTTAAATTGAAGACTCCTAGTATATGTAATTTCCCGATGGTGCAGTGAGTAGTTACAGTTGGCTGAAAAATATGGGCAAATTATTTTCATTTATTAAATGTTTATATCATTGCTTTAACTCTGAACTGTCTTTTCTGCCCTCTTGACGGATGTAGATATGACACAGTTTTGCTCATCAAATTATGGAGTCCTTAGATATTTTTCACTCTTCCAAGAATTATTTCTGCTGCATAAATCTTGAACTGACTCATATCTTTATTGTGTCCCTGAGCTGCTTTTTCCAGCACATATATAAAAGCAAGCATATGTTTCTTTTTTTAAAAAGTAGGGAAAAATTGCATGAATTAGTTTTATACTTCCCCAAACCATTGCATAGCTTTAAATAATTCCATTAAGATCCAGAGTGATCACGGTATGATAAAAACACCATTTTTTTCCAGTTTAGTTTCTTTGTGGTGCTGGTCTTAGTCCTATCTTGGTAGAGTTTAGAGTTCCTGTCTTCTCTTCTGTTGTTCTGCCCCAGCTACGGACCCCAAAGAACGCAGCACACACAAAAACTATACAAAGCTTATTTTACTCAAATAACTCAGTCTTTTTCAACCAAATGCTGTTAATAAACTTCCTTAACAGCCTACAAGCATTCTAAGATAAGGTAATCACAGTCTTACTAGAGTTGGCAGAAAGCCCAGAAGCAATTTTGCAGAGTCCAGACGTGAGGGAAAGTGAACTAAAGTTGTTCCCTACAGCTTGCTGCAACCGGCGTTCCTCCTTAAATAGACTAAGGGAGTGGCCAATTAGCCCCAAGTCTTGCTCTCAAGGAGACCTCCTCCTGAGGAGCCACTCCTGCCTTTTGGCAGCTCTGCGTTCCCGTGCATTGAGAAGAGGCCCCTCCTCTTCGTCCTCTTCACTTAAAGGAGCTTCTGGAGGTTCTGAAGGCCCTGGCTGAATCCCTGCCTCTGGCACCACATCTTCTGTAGCCTCCTTACTGTCCGACTCGAGCGCCAGCTGCATAGGCTGCTGGCGCAACACCACACCAGCCTCCTTGTTGTCAGAATCAGCTACAATCCACACAGGCTCCTGACGGGCCACAACATCTGTCCTAGTTTGTCCGAGTCAAAAACAACCTTGTTTTGAGGCTGAACTTTGGTAAAATGATCTGACGGTGCTCTTTTCTTCAGTTGGAGGGTTAAGTGTGATATGATTCCTGTGGTCTGCAAGTTATCCTCCTGCCTTAGAACAATTCCCTAAACGTATTTTTGAAAAGCTACAGAGAACTTACCAGGCAAATAAAAACCAGGTAGTAAGATTGCCACTTTTTATGTTGGTCATTTTTCTACCTGAATAGTTAACCTGATGTACAAAACAAAAACAGGTGAAATACGTACTGAAGACAACTATTGGGAAAAACATTCCTTGTACTTTTATTATGCAGGCTGCCTGCAACTCAAGGATGAGGATTTAGTACTATCAAGTTGGTATAGACTTCAAACGATAGCCAGTTGGTCTAGTGCAGGCAGTGGTGAAATTCAATTTTTTTTACTACCGGTTCTGTGGGCGTGGCTTGGTGGGCATGGTGTGGTTTGGTGGGCGTGGCTTGGTGAGTGTGGCAGGGAAAGGATACTGAAAAATCCCCATTCCCTCCCCACTCCTGGGGGAAGGATATTGCAAAATCTCCATTCCCACCCCACTCTGGGGCCAGCCAGAGGTGATATTTGCTGGTCCTCTGAACTACTCAAAGTTTCTGCTACAGAACTTTTCAGAACTTGCTGAATAGCACCCCTGAGTGCAGGGGTGTCAAACTCATGTCGTCTCATCGTCGTCACGTGACATATTGTGACTTTCTCCCCCTTCGCTAAAGCAGGAGTGTGCGTGGCCAGCACGTGATGCATCCGGCCCAGGGGCCATGAGTTTGACACCCCTGGTCTAGCGGTTAAGGCACCAGACTAAAAACCAGATAACTGTGAGTTCTAGCTCCACCTTAAGCATGAAAGCCAGCAGGGCAATTTTGGTCTAGTCACGGTCTCTCGGCCCAACTCACCTCACAAGGTTGTTGTGGGGAACATAGGAGGAGAAAGAAGTATTAAGTATCCTCACTACCTTGAGTTATTTATAAAAATAATAAAAATGAGATATAAATAAATACATTTTTAAAAATCCAAGATGATTTGTCACTAACTTGGCCTTTCAGGTTTTCTAATGGTTCACCCATCCCCACTGTATAGGGAGTCCTCGACTTACAACAGCTTCATTTAGTGACCATTCAAAATTACAACAGCACTGTAAAAAGTGACTTATGACCATTTTTTTCACAGTTATGATCTTTGTAGCATCCCCATGATCATGTGATCAAAATTCAGATGCTTGGCAACTGGTTCATAATTATGACTGTTGCTGTGCCCAAAGGTCATGTGATCCCCCTTTTGTGACCTTCAGATAAGCAAAGTCAATGGGGAAGCCAGATTCACTTAACAGCCGTGATACTAACTGCAGTGATTCACTTAACAACTGTGGCAAGACAGGCCGTAAAATGGGACAAAACTCACTTAACAATGGTCTCACTTAACAACATAAATTTTGGACTCAATTGTGGTTGTAAGTTGAGGACTACCTGTAATTTACCCATACTGCTGGACATCTCTTTCTTCTCTTCCTTAGCATCTTTCCCAGCATTACGGACATCTCAAGAGAGCTGATCTTTGCATAATGTATCTACAATATAATAATTTGAGCTTGCCCATTTGTCTCTCAAATGAGAACTGTGGATTGGTTAATTTTTAAACCCATTTATCTATTTTCTTGACATCCATGGTAATCTCAGATGTCTTCTGCAATACCAACATTTGCAAGCAGCACTATTCTTTCTAGCTTCTTTCATTTCCATGGAGTATCATGGGGAAAGTGGTTATTTGAGTGATTCTGAACTTTGCAGGAGGACCTGATTTTAGGAAGGAACTCAATAAAGAAAACGGCGATTCCAATGTGCAAAATATTTCAAAGAACCTCTTGTTCAACGAACCTAACATTCGGTGTTAGATTCTCATGGACAAAACCTGTGTGGTTGCTACAAATTTTGAATGACCTGATGGCACATAATTGTGAATGAAATTCAAAGACCAAGGTATTGATGATGCAGCTGCCAAACCATTGAACATCATATGGTGAGGAATAGTTTCAAGGAGCACAATAGGACTCTTTCTCTGTAGTTGCACAAAATCTTTGACTTCACTAATTTAGATCTCAAACAATGGGCTAATACAGGATTCAGGATTTATTCTGAGCCTTGGTATCTTCTTTCGGTGCAAGGGCTGTGTCTTGGAATGTACTCTTGTAAGACTGGGGATTAGATAAAATGGAATGAATGGTCTCAAATGAAGCTGAAAACTAGTCAAACCTGCTAGCCAGGTCTCCCCAAGCACTTTTTTTTTTGAAGGTCAACTATATGTGACAAGGGACACTAGGAAACAGAGAGTTGGATTTCTAAATTTTACGCCTTACCAAGCTTTGCCTGGAACAATGCCAAGAAGAGAATGTGCATGCACCAGTTTTGTCTTTGGTTTTTTCCAGGTGACCCCTTGCATTTAGTCCAAAGGAACAGGAGAGGAGGGAAGAAACCAGGGTTCCTCAACCACTTATATAGAAAAGCTTGTAGGCAACCTCTAAAAACATTAGATTGTATGATAAAATGGGCACAAAACATAGGTGAACCAATAATGATGGATACACGGGAAAAAATATGGGTTAGAAATGTAAGCTTTATACAAGCTCAAAATTTAAGAGAGAATTTTTACAAAATGTTTTACAGATGGCATTTAGACCCAAAAAAACTAGCCTGTATGTATCCAAATTTACAATCTAAGTGTTGGCAATGTGAACGTGAAGATGCTACATATTTTCATATATGGTGGACATGTAAAAAAATTAAGGCTTTCTGGATAAAAATATGGTGGATTATTCAAAATATTTTAAGGAAAAAAATTAAATTTACACCACAGTTTTTTTTTGTTGGGAATAGTCACGGATTGTACTGTAATAGAGACTAAGTTGGTTTTGAATTTAATAACAGCTGCCAGGTTACTGGTGGCACAGTACTGGGAGAAGGAAGATCCACCCACCATTGAGGAATGGACACTAAAAGTTGTGCATTTGGCAGAGATGGCAAAAATTTCATCATACCTTAAAGATCATTCAAATGAAAGATACATATCGGAATGGAGAAGATGGATTGACTATATACAAAAAAAGTATCTGAACAAGAAGATTCATATAGCTTATGAATGAAATATTTTTAAGTAGCTTATGTTTATAGTTTTTGAGTTATAAGGAGTTAAAGATTTAGGGAGAATATGAATGCACTAATTTGTTAGCATATTTTAGCTTTATGTTTGTGAATGCTATACCCTGTGCTTGTTCTGGGAAGTCTAGAGAGAGGGGTGGGGGAGAAGGAGGGAAGGGGTGGCTGGGAGGGAGGGGGGAGGGGGTTGAGGGGGAAAGGGTGGGGGGGGGGAGAAAATGTTTGTATTTCCTATAAAACTTTTCAATAAAAAAAAATAAAAACATTAGATTAAATATTTGTAGCAAACTTTCATGTGATCAGGAACTGGTCTTATCAGGGTTCTAAATCAGGAGAGATTATGTCAGCTCATCTAGTAGAAGACATTTACAAAAAAGTTCTGTAGGAGATTGTGCTCTTTGGGGGTAGAAAGATCTATATCCGTGATGACGAACCTATGGCACGCAGGCCAGAGGTGGCACACAGAGCCCTCTCTGCTGGCACGTGTGCCGTCACCCCAGGTCAGATCTCCGTGGCGTTTCTTTCGTGAGCTTCTGTTTCCCTGCAAACGACGAAACAGAAGCTCATGAAAGAAAAAGATCTTACCTCTTGGTGTTGGGATGCCCAGTCTCCCACCGGCCAGCTGGTCTTCGGGTCTCTTCTGCGCATGTGCGCATGTCCATGAATGTCCATGCACATGTCTGTGCATGCATATGTTCATGCATGTCTGCACATGTGCATGTCTGTGCATGCATGCGTTTGTGCGCTCACACCTTTCAGTTGGGGCATGCATGCGTGCGCAGTTTGGGCACTTGGTATCTAAAAGCTCTGCCATCACTGATCTATAAGATTATGTACAGGGTACATGACGTCAGTCCGGCCAGATTTTTCAATGCATTATAGGCAGCATTCTTTCCCGTGTCAGGTTCCTGATACAGGATGTTCCAAATATAATAATTAATGTTGGACAGTTTTGATTCAGACCCAGAGAAAGACCTTCCAAATGCTGATTAAATGTTACAGGTTGGGCTTAGAGTGCTGATGATGGAATAGTAAACTTTGGCTGCCTCCTGCAGTGCGTAAATTGTGAGTTTTCATGCTTCTCTAGTCTGTAAATAAAATAAACACAAATATTACACAAGGGTAGTAAGGTTTCAATGACCTTTTGTTCAAACCTAGGTCTGGAAAGGTCTCCTGAAAGGTCTTGTCAATCAGAGCAATGCAATGACTGTAGTAATAATGATGGATATGTTTTCCTTTATCCATTTGACATATAGAAATGGAAGAATTGAGCTAGCCATAAAATCAAACACATAAATCAACAATCATATCTTCTTTCAAAGTTTTCGAAGTATTTCCAGATCTGAAGCCCTGCTAGGGTTTTTCATGTGACCCAGGGGTGAAATGTTCCCAGTTTGGACCGGATCACCCAATCCAGTAGCGATGGCAGCGGGTGGTTCGGAGAACCAGTAGGGAAAATCCCTGCGGCTCCCCCCATTCCCAGCTGAGCCGCGTGATCATCAGAAGCTGGTTTTTTTACTTTTAAAAGCATTTTTTTCTGCAAAAAATGTCTTTAAAAGCCTCTGGCGATCCCAGCTGAGTTGCCTGATTGTCAGAGGCTTTTAAAAGCATTTTTTTCTGCAACCTCTTAAGGTTGTAGAAAAAATGCTTTTAAAAGTAAAAAAAAAAAAGTTGGCCATGCCCACCCAGTCACATTACCCCACCCCCACCAAGCCACACCCACAGAACCGATAGTAACAAATTTTAGATTTCACCCCTGATGTGACCCTCATCAGTTCATACTGAAGTGGTGATACCACACTTGGAACACTGCATCCAATTCTGGTCACCATGACAAAAAATAAGATGTTGAGATCCTACGAAGAGTGCAAAGAAGAGCGTCAAAGATTATAAGGGATCTGGAGGCTAAAACATATGATAAACAATTGAAGCGACTAGGTACCGTATATCTAGTCTAATGAAGAGACGGACTAGTCTCCGGTACTTGGGGAGCTGTCACAGAGAAGTAGGGGTTGACCTACTTCCCAAAACACCTGAGGGCAGGATAAGAAGTAATGGGTGAAAGAGAAATCCAGCTCCCTTTCTTTCTAAGGAGAAATTCCCTGACAGTGGGAACAGTTCATAAGTGGAATAGCTTACCTATGGAAGTTGTGAGGGGTCCATCATTGGAGGTTTTCAAGAAGAGACTGGGTAGTCATTTATCTGGAATAGTATGGGATCTCCTGAGTTGAACAGGTGATATAGACTAGAAGATCTCCAATGTCCCTTCCAACCCTATTTTTCTTTGTTCTATAGTCTAAAGTTTTATTATTATTATTTTTTTTGGCTTTTACAGATTCTGCCTTCAACTCCTTATGCTTCATAGATGGGTGGTTTTTATATTAACTGGAATCATGAAGAAGAAGTCCTAGTAAAATGCCTCCAGGACACCAGTAGTTTTCATTCTCCATCAGTCTACACCTGTATTATCCACACTGCAGGTCCACTTTCTGGACCCTGCTGAAAGTGCACACACTCCAGACTTAAACAAACCACCTTACTATAGAAGCTGACCACCTGCACAATAACGGAATAACAGTGTTGAGTGTCTGCCATCCCACTGACCTCATTGCCTTCAAAATCGAAGACAAACACCTTCCCTTGTGACGGGGAGACATTCTTTTGATCCGAACCAAGTGGCTGTATCCATGAAACTATACATTATAGCAGGGGTCTCCAACCTTGGCAACTTTAAGTCTGGAGGACTTCAAAGCTGGCTGGGGAATCCTGGATGTTGAAATCCGCTAGGCTTAAAGTTGCCATGGTTGGAGACCCCAGCATTTTTTTTAAAAAAATTGATTTATATGCCGTCCTTCTCCGGAGACTCAGGGCAGCTTACAATGTGCTAAGCAATAGCCTTCATACTTTTGTATATTTATACAAAGTCAGCTGATTTCCCCCACAACTGGGTCCTCAATTTACCTACCTTAGAAAGGATGGAAGGCTGAGTCAACCTTGAGCCTTGGCGAGATTTGAACCTGCAGTAATTGCAGGCAGCTGGTCTTAATAACAGGGTGCTTTAGACCACCGTACTACCAAGGCTCGTAGCATTATAGCATGTATGTGTTAATTTGCACAGAGGCCCATGAGAAGAACCTGCCTTTACTTCTGAGGAAAGGTGGCCATGCCTGGTTATTTCTGTATCATTCTGTATTCTGGATTAATGTGCCGGACATGCCTTCTTTGAGGACAGATGGTTTCTATGGTGTCTCTGTGCTAGGAGTGATTGGGTGATGTAATCCCACTGAGGTGGCAGAAGCAGATTGGGAGAGAGAGGTTTGGAGCACTGACTGATTCCAGACATACAGTAGGCATCTCTGAGCCAGTTCCACCAGCTGTCGGCACGCTTAAATTATTTCATTTATTTCTCTCCTAATGCATCCCACTGCAGGAAAGATGTGCTGGACTGTCTCAACATTTTCAATACTCAGTGCATTCTGTCCCTACTCTCCCCCCTTCACCCGCCCATTCCTTCTCCTCCTCATTTCTGACTGACGTTATTTTGATTGCATGCATTTTTTAAATCTGTTCTTCAGCAAGGCTCTTAGGACATACTGTGCAAATTAATCCAGCCTTCATTGAAAGGCATTGCTAACTTCAGCCCTTCCCGCCCCAGTTCCAAAATTTAGTTTGCGATAACAGTGGTGAGATGTAACTGTTTTCTCGAGAATTGCTGGGAACCAGGAAGAGGATCTGAAAGCACTCCTTGCTGACGTCAGGAAAAGGAAATTGAATCAAGCACATTACTTATCTTTCATTAATTGGGCTTGGCCCAAGAATCTGGCTCTTGTCAGTCTCTCCTTTCGGGGACAAACGGTGTGCGTGTCTGCACAACTGAATAGATTGACTATGTACTCTGTGTCTTTGCAAAGCAATATTGACAAAGAGCTGCAAAAAGATCTTACTTAAACCACATCCTGCCCCTCCTGACAAGTGAGCTACCTGTCAACAGGGAAAGAGCTTGAAAACAATCAAGCGTTGAATAAGGGGAGGGCTCTTTAAATTGTTTCCACGTTTTAAAATGAAGAAAAGCAGGAAGTGCCCGATACTCTTGACATGTTTGACATGGGAGGGTCAAGATTGCCTTGAGCACAGCCCGAACAGGATTTTTATTATCCTAGCCCCAGGATGAATGCATCAATGAGTACGTGGCACTTAAGGAAGGTGTGTCTGGAAGCAGAGCTCAGGTTCTCAGATCTGGCCTTTTAAAAGCCAGATGACCAATGGATGGCGCCACCGGTAGATGTTTTCTTGTGTATTTCTGCTGCCACCTAGTGGAGGAGTGAATTATGCAGCCCAGATAGAATAGCCCTAAACTGGGCAATTCCACTAGCTCAGGGGTGTCAAACTCGATTTCATTGAGGACTGCATCAGGGTTGTGTTTGACCTTGGGGGGCCGGGGTATATGTGGCTGGGGGGGAGGCATGGCCAGGGGGGTGTGACCAGCTCAATGTCACTCATTGAGGCTCCGTTTTCAGCTGTAACGGCCTCCTGCAGCCCTCTACTAGTGAAATGGAGCTCGGGGAGGCCATGCATGGCCCTCCCAGGCTCTGTTTTTGGCCATGACAGCCTCTCCAAGCTCCATTGTCACTGGCAGAGGCACCACAGTCCGGTTCTTTGCTGTTTCCAGGGCAGCTGCACAGGCCAGATCTAAACTTGCTGTGGGCTGGATGCGGCCTACGGGTGGGCCTTGAGTTTGACACTCCTGCACTGGCGGATTATTTTTTTAAATCTTCCATCACTCCTTGATTTTATATTTCATTTTAAACACACATACTTTATGTGTTTAAACTCTTTCCTCCTCTTCTGTTTTCTCTTAAATTGGGAGGCAGAAATGGTTTCATTCACATGGGATAGGCTGTTCTGAGAGGACTACATATAAGGATAGAAATACTTCAGACAGATAAAGAAGAAACTATCAGCCCAATAGAACAGGGGATCATTTTCTAACCCAAAGTAGTCAACCCATCATACTATTTTTTTAAAAAATGTTAAATGTTACAAGGAAGGGGGCAATGGATCAGCAGTCCCTGCCATGCTTATGAGTATCTTTGTAGCAGGGGTGAAATTCAGCAGGTTCTGACAGATTCTGGAGAATCGGTAGCGAAAATTTTGAGTAGTTTGGAGAACAGAATGGGGTAGGAATGGAGATTTTGCAATATCCCTCCCCTGGAGTGGGGTGGGAATGGAGATTTTGCAGTATCCTTCCCCTGGAGTGGGGAGGGAATGGAGATTTTGCAGTATCATTCCCCTGGAGTGGGGTGGGAATGGAGATTTTGCAGTATCCTTCCCCTGGAGTGGGGAGGGAATGGAGATTTTGCAGTATCATTCCCCTGGAGTGGGGTGGGAATGGAGATTTTGCAGTATCTTTCTCCTGCCATACCCACCAAGCCACGCCCATCAAGCCACACCATGCCCACCAAGCCACGCCCACAGAACCGGTAGTAAAAAAAAAAGAATTTCACCACTTCTTTGTAGGTATGCTGTAGATCCATCATGGAAGATGACCAGCAACAAGGTGGATGGACTTAGTTATGGTGGTGGAAGGAAGTAGTATGGAAAGTACTGAAGAACCAAGTTAAGGGACAAATCACCATGGAGAAAATCTATGTGGTCACTAAAAATCAACAATGACTTGATGACATTGCTTATGACAAAAATAAAACTCCTATCATGACATATTTTAACTGTGGAACTAAAGCTCATCTAACACTTTAAGTCAATTCAAACATTGCCTTTTGTTAAATAATCATATCTCATCTGCCTGTACCATTTCCTGACTAAATCTTGGTCAAAGCTGAAGTTGATAACTCTGATGATAAAACATCTTACAGGTCCCCAAGTCGACAACAAAATCTGTTGTAGATTTTATTTAAATCCTGCAAGAGCAGTGAAAAAGAAATGAAATGTGGAACAATCAATTTCAGCCTAGATCTTAATTCCACATAAAAGCAACTCTTGGATAAATCACTTTGCTTTTTTCTTTTTCCTCTGTGCCGCTTTGGCGGATGGATGAGTGCATACAATTTGTGCACCACTTCAGAGCAATAGAAAATAATTCTTTTAATTGCACATTCATTTAGCAAAGTGCTGCCTTTCCCTAGGCTTTGTCAAAGACAACCCTGTTCACAAATGCCATGAAAAAATGAAAAAGATAACTACTTGACTGCTAACAGTACAAGTTTCAGGCAGCCTTATCTGCCAAAAACAACAATTTTCGCAATGGTTGAGACTTTCTCGCTGTTATCTCCATTTGTATTTCATCTGGGCTTTGCACAGGAACTTTTGGGGACTTCATCTTTGCCTGGCGAGTAGTTCTTAACACACAGTATCTTTCTAAACATTGTGAACTCAACATCTCAAAATCTTAAAAACAAACAAACAAATAAACAATAACACAACAACAACAACAACACCATACCACACCCTAGAGCAATATATCCCAATCTTGCCAACTCCCAGAATTCCCCAAGCTATACGGCCAATGTTGAAAATTGCTGTTGGGAGTCCGTTAAACCTTCTCTTCTGGAAGTTGCCCTGGTTAGGCAACATTGCCCAAGACCTTTCCAGATAGGTCATTGTGTAGACTTGGACCTACATCAAACCAAGAAAATCCTTGTGCAAGAGGACCACAGATGCAAATCTGGAATATGTACCATTTGCATTGCTTGAGGCTCCTTGGCAACCTTAGCAACTTTAAGATGAATGGACAGCAACTCCCAGAATTTATGCAAACTGAGAGAGTTGAAATCCACCCATTTTAAAGTTGCTAAGGTTGAGAAACTCTGCTCTTAGCAATAAGACATTGAGCCAGTTCTTGTTAGGCAGTGAAGGTTGCATATTGGAAATGGCTCCTGGACAAATAATGCACCAAGGAGCCTGAAGCAGTGCAAAGGGTACAGATCAGTGGTGGGTTCCTCCTGGTTCGGTCCGGTTCGGCCGAGCCTGTAGCGGTGAGGATATGACGTCACCGAACCGGTTCCCCCCCCCACCCTCCCACGTTATTCTTACCTTTTATTTGGTCCCACCCCCAATCTATTGCTGCCTCCTGAGTCCCAGCTGATGACTAGAGGGAAAAAAAACTGTTTAAACTCTTGTGCGGGGCTTCAAAGGGCCGTCCTACAGCTGATCAATGTTAAAAGCAAACAAATGAGTCGGGTTGTAAGTGCCAGGACTGGTCGTAAGTGCGAGGACCTTCCAGAAATTACTCTGACCAGCTAGCCATGCCCACCTAGTCACATGACCTCCAAGCCACACCCACAAAATAAGCCATGCCCACAGAACCGGTAGTAAAAAAATTTAGAACCCACACCGGTACAGATTACAGATTTGCATCTGTGATCCTAGTTTTCTCCAGTTTGTTTACTCATCAAATTTCTAAAGCTGCCTGACTTTATAATGGCTTTGAGTGGCATACAATATTAAAAGCATCATGGCCAGTTTAAAAAAATGGTAGACATCCGGAGGAGAAAATAAAAACAAACTAACATAACTTCCAACTTCCATATTTTCCAAAAAGGCCTACCACTCTCCTAGCCTAAGGTTTAGGGCAGTGATGGCTAACCTTTTCCAGACTGAGTGCCCACACGTGCAAACACTCAAAATGCAATGCGCACGCGGCCCCTGCACATGCCCTCTGCCCCCTATGTACGTGGTCCCCCCGCATGCACCCCACCCCCATGCATTCATGCCCCCCGCATTTGTCTGTGGTCCCCCACATGCCTCCGCCACCTGTGCATGCGCAGCAGAGACCCAAAGACGAGCTGGCCGGCAGGAAGTGCACGCGCATAGGCAGGGGAGCTGAACTGGGGCGATGGATCACGCGCCCATAGAGAGGGCGCTCCATGGCACCTCTGCTATGCGTGCCATAGGTTCGCCATCACGGGTTTATGGAATAAGCTGGGCCTTCAAGGTTTCCTTAAATAGGGTCAGTGTAGGGGGCACTCAAATCTCTGGGAGATGCTGTTTAAGAGAGTAGGCTCTGTGGTGGCAATAAATCAGTTATTGTAGTAAGGTCAATCTTTAGCCTGTAACTATTCCAGGCAGAAAGAAACAGGGTGCTAGTCTCAATGTTTTCCCTCTTCCCTTATTCTTCCCCTGCCTTTTAGTAAATGTTTTCTTTATTTGCAGTATTAGATCCATTACAGCAGTGGCTAGTTATAAAGAGTGGTGCTGACACCAAGTGGTGTATAGGATCTTTTGCAGTGAGCCATTGTTCCAGGGATCCTGCAGAAGAAAACTCCAGCTGGATCTTTCTTGGATGTTAATTTGATTCGGATCCTGGGAATTCCAGAGGAACATTTCAGAGAGTTTCCCAGGAAGCAGAGATGCAGTGGTTATTTCTCAGATAACCTAGGAACAAATTAAATATGATGATGTTCAATATGCCACTTGGAATGCCGTTTTTTTTATTCTTTAAGTGATAAAAATCATACATAAATGGAAATCCATGTAAGCTAATGAGACGTCATTGTGAACAGGGAAAAAGATATTATAAACTCTATAATACATACATTTGAATATAGGAAAGAACACAGGATATTGCAATGTAACCAGTTCATCGATCCATCCAACGTATTATATTAATACTCATTGACAGCAGCATCCCATAGTGTTATAACCAAAGTTTCACTGATGCCGTTGTCGAGATTGAGGATGACACTTCTTGTCGTTTAGTGTTAGGGAATACACAAAAACCATGCTGATAAAAATGTTTAGAAGTTGTCCTTAAAATTTTAACATTGACATTGAAATGGACTGTATATGTGTTGATGTTATTTATTTATTTAAATGCATTGTGCTGGTGCGTGTATGTATTTAATAAAGCACACAGATACATACACCCCAGTGGTGGGTTTCAACATTTTTTACTACCGGCTCTGTGGGTGTGGCTTGGTGGGCGTGGCATGGCTTGGTGGGTGTGGCTTGGTGGGTGTGGCAGGGGAAGGATACTGTAAAATCTCCATACCCTCTCAACTCCAGGGGAAGGTTATTGCAAAATCCCCATTTCCTCCCGATCAGCTGGGATTTGGGAGGCAGAGAATAGATGGGGGCGGGGCCAGTCAGAATTTTTACTACCAGTTCTCCGAACTACTCAAAATTTCTGCTACTGGTTTTCCAGAACTGGTCAGAACCTGCTGAAACCCACCTCTGATACACCCACCGCACATTGCAGTTCCCCACGTTTTCTATATTTTTAGATAAACATATTGAAAAGATACTTAACAATCAAAGGTCTAGGTAAGCGCTTTAAATGGTTTGGACCATTCAAAGTTGCTCTGATCTTTCAGTAGACATCTCGGCATTTGAGATCCTTCAAAATTATTTCGGAGAATCAAGTACCACTAAGCTATAAAACAATAGCTGGATGTACCTATTCTGTGACTTCATCTGGGTTGAACAAACTGCCCTTCACACAAAACTTGTCAAAACTCCATCAACTGGGTAGGACACACAAGATACTTTAAGTTGATATGGGCGCTCACCTCCGTCAGCCTTTTGAAGTAGGCCACATTAGGATATCAACTGCACAAATTTGATTATTTATTACTTGTATACAATGGGCTTATTTGTGTTTGCTTATAGTTACAGACTCTTAAAAGCCTGATTGTGTTTTCTCTTCTCTCTGCCTTACGAGTCAGGGTAAAGCCAAGCTGAACTTCTTTCTAATGTTTTCTATGTCTCCCAAACTTAAACCATGTTTTAGTTTTACAACCATTGTCGCATAGTTTTTCTAATATCATCTCCATGGCTCCATGGCTTTCTCCATCATGCAAGAATTTTTGTCCTACATACACTCTTCTTTATCATCAAATGTCCAAATTATCAACAAGTGAGTTTAATAACTGTTATCAACCAGCAGGGCTAATTAATTGTTCTGGCTTTAGGGTAAGGAACATTTTGAAAAAAATGGCTTTTCTTCTTGTTGCATTTTATCAATGGATGTAATCACTACTAAGTACAAAAGACCCAACAGTAATATAATTAATGAAATATAATGTAAAGACAGATTATGCTGTTCGATCATGCTCTAACATTTTCTTGTACGGCATAGATCCGTGATGGTGAACCTATGGCATGCGTGCCAGAGGTGGCAAGCAGTGCCCTCTCTGATGGCATGTGAGCCGTCGTCCTAGTTCAGCTCCGCTGCGCATGTGTGTGCGCCTCCCGCTGGCCAGCTGATCTTCGGGTCTCTGCCATTCATACGCGGGGGGCAGGGTGCATGCAGGGGCCGGTGCATGCATGTGTGGGAGAGTGTGTGCCTGCAGGGGGGCCACACATGCATGCATGTGGGGCGAGGTACATGTGGGGGTGGGCATATGTGCATGTGTGGGGGCCACACATCCACTGCATTTTGGGGGTCTGGGTGCATATGCACGGTAGTGCGCTTTGGGCACTCAATCCGGAAAAGGTTAGCCATCACTGGCATAGATGCACTGAAATATCTGACTGTTACTCTAGGTATTAATCTGTTTCTTTTCCACTTATTTATGGATGTAGTCCTGGTATGGTGTGGATGGATATTGAAGATGGCTTTTATGTCACTGTTTTTAAGATTAATATTATACCAAATATATTGTGCATGGATTAGGATCACCTGCTGAGTCTTAGCTAATATTTTAAGAAAAGCTTTTTTCTTTTTTCTTTTTTCTTTTTTGCAGAAGTCTCACATTATTCCAAAGGCAGTTTTTACAAAAAGAATGGATGAGAGAGATTTATGTAAGTGGTAATTTTAAACATGCAAGGAATGCTGTAATGTTAACAATAGATTTTTAAAGCAGATAGTGGATGAAGAAATAGCAGATGGAAAAAGTTGTTAATTGATTTTTTAAAAAAATCATATCATAGCACCCATGCATCCAAATTCTATTCTAGGCAAGGTCACTGAACACAGTTTTCACCACATAAGTTGTAATTAACTGATGACAAAGATGGATTCAGCTTTCCATACTTTAAATTTTATCACTGGGTATTTATCAAATTCATAATTTGTTATCTGAAAAAGGAACGGGTTTAACTCAGAGACAGAGATTATCTATCCCCAGTGAAATCCTGACTTGAAACTTCCTGGAATAGTTTTCTTTTCTGTGTCCTTCAAAGCGGTTTGCTCAGAAGTAGAAGTCTGTATTGAATAGATTAAGCAGTGCTTTTAAAGGTACATTACATCCAGGGGTGGGTTCTAAATTTTTTTACTACCGGTTCTGTGGCGTGGCTTGGTGGGGGTTAATGTGACTGTGTGGGTGTGGCCAACTTTTTTTTTTTACTTTTAAAAGCATTTTTTTCTACAACCTTAAGAGGTTGCAGAAAAAAATGCTTTTAAAAGCCTCTGATGATCCCAGCTGAGCCGTGCAATCATCAGAGGCTTTTTTTTTTTACTTTTAAAAGCATTTTTTCGGCCGAAGAGGTTGTAGAAAAAATGCTTTTAAAAGTAAAAAAAAAAAAGCCTCTGATGAGGTGGGCAGGGTAAGCGAGCAGCGACGGGGCTGGGGACCGGTTTGGGGGCGTGGCCAGCCAATGTTATTACCGGTTCTCCAAACTACTACAATTTTTTACTACCAGTTCTTGTGAACCGGTGCGAACCGGGAGCAACCCACCACTGATTACATCCCTAAGTGCCCCCCCCAACAAAGTCCTGTTATGCTGCCTCATTGTGGTAGTGGGGTGTTCCTTAGAGAACTGTAGGAGATGACCAGGCTGAGCCCAAGGTATGGACCTTCAGGTGCTTTGGAGAATATGTTGACCCCCTCTTCCTTGTGGGAGCTCCTTATATATTGGAGCACTGCTATCATGTCACCTTGAGTCCTTCTTTTCACTAGACTAAACATACCCAATTCCTGCAACCATTCTTCATATATATTTTTGCCTTCAGCCCTCTAATCGTCTCTGTTGTTCTTTTCTGCACTCTTTCCAGAGTCTCAACATCTTTTTTATAATATGGTGACCAAAACTGGATGCACATTCCATGTGTGGCTTCACTAAGGCTTTATAAAGCAGTACTAACACTTCACGTGATCTTGATTCTAAATGCCCAAAATTAGCTGCATGGTTTCCTGACATTTTGAGATGCGGGAATATTAGAATTCTATTGTAAGCCTGACTCCAGTAGACTTAGAACAGCAAATGATTAAATTAATTGGCTTTGGAAAATCAGATTTATTTTTCTTGGAAAGGCCAATTCAAAACCAACAGGGGATTATGAGTAACTTGAAATGCTTCATGTCAGAGTTTTAAAGTCTGCCTGGATCCAACAAGGGGGCCAGCCCTTGCCTTTAGTTTAATGATTAGGCTAATGCAAGCTTTGGTTTATAAGCATCTGGAGGGCCACTAACTGGCAAGTTTATTGTCTTGATGGTCCAATGTAGAGCTCATCCAAGTCTTTATGGATTTTATAACCTGGATGTCAGACATAGCTACTGCAGTCATTTAATACATTTATGATAATCAATATATACTGTATATATATATTGTGCATCTGAATGTTAGTTTAGCTCTATTTATTTGAGCCTATTATGCCTGTCATTCTCATTAAAAAAATACCCTGTATTCTTTGCTGATTCCTAATTCAGGTTTCTTGTGCAACAGTTATGGCAAACGAGTTAATAATGCATGGATTTTGTACCATGCTATTTTCAACCAAAGGGCACTTTGTTATTTATAAAACTATGAAGAAACTTGAACAGCGTAGGCTGTGGTGGCAATCATCCCCAAGAATAATTTACTGCCTTTAATTACAGCTATATCCCATAAGTGAAGCGAGCTCCAACCTACTTCAGACTTCAGTTTTTAGAAAGGTCAGCTAGTCTCTGCTTGCATGGAAAGAGTAGATCTCTCCCTTTTGCTGTTTAATCCTAAATACTGCTGTACTTTGTCCTCTCTTAGGACCATTTCCATCTCTCAGTATTGGACTAGACCTTGAATACGTCATACTTGGATGCTGCTCTTCAAGAATTGGATGGAAATGGAGCCATATGGCCCGCAAGTCAAAGAAATCTTCATGCACTTTTCTTACCCATCTGTCTTCAATTTAATGAAAGAGAATTTTCTTTTGAAATGTTTAGAAAGGTGACAAGAACAGTGAATAAATTCCATAGGGGAAGACCAATGTTCCTATTTTTACAAATGACAGGAGCTTTATACAGATATTCTTTGGCCTGTGTGGCCCTCCTGTCATTCATTGTACCATCATTTCAGAGTCTTCAGTTCAATTCCAACAGAAGACCCCTTTGATAGATAAGGAGCTTGAAAGAAAATTTGGAACATTGTTATTATATATGTTGATAGGGGCAAGAATCTTACATGCACAAAGATGGAAAGACACATGAATCCTCACAATGGAAGACTGGATGGTAAAAGTGATGGAGTTGGCAGAGATGGCAAAATCGACTGTTTTAATTAAAAAGAAGAATTTATCTAGTTTTCTATTGCTTTTGGATTTTGTACACAAGGAGTCGATCCCCACTTTGTGGCAACTCTTTAGATATTGGAACCCAGCTTTAGGGATGCTTCTGATTTGCACTTAGAATCCACATAGGATTACAAATTGACTAAATTTCTACTCCTCTACAACCTACCAATATGCATCCCACTGTATCACATCACCCCATTCCTTCACCACCCACTCCTCAACTCAGCTAGTTGGTGGTGGGTTCTAAAATGAGCCATCTAAAGAGCAAGGATAAAGAGTATGCTCTACCATCTCTTGGCTCTCATCCAGACAAAAACAATTAGCGTAACCCTAAATGTCTATGGAGATTCTCAGTCATCCAGGTCCTGGTTGTCCCAAAGGTGCTTTTTCAAGAGGTAACTGGACTTTCTGGTTTTTTTAAAGATGTTTCGCTTCTCATTCAAGAAGCTTCTTCAGAAGAAGCAGCTTCATGAATGAGAAGAAGCTTCATGAATGAGAAGAAGCTTCATGAATGAGAAGTGAAACATCTTCAAAGAAAAACTAGAGAGTCCAGTTGCCTCTTGAAAAAGCACCTTTGGGATAGTGTAACCCCAATTATCCCCCACCTGCCAAAAGCTTTCCAGACCAAAGATCAAAAGTCCAACGTCTCATAATCACCAATTATTCAGATAGAAAGCCATGATCTCTTCTTTCTGACAACTCCACCCACCACCTCCAAATTTATAAGATGCTCCAATCAGACTGACTCATAGCCATAAATAACTCCCCAAATCTGTAATTTGGGTTAAAAACAAGAAAGATAGATGCAACTTCATCAACAACACAATGCCCATATACAGAAAGATTTATGGGCCTTAGTGCTTTTCTGGGAACATAGGTGGAGTGGACTGTGGAATCCATTCTCTGAAATATGAAAAAAAAAAAAAAGCAGCATGAAGTCATTCTATACTCTGCCAAAATTCTTTTATTGAATGAACGACTCTCTATGAAAGCAGAAGCTATCTCCTGCAACTAGCCAAAGTATAATATTAGATGGGTGAAAATATTCTTGGAGGTTCAGAGCTAAACTTGGACATCATCATATTATCAACTAATGGTTGCTATCTTCATCTTTCTTTCTCTTTTTGCCCGTCCAAGCTTGTGACAAAAATGGCCCCTAGAGATCTGTCGCCATAAAGCTGTCCACACAATTTGAGGCTTATCTTTCATAATGACATACTGCTTACCCTGTTAAGACTTCCATGATCAAACTGTTGTCTGCCCCATACTGTCATTAATCAAGATGACATGAAAGACCAACACAAGGATTTAAAACATGGAGCTGCTGGTTTATATGGCCGAGCCT
Organism: Arizona elegans; assembly: GCA_022577455.1. Classification (NCBI taxonomy): domain Eukaryota; kingdom Metazoa; phylum Chordata; class Lepidosauria; order Squamata; family Colubridae; genus Arizona; species Arizona elegans. The sequence goes on from JAKOOJ010000020.1 coordinate 15,056,693, forward strand.
GTCATTTTTAATTAACCTGATAACTTTGGTCTCTATTCCTAAAGGAGAAGGGAGAAATTAGATACTTTTTTTTTTTTTTTTGAAAAGAGCAAATGTAAGAGACAGAGTGCCCATCAAGGAAAAAAGCCAGCTGGAGGAATTGAATAGATGGCTTTTGGCTTGCTAGTTTTCAGCCTGCAAAAACATCTGGGTACACAGAAATAAACCACAATAAACTGATATAAAATTGCTATAAGAATAAAATCAAGTAGAATGTTTATTACATGTGTGAAAGATTAATAAACCTAGTAGCGTGTTTTCCAAAAATGGTAATATGAAAGAGACAAATAAATGTGAGGAGAAGGATAGCGGAAAGTATGCAGTCTGCTCTGAGGAAGCTCAAGTTGTTATGTGAAAGCCTCAAAGTATTCACATAAAACAGGTATAAATAAGAGCAGCATTGTGGTTACAGAGGAATTCCTATGGAGTTTCATATTTTTTTTCCTGTGGAAGGGAAAGCGTAATTCTTCTTTTTGATAACCAGAGAGTTCAAGAGTTGAAATGTGCCAGATGGATCATAGGGAAGGAATTTACTTGTTTAGAGACAGTAGTATTAGTGGTGTTTGAAACAGCTGCGATGAATTTGATACGGTGAGATAGGAGATATGATTTCATATGATAAGCTGCCCAGAGGCATTGAGTGTTGGGTGGTTGGATGACCATACCTTCTTCCTCCAACTTTCTCCACCACAATCACCCTATGAGTGGTGGCCTTGGCCAAAAGAGAGTGACTGGCCTGAAATCACCCGGGTGGCTTTTCATGCCCAAAGCGAGACTAGAACTCACAGTCTCCTGGTTTGTAGCTTGATGCCTTCAACACTAGACCAAACTGACTCTCTTGTATTGCTTTTATAACAGCCACAAGGAGTAAGATAGGTTACCGTGATGCCGAGCAGTAAGAACATTTTCAATTAAAAGAATTCGATTTCTTAATCGACCCTTGCTCTTTAAGAAATGCCTTAAGGGGAGCATCGGAATGGAAAAAGATTCATTTTCAATACACAGCGATGGAAATGAGGGTTGTTCATAAAACTCTTAGTGCTTAGCCTGGGGATTCAAAACATATTCAGGAAGCTCACTGGAGCATAAGATGAAAGATCAGAATGCTTGTCTATCTGCATCTCATTTGTGGATATAAGATCTTCAGAACGATGGAGAAATAGCTCTGAGCTGAAGCCCTGACTGACAATGTTGATAATGATATGGTAGATTTCCCTGGTCTCAAAATCACCAGTTTAGAACAGCTACTGGTGCATGGCCAACATTTTTGTTCTTAAAGCATATCATATTTTATATTCAAGGTGGTCTAAAAGTCTTAGTAGAGTACTTATATATTCTTCTAATGGTGTGAGAAAATGTCTCTCTCCCTCCCTCTCCCTCCCTCCCTTCGTCCCTCCCTCCCTTTCCCTCTCCCTCTCCTCTCTCTCTCTCCTCTCTCTCTCTGAATGATTCACCCAATCAAAGGTGTAAAAATGGTAAAAATGCTTTCCAGGAGCATTTTAAAATAATAATTTTTAAATAATTGGAAGGAGACATGCCTGCATTGATAGTTTATGTTCTGGAATGTTTTCTTTTCCAGGAAAAAAAGAAAATAAAGCCACATTTGTTTTCTGGCTCAATATCTAAATGCTTCAAAGTTTCTTTTGGTAGAGGAGATTTAGCTTGCAGGATTGTTCCAAGGTGTGGAGGTTTCCTCTAATGTGTGTGTTTGTGCGTGTATTGCACCTCCTCGACTGCTTCTGCTTCCTAGTCTGAAAATGGTCCCTGGAAGAAATCTGATGTCTTTACTCTTGGGGGTTAACTGAGGTGTAAGACAGTAGGAAGATTGCAGCCTGCTAGAGATAAAATTGTACAATGAAAGACAAAACATTTTCACACACACGTGCAGGCACAGAGTGCAATTCCAAAAAAAACAAAAACAAAACATGCATGTGGGTTGCATCAAAATATTCCATTCCTGACTTTAAACCAGATATTTTTTTATTGGGGATTGTACCTGAAATATACAATAGAGAATTGAGATATTTGATTGTGAATGTATTAACAGTGGTTAGAATTGTGTTTGCTAAAAATTAGAAAAATGAGAAAATGCCAGCGCAAGACAATGTTATTAAGAAAATAATGGAATGTGCAAAAATGAGTAAATTGACATTTGAAATTAGAGAACAAGAAGATGAACAATATTATAAGATATGGGATTTATTTTACCAATGGTTAGATAAAAAGACATGGAAATGAAATATAGTAGAGATTTTTCCAATGTAAGAAATGTAGAACTATATAAAATACAATATAAAGATGTACCGTTATTGGAATGATTTAGGAGAATGAAGGCATAATACAAATTAACTTAAATCTTAGATTATTTTGTATGACAGGAAGGAAGAAACACCCATAGTTAAACATATGATTAATGAGGATAATAATATATGGATATATATGAATAGAGTGAAGATGCACAAAAGACTTGTAACCAACCAACATACTGTTTGTATTTACATTGAAGATGGTTTTTTATTTGTTTTTTTTATATATTTGTTTAAAAATAAAATTTTTGTCAAAAAAAATTCTATTCCTTTGACAAGAAAATGTAGCAGTATTTCTTCTCAAAACCAGAAAGCAAATGAGATTTTGCTGATCCTCACTGCTTACTGTTCAGCAAGCAAGAAGTTATGAGTCTTTTCCTATTTCATGTAATCACAGCTGAAACATGTCTATCATCCTCCCCTTTTTTTTTTGCTGTATCATCATTATGTTGCCTCCCATATCCCAACCCACACCTGAAGCAGATTAAACTAGTGCTTACCTATACTTATGAAGCAGCCATCAATCTGCAGCACTTTTACTGTGGACACAGTCTGACATGCTTCACTGAGCATTCTGTTCAAATGACCTTAGATGTCCTTTTGGAGATGTGCTTAGCCTGATACTTACTGGCTGCTTGAATCTGATGTGGTAATTTGCCTCCACTCCGTCTCTTGCCCATCGATTTCAAGGAATAACTTTGCACTGAACGGGAAGTAGGACTGAGCCTGGTTCATTGAAACCTGGTTTTCCTTCCACACCTGTCAGGTCTTCAAGTTGGTTCCTGGCTTGGAGAACCTGAGAAGCCGGAATAGCAACTTGTCAACAATGGCATTCTAATATAGAACTAGATAACTGGCAAAAACACTGGGAAATAAACTATGAATTGACTATGACAATCACTTATAAAGAAAACTTGTATAAAATGTTTTATAGGTGGCACCTACCACCAGCGAGGTTAGCAAAAATGTTTAAATATGTCAACCCAACTGTTGGAAATGTAATCAAAAACTGAGCCAGAACTATTTTTTGTTAGGCATAATACAAGCAAAATAGGATAAAGGGAATGTATATTTGATATTGCACGTTTTAACAGCAGCAAGAATTGTATTTGCACAACATTGGAAAAGCGAGGAAACATGGAAGAAGATATAATTAAAAAAATATTGGACTGTGCAGAAATGGACAGATTAACACTGAAGATAAAAGGAAAAAGAAGACACAGAATATTTTTGAACCTGGGACTTGTTTTATCAATGGTTGGATAAAAGGGGTAGAAATTAGGAACGTAAGAAGTATTACTATGTAAACGAATTGACCCAGGCAGTACTCTGTTCATTAAGCACATATTGTATGTAAAGAGAAAATAAATAAAAAAATATAAAAAAATCCCAATACAATGGCACTGAGGGGAAGGGACGTGGTAAAATGGGAAAGAGAAAACTGTCCCTCTCTGCAACTTCCTAGGGTAAGCCTTGTACTTTGTTTTGTCTGCTTCTGTATTTGGCTTTCGTGCATTTCTAGAAGAATGCAAAACCTGCGCTCAAAAGCAGCCTGAACAAAGCTAGGGAGCGTTGTGTGAGCCAACAGTTTTGTCCACTTAGCGTACATCTCACCTATCTGTCAGCGGTTACCTATTTTTAAACATATTTTAAAAAGTCACAATCGATAGCTGACACGGGAAGTCCTCGACCTGCAACCATTCAGTTAGTAGACTATTTGACATTAAGTGACACTGAAAAAAGTCACTTTTTCAACCTTGTTGTTGGTATCCTTACGATTTATATTGACTGTTTCCTAATATGATTTGATTGCTTATTTGTTTCCTATGACTATCATTAAGTGTTGTACCTTATGATCCTTGATGAATGTATCTTTTCTTTTTATGTACACTGAGAGCATATGCACCAAAGACAAATTCCTTGTGTGTCCTATCACACTTGGCCAATAAAGAATTCTATTCTATTCTATTCTATTCTATTCTATTCTATTCTATTCTATTCTATTCTATTCTATTCTATTCTATTCTATTCTATTCTATTCTATTCTATTCTATTCTATTCTATTCTATTCTTGCACTTACAACCATGAGAGCATCCCCACAGTCACGGGATCAAATTTAGGCACTTGGCAATCAGCATGTATTTACATAGTTGCAACATTCCACTGATTCCCATTTGCGGCCTTCCCCACCAGCTTCCCACATGCAAAGTCCATGGGAAAAGCCCGGTTTGCTTAATGACTGCATGATTGACTTAACCATTGCAGTGATTCTCTTATCAACCATGGCAAAAAAAAAAAAAAAAAAGGTGTGATATTGGATGAGGTTCACTTAACCATCATCTTGCTTAGCATCAGAAATTCTGGTCCTCATTGTGATTGTAAGTTGAGGACTACCTGTATGTTGTTTGGAGGGGGCAGTCTGGTGAAACAGGGGAGAGCTCTTATCTGATTATGTGTCAATTACCTGAGCTGGCTCATCTCCTCCCCTGCCCCATCTCCCATTACAAGAGTCACCTACTGGTGTGGGAGAGGTGATAGTTAAAGGTGGAACCGGTTTCTTCAAAGCTTCAGTTCCTATGGAACTGTTAGGGAAAAGGACAGATGAAGAGGACACATTCTAAAAAATGGCTAAATCCATATTTTTCCAGACAGACGATGAGTAGTTTAAATCCCATGTTTGCCTGCACACCATTGCTGTGATCGATAGATTTTTTTTTCTCCACCTAATTGTGATGAGATGCAGGGATAGGTCAGACAACACGCAAATGTAAACCCTCACAGCAGTGGTGGAATTCAAATTTTTTTACTACCGGTTTTGTGGGTGTGGCTTGGTGGGCGTTGCAGAGAAAGGATACTGCAAAATCTCCATTCCCACCCCCCTCCAGGGGAAGGATACTGCAAAATCCCCATTCCTTCCCCACTCCTGGGGGAAGGATATTGCAAAATCTCAATTCCCACCCCACTCTGGGGCCAGCCAGAGGCCTACTCAAATTTTCCGCTACCGGTTCTCCAGAACCTGTCAGAACCTGCTGAGTAGCACCCCTGCCTCACAGCTTCAACCTCACCCCATTCCTAAGAGGTCCGTAAAGGGGGTGTGCATAAGTGCACCAGCGTGCCTACCATCCCTGTCTTACTGTCCCCATTTATCTGTATTTACTTCCTTTTTTTCATGCTTATGTTCATACTTATACTTGCTACCATGTACATGTTTGAAAAACAAATCAAATAAGAATAAAAAAATAACTATCCTCAAGTCTGAGGCCAGAGGGCCAGAGGGCCTGGCCTCAGTGAGGAATAACAAAATCTCCAGAGGCTTACTTTTCTGCTGGTTGATAGACAGATAAAGAGCACCCTGGCTGGGAAATTCTGGGAGTTGAAGTCCCACCCATCTTAACATTGCCAAGTTTTTGAAAAAATACCGCTTTAAATAAATTGTGGGGAATTGTTCTGTGTAGATTCCAGCAGTGAATACTAAAGCAGAGTATATAAACATCCTTTCCAAATTCTCCAGTGACTCTGTAGGGAATCCCAGGGAAAAGTCCCCAGTGATTGCTAAAAGACAGGGCTTCCCTTTCATGGTGACGCTGCTAACTCCTTAACATGCCCAGTCACTGTCACTTCTAGCTGACTATTTGGAAAGCAAAGCGATGACAGGGCAGCACAGTTGAGACTCACGACGGCTTGGCATCCCACCTCCTCCTCAAAAAAAAAAAAAAAGAAAGAAAAAAAAAAGCAAGGAGTGGAGATTATCATGAGCTCAAGATGGCTATGTGACACAGGATGTCAAATCTGCAGTCTAATTAAGCTTTCAATCTTAATTAAGCTTTCTGGCTGCTCTTAAGAATTCAGCCCTGCCTTCAACTGGTTAGCAATGATATTTTATTAGCAGAGGATTCTCTTGAATCCTTTTCTTCCAGACGAAAGCATTCCTCAAATTGCCATCTCAGGTATCCCGCTCAGAGGTGGTATTCAGCAGGCTCTGACCAGTCCTGGAGAACCGGTAGTGGAAATTTTGAGTAGTTCGGAGAACCAGTAAATACCACCTCTGGCTGGCCCCGCCCCATCTATTCTCTGCCTCCTGAGTCCCAGCTGATCGGGAGAAAATGGGGATTTTGCAGTAGCCTTTCCCTGGATTGGGGAAGGAATGGAGATTTTACAGTATCCTTCCCCTGTCACACCCACCAAGCCATGCCACGCCCACCAAGCCATGCCCACAGAACCGATAGTAAAAAAATTTGAATCCTACCACTGATCCTGCTGCTGGCTAAAGACGGACCAAGGGATAGGTAGTACAAATTCTTTTAGGGCCACTGAATATTTGTGCAGAATGTAACCACTAGATGGGGAAAGAATCATTGTACTGCTTGATACTGCAGGTACATAGCCTACCCATCTGTAACGTATGGATAGCTAGCAAACATCATCTCTGACAAATACAATTGTTCACTATTCTGTTAGGTGGTGTGTAAGAGCAATGCCGAAATTTCTTTAGTTTTAACATTTCAGGACAAAAAGTCTCTATTCCAGAAATGTGGAATATTTACTCATCCATGAGTTCTACACAATCATTTCCCTGACTTGATACTAGAGATAGATCTCATTTAGCAACTGCCTTGTATGTGACCATTTGAAGTTATGATCATGTAGAAAAAAACCCAGCTTTTTGATCAATTCTCACGCTTATAAATGCAGTGCCCTATGGTCATGCGATCACCATTTGTGGTCTTTGCAACTGTGACAAGCACAGTTACCGGCAGGGTTGAAATCTACTTACTTTCCTTACTGGTTCAGAAGTGCATGCACTGCGCCACATGTGGGCGCAGACCCTCTGCACATGCACAGAGGGTAAAAAACACATTACTTCCTGGTTAAAACCAGGAAGTAATGACACCTGGGCGGGTGGGCGGAGCCTCCTGCTGCCATCGCTACCAGTTCTCCGAATCACCAGCCACAATCACTACTGGATCGCCTGATCCGGTCCGAACCAGGAGCATTTCACCCCTGGTTAACGGGCAATGCAGATGTAAAATTGTCAGTCATGGTCATGTGATGTTTGTCTTAATGAACACAATGATTCACTTCATGAAGTGGAAGTGAGGCCATATGTCAGTTTTTATCACATGATATTCTGCTTAGGGACCATGTTTCTTAGTGATGCAGTTGCTAGTCCCGATTGTGGTATTTAAGCAAGGGCTATTTGTATTCTTTGTATTTTGCCATTGAAGTTGTTCTTTCTCCTTCTGGTTAATTGCACAGGCAGATCCAACCAATCACAGATTTCATAGTGAATGGGAAGCCTGGTGATGTTTATTTATTATTAGTCATATTTCTATGCTGCCCACTCTCTGAGGACTCTGGGCGGCTTACACCAAAGACAGTATACTAAATAGCATATTGCCCCCAACAATCTGGGTCCTCATTTTACCCACCTCGGAAGGATGGGAGGCTGAGTCAACCTTGAGCCTGGTGAGATTTGATCCGTTGATCTGCTGAACTAGCAGTCAGCTGAAGTAGCTGCAGTACTGCGCTCTAACCACTGTGCCACCTCAGCTCATGTTCCTAACCTTTTTTTTTTTTTTTTAAAGGGACCATCTGTGCTTTCAGACAGGAAAAAGCTGTTGGCCCATCTGGAGACTTTAACAACACTGTTCTCCCAAACTTATTTACCTCTGAGGAAATAATGGGAGCAATTTTAAGGCAGATCTCCCACAAGGGAAAAAACAAGCCATGTTGCAAAGATATCAAACACACTTTCTAGAAGCAAAGAGGACAACTAGCTCTTCGGTAGTGGGATTTTCCTCCTGGCACTTTTTAAAATTTTCTTTTGGTATGCAAGGGAAGAATTCCTGAGGCAGACTGCAAGCTCCCTAACACTTCTTCTTCTTCTTCTAAGCGGTTATTCAAAAGATGACACAGATGTGAAGAAAATTCACTTTGCACCTTGTGTGCATTTCAAAGAACTCCCTCATCCATCAAGTAGAAAAAACAGTCTGCAGAGACTGCCTTGCAAGACAATGCTACCTGTGATCTTCAAAAGGGGAGAAGAAAACAAGAGAAAAGCACTTTGCAATGTCTTAGATCCAAGGGTCTTAATGTTCAATTTATTTTTTATTTATTTATTTTTATTTTATATCAAATTTATATACCGCCCTTCTCCCTGAGGACTCAAAGCGGTGTACAGCCAAATAAAAACATAAACTACAAACATTAAAATACTATTAAAAAGATATATATAAATTTGGCCCCGTAATTAAAACACAATGACAAACCAGTTAAAAACATTTAAAAGTGTTAAGCCAGCCCGGCTTGCTGAAAAAAGAAAGTTTTAAGGGCATGGCGGAAGGCACCGAGGTCTTGGATTCTCCTTATCTCTGGGGGCAGTTGGTTCCAGAGGGTGGGTGCCCCCACAGAGAAGGCCCTCCCCCTGGGGGTTACCAGCCTACATTGTTTGGCTGATGGCACCCCGAGGAGGCCCTCTCTGTGGGAGCGCACAGGTCGATGGGAGGCCGTTGGTAGCAGCAGGAAGTCTCAAAGATATCTAGGTCCTATGCCATGGAGTGCTTTAAAGGTGATAACCAACACCTTGAAGTGCACCTGGAAGACCACTGGGAGCCAGTACAGCTCACGCAGGAGAGGTGTTGTATGGGAGCGCCATGCAGTTCCCGTAATTACCCGCGCGGCCGCATTCCGGACCAGTTGGAGCCTCTGGGTGCCCCTCAAGGGGGGCCCCATGTAGAGAGCGTTGCAGTAGTCCAGGCGAGAGGTGACAAGGGCATGAGTGACTGTGCGCATGGAATCCCGATCAAGAAAGGGCCGCAACTGGCGTATCAGGCGAACCTGACAAAAAGTCCCCCTCGCCACAGCCGTCAGATGTTCCTCCAAGGACAGCTGCGTATCCAGAAGGACTCCCAAATTGCGAGCCCTCTCCGAGGGGGCCAAAGACTCGCCCCCAATAGTCAGGGATGGAGTCATCTGACTATATCGGGATGCAGGGAACCACAGCCACTCAGTCTTGGAAGGGTTGAGTTTGAGCCGGTTTCTCCCCATCCAGATCCGCATGGCCTCCAGGCACTGGGACATTAGTTCAAGGGCATCGTTGGGGTGGCCAGGGGTGGAGATGTACAGCTGGGTGTCATCAGTGTACTGGTGGTATTTCACCCCAAAGCCATGGATGATCTCGCCCAGCGGCTTCACATAAATGGTGAACAGAAGGGGCGAGAGAACCGACCCCTGAGGCACTCCACAAATGAGAGGCCTCGAGGTCGACCTCTGCCCCCCTGCCAACACAAACTGCGACCGGTCGGAGAGAAAGGAGGAGAACCACCATAGCACAGTGCCCCCCATCCCCAACTCTTCCAACCGGTGCAGCATGATACCATGGTCGATGGTATCAAAAGCCACTGAGAGGTCTAACAGGGCCAGAACAGAGGAGCAACCTCTGTCCTGAGCCCTCCAGAGATCATCTACCAATGTGACCAATGCCGTTTCTGTGCTGTGCCCGGGCCTGAAACCCGACTGGAACGGATTTAGATAAGACGTTTCCTCCAGGTACTGTGGAAACTGTCGTGCGACCACACTCTCAACAACCTTCGCCACAAAGCAAAGGTTAGAGACAGGACGATAGTTGGCTAATACTGCCGGATCCAGGGAAGGCTTCTTGAGGAGAGGCCTCACCACCGCCTCTTTCAAGGCCGTGGGGAAGTAACCCTCACTCAGCGAAGCGTTGACAATTCCCTGGAGCCAGCCTCGTGTAACCTCCTGGGAAGCCAGTATGAATGAACCCCCTAAAAAAAACAATAACTCAATTTGTGTGGCCCCTTCCATGAATGGTAGTAGTGCTGTAAAGATTTCACTGGGTTGAGTTGGGCAAGATATGCTATAATACCATTTACATGTATTCATTAAATATGTACATGTGTGATAAAACTGTATGAATTGAAACAGTTTCTTTGGAACAACTAATCATATTTAAATCCATACTTTTAACGAGAAGGATGAACTTGTTTATTTTTTGTCTTGCAGCCAGAGGAGAAAATAATGTTTTTATAGATACTATATAGAATTACCATATTTTTAAATTGGAAAACAAATGAAGACACTATTGTGCTGCTATTGCTGCTTGTTATTAGTATTCTTTTTTTCTTTTTTGGGGGGGGCAAAGACAGGCAATAACTGCTATGTGGATATTGGATGGGTTGGAGATGGGAAAATATGACTTTTTAATTGTCTTTCTCCATTCTTTATTGTGCACAATTATTTTAATCAATCAATCAATCAGCTGGAAGGGACTTTTTACCCACGAAAGCCAGAACAACAAAAAAAAAAAATGCTTCTTTGCCTTGAATGTTACAGGGTCTAGATAGATTACAACGTTGTTCCTTGCCTCAAATGATCTTTTCTTAAACTGCTCTTAAAATCATGTAGCTTGTAAAGCACAAGCATAGTCTCCTAGCACAGCCACCTGGAGATCTCCATTTCTTCCAGACTGATGCTTGGAACTGGTAAACCCTTCCTTCATTCTGGTGATTCTCTTCTCACTGCCAACTTTTCTCTTTCTCTCCATCATGATGTCTCCACAGAGGGAGCATCGAATCAAAGGGTCAAAGGCTTATACCATTCTGGTAGGTTCACCTTTTGATCACAAACACCATGAACTAAAAGCAAAAAGAATATTAAGGTTTATTAGAGGGCTCTGGAAATATCAGATTGCTTTGGGTTCAGCATACTTTTTAGGAGATGGTTTGATTGAGAGGACTGCATCCAGTTTTGGCCATCACGATGTAAAAAAGATGTTGAGGCTCTCTAGAAAGAGTACAGAGAAGAGCAACAAAGATGATTAGTGGACTGGAGGCTAAAACATATAAAGAACAGTTGCAGGAATCGGGTATGTCTAATTTAGTGAAAAGAAGGACTAGGCGTGAAATGATAGCAGTGTTCCAATATCTCAGGGATTGCCACAAAGAAAAGAGTGTCAATTTACTTCCCAAAGCACCTAAAGGCAGGACAAGAAGCAATGGATGGAAACTAATCAAGGAGAGAATCAACCTAAAACTAAGAAGAAATTTCCTGACTGTTAGAACAATTAATCAGTGGAACAACTTGTCTTCAGAAGTTGTGAAGGTCCAGCTCCAACGCTGGAAGTTTTAAAGAAGAGATGGACAACCATTTGTCTGAAGTGGAATAAGGTGTTCATGCTTGAGCAGGGGGTTGGATTAGAAGACCTCCCAGGTCCCTTCCAACTCTGTTATTCTATATTCTATATTCCACATATGGGAAGGGGAGTTTTGAGAAATGTTTCCAAGCCTTGAAAGAATAATATTCAGACTCATATTGAGACACGGATAAAACATTAGTAGTTCACACAACATAAAAAGTTTGGACTCCCAACACTTTCAGGGCTCAGCACAATTTGCATTCAGCTGGTGAGTCTTCCTGCTAAGCTGATCTCTTGCACAACTTTATGGCCACCTAGTTGATGAGATATGGAGTTGCCTTAAAGTGGCAAATTCCTACACCAGTTCTGGAGCTAAAATCTACAGCAATCAATGATGCTCAATAGCAACTTCCCTAACCTAAAGCTATTTGGAGATTGGAAGCTACCGCTCTCATTGTCAGTGCTGGCTGGAAATGAGGAGAACTGTAGCGAAGGTAAATGGACACAGATATGGAAGCTTCTTAAGTAGGAATCTGATTGTTCATGCTTTGCTGCTAATAGGGGATGGCCTTGACATCATTTTCCTTAAGACAGTCCTTACTGCATGAAGCAAAGTTTCAGTTTGTTCTATAAAGCCTCCAAACTTTGGATGGATCCCTTATGAGTGGTGAGAGCCTGTTGAATTGATGACTCATCTCCTCTACTTGCAGGTTGGCATGATTGCTTGTCTACTCAATACTGTCCTAACTTCATTCCCCCCACCCCATTATGACCCTCTTTCTTGTATCTGAGCTGCCAGTCTTGACATGCAAATGTGCTTAAATGAGCCGTAAGATCCTGGAACTTATTCCATATGTTCCGTGACAAGAAACCTGGGTGGCGCAGTGGACTAAGTGCTGTTAAAGTAGTACTTATCTGCCAGCTGCCTGCAATTACTGCAAGTTCAAATCTCACCAGGTTCAAGGTTGACTCAGCCTTCCATCCTTTCGAGGTAGGTAAAATGAAGGCCCGGATTGTGGGGGCAATAAGATGACTTTGTATATAAAAAAAAGAACATTGCTTAGGGAGGGCTGAAAGCCCTACTAAGCAGGTATATACAAAAGTATGAAGGCTATTGCTTAATGCATTGTAAGCCGCCCTGAGTCTCCGGAAAAAGGCAGCATAAAACAAACAAACAAACAAACAAACAAACAAACAAACAAACAAGGAACTGTGATAGGAAAAAATAAAAAAAACCCAAAACCTTGAAACATTTTCTATGAAAAAAAACCTTCTATTTCAGCTCCTAATAGGGGGATGTGTATGTTGTGAGCCCATCAGGATTTGTGTGCTTTTTGAGATAGTTTTTTGTAATAGCTGTATCTACTCTAACAGGAAAGGTTTTCAAATCCATTTTGGGATGAAGTGTACATGTGTGACAAATCAATACCTATTTCCAGCCACAAAATAATAGTTTAAAAAACAGAGTAGCAAGATAATGACTTAATCTTTCGTGTTGCCTAATGCACATTAAATTGCTAGCTGAAACTGCAGAGGCTTTTATATCAACATGTATTTTCCTTTGACTCCCCTCTACAGAAGTGAAATGATTGTAGGGGAACAAGTGTGAATCACAGGATGTTTAAAATTCACCTCTGTTTAAAATTGAGTGGCATAAAACTATGCTGCTCACATGGGGCTACACATGAAAATGCTGCTAAGGAACAGATATAGGCAAGGACAGGACATGGGCACTCACAGAGATGAATCTAACAGATGTTTAGCATGAATTCTGCTGGAGGTGAATTTGGGTTTCCTGATTCCACCAGATTTCACTGTAAGGCAAGTACTACTGTAGTACAAACTCTGACAGAAGAGGTGTCAAAAAAGAGAAGATGATGGCTGTGACGATTTGATTGAAGGACTGTTACTTTTTTGAGTTTTTGACATCTCTCTGCAGATCTTGCTGACTTCCCTACTGTTTGTACTCCCCCAATTAAATATTGATCCAAAATATGTCTGGAAAAAGAATATGCTTCAAGATGCAAGTTATATTTCGAAGGAAATTATGTCTGCATCCCATTGTGTTCTGAGAAAAAAAAAAAGATAATTGCTCATTTTGTAAACTCAAATGACCCTTCTCAAATTTTACCTCCACAGTTAGGTAAATAAAGAGAACAAGAATTATAGGTAGCCACTGTATGTACCTGTAAACAATTACAGTTATTCTTTTTCTGCTCCTCATCTTGGAGAAGAAGTCTTAATCTGGAGAAAAACCTGGAATTCAGACCTTCAAAGATGGAAAATAAATTGGAGATGGGTTTTGATGCTCGTTACCAGGAGTGGAGGTGGTAGACTCCTGATGGAGTGGCATTGGGCTTGGAGGAGGAATGAAATGTTGGCAGAGACCCTGCTTACCTGCTGTGAATATAGATGAGGGAAGGAGTTCTAGGAAAAGGTAGTGAAAATTGAAAAGCAGGAACTGGAAAGTTTCTGGCAATACTTATGGACCTATATTGAGAGTATGCCTGTTTTTTAGGCTTGATTAAAAAATCCAAGCTCCAGTCAAGCTAATATATTGGTGCTCTCTGAGCTTGCTTGTTTTCTTGCAGATGTTTCATTCCCCAAATTAGGTAACATCATTGTCGAGGTGTAAATAAATCAATGTACCGTAAAACCTTTATCTCTATTAAGATCTACTTTTTTACTTTTTTTTGCCTCTGAAGCAGTTAACAATAAATGTTTTTTATTAATATAAAAAAAACAATATCTATTCAAATATTAAATAGTATTTCATTACTTTGCTTAAATATCCTGTCAGATATATATATATATATATATATATATATATATATATATATATATATATATATATATATATATATATATATATATATATGTAATCGCTCTAAGCAATGTTAGTTCTGGTTATTCTTCTTCAGAAGAAAGAGTCTTGTAGACCATCAGAACTGCCCTTCTAACTGACTTCCAAACTGCCCACAGTTTTCTAACAGAAGAACTGAACAGAACTCTCTGAATTGCCAACTGCCTTCTGAACTGCCCTTTGGACTGCCAATGGTTTTCTGTCAAGAATCTCCTTTTATACTGTCAACTGTGACAGTTAGGGGAGGGAACATTAAAAGCCCTGGCGATTCAAACCCATCAGCTGCCTTCTGATTGGCTCACCCACTTGTCCATTCCAAAAGCACTCCATTAATAGGCACACCAATTGAGAAATAACTTTTCTCTCACAATCATCCGTGCTAGTAAGGAGGGCTATTTGCTGTCAGTTTACATTCTACTGACTTGCCCTGTCAATGTGGGTGGGAGTGGGTAGGATTCTTTGGTTGGGCTGTTTGCTGTTGGCTTTACTGATGGTTTACTGATAGCCCAACCAAAGAATCTTTAAGGTCACCCCTACCAACACTGACAGTCATCAGAATATAAACTGACAGCAAACAGCCCTCTTTACTAGCACTGATGATGCTACCTAGTTAGGGTAATGAAATGTCTGCAAGAAACAAGGACCCCTCATTTCAACCCTGAGCGACAAATAATTCTTCTTTACTGGTAAGCTAATATATTTCAGATCATAAAGGTTCAATTATGACCGCCAACTTGGCCACTTTTTCACTGTTCAAAACTGCCCTGTCTTTTCTGTTAGGAAATTCTTTAAGCTCTCTAAATGTATGCTGAAAGGAAGTCTTGGCCCAAATCAAAGATGAGAGCATTTTGAGTTTAGGATAGCTTTGAGTTTTAGTTTTTAAACTCTGATCAGTAATTGCAATACTCTTCTGTCCATTACAGTGTGATTCCCTTTCTTTCTCTTTGGAATTTAATTTTGGAAAGTCCATATTTGTTTAAACCAATTATCCCATGGGAAGGGTCAAGGCAGAAGCTAAACAGGCCAAATAAAATATACCCATAAAACGGGTGAGCGCTACTGTTCTAATAGTGGGAATTGAAGAATTCCTCTTAAGGACAACCGGTGAGTTTACAGCTGAAGTGGCGTTGGAAATGTAGATTCCATTGCTTTTGCTATATTAGACAGTAATTGGAATAAACATGTTGAAACCTAAAGACTGAAGAACGTGTCCATTTTTATTG
Organism: Arizona elegans; assembly: GCA_022577455.1. Classification (NCBI taxonomy): domain Eukaryota; kingdom Metazoa; phylum Chordata; class Lepidosauria; order Squamata; family Colubridae; genus Arizona; species Arizona elegans. Next base: position 15,072,279 of record JAKOOJ010000020.1, read on the forward strand.
ATTTTTTCACAGCCCAAGGAACACGTGTTGGTGGGTCAGGTTAAAAAGAGATCTGTCTGTTTCTCAGATGTCTCCCCAGCTGATGTAGGTGCCAGGGAAGGTGGCAGACCATCCTAATCATGGAAGGAAGCCTTTGCATTCTCCAAAACTGGGTGACTCATGAGCAAGCATCAAGTTCCCTCCAGACCTGGCAGGCTGGCTCTTAGCCACAGCCAAATAAAGAGTGCTGCAACTGAATGCCCTCTCCCCCTCCAGTTTGGGGGAGGGAATTTAAACATTTTTACAAATGCTTAGTTGCTGGAAGCAACTATGACCTTTGCTTCCTTGCTTTGCGTTTTTGAATCCTGCAGCATTCTTCGACCTCAGCTTGTCCTGACCTTAACTCTGACTCACTCCATTGGCATTCTGAAATATTCCTATCTGTGCATTGATTTCCAACCACTCAGTTTTGATTCTTCTCTCTCCTTTTGCTCTTAGCGTGAAGTCGCCCTCCTCCTTCCCAGTAACTCAGTAAACATGTTGCCTCCACTTTTCTGTTTCTTTGCTTTGTGCTCTGTGACCTGCCTGGCAAACGTGCCCTCTTTCTCTTTGTTTTTCACCTCCCATTCGGGCACATACCTGTGGGTACTTAACCCTGGGTTGGCCCTTTGAACTAGAACAGACCAACAAACAGGCAACAGAAGGGTTTCAACAAAGGCTTGGTTATTTGGAGTTTCTTTCTCATGCTTTTCTCTTTCTCAGTTCTAAATAATCTTTATATAATCTGAATAATCTCTGTAGGCCAGACAGGGCGCAGCAGACTAAAGTGCTGTTAAGGAGCACCAGCTGCCTGCAATTACTGCAAGTTCAAATCTCACCAGGCTCAAGGTTGACTCAGCCTTCCATCCTTTCGAGGTAGGTAAAATGAGGACCCAGATTGTGGGGGCAATAAGCTGACTTTGTATAAAAAAGAACACCGCTTGGGGGGGCCGAAAGCCCTACTTAGCAGGTATATACAAAAGTATGAAGGCTATTGCTTAACACATTGTAAACTGCCCTGAGTCTCCAGAGAAAGGGAGGCATATAAATCGAACCAATAAATAAATAAATAAATAATGGATGGAAACTGATTAAGGAGAGATTCAACCTGGAAATAAGGAGAAATTTTCTGACACTGAGAGCAATCAACCAATGGAATAGCTTGCCTTCAGAAGTTGTGGGAGCTTCATCACTGGAAGCTTTCAAGAAGAGACTGGACTGCCATCTGTCAGAAATGGTGTAGGGTCTCCTGCTTGGGCGGGAGGTTGGACTAGATGACCGACAAGGTCCCTTCCAACTCTGTTAATCTGTTTTCTTCAAGATCCCTCTTAATGACTCATTCATTCCTTCCCCATTTGCAAGGTCAGATTCCTTCATATCCAGACATTTCAGGAGACATGGTAAGCCTCCCAGTGTTCTTCCAAATTCCTGAAGGTGGACCATGAAAGGTTCAGAAGTAAAAGAGTCTCAGTGTATCAGGACCAGAAGAAAGAGCAATGGAAGAGAAGCAAATCAGAGATGTTTCTGTGTGAAGATGCAGCATCTGATTGGAAGAAGAGGCAGACCTCCTCTTTTGCCCTGTCAGCAATGTTGGAGATCTGAGCTGATTTATTTCTGGCTCAGCTGCAACATAATCAGAAGGACTACAAAGCTTCCCCCCCTTTTTATGGGGAAAATGCTGGGACTTCATTATTTTATTTGAGGGGTCAACTTGTCTCACCTCTGCTATTTCCAGAATTTTAGATCTTGTTAGGTCCTGACTGGAGGGCTTGGCACCTTTCCTAGGTAATCAATTCCTCCATCTGCTCCTGTTTTTTAGCAGCAGAAGACAACTTTTTAATGTCAGGTGATTTGTTCTCCTCTCCTCTCCTCTCCTCTCCTCTCCTCTCCTCTCCTCTCCTCTCCTCTCCTCTCCTCTCCTCTCCTCTCCTCTCCTCTTCTGTCATTGTGATGTGAAATTGATAAATTGTGTTGCTGCTGGGTTTTGGGACAGGACAATGCTTTTCCTGTCATGTTCTCAGCATTTCAAGTTGATGGAAGGGAAGACATTTGGTAGGATTGCATGGACTGCAAGGACCCAGAGGATCACTAGATGGCAGGAAAGAGTTACAACAAGCAATTGTTTTCTGCCATCCTGTGTTGGTCATCAAAAATTGTGCAGCCCAGAAATGGTCATCCTAGTCAATCACTGGGTCTGGGGATTTGGGGAGGAGAGGTGAAGATGATGTTATATTATAGCTAGATTATGGACAATTCAGGAGATATCCCAGAACCACGTTTGGCACCTTTTGTATACGCCTGAAAGTCCAGCTAGGTGGTAGGCAAGAAGAAATGAAAAGTCTTAATGCAATTTGGATCTGGAGTGAACTGGAATTGGGTAGGTCTAGTTTAATAAAAAGAAGGACTAGGGGTGACATGATAGCAGTGTTCTGATATCTCAGAGTCAAGCTATTCTCCATAGCACCTGAGGGCAGGACAAGAAGCAATGGATGGAAACTAATCAAGGAGAGAAGCAACCTAGAACTAAGAAGAAATTTCCTGACATTTATATCAATTTCCCAGTGGAACAACTTACCTCCAGAAGTTGTGAATTCTCCAACACTGGAAGTTTTTAAGAAGAGATTGGACAACCATTTGTCTCAAGTGGTATATGGTTTCCTGCCTGAGTAGGGGGTTGCACTAGAAGACCTTCCAACTCTGTTATTCTAAATTTATTCTTGAAAGATTTTTAACCGTTAGTGCAGATGTGGAGATTGTCTGGCCCATGGGAATTGCCATCTGGCTTGGCCAAGCTCTCCTAAGACCCACTTATCTCCCAGACCTTACCAATTTCCCCTGCTCTGTGCAGGGAGAGATGAGAAAGATTTGTTTCTGATCTGCAACAGATGAGAGATAAGCTTTATCACCCTTCAGTGTGGAGATCAGGAGTGTTGCTAGAGCTACTATGATTGGCATGAAAAGACAATTTCTTTTTTCCTGTGCAGAAGGTGGTAGCAATTGCTCCTTGGCTATTCTCAATGCCTAATCTCATTTTGCTTTGCAATATCATTGAGTTGGAAGGAAGTTCAAAGGTCATCTAATCCAACCCATGGCCAACCTTCAGGGGACATTTTTTTTTGCACTAAATTTTGTTTTTAACAGTAGAATATAGACCCATCACTATGGAGAAAATAAAATGGCAATTGTCTGGCACATGGTGGAAGACACTGTTGCTTTTATGCCCAATAAATCCTTCCATGAATTTACAGAATAAAGCTCAGTTTTGAAGGTTTTTCATAAACAGACCAATCTGCTCTGGGTACAACATCCTTCCTCTGCCATCATATATATGATACAAGGCTAGCTTAGGCTACCAGCTGAGTTGCTTTTCAGACTTTGTCAGGAGGCCTCCAAGCAGAAATAAAAATTTGGGGAAGCAGCATTGCCTGAAGTCTTCCTTAAGACTGCCTTCAAATTGTCCTTGAATAGAGCTTTTGCATAACAGAAGAAAGTCTGTAGAGATTCTCAGTCATCCAGGTCACGGTTGTCCCAAAGGTGTTTTTTCAGGAGGTAACTGGACTTTCTGTTTTTTTCTTTTGAAGATGTTTCGATTCTCATCCAAGAAGCTTCTTCAGCTCTGGATGAGAACTGAAATGTCTTCAAAAGAAAAAACAAGAAAGTCCAGTTGCCTCCCCAAAAAAATATCTTTGAGATAACAGAAGAAAGCAATCCAGCATTCTGTTTTTACAGCTGACTAAATTCAGCTCTATTCATAAAAGTTCCTCATCCTCTCTGCACCCCACCCCCCCCCCGCACTCCCAAAAGCATATGGAAATCTGAAGCCAGCATATGTCTTCAAATTTAATTTATAGGAGCTAAGTGGTACATCTTAGTTGTAGATCTAAATGCATTTTAGATTCTTTCCTTCTCTTGCCTGCTTGCTTGGAAGTTCCTGCATCTGCCTCCAGGGATTGCCTTCCCTTGTCAATTTGGGCTGCTTTCATTTGCTCATTTCCCCAACTTTGTTTCAGCATATTTCCAGCTTGATTTGTGCACCTTTTTCAGTCCATGCGCAGGTTGCTTACAATTCTCTTGATGTGGTTTCCTGGCTCCCTTTTCATGATAACATAGACAGGTTTGTTATAAGCCAAGTTCCTCTAGCAAGAGCAGTAGCAATAGCACTTAGATTTATAATTCTCTAATAGGTCATGTGCACACTTCTTTCTTATTTATATATTTAATTTGCAAAGTACCCTGATTTCAGAAAAGGGCACATTTCGGCATAAAATTGTATTGCAGTTCATGTATGCATTCAGAATATGCAAATGGTTATGAGACATTAAATTAACATCCATTTAATATGAATGTCTATTAAAATGGAATTTTTCTGTCATTTCTACCTTCAGAACATCTGGGCAAAAAATAACAATGTCCCATTCTTGGGATATTCAGAATCTGAATCACAAATATTATAGTCTGAAATTGGGAATAAGTACTATGTTTACATGCTCTTAGCGAGGGGCAAAGGAAATTAGAAAGATCAGCATGCTGTTTTTCCTTTCATCTGATCAATTGATAGCAATAGCACTTAGTTTTATATGCTGCTTCATAGTGCTTTACAGCCCTCTCTAAGCAGTTTACAGAGTTAGGATATCTGGGTCCTCATTTTACCGACCACAGAAGGATGGAAGGCTGAGTCAATTGGGAGCCAGTCAGGATCAAATTTCTGGCAGTCGGCAGAATAAGTCTGCAATACTGCATTCTAACCACTGTGCCACCATGGCTTTTGATAATCATTTATTGGGATAAAACAATCACCTTAATTGCTTTGGGATCCTTCCAACTGCCCTGTGTTTATTTATAATTTATAATTCTTTTTCTTCCTTTTTCTTATATTTTTTTGCAATGCTTGTTCAAAAATCATTCTGTCCTTTATTTAGACCTTCTTAATTTTTTTTCCCCAATGGTAGACAGATGAGCTAAATTTAAAGGTGTGTTGGACTGTAGTTGATAGTCTAAACCACCATAGTCTGAGTTTGTTCAGTATGCTGAGCATGTTAAACCAATAACTCATGGTTTTCAAACCACATTGATTTGGGTTCCTATGGTGAATTATGCAAGAGTGTAGGTTGGGTTGCTAGACAGAAGCCCCACAACAAACAGTTGCTTTATGGATAGTTATAAAACTGGGATGAAAGCAGGAGGTACCTCTTCATTAAGACGAGGGTCTACAGTATATAGCTGAGGCAGTCTGAAATTATAGTGCTCAATCATGTCAATGCTTTTGACATTCACCAGGCATCCATTCTATATTTTTGGCTGGCAAGGCATTCTGGTTTCATGAACCTACTGGCGGAAAGCAGTTTCCTCCCATGTTATTGGAGCTAAAAAAGGAAGGGGGTATTCCAGCCAAGAATTACTATATTTTTTGGAGTATAAGACGCACCGGAGTATAAGATGCAGCTTAGTTTTTGGGGAGGAAAATAGGAAAAAAAAATGCCTACCAGGTATTCATCTGGCTAGCACCCTTAGTCTGGTCAGCTTCAGCACATTAGTCTGCTGTTTTTTATCCACTGTTTGGGGATAAAAAACCACTTCAAAAGCACAACTGATCTTTGGAGAGAGAAGCAATGAGAAAAGCAGGCAAACCATGGAGATCGCTTCACTCGCTAGCGCCTCGTTAGGGCTGAAAAAAAGTTTCACAGCTGAGAGTCGGAGGGAGCAGGCAAAGCACTATCGCTTCACTCGCTAGCGCCTCGTTAGGGCTGAAAAAAAGCTTTGAAAAAGCTACATTCGGAGTATAAGATGCACCCAAGTTTTCAGCCTCTTTTAGGAGGGAAAAAAGTGTGTCTTATACTCCAAAAAATACGGTAACCAAAGCCACTGTTTGCACATGACTGAGCAAATCCAGTTTCTTAACCAGTTGGCATCAACCTGCAGTCATTGGAAATGACTGCAAAATAATAGTGTGCCTCTTTAATGTTCAGTCTGCCCTTGAAAGAAAATGCTTGGTTAGCAATTGTGTGATATGCTTTGGTCTAATTGAGATGGGAAGATAGTGTTTATATGTGGTTGTATGTGTGTATGCACATACATACATACATACATACATACATACATACATATATATATATATATGCATACATACACACTATTTTCTCATCTCGTGTGTGTGATTGTATGTTTTCAATATTTTTATAGAAAATGTACGTAGATAATAGATAAATATGAAAATATATATAGAAAAGTTAAGAAGAAAAAAGATAAAAGCGAAGTAAGAAAGCAAGTAAAAAGATAATTAAAGAACTGATTTTCAATCTTTTTTGCAGCAGTTACCAATAAAGTTATTATCCCTCCCCATCATTCAAATTACATTACAGGATCGCTTCCATCCCATATTCAATTCTTTTTTTAATCGGCAAATCCACCAATCACCATTTCACTTGTTTTCCTTTTTCAGCAAAAAGTGCACAAAGGGAATTCCGATCTTTTACAAAAAGATCCAATCTTTTACTTACTTTCTTTAAAAATCCCTGACCACGTAGGTCAGTTTTGCTATTTCTGGTAATCGGGTCATTTTTACAATCCATTCCTCCATTGTGTTAGAAGATAACATTTTCAAAAATTGGGGATGCTGCAGCTAGTAGAGCAGGATTGGAAACATGATGCTAAGGTGCATCAGGCATGCATTGTACCAGTGGTGAAATGTAAAATTTGTTACTACCGGTTCTGTGGGCGTGGCTTGGTGGGGGATAATGTGACTGGGTGGGCATGGCCAACTTTTTTTAAAAAAAACTTTTAAAAGCATTTTTTCTACAACCTCTTCGGCCGAAGAAGTTGTGAAAAAATGCTTTTAAAAGTAAAAAGAAAGCCTCTGATGATCGTGTGGGTCAGCTGGGCACGGGGTGGTGGTGGTGGCAGGGATTTCTGCTACCAGGTCTCCAAACCACCCACTGCCATCGCTACCAGATCGGGAGATCTGGTCTGAACCGGGAGCATTTCACCCCTGCACTGTACTCAAATAGTTCCATGGGCCTCTCCAAATTGATTTCAAATAAACATTCAGAATTTAAAAATGAATGAAATCTCATGATATCAGAAAACCTTGTGAAATTCTGATAATGCCCAACCTCTCATAGGGATCAGAGTGTCAGACTGATAACCTTATAAGTTTTGGGATGGTTCTTTCCTCTTTGGGGGGGGGGGGGGCATGTGGACACTCATTATTCCTTAAAGAGACTGGTTCTCCAGTCACTGAATAAAGGCTACACTTCTTTTTTGACCTCTCATAGCAGTGGGTCCTGCAAATTCAAGGATATTCAGTTAGTACACACCCTTTGCAGATTTGGTACCTGGTCTGTTTTTAAAATGAATGGTTACTGCTATTGATGGAAGTGCTAGCAAGTTTTCATTTGTTTACTGGCTGCCTTCCTGGATCCCAGTCATTCCCCTGTCTCAGTCAACCATGGCAGCCCACAGTTTTGGATGACTTCATCATTTTTAGATGCCCACATTTTCAGTCCTCCCAACACACTGTAAAGGAGACTAGAAAGCTATTACTACTCTCCCAACATCTTGCTTTTGATTTCCCCCAGACAGATTTTTCTTTCTCCTTAATCCATTACTATGGATAGGTTCAAGAGGGCAAAACATTCCCATCTGCTTCTGTCAATTTTTCACCTCCCCACTATAGAGCCACAGGGAAGCAGAAGTCAAAATAATTACAGAGATTAACTGCCTAGAGAGGCCCTATTTTGATCATGTGATTTCTGAAGAGTGAATTAAGGGGGCCTTGTGCAGTGCTTCGATTCCAGAGAGTATGTTTGGAAATACAGAAGCACGAGCACAGCATTTGCCTATACTGTAAGTCATTAAAACAGCCTGTACTCCTTCCGATATCATACTGCTGGTTTAATGAGCTGCAGACAGGTCCTGCTTCCATGCTTCTGCGACTTTTGAGGATCTGAGTGGAATCTGCACAGTTGTATTAGTTAAATTACTGATAAGACATTTGCTGGATTCCGAGGGAGTCGGAAGAACTCTATGCTAGGCTAGGTCTATTTGGGGAATTGGTCTTCTCATAGAATGGCTTCTCTCCCCATGGGCTCTATGAAGCATATCATGGAAACAACATAATTGCTTTACAAGGGTCCTGAGAGTTTTATTAGCCTTACAGACAGACCCCCCCCTTTCAGGCATTAGCTTCACTTCAGTCCAACATACAAGAGGAGGTCAGCAGTATTGACCTTCTAGTTATGCTCAAGGTATCACTGATGACAAAATCTCCACACTGTTGGGATGACTGTCATTCTCCATGATAGTGGAGAGTTCCATCTTGAATGGAAGCCACCACTCCAAATATTTGTGTTGGAACTGTGCAAGCAGTTTTTGAGGCATGACAGACGAGACTGGGAATAATGGGGAATTGAACATCTGAAGGTAATCCCTGCATACGGCTGGTAATGAATGGTTTTCTCTATTTCCACACAAGCATTAAAAAAAGGCTTTGCTCATGTATTTGTTAATAGATGAATGCCCGAGCAATTAGGAGATGGTGCTTTCCCTAGAGAAAAATATTTACTTACCAAATTTCTGAACGGTTACCTTATTTCTGGATGATTAATATTGGTGCAAAATCTTGGGCTAGTAAAAAGGTACAAAATGTACAAAAATATTCTCCTCTGTTCAGCATAACTGCTATGTGAGTAAGTGAATGTTTTAAGCAAGCACAGTTCCAGTTTAATTCATGTGAGCTCCCCACTGCTAACCAAAGCCTGAAATTAACTACAAATAAAGTTTCCTAATGATTTATGCTCTCTCCTCAATTCTTCAGTGCTGAGAACTTCAGGGGAGCACACATTTTGCTCAGGGTTTAATTTCCTTTGAATGGGCGTCTTATGGTATTGTTGCACAGTCAAAGACACAGTGCACGAATACCCCAACAGCTATGGCTCCCTCATTTTGGCTTCTAGGATGCCTGCCAACACCATAGGACTTCTGCAGAAAGCTACTCAGCTCTTGAAAGTTTTTGAAAACATTATTTATTTGATCCCCCTTTTCAATAAGCTTTGAAAATTAAACACATTTCTTCAGAAAGGCGGGAGAAGAATTGTATGTGGATTTCTGGATAACATATATTTTCCTTATATACTTTTTAGCCCTGAAGCATCAGTTAGGATCCTCTGGCATATCATAATGGTGAGCATCCCGGTTACACTTGCTCCATCAGTTTTGACCTCAGAAAATGCAAAACTGGAGTGAGATTATAAGAGTTCCATGAAGGATTGTGAAGTTTGGAACAACAATTCTCAAATCTTATTTAACACCTGGTAGCTGCATCCACCAAGGCACATATTTCTTGGCAATGTTGTGGAAATAGGTTTACCATGTTTTTCTGACTTCCCGCTCAGGTCTGTGGTTCTGAAATGATCTTGCATTTCAAGTCCCAACCAAGAGCAAACCTGCTTAGAGATCAGCCAATGCTGTCACCTGCCGTAGCATTGTCCCAAAGGTGCTTTTTCAAGAAGCAACTGAACTTTCTGTTTTTTCTTTGAAGATGTTTCGCTTTTCATCCAAGAAGCTTCTTCAGCTCTGACTGGATGGTGGGGTGAGAGCTGAAGAAGTTTTTTGGATGAGAAGCAAAACATCTTCAAAGAAAAACCAGAAAGTCCAGTTGCCTCTTGAAAAAGCACCTTTGGGACAACCATGACCTGGATGACTGAGAATCTCCATGGACATTTAGTGATGCACTTCCAGAGCATTATTAAAGTTTACATAATAAACAGGAATAGTTTTTAGAAGGGAAAGGAGTAACAATGACACAATCTTTTTAGTTGGAAACTGATGCTTCCCTTGCAAAAAACACTTGTAAGCGGTCAAAAACATTATTTAGAAGAAAGATTTGATAGCCTACATTTACACGGAACTCAATCCACCAGTTTCAGTGTTATAAGTAAGCACAAAGTTGTCTTCAAACTGTAGGAAGAAATATCCTTCTGGGTTCAGTTCCAAGTTGGGAAAAAGACACTGGAAACATGGAGAGTGCTTGGAAAGATGGTTTAATGGTGGACCGGATCACATGGTTTGAGTTCCTGAACAGAAAAAGGACGAGACGCAGTGAGTCACCGGGTTTTATGCCCTCTCTGGCTTTGAACTTCCTGCGGCCCAGAAAGAGTATCCTGATTGGTTGTCAGACTCCCAGGGGGTGGGGGTCTTAGGTAGCCTTGCTGGCTGATGTAATCTTCCCAGGTGTCATGTGGTGAGTTTCTGTTGCCTATTGTGCAACAGAAGCACAATAGGCAACAGGTACCTACAACAAGGTGCCTATTGTGTTAGTTTCTATTGCTAGATGGGTCCTATTGTGTTGCAGATGATGGTCCATTGACAAAGATTGAGTTTCTGCCTCTGGCCCATTGACAAAGGGTGGAGGCAGGAAGATGGGAGCTGCTTTGTCTTTAAAACATGCTTCTCCATTTCTCAACCAGGGAAACATAATATCCTGCCTTTTTAATATTTCCCAAAATATTTCATTCCTCTAGGAAAGGGGTGGGTGCTAACTTCCTACAAGACAAAATTATCCTTCAAATAAATAGCAATGTTGCTCAGGTGTTACTGGGGGTAACTCAAGAAGACATTTCCAAGATGCAACCCACCATAATCTCTTTCAAATACCTCCATGTGGAAGAACCCGTCAGTGTTATGGCTGTCATTACTAAGAGACCCCCAACAATCTCTCAAGCAGATGCCAATGGGCTGCTGGGAAACATGTACAATGCCATTTTCTCTTGGAGGATAAAGGAGGATAAAGGATTGAAGTCTATGGAACATGCTGCAGAGTGGAACTGCCTTGTGCTTTTATGTCAAACCGAATACAAGTCAGTAGTGTGGCGTGGCTGGAAAAAAAGAAGTGTAAAGTTTGTCAAGCATGGCTGGAAAGTCTGGCATACAGCTACATGATTCATTCTTAGACTAAGGAAAGAGTTGCGTTACTAGCAATCACAAGTCTGCCAATGAAATATTTATCACACACATCGATACTGCTGTGAGGTATCGACTGCCCCTATCTATTTCGTTCTCAATAGCACTATTATTGGCAGAAATATTGAGCCTAATTTTGATTTCATAAGTAGCCGTAGAGGGAATTGCTTGTTGTCTAGGATTTACATTGAAGAAAAATGTAAATAAAGTGGAAGTAAAAAAAAAAAAAAAATCAGCAGGAGAAATCTTGAACCACATTGCAATCAAACTTACTTACAATAATTGGCAACAAACTTGAATTGTTGACTTCAGTAGACTGTAGATTATTGTACACGGAGGGGGTGATCTACATATTGAGCTGGTTCACATGTTGCAGAAAGCCAGAATGTAAATTGATGAGGATGTGATATGTGAATTCATTCGGTTCTGCTTTATTCAGTAAGCTATGACTAAGCAAATTACATTATAGCACAATGTGTCAATCCAGCCAATTAAACACATAGCAGGTAGCCATCTCACTAAACATTACTTACTCTAGAGCCGTGATGGCTAACCTTTTCCAGACCAAGTGCCCAAAGTGTGCGTGAACCCCCAAAATGCAATGCACGTGCGGCCCCTGTGCATGAGCATGTGGCCCCGTATGTCCCCACCCCCCCATGCATGTGTGGCAGAGATCTGAAGACCAGCTGGCCAGCGGGAGATGCACGCGCATATGCGGTGCTGAACTGGGGCAAGGCTCGCATGCCCACAGAGAGGATGCTGCATGCCACCTCTCGCACGCGTGTCATAGATTCGCTATCATGACTCTAGAGCCATGTTTCTCAACCTCAACAACTTTAAGATGTTTGGGACTTCAAGTCCCAGAATTCCCCAGCCAGTGTTCCCCAGCATGCTAGCTAGGGAATTCTGGGAATTGATGTCCACGCATCTTTGCTGAGATTAAAAAACACTACTCTAGGAAGACCACATCAAAATCAAATTCAGCCATAATGCAAGAGAGGGACAAAAAGTGCTTAATTTTTGCCTCATGTTTTGGAATAAACATTCATTTTGAAACAAACATTGGAACCACTTTTATAGGTTAGAGAAATAGACTGAACTGAGCAGAACAAAATTCTATTGAGAAAAGTGCAAAGTTCTTCACTGAACATAACAAAGTCAAATGCACAGGTATAAAATGGGAGAAACCTGATTTACTGATGATAAAAATGTTAGAATGGTCATTGACTGCAAACAGAATACAAGTCAGTAGTGTGGCGTGGCTGGAAAAAAAGAAGCAAATATAATGTTAACAATTGTATCAACAAAAAGCAGTCTCTAAATGCAACTTACTGGTAATTGGTTGGCTCCCACCTATTGTGTTTAGATTTGTGTGGGTATGTGCCTCTGAGTCAGTTTTTCACTCCTGGTGATTGCCTGGATTGGTAATCCCTGCAGTGTTATTGGCAAGGTTTTTCAGAAGTGGTTTTGCCACTGCCTCATTTCTAAGGCTGAGAGAGAAGGACTGACCCAAGGTCAGCCACTCAGTTGGCTTTGTGCCTAAAGCAGGACTAGAACTTACAGTCTCCCAGTTTCTAATGATCACACTAAACAAGTTCTTCTTATTGATTAGATTTTTATCTTGCCTTTATTTTTGATGAACTCAAGGTGGCTCCTTCATCTTATTTTCCCACAACAACAATTCTTAAGGTGCGTTGTGGTGAGAAACGGTAACACTCAGCCCAAGGTTGCCCAGTTGGCTTTCATACCTAAGAAATGGGTTACACCAGGGCTGTCAAACTCATGGCCTAAGGGCCAGATGTGTCCCGTGCTGGTAGAGGTGGGATTCACTTACCTTCCCTAACGGTTCTCAAATGCTTGTGCACGCCTCCTCTGTACATACGCATGGTCTTCTGCGAATGTGCAGTGGTCGCACATTATGTCAGGGCAGGTGGGTGGAGCCTCCCGCAGACGCCGCTACTGGTTCGCTCGATCTGGAGAGAACCGGCTGAATCCCACCTCTGCGTGCTGGACATGCCCATGCCCAGTTTAGTGAAGGGAAAAAAAGTCATGATACGTCACGTGATGCCACCATGACGACACGGGTTTGTCACCCCTGGCTTACACAGTCAGTAACAGTAACAGGGTTGGAAGGGACCTTGGAGGTCATCTAGTCCAACCAGTTTCAAGCTCAACACTTTAGCCACTAGATTAGGGTTTCTCAGTCTTGGCAACTTTAAGACGCGTGGACTTCAACTCCCAGAATTCCCCAGCCAGCATTCCGAAATGAATTTTGAAATCTGAAGTCCACCCATCTTAAAGTTGCCATGGTTGAGTAACCCTGCACTAGACCAAATTATCTTTCTCTCTCTCTCTATCTAGCTGACAGCATCACACTCTAAGAAGGATTCAGAAGAAAATGGAGCGAGTTCAGCAAAGGGCGGCAAGAATGATCAGGGGATTGAAAATGACATCGTGTGAAAAGAAAGTGAAACAGCTAGGCATGTTTCACTTTGAACACATAACACTGAGGATGAGGGAGGATAAGATAGTATTCTTCAGATACTCCAAAAGATGTCAGATAGAAGGTCAAATTCTATTCTCCACCACTCCAGTGTGTGTGACATGGAACAATGGCTTGAAATTACAGAGAGGCTGGTTCTACCTAAATGCTAGCAAAAATGTCTTAAGAGTCAGGCCAGTGAAACCAATTATCCAGAAAAGTGGTGGATCACTTCCCTTTGTTCAAATAGAGGTATCTATCAAGCTATCTATCTGGGATTCCTGCAATGAATCTCTGTGGCCTTAATGAGTCTATGAAATATATCTTAACTCATCTCCAATGAAACTACTAGGCACCAGTAGTCTATAAGGTTTCTGGTTTCACACAGCACAAAAATTGATTTAACTATCTCATGTATTAGATTATTAGAGTGACCCTTTTCCTGAGCCTTAATTGACTGGAGTGCTGATTCATTGGATATGCTGGGTCTAAAAATGAGCCAAATTGATCTGTTACAGAAACCCAGAAAATGATTGCTGTAATGTCTAATTAGTTTGTGCCTTAGGCTACCTAGGAGCTGATCTTGATATGACTGTTTTTTTAAAGCTCAGCCCCTATGGTTATTCTATGAGGTTATTCTCATGGCTTGTCATATTCAAGGCACAATGTTTTCTGTTTATAGAAAAGATAATCTAAATGAGCTCATTTTTAGTACTACATCTCAAACTTAGCTCACTTTTAGGAAATTCAATCCTGCATCTCTCTGTATGTAAACAGATGGAGGATTTTTTAAAAAGAAAATGAAGACAAAAGAACTCAATTAATTAATCAATTAATTTCATCTTTTCTAATGGAAAACTAAGAACTGCAAGTTTTGGTCTACTACACAGGAAATCAGGAACTGAATAATTCAACTGCCTAATTTTATAATTCCCATTAATTCTCCTAGAATAAAAATAGCTATTTTTTTTTTTTTTTAGCTTTTCACAGCTTCCCTTTCACTACTGGATTTAAGAGTACTGTATATAGAAATATATATTTAACAGTAGTTCTTAGATTAGGATAATAAAGAAAGACATTTATTTTATTTATTTTATTTTATTTTTCATATTTGTATACCGCCCTACTCCCGAAGGACTCAGGGCGGTGAACAGCCACAATAAATTACAAATACATATAGAAGTTAAAAAACTATTAAAAAACAGATTAAGTAATTTGGCTCAAAGATTAAAACATCCAAATTTATCTAAAAGAGGTCTAAAACCTGATTTAAAAGCCAATTTAAAAGCCAATTTAAAAGGGAGAGTTAGGCCAGACCAGCTTGTTGGAATAGAAACGTTTTCAGGGCACGGCGGAATATGCGTAAGTCTTGGATGTTTCGTAACTCCGGGGGAAGCCCGTTCCAGATGGTAGGTGCCCTCACAGAAAAGGCTCTCCCCCTGGGGGCCATCAGTCGACATTGTTTGGCCGATGGCACCCTGAGGAGTCCCTCTCTATGGGAACGAACTGGTCGGTGAGAGGCTATTGGTGGCAGGAGGCGGTTTCGTAAGTACCCTGGTCCTGAGCCATGGAGCGCTCTAAAGATAGTAACCAAAAACCTTGAAGCGCACCCGGAAGACCACTGGGAGCCAGTGCAGCTCGCGCAGGAGGGTGGTTACATGAGAGCGCCACATTGCTCCCATTACCACCCGCGCGGCCACATTCTGGACCAGTTGGAGCCTTCGGGTGCTTCTCAAGGGGAGCCCCATGTAGAGAGCATTACAATAATCCAGGCGTGAGGTGACAAGGGCGTGAGTGACCGTGCGCAACGAGTCCCAATCCAGAAAGGGATGCAACTGGCGAATCAGGCGAACCTGATAAAAAGTCCTCCTGGCCACGGCCGTCATATGCTCTTCTAAAGACATCCGTGAGTCCAGGAAGATGCCCAAGTTGCGAACCCCATCTGTGGGGGCCAACAACTCGCCCCCAATAGTCAGAGATGGCACCAACTGACTATATCGGGACGATGGAAACCACAGCCACTCGGTCTTGGATGGGTTGAGTCTGAGTTTGTTCCTCCCCATCCAGATCCGTACGGCCTCCAGGCACCGGGACATCACCTCGAGGGCATCATTGGGGTGGTCTGGGGTGGAGATGTACAGCTGGGTGTCATCAGCGTACTGATGGTACTTCACCCCAAAACCACGGATGATCTCACCCAGCGGCTTCACATAAATGTTGAATAGAAGGGGCGAGAGGACCGATCCTTGTGGCACCCCACATATAAGGGGCCTCGGGGTCGACCTCTGCCCCCCTGTCAATACAGACTGCAACCGGTCAGAGAGAAAGGAGGAGAACCACTGTAGAACAGTGCCCCCCACCCACAACCCTTCCAACCGGTGCAGCATGATATCATGATCGATGGTATCAAAAGCCGCTGAGAGGTCTAGTAGGACCAGGACAGAGGAGCAACCCCTGTCCCGAGCCCTCCAGAGATCATCAACCAATGCGACCAATGCTGTCTCTGTGCTGTACCCGGGCCTGAAGCCCAACTGGAACGGATCTAGATAATTCGATTCATCCAGGTACTGAGGCAGTTGTCGTGCAACCACAACAACCTTTGCAACAAAGCGAAGGTTGGAGACAGGATGATAATTTGCTAATACAGCTGGATCCAGGGGAGCGCTTCTTGAGGAGGGGCCTCACCACCGCCTCTTTCAAGACGGTGGGAAAGACACCCCCACTCAAAGAAGCATTTATAATCTCCTGGAGCCAGCCTCGTGTCACCTCCCGGGAGGCCAGTACCAACCAGGATGGACACGGGTCCAATAAACATGTGGTCGCATTTAGTCTGTTCAGTATCCTGTCCACGCTTTCGGGAGTCACAGGATCAAACTCTTCCCAAATAATATTCTCAGGACCTGCCCCTGTCATCTCCTCTGGATCAATCCAGTCAGAGTCTAGCTGTTCACGAATCTGAGCAATTTTGTCATACAGATATTGTACAAAATCCTCAGCTCTACCCTCCAAGGGGTCTTCCTGTGTCTCTTGATGGAGCAGAGAGTGGGTCACCCTAAACAGGGCGGCTGGGCGATTATCTGATGACGCAATAAGAGTAGAAAAGTAGTTATTCTTCTCTACTCTTATCACCACTAGGTAATTCTTAATATGAGATCTTACCAGTATTCGGTCGGATTCAGAACGACTAGCCCTCCAACTGCTCTCTAGGCGTCTTTTCCGGCGCTTCATCTCCCTCAGCTCCTCAGTATACCAAGGAGCCAGGTGAGACCGGCGCTGGGTCAGAGGCCGCAAAGGCACGACTCGGTCTAAAGCATCAGCCGCCGCCCTATCCCAGGCGGCCACTAAGTCCTCAGCCGAGTCGTGTGCTAGAACCTCAGGAAATGGCCCAAGCTCCCTCTGGAATCTCTCAGGATCCATCAGGCGCCTGGGGCGGAACCACCTGGTCGGTTCCGCCTCCCTGCGGCGGGGTGTGGCGGTTTGAAGGTCCAGGTGAAGGAGGGAGTGATCTGACCATGACAAGGGTTCAATCACTATATCCCCTATCTCGAGATCACTCAACCACTGTCCAGAGACAAAAACAAGGTCCAGTGTGTGTCCCCCCATGTGAGTAGAGCCATAAATTAACTGGCTCAGGTCCATAGCCGTCATGGAAGCCATGAACTCCCGAGCCACCTCAGATGTCTCGCCAACTGATGACAGGTTAAAATCCCCCATGACCATAAGCCTGGGGGTGTCAACAGCCACCGCGGCTATAACATCAAGCAGCTCAGGCAGGGCTGCTGCCACATGGCAGGGAGCCAGGTACGTGACTAGCATCCTATGACCCCACTTCACAAAAAGGGACTCATATCCAGCCGTCTGAGGAACAGTGGCCTCCCTTGGTCCAAGACCTTCATTAATAACAACCGCCACCCCTCCGCCCCTCCCCTGAGACCTTGG
Source organism: Arizona elegans (assembly GCA_022577455.1). Lineage (NCBI taxonomy): Eukaryota > Metazoa > Chordata > Lepidosauria > Squamata > Colubridae > Arizona > Arizona elegans. The sequence continues at coordinate 15,089,674 of JAKOOJ010000020.1, forward strand.
TTGATGGAAAGCACGGAAACCTGGTGGGCACATATCAACAAGGGGGGCTCCCCCTTCCTGGCCCAACCAGGTCTCCGTAATACCCATCAGGTCCGCACCCCCCTCCTGAATAAGATCACAAATGAGGGGGGCTTTATTTACCACGGACCTGGTGTTGCACAGCAACAGCCGAAGGCCTGGGGCCCGAGGTTCCGTACAACCTAGGGAACGAGAAGAGCTTTGAGGGTCGGAGCGCGCCACCGCTTGTAAACAGCGAGGACGCACTCCCGTAGGATGATGTGGCCTCCTGCTCCCGCCATATCTGCCCCTCCCACCTACAGTATCGATGTTATGGGCATCTGTATTGTAAGATCTAATCATCTCCTTGACCCCAGAGTTCACACCTCCCATGCCACGCCCTACGGCTGGCCCAGATACCCTCCCCCGCGGGTCTTCCCCCGAACCCACGTAATCTACCCCCCTCCCAGAATCCCTTAAAATCTTATTAAGAAATTTCCCTAAAAAACCCCATAACCCTCTTTTTGCTGTATGCCATCTCTCCGGACTCCAAAGTGTTTTTATTTTTATTTTTAAAAGTTTTAAAAATCTTATTAAGAATCAGCTTATTTAAATTGCAAAGGACATGAGAGTTTCACCTGGAAAATTTACATGTTAACAAGGTTTAAAGGGGGATTGTCTCACTGTTTTTTTCTAAAAGGAAAGAATTGCTTCAGTAAATAGAAAAAAAGAGGGTGAGGAAGAAAGAGGAAGAAACAAAGAAAACAACGGGTAAATGTCCCCTCTACAATTCTATTTTTAACCATTATTATCTTCCTAGTATGGCTCTTTCATGAGGGAATAAAATATGAAATGTTCTTAATTTCCAGGAGTGATAAGGAGGAAGCAGAAAAGAAACAGTGCATTTACCTCAGAATACTTTCTGTAGCCCTTTTTATTTTTGTTTGGTCAACAATGTCTTTTCATATCCTCATTGATCATCTAGAGAAAGAACGCTCCCTTGAGAACTCAGGCACACCAAATAAAGACCCTGGAAATTGTTTCTGAATCTGCCGTGGTGAGCATATTTCTTGATGGGGTTCCTTGATTGGGGGGTGAGGGGGAGATATCCATCCTACACTTGGGGAATAAGAAGATAAATTTCTCCAAGAATGAAGTAGCAGTCCAGGAAGTCCATTGGGTTGACTGCAGTGGTGAAATCCAAATTTTTTTACTACTGGTTCTGTGGGTATGGCTTGGTGGGCGTGGTGTGGCTTGGTGGGCATGGTGTGGCTTGGTGGGCATGCTGTGGCTTGGTGGGCATGGCAGGGGAAGGATACTGCAAAATCTCCAATTCCACCCCACTCCAGGGGAAGGATATTGCAAAATCTCCATTCCCACTGCACTCTGGGACAAGCCAGAGGTGGTATTTGCCGGTTCTCCGAACTGCTCAAAATTTCCGCTACCAATTCTCCAGAACCTGTCAGAAACTGCTGGATTTCACCCCTGGTTGACTGGGAGTTTGATTTACATTCCAACTTTTATTCAAGAGCTCATAGTGGGTACAGATTGAAAGTGAGAATATGTGACCCTACCTCTGAATTTGAAGGAGGGACTTGAATCTGTACCTTCTCATTAACAGTTCAACAGATGAACCAACCACTGTACCACACAGGCTGCCTTTGTCTGTTGTGTACTTCTACATGGTCTTGTCTCCTTGGTGGGCATGTAATTAAGCTGTACACCTCTCCTTGAATGCCTATCTAATGGAGGATCGGAGAGAAGCAAAAGCACACAATAAATCATGCAGAACAACAACCAGCAGTTTCTTCTTTCAGTGAGAGCTTCCAGCGATTTGCTTTAGCCCCCTGGAAGTTGTCACAGGGCATACAATGCATATTGGACACAGTTTGGAATTAAAGCTGCAACACAATTTTATTTGAAGTCTCGTTTGTCATACAGAATGAATACCTGGACTTCATTTAAATGTGTGCATACAGTTTGGGGTTGTCAACTTGTTAATAACATTTGGTTAATCCATTCAAGATGAATAATTAACTAATCACATGTAAATAAATTTGCCTGTTGATGAAATCTCTCAGAGATGAGGTTTGGAAATACAAAGGGAGCCTAAACTGATTCCTAGATTTACTAAGCCAAGCAGCTTGATTGCCCAAAATTAGAGTTTGTTCTGCTAGACCAATAGATAACAATAACAATAGCACTTAGACTTATATACTGCTCCATAGTGCTTTATAGCACTCTCTAAATGGTTTATGAATGTCAGCATATCGCCCCCAAAAATCTGGCTCCTCATTTTAACAGCCTCAGAAGGATGGAAGGCTGAGTCCAGGAGTGAAATCCAGCAGGTTCTGACAGGTTCTGGAGAACCGGTAGCGGAAATTTTGAGTAGTTCGGAGAACCTACAAATACCACTTCTGGCTGGCCCCAGAGTGGGGTGGGAATGGAGACTTTGCAGTATCCTTCTCCTGGAGTGGGGTGAGGATGGAGATTTTACAGTGTCCTTCTCCTGCCACACCCACCAAGCCATACCCACCAAGCCATACCACACCTACCCAGCCGGTAGTAAAAAAAATTGGATTTCACCACTGGCTGAGTCCCATCAGGATTGAACTAGAGACTGTGAGCAGAGTTTGCTGCCAATATTGCATTCTAACTGCTGCACCACAAGGGCTTCTCTAATCAAAAAAAGCCTCCCTTTCATTTGCAGCTCTTAAAGTGGCCTTGCAGACTTCTCCACTTACCTCAAGTCACCTTTTTGCCCTGGGCAATGCACTGATTGTCTAAACATTTTGCAGAGCTGAGTGAAACCCAGACATTATATCATCTGCTGGAAGACAGAAGGCTGCTGTTAATCTCCTGACATCTAACTACAAGCTTCTTTTATGTATGTGGAAATAAAGACTTAAAATGATGGTGTTCAAGGTCTGGATGAGTCCAAGGAGTGGCAGGGAAGAAAGAATTATAGCGATTTTGAATGGTGTAATGCTTGCCCAATCTAAAACCCTGAGGAAGGGCTAACACAGAGACAGAAACAGACATATTGTATTGAAATATATGCAACGAGACAGATAGACTTTAGGACTCCAAGGTCATGATTCTTTCTTTTCCCATAATTATTTCCATTAATGCAAGAAAGAAATGAGCTCAACTCTAAACAAACAATTATCTCTTTCCAGCCTGAGGTTTAGCAGTGCATGTACATGTAATCACTCTTTTTTTTTTTGAGCTTTAGAATCAAAACAACTTCAGGGCCTGTCTACTAGAAGGTCATGAAATGAGGATAATTAGATTGATTTATAATCTAGGTCACAGCAGATGTTGGCAGCTTGTTAACCTTGGCTGTTCTTGAAAAAAAGATAAAACAGGTCAGACTTGGTTAGTATGTGGATGAGGGACTATCAATAAATCCCAGGATTATAGGCTGGGCTAGGAAATGAAAAAAAGAATGTCAAGAAGGCAATGGCAAACTACTACTTCTTATTGGTGCTCAACCTGAAGGAAATTTCATTTACTTATTTATTGATTACAACTTACAGCCTGCATAAATTAAAACAGTAGTTCTTAGTGTTGGCAACTTTAAGATGTGTGGACTTCAACTCTCAGAATTCTCAAGACTGGGGAATTCTGTGATGCTGGTTGGGGAATTCTGGGAGTTGGTCCACACATCTTAAAGCTGCCAAGATTGAGAAACACTAATTAAAGCGTTCATGAAATCAATAAAACATTAGCATCTTTTTAAATTAAAAAAAATCCCTGAAGTTGTCTATAAAATGTTATTCTTTGGTGGTTTAAAAGACAGGATAAAATGGTGAGTCGGCTTCAACTGAAAATGGCTTTATCCAGCTGTTGACCGTGGATCTTCATCAGCTTTATCATCTTCTCATTGTTCCCATCACCTATCTCCTCCCACTTATGACTGTATGACTGTAACCTTGTTGCTGGTATCCTTACGATTTACAGTATATTGATATTATTTCCTGATTGCTTATTTGTAAGTTATGACTATCATTAAGTGTTGTACCTTATGATTCTTGATGGACATATCTTTTTTTTTATGTACACTGAGAGCATATGCACCAAGACAAATTCCTTGTGTGTCCAATCACACTTGGCCAATAAAAATTCTATTCTATTCTATTCTATTCTATTCTATTCTATTCTATTCTATTCTATTCTATTCTATTCTATTCTATTCTATTCTATTCTATTCTATTCTATGATTAGATTTCACATGACAGTGCAATTTTACCAAGAGAAGACAGTCCCAAAAGTAACAAGGACCCAGGCCATATAGGACCTTATAGATAACAACCAATACTTTGAATTGGGCTGGAAGAATATACAGCAGGACTGTATATTGTTTTGGTGGCTGTGGACAAAAATTTACTATTTCTGTTTATTTGATGTGCTTTGCTAGGTTGGTTAAAAAACCAAGCGGCTTTATCTACACATCATCTGAATCCTTGCTTGTTTTATGGCTTAGTTGAGTTCTGGGAATCCATCTCAACTTAGTTGAGTTCTGGGAATTCAACTCTGGGTTAGCGTATGGTCCAAGAGATTGTGCAAACTGAGAAAAATCAGTTAATTCAAATAAAATGTGTAATTTGATCTTACAGGACTGGCAGAAACCAGGGGAGGGAGGTGGTCACTCAAATAAAGGTGACAACCAGCCACTTGAACTGCATCCAGAATCATTAGAGGAGACCTTCTAGAATTCTGCCATCAGACTTGTTCCATTAAAATCAAATGGAAATATTTGTGACCAATTTCACTTTATGCCTCAATCCTCCCTTGTTTCAGGATTATGACTTTATAAGGATGCTGTGCACACTAACCACATTGTAACTATATGACAATACTTTTGCCATGAGATGGATCATATTGAACAAACAATCTATTTCCCACCAACTAGAATTTACCATGGCTCCACATACGTTATTTAATTTTGTGCATGTGTTTTGAGGCTGAAATGGCATCTTGCCACTGTTATCAGAATAACTACAGTAGTTCAATTGGCTACAGCTTCCAAATATTTGGATCAACAAGGCTGAACTGATTGGGAATGCTTAATATTTACATGCCATTACATTAATACCAGAGGCTCAGAGCAAATTCTGAATCCAGAAAAAAAATTGGATAGGCAGATTTTGGTTAAGAAGCTTTCAGCTGTATTTGTACTGAAAGTTGGAACAATTTTGCAGTCTTGCTTCTATAATTTGGATTCCTAAGTTGATGGAATAGTCCCCCCGGCAGTAGTATGATTTGCTATCCGATTCTTATCGTTTTACAGATGATGCCTTTGCTGATCTAATGAATTTTCTGAGACAAACACCCTGGCTTCCAGAGCTGGTTAATTCATTTCTCTTAGTGGGTCGTGGCTCTTTTGTAAAGATTGCTGTTTTCCCAATAGGCACTGAAGATATTTGTTCCAAAAAAAGAAAAAGAAAAAAGGATAGATTTATCTGGGCTGAAAAATCTTATTTTACAAACAATGACTTAATTGAAAATAAGATATAGCAATACTTAGCAATATGGTGCCAACTGTAATCTAAAGGGCACCTGCTCCCTTTCCAAATGAGTTGAACTAAAATAATAAATGATGTCTTAACCCTCTGGACTCTTTATGAGATTTGAACGATGAAGTTTGTTACAAAAGGAGATGATTATTTATGGAAACACCTGCTTAGTGATCCTAGAAATAATATGTTATTTGCTGCTGTTGTTTTTTTTTTTTTACTTTCCAGCTGAGCCTATTTAACCCCCACAGGGATTTTCTAGTGATTTCCATTGAAGTATAAAACTTTCACTTATTTAGTTTTTCATCCAAAGTTAGCTAGGTATTGCTACTTATTATGATTTTGTGAGATTTAGGTGAACTCACACTAAAAGTTATATAATGAAAAGTACTTCAAGAGAATTTTGAAATCTTAGGCTTTCTCATTTGAGATCTGTTGGGTTTTCATTACAATCTACATTAGATTGCAGGTTTTTATAACCTTGCAAGATTTGGGGAAATTCTTAGATGTGAATACTTGATTCCTAGCATGAGATCACACGATTCATGGTCAAGAGATTTCATATCCCAAGATAATCTTTCCCAACCTGATTACCTTTCAGATGTGTTGGATTGCAACTCCCTGGCCAACGTGACTGTATTGAATGGGAATTCTGGAATTTGCAGATGAACACAACTGAAGATATCTGTTGATGAAGGCTGATTCAGAGTAACATCACTCAAGAGGTGATTCTGAAAATGGATCAAAAGTTCAATAGGGAGGCATTAAGGAAAAGGATTTCTATAACAAATATTTTTGTTATAGAATGATTCACCTCCAGTCAGTTAGAACTGAGGAAGCTTCTTGGATGAGAAGTGAAGTGTTCTCAAAGAAGAAAAAAAAAAAGCAAGAAAGTCCAAGTGCCTTTTGGAAAAAAACAGTTTTGGAACAACCATGACCTGAATGATTGAGAATCTCCATAGACGTTTGGGGAAAAAATGTACAATTTGATTTTGTATGTTATTTGTTCATGGATAAAGAGACCACCTATTTTTCATCTACACATAACCCCTTGTCAAATATTGTCTTTGTAAAGGGCTGAGAAGACAGAAAGATACTTAGAAAGACACCAGAACAATTGTGCAAAGGGATAGATACTACTATTAGTAGAATTCTTTATTGGACACACAAGGAATTTGTCTCTGGTGCATAAGCTCTTAGTGCACATACAAGCAATAAGTGATCATGATCATAATCATAATGCAATCATCATAAATCATAAGGTTACAACACTCAATGATAGTCATAAGATACTAAATAAAAGCAATCAACATAAATCATATTAACCACAAAGTGATAGTCATGAGATGCTAAAGGAATAGGTAACAGGAAAGATGAGAAGGATAATAGTAATACAGCCCTACTACATGGTTTGATATCCTAGGGCATAAGACAAGGTTGTGGGAATTAGTTGTTTAGCAGAGTGATGGCATGGGAGGAAATTGTCTTTGTGTCTAGTTATTTTGGCATGCAATGCCCTATAGCATCATTTTGAGGGAAGAAGTTCAAAAGGTTTATATCCAGGATGTGAGGGGTCTGTAGATAATTTCTCAGCCTCCTTTCTAGCTCAGGCAGTGTACGGATCCTTTATGGAAGGCAGGCTGGTTGCAATTGTTTTTTCTGCAGTCCATACCAGGCAGTTATAGAGGTATTACAATATTACAATGTAAGCAGCATTGTACAATGAAAAATCTGGCAAAGCATGCACAGTTAGAAAATTATGGGCCAGTGATTAAGTTAATGAAGATGGATGGGCCTGAGTATCGTTATTTCCTTGCATTTATTTACGTCTGATTCAATTTTGTTCTTCATTCTACCTGTGGGTTTGTTAGCACCATTCACATAGTAGGCATTTCTTGTTCAAGTGCACCATTCATTTGATTTATAGCAAATTATGCAACCTAGCTTAGTTTATCATCTATGCAAAAAGCTTTTCTAACTGAAAACAAACACATAATCTTGCAGCTGCATTATTTCTCAAATCACTGCTCACTTAATCATTTCTTTTGCTTGAAATTGTATTTGATATTCCTCAGAAATACAGCAGGTTTAGATATTATGTTCTCTGCATTTTCTTGGCCCTATTCCATTTCTCATTTCTTGTAGTTTTCCCCTTTTTTTCATTTCTTGAAGTATCCTCAATTTTATATTCTTATCTCTCTTACTACCCAGAGCACTTTTGTCATTTTTTTTCTCCTTCTCCATTCTTTTGTCATTTCTCCCCTTGCTTGATTACCTTTTCTCTAATATCATCTCTCTCCAGCATCATTCAGCATAGCTTCTTGTAAAAAAAAGGGCAAGCCGTTAAAAAAAATCCCCACCTTTCTTCACTTTGAAAACTGAGAAACTCAGAAATGGTAAAGGAGAACAGCAATGTACTTAAATGGGACCTGGATGACCATATAAATAGTCCTCAACTTACAACCATTCATTTAGTGACAGTGCAAAATTGTAACAGTGTTGGAAAAAATAGACTTTTAATGGGTCCTCGCACTTGGGACCATCACAGCATCCTCACGGTCACATGATCCAAATTTGGGTGCTTCACAATGGTTGCAATGTCCTGGAGTCGTGTGATTGCCATTTGTGTCTTTCCCAGCCAGCTTCGGACAAGCAGAGTCAATGGGGAAGCCAAATTTGCTTAACAACCAAATGATTCACTTAACTTGCTATGATTTACTTAACAGTTGTGGCAAAAAAGTTATAAAATTGGTTGTAAATCACTTAATAGCTGCCTTGCTTGACAGTGGAAATTCTGCTCCCAGTTGGGGTCATGAGTCAAGGACTAGCTGTAATTGTTGACTAAGCTAGAGACTGTTGGAGTTACACAGTTTGCTAGGCCACAAATCATGCACTAACTAATTACAGCGGTTGGGTTAATCAAAACCAAAGAAACTCTTTTGTGACTTGGTGTAATGTGCAAATCTAGATACTAATTCCAAAAAGCCCCTTTTTAAAATATATTTTTCTTAAAACTTTTAAACAAGAAGATAAAACTAATATAAGGCAATACAAAATAAGGAAGAAAAAAAAAAAGAAAAAGCAGAGAAAGCAAAAAAAAAAAACGTGCAAGAAAAGAAAAAATGGTGAAGAAAAATAGAAAAGGAAAAAAAGTTTTTAAAGAAGAGGATATTCTTCACAGAAGTTACAAGTATAAATCTATTTTAATCTTTCTCTTTCTAAAATTATATTGTATTATTCTTCTTTCTATAATCTAAACCCGTGATGGCGAACCTATGGCACGCGTGCCACAGGTGGCACGTGGAGCCATATCTGTGGGCACGCGAGCATTGCCCTAGTTCAGCTCCAGCGCACATGCACGTGCCGGCCAGCTAATTTTCTGGCCGTTTCCAGCCTCTGGAGGGCCTCCGGGGGGCTGGGGAAGACTGTTTTCGCCCTCCCCAGGCTCCAATAAAGCCTCTGGAGCCTGGGGAGGGCAAAAAACAGGCCTACTGAACACACCGTGCCATTGCGTGCCAAAAGCGGGGGGGGGGAGAGGTGCATTGAATTATGGGTGTGGGCACGCGTGCGCATGACCCCCCCTACTCCCCTCGCTTTTGGCACGCGATGGCAAAAAGGTTAGCCATCACTGATCTAAACTATCCAATTAACAAAACAAAATAAATCACAAGCTTTTTTTTCTTCATTTTTATGCAAAAATCCATAAAAGGCTTTCAGTCACCAATAAAAGTATATTATGTCTTTTCTCTAATCAAAGAAGTTGATTTATTCATTTCAGCAAAATCTATAAGCTTTCACCAACTATTCCTCCATAGTGGATACCATCAAATCTTTCCATCTCTGTGTATATAGAAATCCTACCACAGTAATCATACACTGAAATAATCTTCCATGGGCTTTTTTTCTTAACCATTTATCCATTAATCCTAAAAGGAAAAAGTTCTGGCTCCAATTCAATATTGATGTTTAAAATCTTCTGTGTCAAAATATGTACTTGAATCCAAAGTTTTTAAAGCTTTTCTACTAAGCTTTTTTTTTAATACCTTATATATAGTTTTATTAGTTTACAATGTAACATACAAAGAGAACACAAAAGCAAATATTAGGGAAATTAGGGAAGGAAAAAGGGAAGTGAATAGTGGGGGAAAGAAAGGGGGAAAAAGAAAACAGAATAACAGAGTTGGAAGGGACCTTGGAGGTCTTCTAGTCCAACTCCCTGCTTAGGCAGGAAACCCTACACTACTTCAGACAAATGGCTATCCAACATCTTCTTTAAAACTTCCAGTGTTGGAGCATTCACAACTTCTGGAGGGAAGTTGTTCCACTGATTAATTGTTCTAACTGTCAGGAAATTTCTCCTTATTTCGAGGTTGCTTCTCTCCTTGATTAGTTTCTACCCATTGCTTCTTGTCCTGCCCTCAGGTGCTTTGGAGAATAGCTTGACTCCCTCTTCTTTGTGGCAGCCCCTGAAACTTCCGACTCCTTTGGTGCAGTTGAATAAGGCATTAAGACAGTGGTGGGATTCAAGTAATTTAAAAACCGGTTCTCTGCCCTAATGATTTCTTCCAACAACCAGTTTGCGAAACCGCTCAGAAAGTTAACAACCGGTTCTCCCGAAGTGGTGCGAACTGGCTGAATCCCACCACTGCATTAAGATCTATGCTCAACTTTTTACTTTTTCATAATAATAGAAACTACCTGTTTCTGAAACAACAAATCTATCTAATCGGTAAAACCCAAGATTGCAGTTTCATCTTTTTCCACCTCAAGCACAAAGTCCAGAAGTGGTTTCCAAGTCAAAGTAAATGTATTTTTTTCTTTTAATCAGAGCACTCAATTCAATTTAACTTTAAAGTGGCAAGCATGGTAAAATGTTGTCTCACCTTTCCAATGTACATTAGAAGTGCCTTTATACATTCTAGATAATTTCGCTGGCATCATGTATCAAGTCCTGTCTTGACTCTCCCAAGTGTATACAGCACTAAGAATTCTTAAATTTTCTATTCCATTCCTACTTTTCTAATAAGGGAAGCTTGTCTAATCTATATGGTGTTTTTTTTTTTTTTTTGAAATGCACAGCTAAAATCAGAATGTGTAAGCAAGACAGAAGCACATATATATTAGCCATAGATAAACCCTTACTCAGAACAAGTGCCGGCTGCTGAGGAATTGTACTAGAATTATTGCTTGCTGTATGGGGCTACTTTTAAAGGACAAAACACGGCTTAACCCAGGGGTTAATAGGAGCCAGATTACACCAATCCTGCTTCCCTTGCATTACTTGCCAGCTTATTTTTGGTTTCCCTATAGTGTGATGGATTTGACCTTTTAAAGCATGAAACATTTTGGCATCAGGTTATTTGAACAGCATCCAAAAACGGTATCAAAGTCCACAGCTTGAAGGTCATCTTCAGGGGTTTGGAGCTGTCATTTGCTAAGCTAAATCAAGCTGGGCAGCGTTTGATATCATACAGAGCTATGGGACTTCTAACTCAGAAATCTCGGTTCTTTGGCTCTCTTTAAATATTTTCTTGGGTTCAGCATCCCAGATTTTTCTTCTTTATGGATAACTTGAACGCTGAGCTTGTCGATTGAAAAGTCGGCAGTTCAGTGGTTCGAATCCCTAGTTCCACATAACGGGGTGAGCTCCCATTACTTGTCCCAGCTCTTCAGATTTGAAACGGAGATGAGTACTGCCCCCTAGAGTCAGGAACGACTAGCACATATGTGTGAGGGGAACCTTTACCTTTTTACTCTCCCCCCCTCAAATGTTTAGCTTTATTCCCTTGCTGTCCTTAGAAGTCACCTTCTGAGGTGACATTGTTCTAAAAAAGGCTTTTTGGATATTAATATTTAGAGCAATTCATCATACATAAGTTTTGTTAAATATAAAAAGGTAGGGAGTCAGACACATTTGACTTGGCAATGACAATGGCCTTTTCTTTTGCTTGGGGAGAAAACGGTGTTATGCATTTGACTAAAAACATGGCTAGTTACTGGCTGGAGACTTCTGCAAGCAACGCCATAAAACCTGGTTTTCATTGCCCTGGTCCAATGATTTGAAACGCAAAATAAATAAATAAAAGCTAGTTTTTACATCGCGCCAGCCATAAAACCTCTAAACAAACAAACAAACAAACAAACAAACAAGCAAACAAATAAACAATAAAACTGATGTTAAATGCAAGGCCAGCATTGTTCCATAATATCAGCACTGGGCTTCTTTGCTGGGGCATAAACCCAGAAGTAATAGCTAAATTGTACAAAACAAAGATAAACATTAATAGCCTGCCTCCGAAGGCCAAGAGAAGCTCTTTATGGAATTCCTTCTCCTATTTGCCTCACTACATATATAAGAACATAAGCAGTGCCCCACTGCAGTGGACTCCTGCACCATCGAGTCCAGCAGCCTCTTCTCAAGAGTGGTCAATCAACTGCAGGATGAAGCTCATAAATCTCCCACCAGATGGCTTCCCGAGGCAGTCAAGCACCTGGCATCAAGGTTAATAGCCCCTGATCTCTTTGACTTCCAGGAATTGGTCTGATCTTTTTTGTTTTGTTTTGTTTTGGTTTTTGAAGACAGCCATGGTGGTAACCAGCATCAAGTACAGAGCTGACCAAGTTTTAAATACCAGAATGCAGCTTTTGTTCCTTTATACAATCTGTGATGTGAGTATGAAGTGAATTGATGATTTATGGCTCTATTGAAAAGGGATTAAATAAAGGTCTGAAGGATATTTGTAATAGCAGAGAAAAGAGAGATAGCAAGCTTATTTTTTTAATAACTGTTGAAAAGAAAGTCAGATGTTTATTTTTCTTGATTCTTGTGTTTATAACTATTCTTTCTTTCTCTGCTTTTCTGCTTTGCTTTTTCACTCCTCCCTCCCTCCCTCCCTTCCTTCTCTCTCTTTTCTTTTCTTTTCTTTACATTTCATTTTTACTTATGTATAAATTTTTGCAGTGGTGGGATTCAGCCGGTTCGGGTCGGTTTGGGTGAACCAGTAGTTAAATTTCTGGCTGGCCCTTCCCCCTCTTCCAGGAGTCCCCACACACCTCATTTTGGCTCTCACGTAAGTGCAGGGAGGCCTATTAGGCCCAAAATGGTGTGTGTGTGTGTGTGTGTGTGTGGCGCCCTCCCGCGGCCCATTTTCTCTCCCAGGGAGGCGTACTAGGCCCAAAATGGGATGTGGGGGGGCAGCGGCGTGTTCCCCCCCATTTTTGCTCCCAGGTGGGTGCAGGAGGCCAAGTGCTGCCCGTCACACCCCCTGGCCATGGCCACCATGGCCAAGCCCACCCAACTGGTCATTAGGGCAGAGAACCGGTTGTTAAATTATTTGAATTCCACTACTGAATTTTTGATATAAACAATAATAGTAACCAAAAGGATTAGTAATAGCAATAAAAAGGAATAGTGCCATACCCAAAAATCTGGGATGGCACTTAGAAAATGTCTGCATTGACCACATTTCCATTGGTCAATTACAAAAGACCACACTGCTTGGATCTCACATATTTGATGCTGATATATTATAACACCTTAGGTTCTTGAGAAGAACTTGATGCATATGAAGGCCAACACCAGTTAAAGAACTGGCAGCTGTGATGTTACATCGCTGTGAACTGGTAGTGATAAAAAGGAATACCATCAGCAAGATGTACGCATCATTTGCTTTCAGACCTTAACAGAAGCAAACCATTATCCATTAAATATTTGAAAGCGTGCCTGAGTGAATAATTCAATCATGATTCTCAAATATGTCAGCTCAGATTTTTCCAAATTGGAGGCTAATGGTTAAGTAAGTCTAGATCAGGTTTACTAGGAAGCACTTTCAAAGCAGTTAAGAATAAAATGAACTTTGACACACTAGGAAAGCTGTTCCAAACTGGCTTAGTAGCATCCCTTTTAGGACAAAGGACCACACTTAACATTTGGTGGTGGTGGTGGGTCAGACATCATGTTTTGTGTGAAGGAATATGCTAATTGTGGGGATGTGGCACATATATGGGTAAAGTCAGTAATTTCTGTATTATCTCTGAGTTGTATCCAGAGCTGCTGCTTCTTCTTCTTCTTCTTCTTCTTCTTCTTCTTCTTCTTCTTCTTCTTCTTCTTCTTCTTCTTCTTCTTCTTCTTCTTCTTCTTCTTCTTCCTCTTCCTCTTCCTCTTCCTCTTCCTCTTCTTCTCCTCCTCCTCCTCCTCCTCCTCCTCCTTCTCCTCCTCCTCCTCCTCCTCCCCCCCGCTGATTTCTTGCAGGATGCATTCTGATCTTCCAATCTAGAGTTTCACTGGCTTCAGTGTCTAATGGAGGACCAAAACAAATGTTCTCCCATCCACAGTCCAGGAGTAACACAGTCTGTCATGAAGCACAACTGTCTGGAGTCAAATAGAATATAATAACAGAGTTGGAAGGGACCTTGGAGGTCTTCTAGTCCAACCCCCTGTTTAGGCAGGAAATCCTACACCACTTCAGACAAATGGTTATCCAACATCTTCTTTAAAATTTCCAGTGTTGGAGCATCCACAACTTCTGGAGGCAAGTTGTTCCACTGATTAATTGTTCTAGCTGTCAGGAAATTTCTCCTTAGTTCTAAGTTACTTCTCTCCTTGATTAGTTTCCACCTGTTGTTTCTTGTCCTGCCCTCAGGTGCTTTGGAGAATAGCTTGACTCCCTCTTCTTTGTGGCAGCCCCTGAGATATTGGAACTCTGCTATCATGTCTCCCCTAGTCCTTCTTTTCATTAAACTAGACATACCCAGTTCCTGCAACCATTCTTCATATGTTTTAGCCTCCAGTCCCCTAATCATCTTTGTTGCTTTTCTCTGCACTCTTTCTAGAATCTCAACATCTTTTTTACATCGTGGCGACTAAAACTGGATGCAGTATTCCAAGTGTGGCCTTACCAAGGCATTATAAAGTGACATTAACATTTCATGTGACCTTGATTCTATCCCTCTGTTTATGCAGCCTAGAACTGTGTTGGCTTTTTTGGCACCTGCTACACACTGCTGGCTCATATCTAAATGGTTGTCCACCAAGACTCCCTCTCACAATTACTACTATTGAGCGAAGTACCACATATATTGTACCTGTGTATTTTGGTTTTCTTGCCTAAATGTAGAACCTAACTTTTTCCACCATTGAATTTTGTTTTGTTAGATAGCGCCCAATGTTCAAGTCTGTCTAGATCGTTCTGTATCTTAAGCCTATCTTCTGGAGTGTTGGCTATTCCTGCCAGCTTGGTGTCATCTGCAAATTTGATGAGTTCCCCATCTATCCCCTCGTCTAAATCACTGATGAAGATGTTGAAGACTACTGGGCCTAAAACAGAGCCTTGGGGTACTCCACTGCATAATTCCCTCCCTGTAGATGCAGTTCCATTGAGGACTACATATTGAGTGCGGTTGGTCAGCCAGTTAAGAATCCATCTGGTGGTGATGCTGTCTAACCCATTTTTCTACTTTATCTAGTAGTAGGTTATGGTCTACTTTGTCAAATGCCTTACTGAAGTCCAAGTAAATTATATCGACAGCATTCCTCTGGTCCACTAATTTTGTCACTTTGTGACAAAAGAATGCAATAAGATTAGTCTGGCATGATCTGTTTTTGACAAACCCATGTTGGCTTTTGGTTATTACTTTGTTTGCTTCTAGGTGTTTGCTGATTCGTTGCTTGGTTATCTTTTCCAGAATCTTCCATGGTATTGAGGTCAGACTGATAGTTTCCTGGATCTATTTTTTCCCCTTTTTTGAAGATGGGAACTACATCAGCTCTTTTCCAGTTCTCTGGCAGTTCCCCGGTGCTCCAGGATCTTTGAATTGTATAAGATATCAGGTAAATCATGCATGTTAAGTAGAACATATGTAGGCTGGAATTTTAGCTCTTCAATTACCTTTTCTAATAGTATATTATGGTTTTTATTCTTTGGCTTTAATATTTTTATTTATGTTTGCTACTTGTTGGTTTCTTATATTAATAACAAGACTACTGTAGAAGATCAAGAGACATGCAGGCTGTACTTAAAAGTTCAGAACAATCATCACTTTCTCTACAACCTGTCTTTTCCTTATGCCTTTTACCTTAACTGGTTTCCTGTATTTAAATAATATCTTCTGCATCTATACTTAGCAAAGGAGAATCACAGAAATGGAATTGATCTTTGCAAACTGCTTAGGGTCTCTACCTTACCTTAAATAAACTGTTCCTTTTGGGATTTTTTTTCTTTCTTTATCTGGTGCTCTTAATAGCCACATAGCAGTGCATTTAACTAATTAGGAATTTAAACCACTGATCTTTTCTGCGCAGAGTTGGTTGGATTTCTACACCACTGTTAGGTTTTGTCACATTAATTGGAGGTTCAGGATAGGTTGACAGATTTAGACCTGTGCCATCTTCACCCAGATGAGAACTGCATAATTCTAATACATCTCATCCAGCTTTTGGGATAAGTGGAACTTGATACATTTCCGTGGCAATCTCTTTTTAGATCCCAATCCCCATCTATTACCATAATTGCTGGAAATAATTAGAAGGGGAAAACTTACATAAAGACAGAAACACTGGCAAACCAGACATTTCAGTTCAAATGGTGCATAGACTCTGGAAGAGGTTGCAAATGGAACAGAATAATTAAGTGTTCTGGCAACATGAAGTAGAGAGGCAGTGATTTTTTTCCCCCAAAGAGAAAAAGTTTGCTAATTATTTCAAGCAAAAATGCTGAAATGAAATGACAAATCTATATACATGTTTACTTTTAATACACACACAAAAAAGGTACCCCCAAAAGGTACAATTTGGGTTGTTGCACTGAATATTAAATCTTAAAATGTATCTTACATGCAATTCTGATTCCTGGACCTCTTATCATTATCCCAGCTGATATGCCAACCATGTTAGATTAAGATAAAGATTCTCTTATAACTCAAGATCCATGGTGACTGGATTATAAATTAACATCTATCAAATTATATCAAATTTGTTTCTTTCTCAAATTTATGTAGCCATCCCACTCACAACAGGTGATTCTGGGTAGTGTACAACAAAGCTAGAAACAGGTAGTTAATAAATACTAAATAATTAATATTGAAGCCAATGCCACTCAGTCACTTACTGTGAGATGGACGTCCATATAAATATTTTTAAAGTATATATTTATTATGTTTTATCAATGGGAATAAAGTTCAAAACAGAAAAACACAGACAAAACATACACCCAACTGTAACAACAACAAAATTGTGTACAAAAAAAGAAAAAGAAAAAGAAAAAAAATGACCCAAGCATCCAACATGAAACATAAAAAAAAAAAAAAACCATCCTGCTGGATGCTGAAAAAAAAAAATTAAAAGAACCTGATAAATTCTCCTCCTCTTTCATAATAAGTCTGCAAATAGTTATAAAGTTTCTCATCCTAATATACAGTATTATATAGATAAATGTTTTGGACGAGGAGGTCGCTAATAATCGAAATGACCCAACATCTAATATATATAAAAAGTGAAAGAAAAAAAATATTTATATGGATGGCCATATACATATGATAAATAAATAAATAAATATTAAAATCATTAAAAAACTACAAAGAACCCTAAAAGAGAAGGGGTATTAAATGAAGGAATGCTAATAATGTATGTAGCCACCTTACTAATTTACCAGTCCCCTGGGTTCCCCCTTGTGAAACTTTTAGAAAGTCTACTGTTGGAAGAAATATCCTTCTAGGTTCTGCTCCAAGTGGGGAAAAAGACACTGGAGACATGGAGACTGCTTGGAAAGATGGTTTAATGGTGGACAGGATCACATGGCTTGAGTTCCTGAACACAAAAGGGGGCAGATACAGTAAATCCTCGGGTTTTTATGCTCTCTCTGGCTCTGCATTTCTTGGGGCCCCGAAAGAGTATCCTGATTGGTTGTCAGACTCCCAGGGGGTGGGGGTCTTACCTAGCCTTGCTGGCTGATGGTCACATGTGCTTCCCAGGTCACATGTGGTGAGTTTCTGCTGCTATTGTGTAGAGGGCTAATCCTATCTTTGTTGGATCTTTGGCAATTCCTACTATGGCTCTGCCTGAAGGAGGCAGATCTTTGTTATGTAGAATAGACTGGCCCAGCCTTAATGGCCCATTGACAAAGGGTGGGGGCAGGAAGATGGGAGCTGCTTCAAAATATGCTTATCCATTTCTCATCCAGGGAAATATAATATTCTGCCTTTTTCATATTTCCTAAAATATTTCACTTTTCCAGGAAAGGGGTGGGTGCTAACTTCCTACACTACAATGATGAAATCAACCTCACTTGGGGAGGAAGGCTATTCCATAAAATGAGCACCACAGGAGAATGTGGCCCTCTTCACTGAAGGAACCAAGAATCAGGAACCAGCTCTTTTCTCTGCCTGGGCAGCAATCAGAGTCAAGATCAGGCAGCCTAGAAGGTGAGGGAGTGATCAAGGTAATTCAGTTGGTGTTGCCCTCTCCCTCAAGCTTCTGTAGGAAGTTAGCACCCACCCCTCTCTAGGAAAATGAGATATTTTAGGAAATATTAAAAGGGCAGAATATTTCCCCTAGAAGGGAGGCAAAAACTCAGCCCCCCTACCTTTGTCAATGGGCCATTAAGGCCTGAGCCAGTCTATTCTACATAACAAAGATCTACCTCCTTCAGGCAGAGCCATAGTAGGAATTGCCCAAAGCCCTTTCATTACATCATCACCCAGCAAGAGTCAACCAAGCCTGGGACTCAAAAGACAACCTACAAAGTTACCTCTGAATGGCCTTATGGGAGTCTGACAACAAATCAGAATACAAGCTCAAATTCAAAGCCCAAACAGAGGGTATACATCTCTCTCTCACACACACCCATGTGCTTTTTTGCCCAGGACCTCAAACCATGTGGTCCTGTCAGTGATGGGTTTCAAATTTTTTTACTACCGGTTCTGTGGGTATGGCTTGGTGTGTGTGGCATGGCTTGGTGGGCGTGGCTTGGTGGACATGGCAGGGGAAGGATACTGCAAAATCTCCATTCCCTCCCAATTAGCTGGGACTCGGGAGGCAGAGAATAGATGGGGTGGGGCCAGTCAGAGGTGGTATTTGCCAGTTCTCTGAATTACTCAAAATTTCTGCTACCAGTTCTCCAGAACTGGTCAGAACCTGCTGAATACCACCTCCTGTCCGCCATTAAACCATCTTTCCAAACAGCCACCATGTTTCCAGTGTCTTTTTCCCCACTTGGAATTGAACCAGATGGACATTTCTTCCAACACTTCTTTTCCAGCCTTCCGTACCTGCCTATATGTTTAAAAAGCATACCGTGTCTGGAAATGTTCAGATGCTGTGGTTTTTATGAAAAAAAGAAACTGGGTTGTTTTTTTTCGCCACCCAATAACTCTCGGGAGAGGTGTCCTGATTCTGGTAAGGTAAAAGGCATCGGTTCATTTGCAAACTTCATTAGAGCTGGTTTCTCAGCTAGAGAGTCTATATTCAGATATGCTGCTCTGCTCTGCTCTGCTACCTTTCCCCTGTGCTTTGCTTTACGGGCTGAAGTGGGAGGCCCAGGCAGAATGCCAGACGTTCTTTTCTTTTTTGT
Organism: Arizona elegans; assembly: GCA_022577455.1. Lineage (NCBI taxonomy): Eukaryota > Metazoa > Chordata > Lepidosauria > Squamata > Colubridae > Arizona > Arizona elegans. Next base: position 15,108,755 of record JAKOOJ010000020.1, read on the forward strand.
GGTTTTCTCTTCGCTCCAAATAATACTTGTCCTTACTGGCAACACATAAACGGCACAGTTTCAGCAATCTGAAAGCTAGAAAAAGCCTCAAGCTGAAGATAGATGTGGATAACAGCCAGGCTTTGAGGACGAACAAATATTGAGCAGGCTAAGAAGAAGAAAAAATCTGCACCAGCTAGAATTAACTTTATCAGCTAGATTTTCAACAGGAAATGTCCCGTTTTTCCATTACCGGAAAAAGAAAGAAGGGCAGAATAGATCTGCCGTATCTGGGCTGTGGAAATCCAAAGGACCTCTAGATGGCAACCAAGAAATAAGAAAAAAATATCAACCTTTTGCTGCCAACTAGACATCGCCCCAAATCTGCTGTGCGTGACAGAATGGGCCTGCATGAAGAGTGTGACACATTTAACTATGTACATTTAGTTTCCTGCTGATTGTACTTCTAACTCTCATATAATTATTGAAGCTGTCTGCTTTTTGGTTTTGTTTTAAACAAAACAAAGAATGGATATTCAAAGATCTCTGAACCTAAATGTAATTGATATCCCGTTGTCTAACGTGCAAATAAAGAAGAACAATGCATTTTCTAAAAACCTCAGGACAAATAGAGCAAGAAGAATGGAGTTGTATTTTTTTCCTGAAATCTCGTTGGTTGGGGTGGGGAAATGGCAGGATTGCTTTCCATAAAGAATAAAGGCTGCAGAATGTATAGCTTTTTGCTCTGTACACAAATACCGAATCAGAAAATGCAAATCAAATCTATACATAGTTTTGTATAAGCAAGGTTATAGTTAAGTATGCATATTAGTGATCTCTGTGTACTGAACAACTGCAATTATTGATCCTCCTCCTTAATCATTTTTTATCCTCTGGATCCTTCTAGATCCTCCCCGTCAGGATTCCAAGTAACACTCTCAATGAAATAACACACCGAGGCTTGAAGTTCCTCAAAGTTCCATTTTATTAGAGATGTCATATTGGCACATCTGGGAAACCCGAAATCTGAAAGTTCCAGGTTTTCCCCATCCAAAGGAAAGTTCAAGTCCCTGCCCAACACCCACAAGTCCATCACATGGTCCAATCAAAGCACTGTCCCAACTGGAGATGCCTCCCAGTTCCAGCCTTCCAGGTGCAGAGCAAGCTGTCCTTGACTCTCTGAGAAAGGAATGTTATTATGTCTATATATCCCTGAGGTTCTGGCTCACACCTGGACTGGAGACCTAGTGGCCGCCTGGGATAGGGCGGCCGCTGGAGCTCTGGATCAAGTTGTGCCTTTGCGGCCTCTGACCCGGCGCCGATCTCACCTGGCTCCTTGGTTCACCGAGGAGCTGAGGGAGATGAAGCGCCGGAAAAGACGCCTAGAGAGTAGTTGGAGGACCAGTTGTGCTGAATCTGACCGGACACTGGTAAGATCTCATATTAAGAATTACCTAGTGGTGATAAAAGCAGCAAAATGTACTCATTTCGCTGCTCTTATTGCATCATCAGATAATCACCCGGGTGACCCGCTCCCTGCTCCACCAGGAAGCGAGGGAGGATCCCTTGGAGGGAAGAGCCGAGGATTTTGTTCAGTATCTGTATGACAAAATCACTCAGATTCGGGAAGATCTGGACTCTGACTGGGTAGATCCAGCGGGGATGACAGAGGCAGGTCCTGTGAATGTTATCTGGGATGAGTTTGATCCTGTGAGCCCTGAGGACATGGACAGGACTCTGGGTAGACTGAACGCAACCACATGTTTGTTGGACCCGTGCCCCTCCTGGTTAGTCCTGGCTTCCCGGGAGGTGACGCGAGGCTGGCTCCAGGGGATTATAAATGCTTCATTGGGCGAGGGTGTCTTTCCCACTGCCTTGAAAGAGGCGGTGGTGAGACCTCTCCTCAAGAAGCCTTCCCTGGACCCGGCAGTATTGGCTAATTATCGTCCAGCCAACCTTTGCTTTGTGGCGAAGGTTGTTGAGAGCGTGGTTGCACGACAGCTTCCCCAGTAACTGAATGAAACGATGTATCTAGATCCGTTCCAGTCGGGCTTCAGGCCCGGGTACAGCACGGAAACGGCATTGGTCGTGTTGGTTGATGATCTCTGGAGGGCTCAGGACAGGGGGTGCTCCTCTGTCCTGGTCCTGTTAGATCTCTCAGCGGCTTTTGATACCATCGACCATGGTATCATGCTGCACCGGTTGGAAGAGTTGGGGGTGGGAGGCACCATATTATGGTGGTTCTCCTCCTTTCTCTCCGACCGGTCGCAGTCTGTGTTGACAAGGGGGCAGAGGTCGACCTCAAGGCCCCTTATATGTGGGGTGCCACAAGGATCGGTCCTCTTGCCCCTTTTGTTCAACATTTTTGTAAAGCCACTGGGCGAGATCATCTGTGGTTTCGGGGTGGAGTACCACCAGTACGCTGACGACACCCAGCTGTACATCTCCACCCCAGACCACCCCAACAATGCCCTTGAAGTGATGTCCTGGTGCCTGGAGGCCGTATGGATCTGGATGGGGAGAAACAGGCTCAGACTCAACCCATCCAAGACCGAGTGGCTGTGGTTTGCGACATCCCAATATAGTCAGCTGGTGCCATCGCTGACTATTGGGGGCGAATCATTGGCCCACACGGAAAGGGCTCGCAACTTGGGTGTCCTCCTGGATTCACGGCTGTCTTTAGAAGAGCACTTGACAGCCGTGACCGGGAGGATTTTTCATCAGGTTCGCCTGATCCGCCAATTGCGTCCCTTTCTAGATCGGGACTCCCTACGCATGGTCACTCATGCCCTCGTCACCTCCCGTGTGGACTATTGTAACGCTCTCTACATGGGGCTCCCCTTGAGGAGCACTCGGAGGCTCCAACTGGCACAGAGTGTGGCCGCGCGGGTGGTAATGGGAGCGACATGGCGCTCCCATGTAACACCTCTCCTGCGTGAGCTGCACTGGCTCCCGGTGGTCTTCCGAGTGCGCTTCAAGGCCTTGGTTATCACCTTTAGAGCGCTCCATGGCTTAGGACCTGGTTATTTGCGGGACCGCCTGCTACCACCAATAGCCTCCCACTAACCAGTATGCTCCCATAGAGAGGGGCTCCTCCAGATGCCGTCGGCCAAACAATGTCGACTGGCGGCCCCCAGGGGGAGAGCCTTCTCTGTGGGGGCACCTACTGGAATGAGCTCCCCCCGGAAATATAGAGGATCCCGGATCTGCGTACCTTCCGTCGCGCGCTCAAGATGTTCTTATTTCATCAAGCTGGCCTGACCTAAGTTTTTCCCCTTTTTATATGGAAATTTTAAATTTGGTTTTAAATTATTGGGGTTTTAAATTTTCAGCCAAATTATTTAATCCATTTTACTTTATTTTAAATTTTGTATTCATATGTTTTATTCTATGGCTGTTCACCGCCCTGAGTCCTTCGGGAGTAGGGCGGTATACAAATTGAAATAATAAATAAATAAATAAATATATCACCCTGGCTCCACACAATTCCCCCCTCCCAGTTTCCCACAATAGTAAATGTGGCAGGCCTGAAGATCCAATGGAAAAGATGGCTTCCAGGCTTGACACTCCCTTTGTGCAGAAGTGTCGGACTTGGAATCCTGAATGGAGGCCAACAAATATCACATCTTTGAACTCTGTCCTTTTTGGCTGCTGTAGAGGGTGGCAATACTGGTTTCCAACTGCAGGCCTTCAGTTTTGGACATTGGCACATTGCAGCTAGACGTGTCTTAAGTGGCACAAGGAAAACCTATTCCAAAATGGTGAGAATTGACAGCTTCTCTGGACACAAGTTCTTCTGCTCCCAGTTAAACAGTGTCAAGAAATTCATTTTCACCTTTTTGCTCACTTCCAGAATATTGGCAATCAATATCCAACAAGTAGGAAAAATTAGTCCTCCTTGTGCTTTCCCACAAGTGGAGGTTTTTAATTGTCATTTTGATTTGCTACAGTTTGCTACTTTGGACTTTTGACATTAGATCTACTCGTCTCCACTCTTCACCAACTAGATTTGTTAGATTCCTTAAAGTGTTTCACCCCCCCCCCCCCCGGTCTTTGTTCTTTGGATCCAATAATGAAAGACAATAAAAATACACTTTAAGAAATCTAACATATAGAAGGGTATTAACTCTTAATTAATTAATTTAATTAATTAATTAAATTAATTAATTAAAGGCCTTAAGAGTTGTTAACCTTATTTTATGAAGTTTCTTCTCCGGTAACATGGAATTGTTTACTAGGGCATACAAAACCTTTGCCAGATCAATTCTTGAATACAGCTCATCTGCCTGGAACACTGTATATTGTCAACTTGCAAAGCTTTCAAGTTGCCATGAGCAGGAGGGAGGGAGAACTGAAGTGAATTCCATACATTTTTCTGATCGCAATCAGAAGGAGGGTGTTAGGTTTCACAGCCAGCCAAAGTGGTTAATTGGAGAATGTGATTTATGACATGGCCAGGGGGGAGGGGAGAGACAGGGTCATAGGAGAACGTAAATCTATGTGAGGTCAGTCTTGACTGCATCCGAGTATTGCTGGAATGGTGCTCCTAATAAATCACTATATTTCCTTTGAAGTTTGGATCATGGCTTTATGAATTAATTAGGGCATCTTTTGGAAACTTGACATATATCAGACATTAATACGATTGAGCAGGTCCAGAGATATTTCACAAGAAGAGTACTCCACTCCTCTACTAACAGTAGAATCCCTTATGCCACCAGGCTTGAAATTTTGGGCTTGGACAATCTGGAACGGAGCCTCCTGCTGTCCGATCTAAGCATAGTACACAAAATTGTCTGCTACAACATCTTATCTGTCAATGACTTTTTCAGCTTCAATCTCAATAACACACGGGGAAAAAATCAATACAAACTCAAGGTAAACCGCTCCAAACTCGCACAAAATACAACTTCAGCAACAGAGTGGTCAATGCCTGGAATGCTCTACCTGACTCCATTGTTATATCCTCAAACCCTCACAGCTTCAACCTTAAACTGTCTACCATGGACCTCACCCCATTCCTAAGAGGTCCGTAAAGGGGGTGTGCATAAGTGCACCAGCATGCCTACCGTCCCTGTCCTACTGTCCCCATTTATATGTATTTACTTCCTTTTTTCATGCTTATGTTCATACTTATACTTGCTACCTTGTACATGTTTGACAAACAAACAAAATAAAAATAAATAAATAAATAAATAAATAAATAAATAAATAAATAAATAAATAAATAAATAAATATAGAAACTTTGGCAGAATTGTCCCAGAAATGCTTTTTCAAAAATGAGACTTTGTTTTCCCTTGAAGACGTTTTGCTTCTGAACCCAAGAAGTTCCTTCAACTCTGACCGAATGGTGGAGGATGGAAGGATTTATATTCCTTGCGCTCATCTGCTCAATAGCATTCTTTCTGAGAATCATTGAGACCACATGAAGGTTTATCTGTGCCCTTCAAATGGCCTCAATGAGTCTCAGAAAGAATGCTAATGAACAGATGAATGCAAGGTATATAAATCCTTCAAACTCCAGGTGCCTTTTGAAAAACACACTTGGGACAACCATGACCTGGATGATCAAGAATCTCTATGAACATTCAACATAATTCTTCTACTTGGTGAAAAAGAGTTGGAGAAGAAAGGCAAAGCAGCATGCAAGAAAAAGAAATGTTAAAATAATTAAAACGGGGACAATGAATATATATTGCAACAATGCCAAGTGGATAGATAGGCATTGAAAGTCTAACATTTCTCCAATGCTCTTTTTCAGTGCCAACTGTTCATCTCTTCTGGAAACCTAGTAGAGAAAAGGCAATTATATGTGATGGCAAGCTTTTCCATCGGAAAGAGAGATGCTACTGATTAAGCTGTGCTCTCTAGACCCTGTGGATGGAATTCCTTTGAAGGTGGACCTCAACAGGACTTCTCCCAGATCTCATAGCATGGGCAGATTCATTTTGGAGCAGGAGGTCATGGAGCTGGATAGGCTCTAAAGCTATTTTGAGTTTTGTGATGCTATTTTAAAGGTTGGCCGCTAAGTAATGGATGTGGAACCAGCAATGCATTTTACACTTTGGAAATAGGGATCTTGTAGGACTAATTCTGTATAATCATTTGAGGTCAAAGGCCGGTGCTGCTAAAGGATAATAGGCATTACTTCCCATACTTCAAATATGTTTAGGAAAGAACTATGAGATTGTAATGTATATTGCACTTCAAAATGCATTAAGCCTGAGCTGTTCTGTTTGAGGGCCTCGCTTATTTATTTTGCTATGAGACTCTGAACCTCTGCACTAAGTTCCTTCTCTAATGGCACTATTTTTTTCCACTTGAGATCTACATTTTCTTGGTAGTAACATGCTGAGATATGGCTTCAAGCCACTATTGGATTTAGATGAATGCTAGCGGTAACTAGAGACAGAATCAGAAGTGGGTTGATGGAACTCTATTTCTCTGCATAATAAATTTCTCTGTAAAGATTTTCAAATGAAAGTACTCTGATTTTGGAGCTCGTTCACTAATGTGTGAATCAAAAAGAAAGGAGAGGGAGAACTGAATAGTTACTTCTTAACAGCAATCAGTATCACAGTTTGGAAGGAGAGTTTGGTGTAGGGGTCAAGGTATGAGCTAGAAAGCAGGAGACTATGAATTTAGTTCTGCCTTAGGTATGAAGCCATCTGGGTGTCTCTGAACCAGTTACTTACTACCAGCCTTGAGAAAAAGGCACTGGCAAACCACTTCTGAAAAATCCTGCCAAGAAAATCACAGAGAATCAGAAGTCAAAAGTAACTTGAGGGTATTGTGAAAACCTCCTTTTTTACAACCTTGTAATCCCTTAATTCAGGATAGAAACAGGGCGACTGAATGGAGATGAGCATTTACTGGCCGGATGCCCTTCCTGACACTTACATGGAGTTTGCAGCAGATATTCTTTCTACGTTGAAGGATGGGAGGGAGAGAAGGAGGACAAGATAGGACAAGACAATGCCAGGCTAGACCAGATTAGACTAAACGAGACCAGATAAAATATCAACCCTGGGCAAACCAGACAGGAAACATAACTATATGGGCTAAATCTACTTTATTGTAAGGCTGTATTAACAAATTCCTGCAAGTCTGAAGGTACAAACTTCTTACCCTCTACTTTTAACTTCTTGCTCCAGTAGAGTGGGTCAGGGGTGGGTTCTAATTTTTTTTACTACCGGTTCTGTGGCCATGGCTTATTTTGTGGGCGTGGTCTAATGGTCATGTGACAATTCTTTAGGATTTAGCAGAGGTATTGGTCTACCAGGCTTTTAACTGCTTGCAGAGCCGTATCAGTCTACCCATTTGTTTTTGCAGCGCACTGGTCTACCATCACACTGCCTTTTACCGCTGATCAACTGTAGGGTGACCCTTTGAAGCGCTGCGGCAAGAGTTTAAACAGTTTTTGCTGAGAGCATTGGAAACTGCTTTCAGGCAACTTGGCCTCAATTGCCAATCTACCACCACCGAGCGGTTTATAAGGAGTGGATCGGTTCTAGCCGATCAGTTGGGAGGCTTCTTGGTTTCTCAATTTAAAGCTATGGTATCTTGTTTTTTTTTCTCTCTTCTTTGTCAAGTGAGCCCTGATTTTTTCCCTTCTAGCCGATCAGCTGGGACTCGGGAGGCAGTGAATAGATTAGGGGTGGGGCCAGGCAGTGGTATTTACCGGTTCTCCGAACTACTCAAAATTTCCACTACCGGTTCTTGCGAACCGGGAGAACTGGGAGCAACCCACCACTGGAGTGGGTCCTTTCTTATTTTTTTCTCTCTCTGATCATTCAGTGACTATGAACTCCTGAGACTCTTGTCTGATCCCTTCTCTAGGCGGCATCTCTTCTCATCTTTCCTCAAGGTCATTCATAAATTCCATTACACAAGACATCATATGCCCTGATTGCAAAGTTGCTGGTGATACTACCCCAGAAATCCACACTGGCAGCTTCAGTTTCAGGAGGGTCCCTGATAAAATAGTGATCAGAGGTGGTATTCAGCTGGTTCTAACCGGTTCTTGTGCAGGGATAGAAAATTTTGGCTGGTTTGGAGAACCGGTAAATACCACCTCTGGCTGGCTCCGCCCACTCCACCCTGCCCCTTCCAGGAGTCCCCATTCGTACCGTTTTGGTTCCCAGGAGGCTGCAGGGAGGCCTGCTAGTTTCAAGGGAGAAGGAAGGAAGGAAGGAAGGAAGGAAGGAAGGAAGGAAGGAAGGAAGGAAGGAAGGAAAAAAAGAAAGAAAGGGGAGAAAAAAAGAGAGAAAGAAAGAAGGGAGAAAAAAAGAGGCGAGAAAGAAAAAGAGGGGAGAAAGAAAAAGAGGGGAGAAAGAATGAAAGATGGAAGAAAGAAAGAAAGAAAGAAAGAAAGAAAGAGGGAGGAAAGAAAGAAAGAAAGAAAGAAAGAAAGAAAGAGGGAGGAAAGAAAGAAAGAGGGAGGGAGAGAGAAAGGGAGAGAAAAAGGAGAGGAAGGAAGGACCACAAACCTGTCTGGCACTAGATGCAGCTTTAGAGGATGCTTTGAAACAGCACAGGAATCCAAGGCTGGAAGGGACCTTGGAGGTCATCTAGTCCAACCCCCTGCTCCCTGGCAAAATGGACTGCTAAATTGGCCATGCCCACCCAGTCACATGACCACATAGTCACGCCCACCAAGCCATGCCCACAGAACCAGTAGTAAAAAAAATTTGAATCCTACCACTAATAGTGATGCCTCCCACCCTCAACATTAGCAGCTGGTAGCAGCAACTCTGAGGACAAGCAACCCTCAGCAACCTGCAAGAGAAAGCAATGAGTCGCCACGGTTACAAATTTCCCTGGGCGTCCCAACACCTCATCTTTCCTCAGCATGAGAGGAGCTATAATAATGACACCTACTCACAACCAGCTACTACTAGCAAAACTAAATCAAGAAGAAGGTGAGCCCTATTCAGAGTGAACAGCTGCATCTGAGAGTTTTCTCAGGGAATTTGGGTCCCAGCAGCCAGTCTGTCTTATTAACATGCTACCCTGCAGTCTTTGAACTGTCAGGGAAGTCTATCAGCATAAAATGTGCTGGCCTAACTGCCAAGTACTATCATACGGGAATAAAAGATTGACAACAGCCTGGAGGGTTAGGCAGCTTGAAAAAGTTAATATGCCTTGTTTTGAATTTTACTGGTTGGGGCGGGCAGGGAGGGGGGTCAGAAGAAGGGGCGGAAAATCAGATTGTAAATCATATTTATTAGCGAAAGAACAGAGTGAGACCCCTGGGAGACAAGGCAATGACTGCAATGGGAAATTGTTATTGCCAGGCATATCTGGAAATTCTATCCTTTCCCGATCACCCACCAGGCTACAGATGGGATCTTGTTTTTCTATTCAAGATACATGATGGGTAAAGAACAGTCTTGGGTGTTGCCGAACACCAAAAACACATTATGTAAAATATCTGTATTTTTGGGTAAAATTGCACAGGATATTAATTCACTTTAATTACATCTACAGCAAATTAAGAGGAACGCGGTGGCTCAGTGGCTAAGTTGCTAAGCTTTTCGATCGAAAGGTTGGCAGTTCAGCGGTTCAAATCCCTAGTGCCACGTAACGGGGTGAACTCCCGTTACTTGTCCCAGCTTCTGCCAACCTAGCAGTTTGAAAGCACATAAAAAATGCAAGTAGAAAAAATAGGGATCACCTTTGGTGGGAAGGTAACAGCGTTCCGTGCGCCTTTGGCATTGAGTCATGCTGGCCACATGACCACCGAGACGTCTTTGGACAGTGCTGTCTCTTCGGCTTTGAAACAGAGATGAGCATCACCCCCTAGAGTCAGGAACGACTAACACATATGTGCAAGGGGGAACCTTTACCTTTGCAGTAAATTAGCATCCTGTTGTAGCTGGTGATTCCATCCTTTATTTATATAAAAAACATCATTCTCCATGGAATATTTATGATACCAATAGTCCTCGACTTACAACAGTTAGTTTAGTGACTGTTCCAAGTTACAACGGCACTGAAAAAAGTGATTTATGACAGTTTTTCAAAATTACGGCCTTTGCAACATCCCCATTGTCATGTGATCAAAATTCAGATGCTTGGCAACTGACTCATATCTATGACCGTTACTGTGTCCCGAGGTTATGGGATCACCTTTTGTGACCTTCTGACAAGCAAAGTCAATGGGGAAGCCAGATTCACTTAAACAACTGGGTCACTAATTTATCAGCCGCAGTGATTCGCTTAACCACTGTGGCAAGAAAGGTCGTAAAATGGGGCAAAACTCATTTAACGAATGTCTCACTTAACAACAGAAATTTTGGGCTCAATTGTGGTCGTAAGTCGAGGACTACCTGTATTGTTTATTGCCCTGGCAGGAATAACCCTGTGCTTTTTTCTTCTCCCGTTGCCTTCATTGTCCTTCATTTTATTGGCCCTCCTTATTGCTTGATCTGATTGGCCACAGCAAGTCATCCAGGCCTTACTTAAGTGGCCATTGCAGATGCATTTTATTAAGTCTTGGTAGCAGATTGTGAACTCGGTTAGACTCAGGATGGTCCCATTCAATGTTTTAAACCAAAAAGGGATGCTTATTAATTTTGGATTTATTTCACCCACACATACCATATAGACCTTTCCCCAAAGTAATGCAGTTTTAATCAGGATCATCTGTTCCTCATGACTCACAGCTGCCTAGGATTATTGTTTTCGTTGTGAAATTCTGCAGCAGGATTACTTTGGACTATTGCTTTAGCATTAAAGGGTTGAACAAAGTTTCAGGAACGAACTTGGGATAGCTGCTGGGCAGAACCGATCTGTTTGTGGTTTCACTGGAAATTCTAGTCATTAAATTTGAGATTAACTGGGTTTTATTCCTGTCTTGTGAGACTTTGCAGATGACTGGCGATAAGTTCAGAATCTTTGCTATAGCCTGCTGGAGGTAGAAACAGAAGTGAGCAAGGATTCTACGTTCAAAACGGAAGGCAGCATAACCAGTAAAAAGCTGTTTGTGGCATTCAGCTTTGCTTCAGTTAAAAGCTTTGGAAAAAAAAGAGGAAAGCTACCTTGGAGGCTTACTGGGTAATTCTTCAGTCTGATAGAGGTTCAATCTATCACAGAACCTCAGAATTTATGCCAGACTTTTCCCAATGTAGCACGCTCCAAATACAATTGGGATACAGGTCTTAAAATCACCAATTAGCTTGTTGCTTGGGGATTTTAAGAGCTCTAGTAACAACAAAAATAGGAAGGTTTTTAATTAGTTAAATAGACATCCTTTGTTGGGATCTCATGGCAGTTTACACAAGAGTCTATTGTAATTTCAACTGTTCGATAACAACCCTATGAGGTAGGTTGAAGAGAGAGGGAGAAAGGGGCAGAGGTTGTATTCAGCAGGTTCTGACCAGTTCTGGAGAAATTTTGAGTAGTTCGGAGAAACGGTAGCGGAAATTTTGTGTAGTTCGGAGAACCAGTAAATACCACCTCTGACTGGCCCCGCCCCCATGTATTCTCTGCCTCCCGAGTCCCAGCTGATTGGGAGAAAATGGGGATTTTACAGTATTCTTCCACTGGAGTGGGGTGGGAATGGAGATTTCACAGTATCTTTCCCTTGCCACGCCCACCAAGCCACATCCACCAAGCCATGCCATACCCACCAAGCCACGCCCACAGAACTGGTAGTAAAAATCCCACCACTGAAGAGGGGGAGAGGGGGAGGGGGAGGGAGGGAAGGAGGAAGAGAAGGAGGGAGGGAGGGAGGGAGGGAGAGAAAATAGTCCAAAGTCAGCCAATGAGTTTCCATGGCTGAAGACAAACTGGAATTTTCTCAATCCTAGACTAACATCTTAACTGGCTTAGAATCATTCCCACCAAAGTAGTTCCTATCTACATGCTTTCCACATGGTGGTAGAACTTGAACCACCCGAGTATAGACCTTCTCTGGCATCTTTAAAACCACTGATTCACCACACTTCGTCATCATTTCGTAGGAGGTGTTTAAATAGGTGATTGGCAAACTCTTGTCATAGGGTAGTGGTGGATGGCTGGGTGTGCAGTGGAGCAACGGGTTTGCCTTAGATCCAATCCTTTCGTTCTACGATGCCCTTTAATTACCCTACTTTCTCTATTTTGGGAATTGAGAGGAAGGGTATATGGAAGGCAAGCATGCTGAAATAAGCTTCCGTTGATAGATGACAGAGGCCCAGATTGAAAACCATATTTTGTGTGACTTTCAGGAAATTGAGCTTTTGAGCCAAGTGCCGCACACCACCCACTGCTTGCGGATGGCTACAGGGGACCCCCTATAGGGTGGGTGGGGTCTCCCACATCTGACAATCTGGTGCAGTTTTCAGTATGTGTTATAGACTTTCAGATCTGCATTGCAGTTATGCAGAAAGTAAAATGTGGGCCACTTTGTCCTGGAGGAGATTTCATCATATTTCTACAGATGAATAAAATGTAGCGATGACATGTGACGTGTGACAGATTTGAAAGCTTTTGCCCAGACACCAGACAGAGGTTACAGGGAGAGTCAGCATTTTTGTCTGCTTTCACTGTTGTCAGTGCCTTCTCGGAAGGCTAGATCTTGCCCTTTGCCTTTCCCAGTGCATTGACGGGACTCAGAATGATGGCAACAAAAGATTGAAAACATGCACCCCCCCCCCCCACACACACAGAGTGAAGCTTCATAGGCTGGAACTCTTCCATCTACATAGCTGCAATTAAAACTATAATGCTTTTGCTTTCCCTCTGTTATCGTGGAATATTTGATTTGTGATTTCAATAGCTGTGCTGTCTACGAATGATGGGACCTGCAGTTCAACACCTATTTTAAAGGGCAACACATTCAAGAAAGCTGTTAATGGCATCATCATGGAGTCCCCTGTCTCATTTTGGGGCTCAAAGCTCTTAGATATTCTGTCCTATCTCTTACCTTTCCAGAAAGAGAAGGTGGTTAGAAGGTAGTCAGTTATTAACCGCTGACAACCCTGGAAGAAGGGGATTATTCAGGCCTGTCAAACTGGTGGCCTGCGGACTGAATGCGTCACACGCAGGCCACACCTACCCCAGCTCCACAAAGGCAAAAAATGTCACGATATGTCATGTGACGCGATCAAGTTTGGCACCCGTGATCTAGATGCGTTTCAAGCCCTCAGTGGAATGGGACCTGGTTATCTGAGGGACTACCTATCTCCTCTGGGTTAGTTCATATCTGGTGATATGAACTAACAGGGTTAGCATGCTCCTATATCTTATCATCTGTTAGGACATGGGAAGCACACCTTCTCAGTCATAATGCCTGCTCGCTGCAATGAGTTCCCCCTGAAATCTAGATGGCTTCCACCATAATGGCATTCTGGAAGGTCACTAACAGCCTCACAAGGTAGACTAGACAGGAACTATGGCCAGAAGAATTAATTCTACCTTTTTGCAAAGCTTCATTAACAGGATCTCGCAAGTATGAAAGTGCAGTACATCTCTCCCACCGTTTCCTTTACAGCCCAAGAAACTAGGGAGGGTCTCTTCTTAACCTCTTGCCCTGCTGACATTCCTGCTGCAAGTTCTTCTGCCTTTGTCTGGTCTTTCCCTTGATTGCCTTTCTTTGTTCTGTCTCCCAAGGTCATTCCCACATACCATCATAGTCTAAAACACCTGGCTGTATGTGCAAGGACTAAGATGGCTAGAGTTCCTTATAGGATATGTTCGTATCTGTGTTCTGTCTTGGCTAGTTTCTGCATCTTGTTTTCTATTTTTATTTGTCCTTTATTTATTTTGTTTCCCCCCCTTATTCATGTTGTATTTTATTCTGTCTATTAAGTGGTGATGCCTTGTCACTTATGGCTATGAACTGTGATCTCCATACTTGTCCAGTGATTTTTAAAAAATTCCCAGTCTACAGCTGAGATACACTGATTGGCCCAAAGTTCCCCATCTAAAGAAGGACTAGAACCCATATCTCTGTATTTTTGGTTCAATATCTTAACCACTATACCATGGCAGTTTTCATTTATTATAAATACAGATATAGATAGAAATCTTGTTGACATTTGATAGTATTTAGACTTTTTGCTAGAAGCCAAAAGAAACGTTGCATACATTTCGGGTTTTGATAATTAGAAATGTTTATGATTATGACCTATTGAATATTATTGAATATTATATCAAGGGGTTTATGTATTTTATATCTGTATCAAAAAAAAGTTGGAAGCCAATTTTTCTCTATTTCTTTTTGTTTTATTCCTTTGTGTCTTCTCTTCACTACCTTTTTTCTTAATTTTTTTGGGTTCTTTTTATATTTTTTCTTTTGGAGTAATTTAAGAACATATATATTAAAAAGGAAGACAAATGCAGCACAATTGGGTAATTAAGAATTGTGTGTGTGTGTGTGTGTGTGTGTGTGTGTGCGTGTGTGTGAAAACTAGAAAAGAGAAGGTCAAGAATAGATAGGGACTGAATACAAAAGGAAGCGACCAGTATAAAAGGAATACATTGGGCTGATTTCGTAATAGACAGGGTGAATTATGATAAAAGTGCAAAAGAAATATATAAATGAAGAATGAATGGATGGAGAAGAATGGGATGACCAAGGAAGTCATGGTTGGATGGAGTTGATGAGATTCTGAAAACAGGGATAGGTAAGGAGTTTAAAGAACAAAAGGTATGGTATGAAGTGATGGATGGATGTGGCACATGTGAAAATGGTTTCAAGGATAGGAAAAATTGGAGAAGTATAGCAAACGGTGTTGTGTAAACTAGTTTAGTTTAGTTTATTTCCTTTTTCTTATTAAAGTCTTTAATTTATTTGACTGATTGCTTCTTAGTATTTTTCTGCATTTTGTGTGATTCATGCAGACATACATAAATACCCATTTTCTTATAACGTGATTCTAAAAATGCATTTTGCAGAATCTCTTTTAAAAACTGGACTTTCTTTAAAAAATGTAACTCTAAGATAAGGTCATTATCTATGATTTCTCTAATAACATCCCTGTTCAAAATCCAGTCAGATTTAGTTTCTATAGTCAATATTTAATGTTTCACCCTTTGATTATTGATGTAAAATAATTCTGGAATATGTAATTAAACAGGGAGTTAGTGCTTTTAAAAGAAAGAAACCTCCCCATGAAGATGCCTACACATTGCTGGAACATAAATTTACACTTAAAAATTTAAGGTTGCACACCTAAAATGTGAATGGTGAAACTGAAGCCTAGAATGCATTTCAAATAAATTTAAGTTTAAGCCCTAAGAGGAAAGCGATGCCTACTTGTTATAAAGTTTAATATTAGGTCTTTGATCTACAGCATTTGCTTTGGGTTTCTTTTCCTTAAAACCAAATATGAAAAAAAAATCACACTGAGGGCTGCAAGAAAGAGCAAACAGAACAGCTAAAACAAATATGTGCCTTTTTAAAAAAGTGTGATTATATCAGATACATTTTTAGGTCTCAGTGTCATCAATAGAAAGTGACAAAGACACAGAGAAAAAGTGCAAAAGATGCAAAAACAAAGCCTTCCAGTGTAGGCTTGCCCAGATCAGGGATCACTAGATCCATCACCAGCATCAGTTGAAGCCCTGGGAGTTGTAGTCCAAGACATAGGGTAGGGCTGCTTTTAACAAATCCTATCTGCCAATGCAACCTTCTTCATGGAAACAAGCCAGAGAAAAAGAAACAATACAATTGACTTCCTGCAAGACATCTATCTGTCTTTCTGTCTGTCTGTCTGTCCAGAGTTTCTGGGAGTCAGGCAGCATATAAATGTAAATCTTCTTCTTCTTCTTCTTCTTCTTCTTCTTCTTCTTCTTCTTCTTCTTCTTCTTCTTCTTCTTCTTCTTCTTCTTCTTCTTCTTCTTCTTCTTCTTCTTCTTCTTCTTCCTCCTCCTCCTCCTCCTCCTCCTCCTCCTCCTCCTCCTCCTCCTCCTCCTCCTCCGTTAGAGCTGCCACCTTTGTTCTGGAACTGTTCTCTTTAGAAGTCCTTTGATCTGATGTAAAAGGTGCCCAGTGCCACACTCTGCACAGAACAAAGTCTAGCCTTTTCTATTTTTGTTTCTACCAGGAGCAATTTAATAGGTGATGCAGATGGAGTTCCCCAGCTGTAGTTTTTCAAGCCACAAGCCATTCTTTTTCAATGGATCAGCTGTTTGGCCTCTTCAGTGAGTTTGCTTCACATTCGCACAGGCTGATAAAAGCATTTCTTTCCTTTTGAAACCTCTGTTCCATTAAATTCTCCTCCAGTTGCAATGTCACATTCTTTTAAAGTAAAGTTAAAAATATACACCACACAATAGTGATACAGCACAATCATGACAGAAATAAAAGGATATAGCAAGAATTAAGGCTGGGAAAGTTCATCTTCATCTTGAATGGAAATGGGTTCATTTGAGATAGATTAGAAGATGACTTTGTTGCAACAGGATTCCTCTGAAGTATTTCATTTCAAAATTTGAACCCCTCTCCTCCTCCACTACCATCTCCTCCTCCTCCTCTTCCTCCTCTTCTAGAAAAATGCAAGCCATATAGCAATCATACAGGGAAAAATGATCATATTTACTCTCCTTAAGTGACCTTTACCTTTCAGTAGAATCAGAATGTGGTAAGAATGTTGAAATGACAAAATGTCAGCATTGGCACCTCCTAAATAGCTTTCCTAAGGCGTTTCATTTCCTATATGTGACTGTAAATGCAGAACCTGTTTTTAATTCAACATACTGTATGTAGAATAGAATAGAATAGAATAGAATAGAATAGAATAGAATAGAATAGAATAGAATAGAATAGAATTTTTTATTGGCCAAGTATGATTGGACACAGAAGGAATTTGTCTTGGTGCATGCACTCTCAGTGTACATAAAAGAAAAGATACGTTCATCAAGAATCATAAGGTACAACATTTAATGATAGTCGTAGGGTACAAATAAGCAATCAGGAAACAATCATAGCTGCCCATCTTGCTATCCGGTAACTCTGGGTGTCCTACAACATCATTAAAATGTTTCCAAGATGGAAGCATTAAAACATTGAGTATGTGGATGAGATAATAAGACAATGGGATGATCAACTTCCAGTAGTCCTAAACTCTGATAGGTTTTTCTGGGAATTGTTCAGATGTCACAGTGTCCAAGGAATGAAAGTAAATGTGCTATTTATGAAGCATCCGTTTGCCATAGAGAAAGGTTCAGTAGTCCATAAGCCACAGGAACAGGGCCATGGAATAATGCCACCTATTGCTCTCTAGGGATCAAAACCCCCTATCAAGATTAATAACGGTGCTAGATGGCAGTAGTGCAATAAAATGTGATATTTTGCATTGTTCATTTAGAAGTTCTCTTTTTTTGTATTTTTTTTTTTTTTTTTACACAAACAAACACGTAATACATCAGTCCTTTGTGTGTCATCTCGGTGTTTCTTCAGTGACTTCCTCTTCTTTTTGTTACTCCTCCTATCTTCATTTCTTCCTTAATAATTTCTATTTCTCTGTTACAACATTTTCCCCACAATACAATACATTTAATATAGCATTTTCATATTTAATTATTAATATCTTTATCTTTATCTCTTTTCTAGCCAATCGTAACATTTCCCCCATATCTTAAAATATTCCGTATCCTCTCTTTCTTTAATCATCAAAGTTAATCTATTCATCTCTGCACAATCTAGAATTTTTTAGAAGTTCTTGTAGAATTATGTATGAAGACTTTTAGGGATTTTAAAATGGAAAGCAGCTTACAGTTGTCTGATGTTAGGATACAGTGAAGGAAACGCTAATTTGAAGGCTGAATTAGAGCAGTCCTTCTAGGGTATTTGGGCCCTTGGCAATTGCTTAAAGATTTCAGTTGCTACCACTGATATCTGCTGGCATCTTTTGCCTATATTTAAATCACAGAGCGTATTCCCAAGAAAGTTGATATTTCTGTTTCTCTGGCTCTGTCTATGTGGTTGGCATCAAAACCTAGGGACAGATTACTGTAAATGCAGAACCTGTTTTTAATTCAGCATATATTTATTTTCTCATCAAGGTTTCATGAAGACAGCTCTTAGTTATGCCAGCTATGGTTGCTTGGAAGTTGCACTCATTGCCAATGTAGTGGGACCTGTTGACAATCAAGGGAGTGACAAAATTGCTAATGTGAATAAACTGACATTCACAGGTTGTCACATGCTTAGTTGCATGAATGCACAAGAGTACAATGCTGGAGCTGTGTGCAATATTTTAATCTTCCTTGTTATGCATATGCAGAGAAATAACTGACGGCAGAAGTAGTTTTTGTTTAATCAATTCTCGTTCAGCGATCATTCAAACTTGCAATGGCACTGAAGAAAGAGTAGTTATGATTGGTCCTCAAACTTGCAGCCCTTGCGGTCATGATCTAGGGGTTTGGCCATTGACCTGGATTTCTGATTATCACAACGTCCTGCAGTCACATGATCATAATTTGTTACTTTCAGTGACAGCCTCCCACAAGGAAAATCACTTTGGAAAGCTAGCAGGAAGTCAGAAGTCACAATCACATAAAGTCTTTGCTTAATTATCTGCATGCGTTGTTACTTGATGATGGAACTGTTGCTGCTAAACCCTGCAATCTCATGACATTGCATTCTATGACCATATCACTTAGTGATGGAAATTCCAGTCTCATTTACTGTTGTTAAGCAAGGACTACTTGTAATGGAAGGCATAGCTCATAAAAAAAAAAAGCAATCTCTTTTCTTCTTAGTATTTATAAATAATAACATAGTGGAAATTTTGGCATTAAGCTCAAAGATTTACACTTTTTTCATATCATAAAAACAATTCAGTATAAATTGCTTGCTATGTTTTATCTTTTATTAATGTTATACTGAGCATTAATTGTATCACTTCAATAATTTTAATTGTCCACTTACTGATATATGTCTTTTGAAACCATATCTTTCTTTTAATTAAAAAAAAAAAAAGACTAGTAGGAAACAGAATTATTCCAATAGTCAAATAATTTAAGCCATGCTATTCCAGTGGTTTATACAGTGACTCCAATAAGGAAATGTGTCATCAATGAATAAATGAAAGAGGATATAAATTTGCATAATGTATCCTACTTTTCTCTGCATAGTCGCAAAGATTGAAATAATCGTTAAAATCCAAATAACAATACAATAAATATCAACTGGCCAAAGCTAGAATTGGGTAATTTTGAGCTCTTCTTCTTTTTGTGCCATATCCATAATTAGACATTGGTGATCATGTTGGCAATTTTGAGCTCACACAATTTATTTTCAGGGCAATAACTGTGGAAAGGAACCTTCCAAGCTGCCTCTTCACTTTCTTTTTTTCAAAAGAAGTTGTCTTTTTTTTTTAAAAAAAAAGTTGAACCAGACAGTCTCTCAAGCAAAGAACAATACCATCAAATGGAGGCATGTCTCTTGATCTACAGAAGACACAGTCCTTTTCCATGGATCCTCCTAAGGCAGGTTTAAATTATCTCATTGCATTGTCTGAATTAGTCTGCTTTAAAACTATGACTCTAGTTAAAGTGATGTGTCCTGTTGTTGCATCCTCCTCCTTCTCTCTTGGAGATGATGAATAAAAGGAAGAAAAGCAGGAAGGACTTGAGAGTAATATACTCGGCATTATCTTCCTTCTGTCCAACCCATTTTTGGGTTATACTATATTGATACTCAGTACACTACACTACACTACACTACACTACATTACACTACACTACACTACACTACACTATACTATCCGGAAACTCCAGTTGGTGCAAAATACAATGGCCCACATGGTTTTGTGCAGACCACGGTGTGCACATGTATCACGTCTCCTGCGGGAGCTGCATTGGCTGCTGATTTGCTTCCAGGTGCAATTCAAGGTGCTGGTTGTCACCTTTAAAGCCCTTCATGGCTTGGGACCAGGTTATCTGAGGGACCGTCTCTTGCCGGTCACATCTACCTGACCCACCAGAGCGGAGAGGCAGGGAATGCTGCAAGTCCCATCCCCGAGGAAGATACACCTGGTGGGACACAGAAGAAGGGCCTTCTCCATGATGGCTCCCTCTCTCTGGAACATCATTCCCCCCAGAGATTAGAATGTCTCTCACTTTAATACTCTTCCAGAAGGCTCTGAAGATCTGGTTCTGCCAGTGGGCCTGGAGAACCCAGAGTGGGATGGAGCCCATTAAATGACTTGTGTGATCTGCTGTTGCTGGGACGGGAGGTGGGGTGTGTGATTTTATTATATTAATTTATTTGACTCTTTTATTAGTGTTATTGTTTTTTAATGTTTTAAATTATGTAAGCCACCTTGAGTTGCCATGGGTGAATGGGTGGCAATATAAATTCAATAAATAAATAAATAAATGCTATACTATACTTTACTCAACAGGGTGAGCTCCTGTTCCTGCCCTAGCTCCTGCCCACTTAGCATTTTGAAAGCATGCAATTGTGAGTAGAGAAATAGGTACCACTTCAGTGGGAAAGCAACAGCATTCTGTGCACTTTTGTCGTATAGCCATTCTGGCCACATGATCATGGAAAATATCTTTGGACAACGCTGGCTTCTTTAACCAAGAAATGGAGATGCAAATCATGCTCTAGAGTTGGATATGAGTGGACAGGGAAATCTTTATCTTTATACTGATACGATAAGGGGAACTCTGGAAAGAACAGCAGGAATTATATAGCAAAGCTGGACATTTTTGTCATGGATAGTTTGAACCTAGGTGGTCGAGAAGGAACCATTAGGGCGAGCTTTTAAGATAAGGGAGGCAGAGCTTACTTTAACGGATTATAAGTTAGGCTGGTTGGAATGAGTAAATCTGTCAGCTTGTCTATTGTGTATTGGCAGCCTTACTTTTTTCCTAGACATGTTTCACTTTTGTTAAACTGAAAACACACTTGTTTTTGATGGGTATAGTGTGAACTATCCAGTTTGTATCAGTGGTGAAATTCAATTTTTTTTACTACCAGTTCTATCAGTACCGTGGCTTGGTGGTCGTGGTGTGGCTTGGTGGGCATGGCTTGGTGGTCGTGGCAGGGGAAGGATATTGCAAAACCTCCATTCCCACCCCACTCTAGGGAAGGATACTGCAAAATCCCAATTCCCTCCCTACTCCTGGGGGAAGGATATTGCAAAATCTCCATTTCCACCCACTCTGGGGCCAGCCAGAGATGGTATTTGCCGATTCTCCGAACTATTCAAAATTTCCCTTACCGGTTCTCCAGAACCTGCCAGAATCTGCTGGTTTTCACCCCTGGTTTGTACATTTTACTCTGAAGACATATTGTTCAAAACTCCCAGAATCTTACAGTCTCTAGATTTATATACAGTGTTGAAAGTTCTCTTGGGCACAAACAATTTGTCAGCCAGGAATGAAGGAGGACTTCCTCCCGCTCTGAATATAATGCTGATGGTTACTACTGATGAGATTCAGAGCTAAGATAAAATGTTTTATTACCTGAAAGTTTGGAATCCAAACTTGCTGACACACTAGGGTTGTCGTGAGCTTGGTTTGGGATAATGTTGGCTTGATAATCAGATTTCTGGAGGCCGTGCTTCAAGCAATTAATTGATGTGTAAATGGCATATTTTGGATAAGAACTGCTACCTACGTAACATTTCATGAAATTAGAGGTTTACATAGAGAATGCTAAAATAGCATGTAAAATAGCACCATAACATAGACAATAAGTAGATAATTATTAGAATAGCTTCTTTAAGGCAAATTTCTCATAGCCACCAAATTGTCTAACTTCTTTTGGAAGCTGATGATGGCACAAACGTGTGTGGAGCTGATTCACATATTGAATAATTAATAATAATAATATGGTGTCCAATACAAAAAAGGTGCCCTAGAAAAAGTGCAGAGAAGAGCAACAAAGATGTGAAGGGGGTCTGAAGACTATATCATATGATGTTCCAAAGGTGCTTTTTCAAGAGGCAACTGGACTTTTTGTTTTTCTCTAAAGATGTTTCACTTCTCATCCAAGAAGCTTCTTCAGCTCTGATTCAAAGAGTTGAAGAAGCTTCTTGGTTGAGAAGCAAAATGTCTTCAAAGAAAAACAAGGAAGTCCAGTTTCCTCTTGAAAAAGCATCTTTGGGACAGCCATGATCTGGATGACTGAGACTCCCCATAGGCATAAATCATTTGATGAATGGCTAAGGGGATTAGGTAGGTTTAGCCTAAGAAAGAGAAGGCTTAAAGGCTTAGAAGACAACATGATAGTTGTCTTCTAATACTTGAAGGGCTGCCACAGGGAGGAGGTATTGATTTATTCTCTATAGCATCTGAGGGTAGAACAAAAATGGATGGAAGCTCATCAGAGGAAGATCCAACCTAGAACTAAGGAGAAATTTTCTGACAGTGAGAACAATTAGTCAATGGAACAGCTTACCTCAAAAAGTTGTGGGTGCTCCATTGCTAGAGGTTTTCAAGAAAAGATTAGACAACAATTTGTCATTTATGGAACTCATGCCCTGGGCTAGGGGTTGGGCTAGAAGACTTCCAAGGTTCTTTCCAGCATGTTTGAAGTGTTTCAATTGATAGTGTTTCAATGAAATACTTGGGTTCTGGATTGGCTCCATCTTCTCAAGCTGATTATTGGTTCCTTCTGGATGGAAAGGTGTATATAGTCCATTGGTTGCAGAGAACCTGGGTCAAGTCTAAAAAAAAAACAATATTGCTAAATTCAATAACATGGAATAGGAATCTGAGGAATGATAGTTACTGGCTTTGGAAGACATAGGAAGTTCTTCCTAGATTTTGTGATGTCTGAATTACAGTTCAATTAGCATCAAAGTCAAATAGAGGGAACAGGATAGAATGTGAAACCAAGGGAAACTAATTCTAAGGAGGAAGCAGAAAGCAAAGTTAAAAACATACACAAGACTTAACTTTGGGTGTAGCAAGGCAGAAAAATGAGAGTGAAAACAAAGAAGAGGCATATTTGGAACCAGTAGAATGGCATGGGCCCTCTCCACTGA
This sequence comes from Arizona elegans, assembly GCA_022577455.1. Classification (NCBI taxonomy): domain Eukaryota; kingdom Metazoa; phylum Chordata; class Lepidosauria; order Squamata; family Colubridae; genus Arizona; species Arizona elegans. The sequence continues at coordinate 15,131,672 of JAKOOJ010000020.1, forward strand.
TAGAAAGATTGATTTTGAGCAAGGGATAAAGGAGAAGACACCAGGCTTTGCAAGCATCAGTTGACAATTTACTTAATCACTTAAAGGTAAGAAGGTGCAAGTTGTATTAGTGATGAGGTTGCTGGGGGTAAGTCATGTGTGGGAGGAGCCTGAGGAGGAAAAGATGAGACAAGCAGATCGGAGGTCCAGCCGGGAAAAAGGAAGCAATGGTGGGATCCTTCCGGTTTAACAACCGGTTCGGTGATTGTTCGCTTCGCGCAGTTCGACAAAAAAAATCACCTCCCGTGTTAGTGCTAGGGAATTAAAACAGCTGAGGTGTAGCAATCCGCTCTGCCATGCTAATCAGTTGCGAAGCTAAAGGTAAGTAAAGTGCAGGGGCGGGCGAGCGGGCCCAGCTGGTCGTTGGAGCGAACCGGTTCGCTCTCAGCTGATTGTCAGAGCTACCGGTTTCCCCGAATTGGTCCGAACCGATAGAATCCCACCCCTGGAAGGAAGCCTGAAAGAGAACGAGAATAAAACTGCTGTGTAGGACTCTAGGCCAAATCAAATTACAGGTAGCATATTAGGAAATCTAATTGGTTTGGTTTAGTATGTATTGGATTCTAGAAATGTGTTACGTCTGTGAGAGAGTTTGTTTGTTTGTTTCTGATCTGTTGTTTTCTTAAACATGGAGTGACTTTGATAAACCTGATGATTTTTCATGTTCAGTACACGTAGTCCTCGACTTACAACAGTTCATTTAGTGACCGTTCAAAGTTACAACAGGATTGAAAAAAGTGACCGATGACCGTTTTCCACACTTACGACCGTTGCAGCATCCCCACGTTCACACTATCAAAATTCAGATGTTTGGAAACTGACTCATATTTCTGACAGTTGTTATGTCCCAGGGTCACATGATCACCTTTTGCGACCTTCTGACAAGCAAAGTCAATGGGGAGGCCAGATTCACTTAACAACCGTGTGACTAACTTAACAGTTTCAGTGATTCGCTTAACAACTGTGGCAAGAAAAGTCATAAAAATGGGGGCAAAATTCACTTAACAAATGTTTCACTTGGCAGCAGAAATGTTGGGCTCAATTGTGGCTGTAAATCAAGAACTTTCCTATATGCTAAATTGCTCTGGTTTAATTTCCAGTTTTTGATACAAGTCCAGCATGCTCATATTTACCTAGTCACCATTGGTGGTCGTGGATTGGGGTTTTTTTGCATAATATTGCACCATGTTTTTCTAATTAGATGAGTTTTTTGTTGTTGTACCTCTTAATAGTCCAAAACACAATTGGGCAATAAGCTGGAAAGAATGGAGAAAGGCTGGAAGATGAAAGAGTTATTCACTTTTGCATTGGCAGGGCTATTTTTCTTCACACAAATTGTGCTCCTTGCATTTTAGGAGGGAAGAAATACATTTTTCACCGCAGCCAGCAAAGTTCCATGTGGTTGTTTTAAATCTCAGTGGTGGACAGTTCATTCATTCGACTTAACGAGTCATCCAGTTGCCAGAGCATCTTAACGAATGTTTCATTCAATTTGGCTCTTCTCTCTGTGCATCTGCGTCCCCCTCTCTCACGTCCATGGAAGTGGAGGGCATATTTTCTGGGGCAGTTACCTGTAAATAATGAGATGTAAAGAAGCCAACAGTGTCCAGTGAAGCTCATTTTCACTCTTGGATGCAGTAGGTAATGAGTATAAACTGCAGTTTAGCAAACGTGTAAAAATAATAAATCACACTTTTAAGCTTTATTGTTTAAGACGGTGTTTCTCAGTGTAGTATCTTTTTATTCTTGAGGAATGCATTTTATTCTCCTTATGTGCACTGAGAGCATATGCACCAAAGACAAATTCTTTGTGTGTCCAATCACACTTGGCCAATAAAGAATTCTATTCTATTCTATTCTATTCTATTCTATTCTATTCTATTCTATTCTATTCTATTCTATTCTATTCTATTCCATTCCATTCCATTCCATTCCATTCCATTCCATTCTCAACCTTGGCAACTTGAAGATGTCTGGACTTCAACTCCCAGAATTCTGGGACTTGAAGTCCAGACATCTTCAAGTTGTCAAGGTTGAGAAACACTGGTCTAAAATAATAAAAATATATTAGTTTCTAAAAGTATTTTTTAAAGTATTCCATCTCTAGGGAAATGCTTTCTGAACTCTCTAGAAAAAGCAGGAATAGAAATATGAATGAAAAGAACTATGCCTTATATAATATTGTCATATGTAACTTTATTACTGTTGTGGCTCCGTTACCTGAGCCTGTGTCATCGGCAGGAGAGGACTCCGAGAGTGAAGGAGAGGAGTTGGCAAGGCCTCCCTCTCCAGGACCCTCCTCTCTGGCAATGCCTTTGGTGTCCACCGAAGGGCAAGAGATAGGGCCAGGGCCAAGCGCGTCCACGCAGCCACAGGTGGACAGTGATGAGAGAAATGAGTCTTGGCTGGATCTTCGGCAGCGTCGCAGAGATAAGTGCGCGCAACAGAAGAAAAGGTGTGCCAGAGATTAAGCTGAGTTACTGGACCACACCCCACAGGGTATAAAAGGGTGTGAGGTGGCCATTCAGACTCTGTGACGGACAAAACTAACTACTATCGAGTCGCATTGCATCTTTGGAAACAACAGTATCGGCCTTGGATTTATTTTACGAACTGGACAATTCTTGACTGTGTGTATTTTGTTTGTGAGTAAAGTTCTTGGCAAGCAGCTACTGGGTTGCTGCCAAGCTTCTTATCGGAAGAATTGGTTGTCTGCCACACTTGTTCAGTTTGGAAGATCAGTCCAATCTGATTCAACAACTAGTACTGATTCAGAATGTGGATCTGATTAGGCTTGATGTTTTGAATCGAACTATCAAACTGATCTACTTGATTCAAAGTTCCACACTGATTTAAAAAGCCATGTCTGGAGCAATTGACTCAAGGGAATCATTTGGAAGCATTGGATTCAGTTTAATAATTTGACTTGACTTTCCACTGATAAAGCTGATTTGGAGATTCAGTTGCATTTCCAATGAACAGTCCCGGTTAGAATTGCTACCAAGGAATATTTATGATTAATTTCAGTCTATGTTACTCCCAGGACTCTAGAAACAAATTTGTTTATGTCTTAGTAGCAGCATAATTCTTGTCTGTGTTTAAAATGGAATTGAAGGGCAATTATTTAAAGTGATAAATTGTGACAGACAATGTTAGCATAGAAGAGACTATAATAATAGAGTAGGAGAATAGTGGAAGCTATAATCTAAAACTGTACTAAGAATGTCCGGGATGGTCCAAAAAATTCATGAGGATGGCCATGCCATGATGATGCATTTGAAGATTTGCCCATCGTTGCCCATTGTTTATGTGCGTTATTCATGCAGTAGATATAAAAAATAAGTGGATAACCACATTGTTGTGGTTGTCACCTTGACTTTTGGAACCATTGCAGGGGTCTCCTGCAAGGGAACTAAAGAAAGAGAGAGAGAAAAGAGAGAGAGAAGAGAAAGAAAGAGACAAGAGAAAGAGAGAGGAGAGAAGAGGGAGGAGAGAGAGAGAGGGAGGAGAGAGAGGTGGAGGGAGGGGGAAAGAGAGAGAGAAGAGAGAGAGAGAGGAGGGAGGAGGGAGAGAGAGACTGGAGAGGAGGGAGGAGGGAGGAGAGAGAGAGAAGAGAGAGGGGGGAGGAGGAAGAAGAGAGGGGGAGGAAGGAGGGGGGAGGGAGAAGGGAGGAAGGGAGGGAGGGAGGGAGAGAGGGAGAGAGAGAGAGAGAGAGAGAGAGAGAGAGAGAGAGAGAGAGAGAGAGAGAGAGAGATTTCCCCTCTTTATATTAGAAGTGACTTGTTGCCATTTTTTTCCACTTAAGTTGTGATGGTTGTAAAGATGATTCTAAAGCATTTTCCCAGAATCTAGAACACCTTAATGTGAGTCTAAATTATGAACAAAACCTCTCTGCCTGAGCCTTTTGTGTGTCTCTCAAAGCCACCCAGCTTTCTTGTCATCTCAGGTGGCCTCCCATTCCCTGTTTCAAACCAAGTTGCTATTTCTTTTCCTTTGCTTTGTTGAATGCTTCCCCATCAGACCAGGAAGATCATGCGGTTAGAGCATGGGAAGTACGTCAGCATGCTCACAGTACCTCCTTCAATCCTTATTCAATCAACCTTTTTTCCCTTCCTATGCAAATTTGGATAATGTGAGTATTTAATGCCCAAAGAGGAAATGTTACCCTTTTACTCTATATTTTGTATCCATCACCTGGTCTGATTAACTCTTGGGACAATGGCTTAATGGTGGCCTGAATCAGAGTGGTTCCCTCTCTCTCTTATTGGAAACCCATTTCTGCTGAAATGTTGACTCGATGCTTTCCTGTAGAGCTGAAATGGAACACATTGTGCAGATGGCATGTCCACGGCGCTTGCACACTACAGCTGTTTCTTATTGGCACAATGAGCCGCGTCCGTATGCATTGGCCCTAAGCATATCTGCTCACCCTCCTCCCTTGCAAACCAGTGAAGCTCTCTTCCTGCCAGCCGCTTCCAAGGTTGCCTTTCTCCAGCTTCAGTTTGGCTTGTTTCGTGGTTGGGAACTGATCAAGAAAACTGGCACTCCTAGCACGTTCTTTCTTTGTCACGACAGTTCAATTGAGGTAACTCTGTTTCTGTGGAAGAAAGTATCATTATGCCATTTCACATTGCACGTTGGAGAATGTGTTTCCAAATATTCACACAAATAGGAGAACCTGGTTAGACTATTTACCCAGGATAGTTTTAGGCTAGTAAGCAAAGGTTGTACTTTTGTATCCACCATCACTAAGTGAAAGAAATGCAGTTCCTCACTACAACTTGTATTGGTGTGGTCCAAAATCCAGTCCCTGCCAGCTGCCTTTATATTTGAGGTTCAGCTATGAGGACCACTGCAGCTGCTGAATGCCAATGTTCATGTCAAACATTTTTTTTTCCTTGAGGGATTTTTTGGGGGGAGAATTACAAATATGTATTATAGGAGGATAAGGATAAGGGACACGGTGGCTCAGTGGCTAGGACACTGAGCTTGTCAATCGAAATATTGGCAGTTCAGCGGTTGGAATCCCTAGTGCTGCGTAACGGGGTGAGCTCCTGTTATTTGTCCCAGCTTTTGCCAACCTAGCAGTTAGAAAGCACATAAAAAAATGCAAGTAGAAAAATAGGGACCACCTTTGGTGGGAAGGTAACAACTTTCCATGTTCCTCTGGCATTTAGTCATGCCAGCCACATGACTACGGAGATGTCTTCGGTCACAGAATCGGGAACGACTAGCACATATATGTGAGGGGAACCTTTACCTTTACCTATTATAGGTGGATAACATATTTCTGGATAAGGCATCATTTTGATCTCATTCTTATGCCTTCTTTTTACAGAAATTGCAGTTTCTGTCAGACCCAGCACATTCACTCAGTGATCTGTGATGGGGGATAGCAGGAGATGAAAGACTATGTATAATGTGGGAGACAATTTTTTAAAGAATTTGATTTACAATGTGCTTAGCAATAGCCTTCATCCTTTTGTATATTTATACAAAGTCAGCTTATTGCCCCCACAACTGGGTCCTCAATTTACCTACCTTAGAAAGGATGGAAGGCTGAGTCAACCTTGAGCCTTGGCGAGATTTGAACCCTGCAGTAATTGCAGGCAGCTGGTCTTAATAACCAGCTTAATAACAGGGTGCCTTAAACCAAGGTACTACCAAGACAATGGCAGCTTGGCATTGATATCCATGGTTTTCTATTTCTTCAATGGTTTCCTATCTAATGCTACAATTTCCATTTGAGCAACTTCTTCAGTGAGATAAGGCAAGTGGTTAGAAGATAAGAAGTAAGGTGTTTTTCCTCCCCTTTAAATAGGAATGGTTTGTTTCTTGATCAGTCTTCTCCTATGTAACAGACAGAGACCTTGTCCCATATTTAGGAAACTAAATTTGCAGTGATTGTTATTTTTTGCTCTTTTTGCTGGTCTCTCCCTCCCTCCCTCCCTCCCTCTCTCTTTCTCTCTCTCCCTCTCTCTGAATGATAAACCAAGCACATAATTCCTTTTTGAGATAAGCAGTATCATATGCAAAATGTCAGCTCCGTGAGGTAGAACAGATCATGAAATCAACTCCGCAGGATTACTGAAACTACTTTTATGGAAATTCTGGTTATTATAAGAACAGAATCTTGCAAGTTTGGTTGTGCTGTCCCTCTTTTGCCTCCTTCTTGTAGTTCAAAGAACTTCCAATCCTAGGCTGTGGAACATGCATATCTTCAGCAAGGTCATCTTCCTTAACCTCACCATCAGTGTTTCTCAAACTTGGCAACTTTAAGATGGGTGAACTTGAACTCGCAGAATTTCCCAGCCGGCAAAAAGTCCATAATTCTTAAAAATTGCCAAGATTGAGAAATACTGCTCTACAAAAAGCACAAAATGGGAAGTTAAAACCAAAGTAAATATCTCTAATTCAGTCTTCGTTCATATATTTGTTTTACTATACAATTCTAATTTATTCTATTTATACAACTAATATAACTCACAATACCCCTTTCATTCTGGTCATGCACATTTGTATTCAGTCTACATTCATTGTATCAACCCTGAAGCGGACCTGGCTGAGTCCATCTTTTTGGCTTCAGGGCTGCCACAAGGCAGAAGGGGGGACAGGGAGTGGGGAATAGTTAGTTGGGGTTTTGCAGTCAAAACAAAATGTTTATTTATTTATTATTGTTTATTTATTGGTTTGATTTATATGCCACCCTTCTCTGGAGAATCAGGGTGGCTTACAATGCGTTAAGCAATAGTCTTCATACTTTTTTGTATATACCTGCCTAGTAGGGCTTTCGGCCCCCCCAAGCGATGTTCTTTTTATACAAAGTCATCTTATTGCCCCCACAATCTGGGTCCTCATTTTACCTATCTCGGAAGGATGGAAGGCTGAGTCAACTTTGAGCCTGGTGAGATTTGAACTTGCAGTAATTGCAGGCAGCTGGCAGCTAAGTGCTACTTTAACAGCACTTCAAAGTGCTGTGCCACCAAGGCTCTTTGTTTTCCTGTGGGAACCAAGGTCATTCCAATAGGTGGCTGGGAGAAGAGAAGCGAAGTAACCAAGTAACCAGCCAGCACCTCTATTGGACAATGTGACTGATGACTTGGGAAAAGGGAAAAACTTTCATTTTTAATCAGGTGAAAACCATGGGAACTTTCAGAGTCAGTTTTCACCTGTTGTGCCAATATGATGTATCCAAATAAATTGTTCTTTGAGGAATCTATCTGCCTTGGAGTTCTGACTTCAATGGGTGCATTACTTGGAACCCTGACACATTGTATTCAACAAATACATTGGGTATGTCTAGTCTAGTTAAAAAAGGACTGGGGGACATGATAGCAGTGTTCCAATAGTTGTGGGGCTGCCACAAAGAAGAGGGTGACAACTTATTTTCCAAAGCACCAGAAGGCAAGACAAGAAACAATGGATGGAAACTAAACAAGGAGAGAAGTAAACTAGAACTAAGGAGAAACTTCCTGTCAGTGAGAACAATTAACCAGTGGAATGGTTTGCCTTCAGAAGTTGTGAGTACTCCATCATTGGAGGCTTTTAAGAAGACACTGGACAGCCACTCAACTGGAATGGTCTCCTGTTTGAGCAGGGGTTGGACTAGAAGACCTCCAAGATCCCTTCCAACTCTATTAGTCCATAAGTCATCCAAATGTTAACTCTAGGAGGATTTCTTTTTCACTGCTGATTCGGTGCAGATATGAAGCCTTTATCTACAATTTCCTCAATTGCCAGCTTCCCTGCACTGCACTACTAATGGCAATGCTTATTCAGGATATATTTTTGCATTCAGATTATTACACTCTAGAGCCATGAATGGTCAAAGTGTTACTTGATACCTGAATCCAAGTGCAATAAATCCTTGAAAAAAAGAACAAGCCACAGATCACCACAAACCAGCTTATTATTTCCTATTTCCCCCAAGTTTTGATTCCGAGGAACTAAACTATTTGTCATTTCTGGCTTAATAAATCCCCTCCAAGGGCTGTGACTCACCATCTCCACTACATCCATTCATACAGGCATTTGCTTTCATTCAAACAGCACTTATACTTATAAATACCTTGGTGCAGTTAAGTTCTTTGCTTATATTTTTTCCATATACTACAAGTGTATTTTACCTAATTTTGCAGAGACTACGCAGTATGCATAACAGGCCAAGAAACAGATATGAATAGGTAGAGGAACATAATACACCTAAGATGCAGATATAAACTGGATTACCACCTACACCCTATGTAATGATTTCTAGCTTTGTATGAAAGATCCTTAAGTTCAATGCCACCTGCAAAGAGAAAAGAGCTGCAATCCACCGAGAGGGCAGACAAATGTCATGAAAGTAGCTAATATGAGACCCTTGGTGGCCCAATGGTTAGAGTGCAGTACTGCAGGCAACTTCTGCTGACTGCCGGCTACCTGCAATTTGGCAGTTCGAATCTCATCAGGCTCAAGGTTGATTCAGCTTTCCATCCTTCCGAGATGGGTAAAACGAGGAGCCAGATTGTTGGGGGCAATATGATGACTTTGTAAACTGCTTAGAAAGGGCTGTAAAAGCACTATGAAGAGGTATATAAGTCTAAGTGCTATTGCTAATACATTTTCTTTTGCCAAGCTGGTAAATATACAGGTAGTCCTCGATTTATGACAGTTCCTTTAGTGACCATTCGAAATTACAACAGCACTGGAAAAAAGTAACCTATGACTATTTTTCACACTTGTGACCATCGAGCATCCCCATGGTTACATGATTTACATTTGGATATTTGACAACTGGTTCATATTTATGATGATTGCAGTGTCCCGGGGTCATGTGACCATTTTTTGCGACCTTCTGACAAGCAAAATCCATGGGAAAGCCCGTTTCACTTAATAACCATGTGACTAATTTAACAATGGCAGTGATTCATTGAACAAATGTGGCAAGAAAAGTGAAATGGGACAAAACTCACTTAACAAATTTCTCACTTAGCAACAGAAATTCTGGGCTCAATTGTGGCCGTCAGTCAAGGACTATCTGTGTAGCATTTATTTCCTCAATGTCCCAATTGCTTCAAAAACATCAGCCCCTGATTTTCACGGGCTCTGTTTCTCCCCTCTGGATCTCTAATGGAGATGGATTTTTTTAGGACAAGCTTCCAACTTTGTGTTCACTGAGATTGGCAGAGGAAGTGTTACAACTTTTGAACACATAGTTCAAAGGCAATTTTTATGTGTGTGAAAGCCTATATACCACTCTCAGCTCTAAAATCATTGCTCCATATAACATCTTGTTGACACCACTTCTTAATGCTAGAATTGTAGCATTCTACTAGGTTTGGTTCACCAGAAATACCAAAAGCCCAAAGAATATAAATGTAACTACAGAAATGTGGATAGAGTTTGTCCCTTTGTCTAATAATGAAACAAAAAGACAGACACTGAGGTGAGTGTGTGTGTGTGTGTGTGTGTGTGTGTGAGAGAGAGAGAGAGAGAGAGAGAGATGGAGAAAGAAAGGAGAAGGAGAAAGAGAAAGAGAAGGAAAAGGAGAAGGAGAAGGAAATAGAGAAGGAGAAGGAGAAGAAGGAGAAAGAGAAGAAGGAGATGGAGAAGGAGAAGGAGAAGGAAATAGAGAAGGAGAAGGAGAAGGAGAAAAAGGAGAAAGAGAAGGAGAAGGAAATAGAGAAGGAGGAGAGGGAGAAGAAGGAGAAAGGGAAGGAGAAGGAGAAAGAGAAGGAGAAAGAGAAGGAGAAGGAAAAGGAGATGGAGAAGGAGACGGAGAAGGAGAAGGAGAAGGAGAAGGAGAAGGAAATAGAGAAGGAGACGAAGGAGAAAGAGAAGGAGAAGGAAATAGAGAAGGAGAAGGAGAAGGGGATGGAGAAGGAGAAGGAGAAAGAGAAAGAGAAGGAGAAGGAGAAGGAGAGACAGAGACGGAGAAGGAGAAGGAGAAAGGTTTTACTTGGCTGGACATGTTTTGGGAAATGTATTTTTTAAGGGAATTTCTGAAGTACCTATGAACTAACTCAGTAGTTCTCTCTGTTTTCTTCACCACGGATTCCCTTTAAATACCTTTTGTGGTCACAGACCATGGACCACCAAAACTTAACTCAAGATTTAAATCATAACATTTCTTCAAGCCTTTGTGGATCTCCTGTGACGACATTGTGTCCCCCCAAGGTTCTGCGGACCTCAGGTTGAGAACCACTGAATTAACTGATTGGCAGGATCTGATCTGCAGTTGAAATGGGCATTTGCATGGGAATATCACAGACTATTAATATAAAAATAACAGAAACCAATTGTTAGACCAAGAGCACCCACTTTTTCTTTTACCTTACCTTCTGCACAGGAGAAAGTTAACAGAGTCATTTCTGGTGAGATGGGCGGACTATACGAATTTGATCAATGAAAGAAATGAATAAATAAAAATAAGCAATGCTACTAGCTTCTATGAATGCAGTCATTTACAGTGATGGCAGATCTGACAACAATAATTCAACGATCCCTGTCAATCAATGTTACATATTGGCATTAAGCAAAGCCATTAGAAGGCAAAACATGCAGACATAAGTATTTTTTTTTTTTTTGGCACATCTAAAAGCAAATTGGAATCTCCACAAAACACCCATTCATTGTTCTCATTACATTCAACTTACTTTCATGTTTCTACTGACATACACAGGTCCCATTTCTCCGTTTTAAAAAATGGGTAGAAATCAGGGGTGAAATTCAGCAGGTTCTGAAAGGTTCTGGAGAACCGGCAGCGGAAATTTTGAGTAGTTTGGAGAACCTGCAAATGCCACCTCTGGCTGGCTCCAGAGTGGGGTGGGAATGGAGATTTTGCAATATCCTTCCCCCAGGAGTGGGGAGGGAATGGAGATTTTGCAGCATCCTTCTTTCCCTGCCACGACCACCAAGCTACACCACGCCCACCAAACCATGCCTACAGAACTGGTAGTAAAAAAATTTGAATTTCGCCACTGGTAGAAATATGCTATTATATAGTGCCATTTTCATGACAAATATTCATTCCTTGCAATGAGTCATACATTATCCATTTCTGCTATTACATTTCTCTGGCCATTTTCATATCTTTAGCAAACATTCTATCAAGTACACTAATTCTTCTACCTGACCTAGTGTTTCAACATTTATGAATAGTTTTTAGTCATCCATTCCACTTTCCTTGTCAAATACAATACCTTGGTCTTTGATAACTTAATTTTAAGATTCTCATTGCTTGTTGCACCGTACTATCTAACATTTGCAATAAAACATTTGTGTCAACCAAAAACACAGCTTCATCTGCATACAAAAGTATATATACTTTTTTGTCCTAGATCGACACCTGTCCAGTATCACTGCAAGTATTCTTTATACAGGTGTCTGTTCATTCATTAAACAGCCAAAGTTACATCATACATCCTTGTCTTTCTCTCTGCTCAGTGTTGATCCAGCTACTAATAAGCATTCCATCATATATCCCCTCATTGTATTCAGTGACCAACCTTTAATTCTATACTTGTCCAAAACAGGCCAACTAATTCAAGCTAACTCACTTTTCTGTATCCCCTCTTTAAATCCGCAGACACTCAATAAATTTTCTTTCTCACATTCATGCAGCTCTTGGTGAGTTGCCAAATAACCAAAACCTAGCTTCTAAAGATGCTTAACCCTTTCCATATTTTACTTACAAGTATTCCTTGACTTATAACCACAACTGGGACCAGAACTTCTGCAGTAAGCAAAGCAGTCATTAAGTGAGTTGCATCCTATTTTGCATCCTTTTTTATTTTTTTTTTGCCACGGTTGTTAAGCAAATCACTGCTTTGTTAAGCAAATTACACGGTTTCTGAGGCAAATCTGGCTTCCTCATCGACTTTGCTTGTCAGATGAGCAAGGAGAATGTTGCAAATACCAATAGCACTTAGACTTATATACACCCTTCACAGTGCTTTACAGCCCTTTCTAAGCCATTTACACAGTCAGCATATTTCCACCCCCAACAATCTGGATCCTCATTTTTTTTTTTAAATTTGATTTATATGCCGCCCTTCTCCGAAGACTCAGGGCGGCTTACAATGTGCTCAGCAATAGCCTTCATCCTTTTGTATATTTATACAAAGTCAGCTTATTGCCCCCACAACTGGGTCCTCATTTCACCTACCTTAGAAAGGATGGAAGGCTGAGTCAACCTTGAGCCTTGGCGAGATTCGAACCCTGCAGTAATTGCAGGCAGCTGGTCTTAATAACCAGCTTAATAACAGGGTGCCTTAAACCCCTGTACTACCAAGGCTCTTTTACTGACCTCGGAAGGATGGAAGGCCGAGTCAACCTTGAGCCAGTGAGGATCGAACTGCTTTCTCTTATGTGCATTTTTCCACACGCAGCCCTCCCAACCGTGGTGGGTTGCCCCCGATTCGGACCAGTTCTATAGAACTGTTAGTAAAACCAGCAGGACGCTCCGCCCACTGACCCTGATGTCATCAGAAGCGACCTGCGCATGTGCAGAAGCAAGGTGTGCACGATCCTGTTGCAAACCGGTAGTAAAGGTAAATAGAACCCACCCCTGCGTCCCAAGCTCCATTTTCACTGGCAGAGGCACTGCAGGCCAGTCCTTCGCTGTTTCCAGGGCAGCCATGTGGGCTAAATCTAAGCATCCTGCAGGCCAGATCTGGCCCCTGGGCCTTGAGTTTGACACCCCTGAACTACAGAGATCAGCAACCAACTTGAGCTCTCTTGCCTATTCAGGCTTTACTCAAGACACTGGTCATGACAACCTCCTATGGATTTACTATGGAAACATGCAGGAAACTTTTAGATTAAAAGGGACATACAAATTCACATTGCTAATAATATCTGCTCGTTATATTCTAAAGTGTGCTGTACGTTCCTCTAGATGTTCACAGAAGCAGACAAAGAGAGTCACTAGCTAAAACTGGGCAATTATCCATCTAGGATTGTATAGCTAATTCAGGAAAGTTAGTGTAGCACCCACTCTAATTCTTTCTTTTCTTTTAGCAGCTTTCATTTGCTCTCAATATTGAGCGTCTTCTAATTGAAGATGGACTGAGTGGCTCATTAAGAACTTCTCATCTGACTTTGGACCATGAGAAAACGGGCTGACAATATGCTCCAGGATGGATACCAAATTTCTTTTTTTAATCGTTATGTGTCTCTGCCCTAACTTCTGGTGTGCACACAAAAAAAAACCTCTTGATAAAACAGTTTCCCCATCTGAGGCTTTTAAGCTGTGATTGGGAAGTTAATTCCTTCCTTCCTTCCTTCCTTCCTTCCTTCCTTCCTTCCTTCCTTCCTTCCTTCCTTCCTTCCTCCTTCCCCCCTCCTTTTTTATTTATTATGAAATTTATTTGCCACTCACCTCGTATCCAATAATCCTTCCTTCCTTCCTTCCTTCCTTCCTTCCTTCCTTCCTTCCTTCCTTCCTTCCTTCCCCCCCTCCCTCCCTCCCTCCCTCCCCGCCTCCCCCCTCCTTTTTTATTTATTATGAAATTTATTTGCCACTCATCTCATATCCAATAATTCTTCCTTCCTTCCTTCCTTCCTTCCTTCCTTCCTTCCTTCCTTCCTTCCCTCCCTCCCTCCCTCCTTCCTTCCTTCCTTCCTTCCTTCCTTCCTTCCTTCCTTCCTTCCTTCCTTCCCCCCCTCCCTCCCTCCCCCCTCCTTTTTTATTTATTATGAAATTTATTTGCCACTCATCTCATATCCAATAATTCTTCCTTCCTTCCTTCCTTCCTTCCTTCCTTCCTTCCTTCCTTCCTTCCCTCCCTCCCTCCCTCCCTCCCTCCCTCCCTCCCTCCCTCCCTCCTTCCTTCCTTCCTTCCTTCCTTCCTTCCTTCCCCCCTCCCTCCCTCCCCCCTCCTTTTTTATTTATTATGAAATTTATTTGCCACTCATCTCATATCCAATAATTCTTCCTTCCTTCCTTCCTTCCTTCCTTCCTTCCTTCCTTCCTTCCTTCCCTCCCTCCCTCCCTCCCTCCCTCCCTCCCTCCTTCCTTCCTTCCTTCCTTCCTTCCTTCCTTCCTTCCTTCCTCCCCCTCCCTCCCTCCCCCCTCCTTTTTTATTTATTATGAAATTTATTTGCCACTCATCTCATATCCAATAATTCTTCCTTCCTTCCTTCCTTCCTTCCTTCCTTCCTTCCTTCCTTCCCCCTCCTTTTTTATTTATTATGAAATTTATTTGCCACTCACCTCGTATCCAATAATTCTTCCTTCCTTCCTTCCTTCCTTCCTTCCTTCCTTCCTTCCTTCCTTCCTTCCCTCCCTCCCTCCCTCCCTCCCTCCCTCCCTCCTTCCTTCCTTCCTTCCTTCCTTCCTTCCTTCCTTCCTTCCTTCCCCCCTCCCTCCCTCCCCCCCTCCTTTTTTATTTATTATGAAATTTATTTGCCACTCATCTCATATCCAATAATTCTTCCTTCCTTCCTTCCTTCCTTCCTTCCTTCCTTCCTTCCTTCCTTCCTTCCTTCCTTCCCCCTCCTTTTTTATTTATTATGAAATTTATTTGCCACTCACCTCGTATCCAATAATTCTTCCTTCCTTCCTTCCTTCCTTCCTTCCTTCCTTCCTTCCTTCCTTCCTTCCTTCCTTCCTTCCTTCCCCCCTCCCTCCCTCCCCCCTCCTTTTTTATTTATTATGAAATTTATTTGCCACTCATCTCATATCCAATAATTCTTCCTTCCTTCCTTCCTTCCTTCCTTCCTTCCTTCCTTCCTTCCTTCCTTCCCTCCCTCCCTCCCTCCTTCCTTCCTTCCTTCCTTCCTTCCTTCCTTCCTTCCTTCCTTCCTTCCTTCCTTCCCCCCCTCCCTCCCTCCCCCCCTCCTTTTTTATTTATTATGAAATTTATTTGCCACTCATCTCATATCCAATAATTCTTCCTTCCTTCCTTCCTTCCTTCCTTCCTTCCTTCCTTCCCTCCCTCCCTCCCTCCCTCCCTCCCTCCCTCCTTCCTTCCTTCCTTCCTTCCTTCCTTCCCCCCTCCCTCCCTCCCCCCTCCTTTTTTATTTATTATGAAATTTATTTGCCACTCATCTCATATCCAATAATTCTTCCTTCCTTCCTTCCTTCCTTCCTTCCTTCCTTCCTTCCTTCCTTCCTTCCCTCCCTCCCTCCCTCCCTCCCTCCCTCCCTCCCTCCCTCCTTCCTTCCTTCCTTCCTTCCTTCCTTCCTTCCTTCCCCCCCTCCCTCCCTCCCCCCTCCTTTTTTATTTATTATGAAATTTATTTGCCACTCATCTCATATCCAATAATTCTTCCTTCCTTCCTTCCTTCCTTCCTTCCTTCCTTCCTTCCTTCCTTCCTTCCCCCTCCTTTTTTATTTATTATGAAATTTATTTGCCACTCACCTCGTATCCAATAATTCTTCCTTCCTTCCTTCCTTCCTTCCTTCCTTCCTTCCTTCCTTCCCTCCCTCCCTCCCTCCCTCCCTCCCTCCTTCCTTCCTTCCTTCCTTCCTTCCTTCCTTCCTTCCCCCCTCCCTCCCTCCCCCCTCCTTTTTTATTTATTATGAAATTTATTTGCCACTCATCTCATATCCAATAATTCTTCCTTCCTTCCTTCCTTCCTTCCTTCCTTCCTTCCTTCCCTCCCTCCCTCCCTCCCTCCCTCCCTCCCTCCTTCCTTCCTTCCTTCCTTCCTTCCTTCCTTCCTTCCTTCCCCCCTCCCTCCCTCCCCCCTCCTTTTTTATTTATTATGAAATTTATTTGCCACTCATCTCATATCCAATAATTCTTCCTTCCTTCCTTCCTTCCTTCCTTCCTTCCTTCCTTCCTTCCCTCCCTCCCTCCCTCCCTCCCTCCCTCCTTCCTTCCTTCCTTCCTTCCTTCCTTCCTTCCCCCCTCCCTCCCTCCCCCTCCTTTTTTATTTATTATGAAATTTATTTGCCACTCACCTCGTATCCAATAATTCTTCCTTCCTTCCTTCCTTCCTTCCTTCCTTCCTTCCTTCCTTCCTTCCCTCCCTCCCTCCCTCCCTCCCTCCCTCCCTCCTTCCTTCCTTCCTTCCTTCCTTCCTTCCTTCCTTCCTTCCTTCCCCCCTCCCTCCCTCCCCCCTCCTTTTTTATTTATTATGAAATTTATTTGCCACTCATCTCATATCCAATAATTCTTCCTTCCTTCCTTCCTTCCTTCCTTCCTTCCTTCCTTCCTTCCCTCCCTCCCTCCCTCCCTCCCTCCCTCCCTCCTTCCTTCCTTCCTTCCTTCCTTCCTTCCTTCCCCCCTCCCTCCCTCCCCCCCTCCTTTTTTATTTATTATGAAATTTATTTGCCACTCATCTCATATCCAATAATTCTTCCTTCCTTCCTTCCTTCCTTCCTTCCTTCCTTCCTTCCTTCCTTCCTTCCCTCCCTCCCTCCCTCCCTCCCTCCCTCCCTCCCTCCTTCCTTCCTTCCTTCCTTCCTTCCTTCCTTCCCCCCTCCCTCCCTCCCCCCTCCTTTTTTATTTATTATGAAATTTATTTGCCACTCATCTCATATCCAATAATTCTTCCTTCCTTCCTTCCTTCCTTCCTTCCTTCCTTCCTTCCTTCCTTCCTTCCTTCCCTCCCTCCCTCCCTCCCTCCCTCCCTCCCTCCTTCCTTCCTTCCTTCCTTCCTTCCTTCCTTCCCCCCTCCCTCCCTCCCCCCTCCTTTTTTATTTATTATGAAATTTATTTGCCACTCATCTCATATCCAATAATTCTTCCTTCCTTCCTTCCTTCCTTCCTTCCTTCCTTCCTTCCTTCCTTCCTTCCTTCCTTCCTTCCCCCTCCTTTTTTATTTATTATGAAATTTATTTGCCACTCACCTCGTATCCAATAATTCTTCCTTCCTTCCTTCCTTCCTTCCTTCCTTCCTTCCTTCCTTCCTTCCTTCCCTCCCTCCCTCCCTCCCTCCCTCCCTCCCTCCTTCCTTCCTTCCTTCCTTCCTTCCTTCCTTCCTTCCTTCCCCCCTCCCTCCCTCCCCCCTCCTTTTTTATTTATTATGAAATTTATTTGCCACTCATCTCATATCCAATAATTCTTCCTTCCTTCCTTCCTTCCTTCCTTCCTTCCTTCCTTCCTTCCTTCCTTCCTTCCTTCCTTCCTTCCTTCCTTCCCCCTCCTTTTTTATTTATTATGAAATTTATTTGCCACTCACCTCGTATCCAATAATTCTTCCTTCCTTCCTTCCTTCCTTCCATATAATCCATGTGGAGAGTTTTCTTAAGCCAGATGGAGCCAGAAGAAAGCTCTTGCAATAAGAGCATTGTAGAGTTCAGAGAGGACCAAACCACTCACACCTCTATTTTCTTTGCAAGAGGTTAAGTTGTGGGAGGCTCTAAATTATCCACAAAGGTGGGGGGGGGGAATAATTATTCTGGGTGAAACCTGAATTTTTAAGATTGCTATAGCAACCCAACAATTTCTTGCCAAGGAGGAAAGATCAAACAAAGACATTGCCAAAAAACCCTTTTCTTTTCATTGCCATCGTTCTAAATCCATAGATCTGCTTCTAATAGAGCCAAAAATAGATCGTATCTGGTTGTGGTGCCAGCAAAGCTGCCTTTGCTCCTTGCTTAGCTGCTGCAATTGCTCAACAACTCAGAAATTCAACACCGATGAAGGAGTTCAGACAACTCTTTACTCCTCTGCATTTGTTTCCTTTGTAACTGTTAGATCGGCGCAGGAATGGAAGACGTGACCAGCTCGTTACATAAGTAACTTTTATTAGGAACAGAAACAGTAGCAAGACTACCGGTGTGCTGCCGGAGCTCTCCTTATATTCGCTCCCGGCAGACGCACCGCCCCTTGCCAGGGATTCAAATCTCCCGCCCGATGGCTAGCAGCCAATCAGGGCGGATGTCCTTATAAGGACCTAACACTCCTCCCCCCTTAGTCCGAACTGTCAATCTCGTTCACAAAAGTCACGTAATCGCGCAGGTATGTAGGACGCCTCGGCACCCTAGCTGACCTGCGCAGTCCCACTTCTTCTCTGTCTCCGGCCTGGACGGACAGGGCTCTTTCGTCTCCTGGTTCCTTCTCCGGAACCGGGCTTGGTTCGGCTGTCGAGTGAGCGGGGTCACCCCCAGCGCCTCCGGCCGGACCGCAGACCTTGGATGGCTGGTTCTGATGGTCTTCCTCCTGGCCTGTGGATCTATTGCCTCGTCTCGGTCGCTCGGTTCCGACCCGGGAAGAGCCTCTGTGCCTCGGTAAGTCCATTGCTTGCTCTTCCCTGGTTCCCCGGGCGCTGTGGTTCGGTCGCAGTCCGGCTTGCTGCCGTTCGGGTGGTGGTTCCGTTTGGTGCCCTCGGGCCTGGTCCGCCGTCTGCGGGTGGTGCTGGCTTGTGTTGTGCTGTCCGACCTCGCAGGGGTGGCGTTGGTCCCCTCGGTTGGGCTGGCGTAGGTCTCCCCCGTCTGGTTGGCGGTGGTCGACCTGGTCGGGATGTTGTTGAGGGGCTACCTCTGCGGGGCGGCGGAGGTCTCCCCTGCCGGGGTGGTGTAAGTCTGCCTCGCCGGGTTGTTGTCGGCTTTCCCTTCCCCCTAGACCCTGGTCTACCGTCAGGTGGTGCCTGGGGTCCTCCTGGTTGGGTTGTTGTTTCCAGGTTGTCTTTTGCGATGGGCGGGGGTCCCTCTCGCCGGGGAGTCGTGTGCCACCCTCGCCCATGGGTAGTGGGGTGCCCGTCTTGGCTGGGTCCCGGTCTACTCGCCTGGAACTGCGGTCTCCCGGGCTGGGCTGGTGATGGCTGCCGTCACTGGTTGGGTGCGCTGCTCCTCCTCTGGGCAGGTCCCGGTCTACTTGCGGGCTGGGTTGGTGTTCCCTGGCCCTGTTGTGCCGGGTGCCCACCTGGCTGGGTTGGTGTTGCCATCCCCCGTGCGGTTGGCCCCGGTCTACCTCGCTGGACTGCCGACGTGACAGTACCTGGTAGTGGGCTGGGCCGACCTCGTCGGGATGGCGCTGTTCTGCCTCGCAGGGGTGTGGTAGGCCTACCTCGTCGGGGTGTCGTAGGCCTACCTCGCCGGGGTGTTGTAGGCCTACCTCCTCTGGGTGTGATAGGCCTACCTCGCCGGGGTGTTGGAGGCCTCCCTCATCGGGGTGTTGAGGCCTCCCTTGTCAGGCTGGTTTTTGTGTGCCCCCCCACCTTTTTCGGAGTTGGTCGATGTGCCGTCTACAGACCTGTCCATCTTCCAACTCGACGGTGTAGGATTTGGGGCCGGTTGTGCTGGCAATCTTCCCCTTCAGCCACTTGGGAGAGCCGTTGAAATTCAGCGCGAAAACTGAATCTCCGTTGCTGAAGGCGCGAAGCGGGCAGCTGGCGGTTGCGGTCACTTCCGGGCTGTATTGGGGGTGCAGCCAGTCCAAGGGTGACCTCAACCTTCTGCCCATCAGCAGTTCGGCCGGGCTCTTGTGGGTGGTGGCATGTGGCGTGATGTGCTGGGTGAGGAGGAAGTTGTCTATGCGTTCTTGCCAGTCTCCCGGGCCCATCTTGGTGAGGGCTTCTTTGGTCAGTCTGACCATGCGTTCTGCTTGTCCGTTTCCGGCCGGCCTGTAGGGGGCAGACAGGGCGTGGCGGATGCCCAGTCCTGCCAGGAAGGACTCCATGGTCAGGGATGTGAGCTGGGGGCCGTTGTCCGAGACCAGCACGTCCGGTAGTCCATGTGTGGCGAACAGACGGCGCAGGGCTCGGATCGTCGCTTCAGTTGTGGTAGATGCCATGGGCACCACCTCGAGCCACTTGGAGAAGGCATCTACCACGATGAGGAGGTGTCGCCCTTTCATCGGGCCCGCGAAGTCGATGTGTATCCTCGACCAGGGGTTGCTGGGGGTCTCCCACTTCGCGACTTCGGATTACGGCGGCGCTGGGCGAACTTCTTGGCACGGGTCGCATCTGGAGACCCATTGCTCAATGTCTTTGTCCATGGAGGGCCACCAGACGTAACTCTGTGCCAGGGCCTTCATGCGGACGATGCCCGGATGCCCTTTGTGCAGCGTTTCTAGCGTCCGCCGTTGCAGAGTGCTTGGGATCAGCACCCTGTCTCCCCATAGCAGACAGCCCTTTATGGTGGACAGCTCCTTCTGTTTCCTGGCGAACGGGCTGAATTTCTCCTCTGGCTTTTCCGGTGGCCACCCTCTGAGGATCCAGGACTTCACTTGGCGGAGTGTGGGGTCCTTTTGGGTGTGGACGGCCACATCTGCGGATGACACAGGACAGCTGGCGTCGTCATCTATATGGAGTAGATGAAGCGTGGGGGCTGGGTCTTCGACTGGATTCCTCGACGGGCATCTGCTGAGCGCGTCGGCATTTCCTATGGCTGTGCCTGGCTGGTGCACGAGCCTATAGGAGTAGCCGGCTAGGAAGATGGCCCATCTCGTCATCCGTGGGGACATGAAGGTCGGGGTGGGTTGGTCGCCTGCGAGGAGTCCCAGGAGTGGCTTGTGGTCGGTGACTACGGTGAAGCGTCTTCCGTAGAGGTATTCGTGGAAGCGCTTCACTCCAGCCACGATGGCCAGGGCTTCTTTGTCCAGCTGGCTGTAGTTGCGCTCCGCGCCGGACATCGTCTTAGAGAAGTAGGCAATTGGGGCTTCCGTGCCGTTGGGCAGTTCATGGCTGAGGACTGCCCCCACCCCGTATGGAGACGCATCACAAGTCAGCTTGATGGGCAGCGTCTCGCTGTATTGGATGAGGACGCTTTTGGACGTCAATAGTCCTTTGATGGCCCGGAATGCTGCTTCCTCTTCCTGGCCCCACTTCCAGGAAGCCGATTTCCCCAGCAGGCAGTGGAGCGGCTCAGCAACTGTGGCTTTCTGTTTTAAGAAAATGGCGTAGAAGTTGAGCAACCCAAGGAAAGCCTGAAGCTCCGTTTTGTTTTTTGGGCTTGGAGCTTCATGGATTGCTTCCACTTTTGATTTGGTGGGGTGGATGCCTGTGCTATCGATGAGGTAGCCCAGGAACTCGACTTCCTGTACTCCTATGATGCACTTGTCCCGCCTGACCCTCAAGCCCTTGGCCTTGAATCGCTGCAGGACAAGCCTGAGCCTTTCAAGGAGTTGAGCTCTTGAGTCACCGGAGATGAGCACATTGTCGAAGTAAGGCACCACCCCTGGAACGCCTTGGAGAAGGCGTTCCATCATGGATTGGAAGATGCCGGGGGCAGCGCTGACTCCAAATTGGAGGCATTACATTTGAATGCCCCCCTGTGCGTGACAATTGTTTGAGCCTCCGCCGTTTTTTCGTCTATTGGCAGTTGCTGGTAAGCCTGGGCCAGGTCCAGTTTCGCGAAAATTGATCCAGATCCCAGGGAATGCAGCAGGTGTTGCACCACTGGGACTGGGTATGCGCTCTGTGCCAACGCCTTGTTGATAGTACAACAGTAGTCGGCGCAGATGCGCACAGACCCATCATGCTTCAGTGGGGTCACAATGGGGGTCTCCCATGAAGCATGATCGATCGGTTCCAGGATGCCCTGGGCGATCAGCTTATCCAGCTGCTCGTCTACTTTGGGCCGCAGGGCATTGAGCCTAATTGGGGTGATTCCCTTGTCCAGGTTGAAAGAGATTGGCCTCCCCACAAATTTCCCCAGCTTACCATCGAAGACTTCCTTGAACTCTTCGATGAGGTTGTCGAGTTCGTCCCTGCGAATTTGGTTGATGCCTTCGATTGAAAGCCCCAGCGGCTTGAACCACTCCACTCCTAGCAGGTTCGGTCGGCTGTCCTTCACGACGGTGATGGGGAGCTTGCCTTCAAACTCTTTGTAGGTGACTCGGATGTAGGCTCTTCCTAACACTCTGATGGGGTTTCCCCCAAAGTCGACGAGCTTGGAGTGTAGTGGCTTCAGCTCTCGCTTGGTGATGCTGGGATGCAGGCGCTTCAGCTGCTGCCAATCCATGATGGAGTAGACCGAGCCCGAGTCTACCTCAATGTTGCAGGGTGCTCCTTCCACGTGGATGGTCACGTGGAACTTGGTGGCGTTGTCCGAAGTCGTGTGTGCGATGGTCGTCTGGTGGACCGCTCCGCTCCGGGGAAACTCGTCGTCTCTGCGTCTGGAAGGGCCAGAGGACCGTTTGGATGCTCTCTGGTACTCCTTCCGATTCTCGCGGGGACGGTGGCTGGAGGGCTCTGGGGCTGGTTCCTCGGCTCTGCAAGCTTCGGCGATGTGACCCCTTCTGTTGCAGCGTCGGCAGGTCGCATCTCTCCACTTGCAGGTCGCCCTGGCATGGTCCCCTCTGCAGCTGGCGTAGCGCTCCCCCTTGTAGCTCCGTTGGGCGGTTTCCCGCCTTGGGGGTCTGGATACTTTGTGTACGGTGGACTCCCCCTCCGACTCGGATCCAGCTGTGGAATCCTCTGTTGATGATTGCGCTGTGGAGCGAATCTTGTGGATTCCCTTTGCTCTGCTTACTGTGGCAGCTGCTTTCTCCAAGATTTCGGATGCGGTGGCTTCCTCCACCACATCCTTTAGCACGAGTTTCTTCCTGCTCAGGAATTTCTTCTGCAGGCCTCTGTCCCTCATGCCGAAAACCACGCGGTCAGCGATGGCATTGTCCACGTGGTCGAACTCACAGCTGGCTGCGATCTGGCGTAGGGCGGCCACGAATTCCTTGATAGTCTCACCTTCCATCTGGTCCCTCTGATGGAAGGTGAAACGGTTCGCCACCGGTGTTCCTGTTGGGGCATAGTGGTCTTCCAAGATTTGCAGCAGGTCTGCCCATGGCACTTCTTCGATGTCTCGTGGTGCTACGAGATCGATTGCCATGTCGAGGACCTCGGAGTCGCAGTTGGCCAGGAAAATGCCCTTTTTCCGGTCATCATCGGCATCCCTGATGTTGTTGCTTCTCAGGTATTGCCGGAATTTCACTACGTAGGATTTCCACTTGTCGTTCCCTGGGCGGAAAGGAGCAAGGGCTGGCAAAGTGACTTCAGCGGATGCCATGCCTTTGGAATGCCTACTGTAGTTTCAGGTGCCGGAGTCTTGGTCTTGTTGGCTTGGTGCCGTGAGGTTCGTTTCTTCTCTCTAGTCCTTCGTCGCCAGTGTTAGATCGGTGCAGGAATGGAAGACGTGACCAGCTCGTTACATAAGTAACTTTTATTAGGAACAGAAACAGTAGCAAGACTACCGATGTGCTGCCGGAGCTCTCCTTATATTCGCTCCCGGCAGACGCACCGCCCCTTGCCAGGGATTCAAATCTCCCGCCCGATGGCTAGCAGCCAATCAGGGCGGATGTCCTTATAAGGACATAACAGTAACGACATTCGAGATGGCCAGCTGATGAAGTGCAGTTGCTTTATAGAACAGAGAGATCCTAAATTCATTAAAGTTTCTGCGGGCAAAACATTGTTGACACTCAGAAAGAACTATTGGTGTAGTTTCATACATCACAGAATTATACACAAATTATACACAAAGAAATAACCAACCAACCCCCCCACCCCAAATCAAAGGTACAAGTACAGATTAATCTCAAATATGCTTTTTTCAAGAGGCAACTGAATTTTGTGGCTTTTCTTTGAAGACGTTTTGCTTCTTATCCAAGAAGCTTCTTCAGTTTCTTCATCTCTTGAAAAAGGACCTTTGGGACAGCTATGACCTGGATGAATGCAGATCTCCACAGACAAGTACAGATTAGGCGAAACCTGGTTCAAAAACAGAAACTGCCAGAGGGATCTTGGAGTTCTAGTGGATGATCACTTAAACATGAGCCAGCAGTGTGCGGCAGTAGCCAAAAAAGCTAATGCAATCCTTGGTTGTATAAACAGAGGCATAGACTCAAGATCACGTGAAATATTACTACCGCTTTATAAATCCTTAGTAAGACCACACCTGGAATATTGCATCCAGTTTTGGTGACCACATTACAAAAAAGATGTTGAGACTAGTGGTGAAATCTAAAATTTGTTACTACCGGTTCTGGGGGCGTGGCTTGGTGGGTGGGGTGTAATGTGACTGTGTGGGCATGGCCAATTTTTTTTTTTTTACTTTTAAAACCATTTTTTTCTTTCATTTTTTCAGAAAGCATTTCTGAAAATGCTTTCAAAAGACTCTGACGATCCCAGCTGAGTTGCCTGATCGGCAGAGACTTTTTTTCTTTTAAATGCCTCTGCCGATCAGGCAACTCAGCTGGGATCATCAAAGGCTTTTAAAAGAAAAAAAATCTTTTTTTTCTTTTAAATGCCTCTGACGATCCAAGCTGAGTTGCCTGATCGGCAGAGGCATTTAAAAGAAAAAAAAGATTTTTTTTCTTTTAAAAGCCTTTGATGATCCCAGCTGAGTTGCCTGATCGTCAAAGGCTTTTAAAAGAAAAAAACCCTTTTTCGCCGAAGAGGTTGTAGAAAAGTAAAAGAGGTTGTTTTAAAAGTAAAAAAAAAAAGCTTCTCACGATTGTGCAGCTCAGCTGGGCATGGGGGGTGGGCAGGGATTTTTGCTACCGATTCTCCGAACTACCCGCCTCCATCACTACCAGATCGGGTGATCCGATCTAAACTGGGAGCATTTCACCCCTGGTTGAGACTTTGGAAAAAGTGCAAAGAACAGCAACTAGGATGATTAAGGGCCTGGAGACAAAAACGTATGAAGAATTGGGTATGGCCAGTCTAGAGAAAAGAAGGACTAGGGGAGACATGTTAGAATATTTCAGTAATTGAGGGGCTGCCACAAAGAGGAGGGACTCCATTTCTTTTCCAAAGCACCAGAAGGCAAGAAAAGAAACAATGGATGGAAACTAATCAAGGAGAGAAGCAACCTGGAATTAAGGAGAAACTTCCTAACAGTAAGGACAATTAACCAGTGGAACAGCTTGCCTTCAGAAGTTGTAAGTGCTTCATCACTAGTTTTTAAGGTTTTAAAGAAAAGATGGACAGCCACTTGTCTGAAATGTTATATGGTCTCCTGTTTGGACTAGAAAATCTCCAAGGTCCCTTTCCACTCTATTCTGATTGATTGATTAGTCTGACTTTAATGCAAAGTGCAAAATTTAACAAATTTCAAGAGGATTTTTAAAAAGGAGCATACCTTTGATTACCAGAAAAATCAAGCAAGCGAGCAAGCATGTACAGTATACATACATTATTTTCATTTTAGCAAAATCATCACCTAGTTCAGAGCAGTAATGAATCATATTTGCCAATTATAACTTGCATAGGATTCAGAGATCAAAGGGGAGGCAATAAATACCAGTTGTGATGGGGTTCCCAGCAGCCTCCTTCCATATTTTGTTTTTAGAACATTGAATAAGTTGATTCCACCTTAAAAGAGTGCATCTCTACTGGTGAAGTTAGCAAAAATGTTTAAAAATATGTCTACCAATGTGGGAAATGTAATAAAAAACTGGGCACATATTATCCCCTGTGGTGGACATGCCCAGAAGCAAAAGAAATTTGATCGAAATGCATAAAAAAAATGTTACGACAGCATATAGATTTTAAGCCAGAACCATTTTTGTTAGGCATAACACCAGGAAAATATGGTAAAAGGAATGTATATTTGATATTGCATGTTTTAACAGCAACAAGAATTGTATTTGCACAACATTGGAAAAGCGAGGAAACATGTATGGAAGAAGATATCTGTTCTGTGGACTGTAGATATGGACTGTGCAGAAATGGACATTAACACTGAAGATAAAAGAAAAAGAAGACACAGAATATTTTCAAACTTGGGACTTGTTTTATCAATGGTTGGATATAAGAGGTAGAAATTAGAAACTTAAGAAATATTACTATATAAACGAACTGACACAGACAGTACTCTATTCATTAAGCACATATTGTATGTAAAGAGAAAAAAAGAAAAGAAAAGAAGAAAGAATGCATCTCTCTGCAGGACAAATAGTCCTCAAATTGCAACCATAATTGGGAACAGAATTTCTGTTTGCTAAGCAAGGCAGTTGGTAAGTGAATCACATCTGATTTTACTACCTTTTTTGGCACAGTTGTTAAATGACTTACGACAGTTGTTAAATGACTCACTGCATCTGTTAAGTGAATCATGAGGTTGTTACGTGAATTTGGCTTCCCCCATTGACTTTACTTGTTGGAAGTTGGCTGCGAAGATTGCAAAGGTAGGGTCATAGCAATGCTACATGCTGCTACCATTGTAACAACATGAACTTTGTTCATGTGACTGTGGGGCTGCTGTGATGGCTGTAAGTGTGCAGATCAGTTGTAAATCACTTTTTTCAGTGCTATTGTAATTTTGAACAGTTGCTAAATGAATGGTTGTAAGTTAAGGACTGCCTGTACTTTAATACACCAATAGCCTCTCACCGACCAGTTCGCTCCCATAGAGAGGGACTCCTCAGGGTGCCGTCGGCCAAACAATGTCGACTGATGGCCCCCAGGGGGAGAGCCTTTTCTGTGGGGGCACCTACCATCTGGATCGGGCTTCCCCCAGAGTTACGAAAGATCCAAGACTTACGCATATTCCGCCGTGCCCTGAAAACGTTTCTATTCCAACAAGCTGGTCTGACCTAACTCTCCCTTTTAAATTGGCTTTTAAATTGGCTTTTAAATCAGGTTTTAGACCTCTTTTAGATAAATTTGGCTGTTTTAATCTTTGAGCCAAATTACTTAATCTGTTTTTTAATAGTTTTTAACTTCTATATGTATTTGTAATTATTATGGCTGTTCACCGCCCTGAGTCCTGCGGGAGTAGGGCGGTATACAAATATGAAAAATAAATAAATAAATAAATAAATAAATAAATAAATAAATAAATAAATAAATAAAAAAATAAAATAGTACTGTAAACCCTAGGAAGTTTCAATTCACAGCAATGGTTATGCTTCCTGGGGAATTTTGGGAGTTGAAGTCCAAACATCTGGAAGTCACTAAGTTTGAAAAATGCTGATCTGGGGGAAAGGCACAGCTGTGTTGCAGACAGGTGTTGCTCTGTGCTCCTGCCGACGTGAATCAGATTGGGTGACTGGGCTTTCTGTAAACCTATAGCTGGAAGTCCTTTGTGGCCTGACATGAAAATTTAGTTCGGCATCAAGAATGACCAAGGGAATAAATAACATGCTGTTTGTCCCTTCTGGTTTTCGTTTTCGTTTTGCACCCTTACAGGGCTCTATCCACACTTGCATTGCCTTCTTTCCCTTTTCACTAAATAGGAAGCATCACAGCCACATCTGGATCTCTGACCCCTCCAAGTGATTGCTGATGATGGTCCCATTTAGAGGGGCAAAATGGTAAAAGGGTCCCCTGTCCATCTATATCATGCCCGACTCATCTATATTTCTTAGCCAAGGGAGCCGGTGTTGTCTGAAGATGCTTCTGTGGTATGTGACCAGCATCACCATACACCAAGGTGCATGGAAAGCCGTTATCTTCCCACTGAAGTGGTACCTATCTCATTCGCATGCTTTTGAATGCCCTCCTAGGTGGGCAGGAGCTGGAGCCAGTAACGGGAGCTCATTCTGTCACACAGCACTTGGATCCCAATCCCCAACTGTCAACTTTCCAGCTGACAAGCTTGGTGTCTTTAATCACTAAGCCATCACGCTCCCCTCAGAGGGACATAGGCAGCTGATTTCTCCTGAAGCCATAGTCACCTAACTCAGTGTTGCCAGAATGGAGCAATTCTGCCATTTCCAACTATTATTCCTCCGCCCCCAGCTCTTCTTCATACTCTAATGCCAAGACTTGAACCCAAGAGCTTCAGTGTGGTAGCATGTGCCATACAGTCACTTGCAATTGTAATCCTCTCTGCATGCAGATGCCTTTGTCTACCTGCTCCTTTGACTCCAAAATCATGCTCTTTTGGCTGACCCACGTATGGGGTGGAGAGAGATGCACAAAGAGAAACAGCCGGCCCCATCATATTTCAACAAGTGTTACACTGATCAAATATTTCTTCATCTTTGCTGTTCACTGTAGTGATGGACTGGAACAATGGCTGAGCAGAGCTCAGGAAGGATGTTCAGCTGGGCTGATATAACACTTGTCTCAGTAGTAAGCAAGGCTGACAACGCTCTGAAGTTTTTTTTTGGCTCAGATTAAACATCTGACTGAAGAGAGATTTCAGCCCCCTCCTGCTCCTTCCTTTGTGTCTGCCATCCATCCTTACTATCCCTCCCAGCCTCATCCCTTCTCTGCTTTACCTTGTCTTTCCCACTAGAAAAAAAAGAAAAATTACATGTGACACATCTACACACATCTTACTTTATACATTTAATAACCAGGTTCCTGAAAATTATAATTCTGGCATGTAGGTTAAGGAACACTTCCACAAGTCTCCACTCAATTTCTCACTGTTTTTGGAAAAATCCATGATGTGTACACTAAAGGCAGTAAGGTAGGTAGTCAATCAATCAATCAATCAATCAATCAATCAATCAATCAATCAAAATAGTGCTGGCCTGGAAGGGACCTTGTAGATCTTGTAGTCTAACCCCCTGCTGAAGCAGGAGACTCTATACCATTTCAAATAAGTGGCTGTCCAGTCTTTTCTTAAAATCCTCCAGTGATGATGATGATGATTCCTATTTCTATGCCATCCACTCTCCGAGGACTCTGGGCAGCTTACACCAAAGACAGTATACTAAATAGCATATTGCCCCCAACAATCTGGGTTCTCATTTTACCCACCTCAGAATGATGGAAGGCTGAGTCAACCTTGAGCTGGTGAGATTTGATCTGCTGATCTGCTGAACTAGCAGTCAGCTGAAGTAGCTGCCGTATTGCACTCTAACCACTGCACCACCTCGGCTCATGTGATAAAGCACCTACAACTTCTGAAGGCAAGCTGTTCCACTGGTTAATTGTTCTCACTGTTAGGAAGTTTCTCCTTAATTCCAGGTTGTTTTTCTCTTTGATTAGTTTACATCCATTGTTTCTTGCCTGGTGCTTTGAAAAACCAGTTCATCCCTCCTCTTTGTGGCAGCCCCTCAGATATGGCTATCATGTCCCCACTAATTCTTCTTTTCACTAGACTAGCCAAAGCCAAATCCTGCAACCATTTGCTTTAAAATGAGAAGTATACATTCATATACTCAAAGAGGACTAGATCCTTGCCATCACAGTGGCTCCAACTATTCCGTTGGTGGGATTTAGCATGTCTAACATGGTCTCCCCTTCTTTCAGAATTAGGTCTAAGTGGGATTTCATGTTTTTGTTTTGCTTAGCAGCATTTCAAAAATAGAACTCTTTGGAATAACTTCCCAAACTAATTGTTATTTATGAATAGATCTTTAATGGGCCCACTTGCCCTTGCTCGTATTTCCTGATTTGAACTCTGAAATATCCCTCCAAGAATAAAGTGTTGCAAAAACTGTGATTATAAGGGGCAGAGGTCTTCTGAGATGCTGAGGGATTTGCTACGAGATGCAACAAATGGACATGGCTAATCGTTGCTTCATGAAAGAGGTAGACGAAAATACTTTGAAAATGCTGCAAATTATGAAGCAAGTTCGCCCACTGGGCTACTATGTGGGGGCTATGCAAGGCATGATCATTAAGACCACAAGGAGAAATCTATATGTAGTTAAAGAAAAACTAGGACCAATTTCATCTCTGGGCATGCTCACATGTACCTCAACGTCTTGGGGAAAGTTTTTGCTAGTGGTATTTTCCCCAGCACCCATATTCCAGCATCAAGTCAATGGGGAAGCCAGATTCATTTAACAACCATGTTACTAACTTAAAAACTGCAGTGATTCACTTAACAACTGTGGCAAGAAAGGTCGTAAAATGGGGCAAAACTCACTTAACAAGTGTCTCACTTAGCAACAGAAATTTTGGGCTCAAATGTGGTCATAAGTCGAGGACTACCTGAAATTCCAATGGAATGGGGCAAAGCTGAAGAAGACAACTAAAAACTGCTAAGAGATCTAATTTCCAGTGTTCTCAATGTTCTCAAAAGAGATCCCTTAAGTCTTGTTGAGAACCATCTGAAAAGGAATGTTTCAATCCCTGAAGTAACTTTATTCATGTTAGATGAAATGTTTCCTCAGTTATATTCATTTTCTTCTCCATTTATTCAATTTGACATGATTGATGATGCCAAGGAGCAAATAATAGCCCCAATTAACATTTGGGTATCACCCATGGAGTGTTTACAATATTTTTTACATGTATTTACATGTACAATGTGCGTATTCTTAGGCCAGCTCTGATGAGGAAGATTATTGCGGATTTCATCAAGCCTAGACTTGCTCATCCGACAAAATAAATTGCACCTAGACCAGCGTTCATAAGCTATATATAAACAATTGTGTTTTATGAACAGCTCTCTCAAGGGAAGAATATCTGTTCTCTGTATAATGCTATCAGTGAGTCAGTACTTATACAGTATTTATTCACACCTCATATGCTATTCTTTTCTGCAATAAGAAATGTTATACAAAATGCGGGAAAGCTTCCAGTAAGCCAAAGAAAATTAAGGAATGAGGCAAATAAAAGGAAACATATTTAAATCTAGTTTATCACCAACCCCTGCAACTTCTACCTGCATAGGCAAAATTGTTCTGGCTTTAGAAACACCCTACCAGGATTTAACCTACTTACTCTAGTTTGGCGTTTTTCAAATGTGGCAACTTTAAGATGTATGGATTTCAACTCCCAGAGTCCCCTTGCCAGTTTGTTGAGTCCAGAGATTTTAAAGTTGCCAAGTCTGAAAAGTAGTGCTGCAGTTTTTCAGTATTGATGTATGATTTGTAATTGTTTACTTCCTTTCCCTAATCAGACACACCTACCCTGATCTGCAGTGCATTACACGTATCTGCCTTGAATGAGGTTCTAATTAATCCATGATACTGAATTCCCAACTGAGCGGAAAATAAGTTTAAATCCTCTGACTCTTATCAAAACAAAATAATTATACTAAAAAGCCAGGATTTGGCCAGATTATTTGAGATCTCACAATAAACTTAAATTTCTATCCTATATTTCTTTGCTAAGTGTATCTCTTTATCCTTTCCTATTCCATCACTACATTTTATTATCCCACTCCTTCCCTTCTCCCCTTACCTTTTTTCTTCGTATGAGTTCTTTAGCTTAGTCCTTATTTCCAAAATTCTTTTCTACTTCCATTAGCCTGTAAATACCTTCAACTTTTGCTTTATTCCTCTTTCTCCTCTTTTTCTTTCTCGTTTCCTTCCTTCCTTCCTTCCTTCCTTCCTTCCTTCCTTCCTTCCTTCCTCCCTCCCTCCCTCCCTCCCTCCCTCCCTCCCTCCTTTTTTCATGTTCTCATATACTCTGAGTTTAGATAAGAATAACCAATTCTGGGTTGCTCTAATTCCAATAGTATCAAAGATTTAGAACCTCTTGTTTCATAATCCCCTAGCACAAAAATCTTCCCAAAGGCCACCTAATCTGCAGAAACTCAGACACGACTAATACTTCTAAGTACTCTGCTGGATGCTCATAGCAGCCAGCTTTCCTATTCCTTTCCTTGAGCCTCATATATCACAGTTTCCATTATGATCATACAGCTAACGTTAGGCTCATCTTGAGTTTCAAATATCTATCCTACAATTTTTTTTTAAACTGCTGGTTTCCTTTCCTATGCTGAAAAGACAGCATAAAATTGGTGGTCCAGAGGCCAATTTTTGGCCTATTGCTCTCACTCGGTGGCCTGCTTCAGAGAATCTTATTGAAGCTTAGCTGGGCAACTCAGCAAGCATTTGCTGAGTGACAAAGTTCCCATGTCAATCAACCTGCTTGAAAATAGAACACTTTAGGTGCCCTACAATGCACGTAATTACAGCAATTATGGAAAGTTCTGCAATTTCAATAATTACAGGTGGCACTTTTTGAGGCGTTATTACAGTCTCACATAGAAAGAACTGATTTACTTGCATAAAAGAGCAGCAGCAGCAGCAGGAGGGAAAAAAAAGTTGGAATTATCCAACTGTCTGCCTGGAATACAATAGGAAAGGGGGCAAAAATGGGGTAAAAGGAAAAAATAAAAAGTAAAGTTAAAAAAAAAAAAAACCACACAGAAGAGCAAATGCGTTTTAGCAGTAAGTGCTGTGCTCAGAGGAATTAATTATGCCATAGACCAGGGGTTTCCAACCTTGGCAATGTTAAGCCTGGCAGACTTCAACTCCCAAAATTCCCCAGCCAGCTTTGCTGGGGAATTCTGGGAGTTGAAGTCTGCCAGGCTTAACATAGCCAAGATTGGAGACCCCTGCCATAGATCCCAATGCACGCTGTGCAAGGATGGAATATTTAGGTGTTTTACTATTACCAGGGTTTTTTTTTACCATGATTTTTCTTTCAGTGAATATTTCACAAAGATCATGCAAACTTTATTTACAGATTTATTTATATTTACTTAATACTTCCCAAAATAAATCACTTTAAGTGCGGTGCCAGATCTGTTAAAATCACCATCGGCCATATTTGAAAAATCCAACCTAGCACTGAAAAAAAAAAAAGGAGAAGGTCAGAACAGTAAGATAGAAATATAAATTTTAAGAGCTAAAACAGAGTTTGCAAATGTGGATGCTAAAAACATTAATAAAGTCACAGGGATGAACATTTCAAATATTTAAAGAACTGGGGAGAGCCGGAAAGCCTTAGACATGCACTAAAAGAATGATGAAATGGATGCCATGTGAAGTTCTTCTGAGAGAATTTTAAATCAAAGGAAGGGTCACTCAAAAGTCCCCCAGTCATCTAACAGATGCAGGGGAGGAATCAGGGACATATTTTCTCATTTTGATTTATTTCTTGTTTCATTCTCTATTTACCTTTTCACTAGACACATCAGTTTCTCCTTAGGAGAGGAGAAACATCCTACCTGTCAATGACTACTTCAGCTTCAACCGCAATAACACAAGAGCACACAATAGATACAAACTTAAGGTAAACCGCTCCAAACTCGATTGCAGAAAATACAACTTCAGCAACAGAGTGATCAGTGCCTGGAATGCACTACCAGACTCTGTGGTTTCTTCCCCAAACTCCCACAACTTTAAACTTAGACTGTCTACTGTCGACCTCACCCCATTCCTAAGAGGTCTATAAGGGGCGTGCGTAAACGCACCAGCGTGCCTACCGTCCCTGTCCTACTGTCCCCATTTATTCGTATCCCTTTCCTGTATTCATAATCATGTTTATACTTATATCTGTTATCTTAGACATGTTTGACAAAAGAAAAATTAATTAATTAATTAATTAATTAATTAGAGATACCATGTATTATTTTTCCTGGCAAGTTAGATGCACTGCCTTCAGTAATCCCTGATGATGAATCAGTCCTTGAATAACCATTAAGCAAAATAAGCACCAGCTTAAAGCACCAAGGGAAGGGACACCATCATTATTTCAGCAAGCCATCATGCCCTTAACTTTTGCACTGCCACATTTGACTTTAGCCAAGTTCCCTATCTTGTCCTACTTTGCCATATTCTGACTTCAATCTGCATTCTTAAAAAAAAAATGTTTCACACAGTGAGTAACTAAAGTTTCAACCTTGATTTGAAGGTATTTTCAGATGCAATGTTTGTTTCTCTGTCATGGTGTGAGGCTTTCGCTTCCATCAAGGGGCACCATTATTGAAATTGTGCTTAGAGCCTCACTTAGCCCTAATATGGCCCTGTGACAAGTATTAAAATTAAAATAAGATTGTGTGTGCCATGAAGCTTTGGTCTACATGACTGCCACACACCCTATAATATTTTTAAAATTTTTATAGAATAAGAGCCACGGTAGCGCAGTGGTTAGAGTGCGGTACTGCAGGCTACTTCTGCTGATCACCGGCTGCCAGCAGTTTAGCAGATAAAATCTTTTTATTTTTTATTTATTTTATTTATTTCGTCAAGCATATATTTGATAACAGATACAAGTGTAAACATAATTATGGATACATGAAATGGATACGAATAAAAGGAAACAATACTGATATAGGAACATCTGAGAGGTTTTTTTTTCAGCTGTCTTGTTGCCAAACAAAGCCTTTAACTCACAAAGTTGTCTATGGAAATTCTCAGTCATCCAGGTCATGGTTGTCCCAAAGGTGCTTTTTCAAGAGGCAACTGAATTTTCTTGTTTTTCTTTGAAGATGTTCCAAGAATACACTAAGGCAGAAGCTTTTCCACCCGAAGGATAAAACAAACTGAGCAACATGGTATATGCAGTACAATGCAGTGAGCCATGTGCAGATCTGTACATTGGGGAAACAAAACAACCACTTCATCAGCACATGGCACAACATAGGAGATCAGGACTAGATTCAGCAGTCCATCTGCATTTAAAAGACAATGGCTACTCTTATGAAGACAGCAAAGTCCACATTTTGGATAGAGAGGACTGCTGGTTTAAAAGAGGGGTCAAAGAGGCCATCTATGTCAAAATTGAACAGCCCACTCTCAACAGAAGGGGAGGGATACGACATCATTCATCTCCAGTCTACAATACAGTCATTTCAGCAGTTCCAAGAAGGCTCCATACCCATTTCCACTACTCAGGTGACTCTGAGGACATAGATAAACCTCCAAGTGGCCTCAACGACTCTCTAAAAGAATGCAAATAACTAGCTGTCTTCAAGGGATATAAATCCTTCCATTTCCCACCATTCAGTCAGAGCTGAAGAAGCTTCTTGGATGAGAAGCAAAATGTCTTCAAAGAAAAACAAGAAAGTCCAATTGCCTCTTGAAAAAGCACCTTTGGGATAACTTACAAAGTTTCATGCTCCAATAACTGGCTCTCCTTAAATGCAAAACAGACAATTCTTTAATCTTTCCACATTTTCACAAGCTTTTCCAGGATTTTCTCCCAGTCTTCCTATTCACCTTAGGGTCAAAATCTATGGATTCGACAGTCTCCACTTTATGGTTACCAGGTAAAATGTTCTCTGCAATACCCTTCCCTCTCCTTATATATTTCCTGACCTGTTTTATATTCAATACCCAGAGCAATAAATGTGCCAATTTACTGGTACCTTCTAACATTTTTCCTGTTTCTGCCTATGTGGCCATGATCTTGTGCTTAATCATCTGCCTTACCTAAAAAAGCTTGGCACAGACTCAACTTGTATAAATTCAATAATATATATTTATAGTGGGTTTTTTTGCGTGTATACACCCATACACAATACATATACACACAGTTAAACGGAAGGTATATACCGCATAGAAGTTTAAAGCATCCAACTGAACAGATGTGCCTGTACAACAACCAGCCTTTTAAAAATTAGATTAATTATTGTTAATCATAATTAAAATTAGATTAATATTGTTAATCATAATCAACAATAATCAATTATTGTTAATTGTTCTCACTGTTAGGAAGTTTCTCCTTAATTCCAGGTTGCTTTTCTCTTGGATTAGTTTTAGATCTTTTAGGTCAGTGGTGTGGTGAAATTCAATTTTTTTTACTACTGGTTCTGTGGGCATGGCATGGCGTGGCTTGGTGGGCGTGGCTTGGTGGGCATGGCAGGGGAAGGATACTGCAAAATCTCCATTTCCACCCCACTCCAGGGGAAGGATATTGCAAAATCTCCATTCCCACCCCATTCTGGGACCAGCCAGAAGTGGCATTTGCCGGTTCTGCGAACTACTCAAAATTTCCGCTACAGAACCTGATGGATTTCACCCTTGTTTTAGATCCACCCTTATGATAAGTGCCATAAAAGTGTAATGGCTCTAACTCTAGTCTTGTAAAAGGAAGGTTGCTGGCTTGAATCCAAGCAGAAATGGTTTCTAAAATACTATTCTTTTCCTGAGCTTTCTATTTTCCTCTGTGCTTTCTTTATTTTTCAAAACTTCAGTGGTGTACAGATAGTCCTCGACTTACAACAGTTCCTTTAGTGACCGTTCCAAGTTACAATGGCACTGAAAAAAGTGACTTATGACCAGTGGTGGGATTCAATTTTTTTAACAACTGGTTCCGTGGGCGTGGCTTAGTAGGGGGTGTGGCTTGGTGGTCATATGACCGGGTGGGTGTGGCTAGATAGTCATGTGACCGGGTGGGCATGGCTATGTGCATAGGGACTACTCAGAGGGCTGAAAAAAGTAATTTCTGAGTGGTCCTCGCACTTATGACCATCCTCACATTTATCCCCATTGTGGCATTCTTAAGAACCGTGTCAGTCATTTCACCACTACTTCTCTTCACCACGGTGACAAGATAGGGCGCAAAACGTAAAATGTTAGGACAGTCGTAAGTTCAAGGACTGGTCAAAAGTGCGAGAACCGGTCAAAAATAACTTTTTCAGTCTTCTGAGTAGTCCATATGCACAAAAGGACTACCCAGAGGGCTGAAAAAAGTGATTTCTGACAGGCCTCACACTTTTGACCGGTCTTCGCACTTATGACTGGTCATCATGCCCATTGTAGCATTCTTAACAACTGTGTCACTCATTTCACAACTGCTTCTCTTCACCATGGTGACAAGATAGGGCAAAAATGTAAAATGTGAGGACAGTCGTAAGTTTGAGGACTGGTCAAAAGTGCGAGGACCAGTCAAAAATAACTTTTTCAGCCCTCTGAGTAGTCCATATGCATAAAAGGACACAGCAATAGAGAGGGATGAAGGGAAGGGAAATTAGAGTAGGAGTGAGGGTAAGAGAGGGAAGAAGAGAGGAGGAGAAGGAGAAAGGAAGAGGAAGTAGAAAGGAGAAGAAGAGGGGGGGAGAAATAAGAAGGAAAGAAAAGAGAGAGGTGGTTGGTTTGAGGAGAAAGATTGCTGTACAATAAAAAAGATGAAAGGGAAGAAAACCAACCCCAAACAAATATAAAGATATTAAGATAAAGAATGAATTGTTAAACTTTAAAGAATAAAAGAGAACAAACATGAATAAATAGCAATAATTAGAAACACACATACAAACATACAATGTATTTTCTTTGAACAGAGTATTTGGCCGGTTCACAAATTTAACCAGTGTTTAGTCATTTCAATTAAATTTACAATTTCTATATTTTCTTTTTGCCATATTTATTCCTCATCTATTTTTTTAAAAAACCAATATTACCCTTCATCCTCATCTCTAATCTTAATCAAATTCAATTTTCCCTTCTATTCTATATTATACCCCTTCGCATTGTCATCTATTGTTATATCTATCCTCACGTTGGTTAATTATGTAATATTACAGTTGTTTAATATAAATTCAACATTTTAATATAAATTAATTAGTTATATAACTATCTTTTTTGTATATTAATCAATATGAACATGAATATTCCAATTATTTCCATGCAATCCAATTTGTTACAAATCAATTAATTATATTTACCAATAATAATAAACCAAATATTCCTCCAAACCACAACTTAATCATTTCTGCTTTCAACACAATATACAATTAATAGTATCTCAATTATTTCAATTCCCTAGTTAAATAGAGCTTTTTTTCTTTTGTGTTTTAAAATCTTGAACTGAAATCTGCCTGCCTAATTTTCCAACGTTGTAGCAAACAGCAAAGCCAACAGCCTGCTTTACTTTCAGTTTTGTTTTTCAGCATAGCTAGGGGAAAAAAATCTGCTCCAGCACTCTTTGCAAGCAAGCAGCAGAGCCCTCTGCAAAACAGCTGAGAGCAAATCAGCTGAGAGTCGGAGGCCGATCTAATCAACAGGCTAATTAGCCTATGCTGAAGCTCTGCGGGCCAATAAAATTACAAAAAAAAAAAAACACCGAACCGTTTGTTAAATTGGTGGCTCGCCTGCCCCTCGCCCACCACTATTTATTGGCAATAAATAGTGGTGCGGAGGGGCAGGGCAAGGGGGAGGGGCGAGCCAGCAATTTAACAAACGGTTCCGCCGAACTCCCTAGAACCGGCAGAATCCCACCACTGCTTATGACCATTTTTTCACACTTACAACTGCAATACTCCCATGATCATGTGGTCAAAACTCAGATACTTGGCAATTGACTCATATTTATGCCATTTGCAGTGTCCCAGGGTCATGTGATCACCTTTTGCGACCTTCTAACAAGCAAACTCTATGTGAATGCCAGATTTGCTTAACAACTGTGTCACTAACTTAACAATTGCAATGATTCACTTAACAACTGTGGCAAGAAAAGGTTGTAAAATGGGGCAAAATTCACTTAATAAATGTCTCATTTAGCAACAGAAATTTTGGGCTCAGTTGTGGTTGTAATTTGAGAACTACCTGTACCTTTTTGTAGTCACTCATAGAAAGCTTTCATCCAAACCCCACTAATGGACAGAGCCCTAAAAACCTGCTCTAGAAAGGGTCTTCCAAATTGTAATAGGAAATAATTTATGATATTTATTAATTTAATTTGAATCTGAGTTAAATTTAAGTTTAAATTAAAGAGCACATTTGGACTATTTGTCAGTAAATGAAACTGTTCTATGTTAGATGAGTGGAAAAATTGGAAAACAGCACTCCTGGAGACTTACTTGCTTAAAAAAATCCAAGGAGAAAACTTGCTAGCTCAGGAAATTAAAAATAATTAGTAAAACATTTCTGTGAAATTTGGAAGTTTCAATAAGCTAGGCAAAGATCACAGCCACAACAGTTACAGGAACTGGGCATGGCTAGTCTAGTAAAGAGAAGGACCACGGAGACATGATAGTAGGGTTCCAATATTTGAGGGGTTGCCACAGAAAGGAAGGGGTCAAGCTATTTTCCAAAGCACTTGAAGAGAGATTCAACCTGGAAATAAGGAGGACTTTTTTGACAGTGAGAGCAATCGACCAATGGAACAGCTTGCCTTCAAAAGTTGTGGGACCTTTATCACTGGAGACTTTCAAGAAGAGACTGGACTGACATCTGTCAGAAATGGTGTAGGGTCTCCTGCTTGGGTGGGTGGGGGTGTTGGACTAGATCAGCGGTTCTCAACCTGGGGGTCGCGACCCCTTTGGGGGTCGAACGGCCATTTCACAGGGGTCGCCAAAGCCCTCTCTCTCCCCCTCCCACGCCTTCACTCACCCTCATTCCTCTGTTGGATCGCCGGCCGTTCGCTTACCCCGCCCACTCCCCATCTATTGCTGCCTCCGATGGCTAGAGGAAAAAAAACTGTTTAAATTCTTGCCGCGGGGCTTCAAAGGGCCGCCCTAGAGCCAGTGGTGCAGCCGAACCCTTTGTTAAATTGCTGGCTTGCCCCGCCCCTCCGCACCATTGTTTATTGCCAATAAATAGTGGTGGGTGAGGGGCGGGGGAGCCAGCAATTTAACAAAGGGTTCGGTATTTTTTTTGTAATTTTATTGCCCCCCCGGAGCTTCAGCAGAGGCTAATTAGCCCTTGCTTGGATCAGCTCCCGACCCCCAGCTGATTTGCTCTCAGCTGTTTTGCTCAGGGCTCTTTTGCTTGCTTGGAAAGAGTGCAGATTTTTTTCCCCTACCTAAACTGAAAAACGAAAGAGAAAGTAAAGCAGGCTGTTGGCTTTGCACGTTGGAAAATTAGGCAGGCAGATTTCTTTTTTTTTTCCTCACCAAAAAAGGTAGGTGCAAACAACGGGAAATTTAGGGAGAAAGAGGAGATTTTAAAACACAAAAGAAAAAAAGCTCTATTTAACTAGGGAATTGTAATAATTGAGATACTATTAATTGTATATTGTGTTGAAAGCAGAAGTGGTTAAATTGTGGTTTGGAGGAATATGTGGGGGAAATTATTTGGTTTATTATTATTGGTAAATATAATTAATTGATTTGTAAGAAATTGGATTGCATGGAAATAATTGGAATAATATACAAAAAAGGTAGTTATATAACTAATTGATTTATATTAAAATGTTGAATTCATATTAAACAACTGTAATATTACATAATTAACCAATGTGAGGATGGATATAAAAATAGATGACAATGGGAAGGGGTATAATATAGAATAGAAGGGAAAAATTGAATTTGATTAAGATTAGAGATGAGGATGAAGGGTAATATTGGTTTTTTACAAAAATAGATGAGGAATAAATATGGCAAAAAGGAAATATAGAAATTGTAAATTTAATTGAAATGACTAAACACTGTTTAAATTTATGAACCGGCCAAATACTCCTTCAAAGAAAATACATTGTATGTTTGTATGTGTGTTTCTAATTATTGTTATTTATTCATATTTGTTCTCTTTTATTCTTTAAAGTTTAACAATTCATTCTTTATCTTAATATCTTTATATTTGTTTGGGGTTGGCTTTCTTCCCTTTCATCTTTTTTATTGTACAGCAATCTTTCTCCTCAAACCTACCACCACTCTCTTTTCTTTCCTTCTTACTTTCTCTTCCTCACCCTCTTCTTCTCCTCCCTACTTCCTCTTCCTTTCTCCTTCTCCTCCTCTCTTCCTCCCTCTCTTACCCTCACTCCTACTCTAATTTCCGTTCTCTTCCTTCATCCCTCTCTATTGCTGTATCCTTTTATGCATATGGACTACTCAGAGGGCTGAAAAAGTTATTTCTGACTGGTCCTCGCACTTTTGACCAGTCCTCGAACTTACGACTGTCCTCACATTTTACGTTTTTGCCCTATCTTGTCACCATGGTGAAGAGAAGCAGTTGTGAAATGAGTGACATGGTTGTTAAGAATGCTGCACGGGCATAAATGTGAGGATGGTCATAAGTGTGAGGACCAGTCAAAAGTATCAGAAATGACTTTTTTCAGCCCTCTGAGTAGTCCCTATACACATAGCCATGGCCACCCGGTCACATGACCAGCTAGCCACACCCACCCAGTCACATGACCTCCAAGCCATGCCCACAAAATAAGCCACACCCACAGAACCGGTAGTAAAAAAATTTAGAACCCACCCCTGGTTGGGGGTCACCACAACATGAGGAATTGTATTAAAGGGTCACGGCATTAGGAAGGTTGAGAACCACTGGACTAGATGATCTACAAGATCCCTTCCAATTCTGTTAATCTGTTAGTACTTCAGCAGTACTAATAGAATAGGCCCGTGGTGGCGAATCTATGGCACGCGTGCCAGAGACGGCACGCAGAGCCCTCTCTGTGGGCACGCGTGCCATTGCCCCAGCCCAGCTCCATCACATTTCTCCATTGCGTTTCTCGCCATCATTTGCAGGACTAAAAAAAAAATGCATGAAACAACATTCCACCTTCATGCATCCAACTGCATTTGCTGTTGCTGCCTCCATGGCCTGCACCTTGCGCAGCACAGTGAAATTTAGCACACTTCACAATGGGGGAGATGGGGTCCCCTCCTCCTCTTGGAACCCATTACGATGTGGAGCCACAATGTGACCCTGCGTCGGCGTGGGCTCACTCTCGCCTCCTGGCTGCTTTTTCTACAGCGCTGCCTGTGTTGGGTTGCCCTGCCTCCCCGCCAGCCAGCTGGGCTTAAGCTCTCAGCCAATCAGTTAAGTGTGCTCATCAGCCTCCAGACATCAGATTCCCACCACCCAGTTCTGGGGTTCCTTCCTCCCCGCAGGGCGGGGAGGGGGAGAGAGAGAGAGGGAAAGAGAGAGAAACAGGGGGAGGCAGAGAGCGAGAGCGAGAGCGAGAGCGAGAGAGAGAGAGAGAGAGAGAGAGAGAGAGAGAGAGAGAAGGGGAAAAGAGAGAGACAAACACAGAAAGAGGGAGGGAGAGAGAGAGAGGGAGAAAAACGGAGAGAGAGAAAGAGAAACAGAGAGAGGGGGGAGGAGGGAAAGAGAGAGAAAGAAAGAGGGGTAGAGAGAAAGAATGAGGGAGGGAAAGAGAGAGTGAGGAAAAGAAAGAGTGAAAGAGAAACAGAACAAGGGAGAGAGAAAGAGAGGGGAAAAAAGAGAGATGATATTACAAAAGTTTTTTTTATTGTTGCTAAATATAATATTTCAAAAGCAAGAAAAAAAGGAAGGGGCATAAAAGTGCATTTATCACATTTTTCTTAGAACAAGTAGCTGAACTCTGCATTGTTTATCATTATTTTAGGTAGTAAAACTGTTACAGTTGAAAATACCTAACCTGCTATCTGTAAATATGTGTGCTTGTGTATATGTCATTGTGTGATGTCATTGTGTCTCTTACCATTGGTTACTACTTACCATTAGCCCCGCCTCTTCTGTATATAAGCTTTCGCTCCTCTCAGATTGATAGCTGTCCAAATGTGTTCCTGAGAAAGAAGAGAAATAAACATTATTATTACAAGAAAGTCTACAGTCTCTTATATTGGGCCTAACCAGGATAACTAAACTAGCAACAAATTGGTAGCAAGAGGATGGTTTGGTAGACCCAACCGAACATAAAGATGCAAGACTCACAAAACGACAAAAGAAGACCTGCCACCAGATACATAACGAAAAGAATGGCAGCTCAACTGACTCCTGACAAATATACACCACTTGAAAACATGAAGAAACAAACGCAATTACAAGAAAATGAACTGCTAACACAAAACAAACAACCACTAGCTGGAGCAGAACAAACTTTCTCAACACCAAACAAAGAAGATGAGGTAAAAAGAAAAATACTAGAATTAATAGAAACAACTACAGTTGAATCAAATCTGCTTGTGAAAATCCGCAGCATGATAAACGACCACGGAACAGCAGCAGATAACGAAAATAACAAACAAGAAAACTGCAAGGTAAGAAACTCAACCCCTGACTTCAAGAACGACACCGAAGATGGCGACAGCTTCCCGCCTTTTTCATGGCAGCCATCTTACCCACCTAATACCTCTAAAATGCCCGACCAATTACTAAAAGAATTCCAAACCTCAAACTACGAAATAAAAAACAAAACCTACCAAGAAGATGACTATCCGAGTCCCAAAACAAATAAAAAACAATTATTTAAACAAAACAAAGCTCAACCTACTGAAGTAAAAATAGACAATGCTATACAGGTGCTGACTGCAGCACTCGGGACTAAACTAACAATACCAAACGAACAACCAGAAAATGAAATAGAAAATTCTAAACTACCATCTACCAAAAGCCAAAAAGAAATAGACTGTCTAAAAAAAGACTTAGCCACCCGAAAAAAGACGCACTGGCAATCATACTCACCTACCGAAGAGCGACTCCCTGAGCAACCCGGCTCCATCGGCAATGGCAGCCCGCCTCGAGATTCACTTACTGACGACCTCAGAGAAAATGGCCGACAAGCCTCTGGTGTCTTGTCCCTCGATCCTCGCGACTTCGAAGACTCTCCGACGAACAGAGCAGCACCCCAGGCATCCTTCAGTCACCAGAGGCCCTCCGGAAACAAAACTGAACAACAGAAGGCCGTCTGGGACTTCACCCCGGGAGCTGCAGACACAGGAACCTCCATCGCCGACTGCTGGAGAGGAATGAGGACTGAGCATGCGCAGAACAAGCCTGCAAAGAAAAAAGAAGAAAACATAGATACAAGTCAGCGCAACATAGAGATAAGTAAATACAGACATACATCTACCATACCCAGGCCTTATTGCGAGTATGCTAAGGTCTTAAACCATGGACAGCTACTAAACATGAATAACACTTCACAACACTCAGGGACAATACCTTCAGACTTTATAAAATTGAAATTAGATGGAAGCAACTTAATGGAATGGAACCAGTGTTTACAGATTACATATTTGAAAGAGAATGTTTTATTTTTTATTGATGACCCACCAGATAAGCCTTGGACCTATGAAATAGACTGCCTCCATCACAAAGCATATTATATATTAATTGCCTCTATTTCCCCAAGTATACTCCCCAGTATAGAGCATAATTTAACTGTATTTGAAACATACCAAAAATTATTCAATTTATTCTATAGTAAAAGTGTAGCCACCACCACTAAAATTTCTAGGGAATTCTATTCTGCCAAACTAAAACATGATGCCCCCATGAGTGAACATATCTTGAATCTAAACGCAGTAAGAGCAGACCTTATCCAAAGGGGGGAAACCATTTCTGACAACACCATGAAAAGCATTATAATTAATTCATTAGATCACAGCTGGGATAACTATATTACCTTAATAGATAACCTAAGTATAGAGCAAATTACCTTAGAAAATCTTACCAATAAGCTTATTACTGAAGATAGACTTAGAAGAGAGTGATATGCACAACAAAGGGAAGGTAGAAATCAAAGAAGAACTGATTTTAGGGTCAGAGATAGGTACCCACATGAATGTTCCATATGTGGATCTGAAAGACATCAAAGAAG
Organism: Arizona elegans; assembly: GCA_022577455.1. Classification (NCBI taxonomy): domain Eukaryota; kingdom Metazoa; phylum Chordata; class Lepidosauria; order Squamata; family Colubridae; genus Arizona; species Arizona elegans. Next base: position 15,175,655 of record JAKOOJ010000020.1, read on the forward strand.
AGACTGCCCCAAGAACGCAGGATACAGTGACTCATACCAACACAAGGATAGGAGAATACACTTCTTAGACAGAACTTCCCCAGACTACAGGTATAAACGGAGAGAATCACCACATTCTAGAGAAAGACAAATGTACAGAAATAACCCTAGAGAAAATAAGAAAGGATCACTATATGGAATAAGAAACAATGATACTTTAATATCTGATTCACTCAACACTTGGCTCATCGATTCTGGAGCCACATGTCATACAACTCACAATAGAGAAATATTAAGCAACTTCACTGAAAAGAAATATTACATTAAAGTAGCAAACCAAAATAAAGTCCTAGTGAGAGGAATAGGAGACACGCATATAAAGGGTATAGGAAAAATAGAGGGGGTACTATTTGTACCCGAAATCCCAAATAATATATTGGCAACTCTAAAATTAAGTATAGAGAATGAAGTAGAGACCACTTTCAGAGGTGGAAAGGTATTTATGACTAAAAACAACAGAAACATAGGTAAACTATTCACAAATGACGGACTAACATACCTACTGCCACAAGATAGCGAATTAATCTACACAAACTATCAATTAAGAAACGAAAGGCCAAATTCAGATAGTCATGATGAAAGTAATAATGATAATGCATCAACCACTGATACCAATATGTCTGAAAACTTAAACAATGGAAGACCTATACACGATAATTGTAGTCACTTACTCCACAGAAAGCTAGGACACGCAAGTTTTCCCGTCATACGAAAAATGTTAGAGTGTTCCGAAGATTTAAAAATAAAGAACTGTAAAAATTATTTAGAATGCTCTGTGTGCAATTCATCCAAACTTAAAAACAAACCCAAACCCAAAAAAGCCACTCGCACCACACAATCAATTTTTCAATTAATCCATATGGATGTAGTAGGCCCATTAAAACCTTCAATTAAATATAAAAAAAGATACTTTCTAACCATAGTCGATGACTATAGTAGATTCGGTTTTGTATACACCCTTAACCACAAAAGTGAGGTTTTCAAAAAATTTAAGGAGTTTTTTAAAATGGTAGAAACACAGCACAATATTAAAATTAAACAAATAATGACTGACAGGGGGTCGGAGTTCCTATCCAACGAATTTTCAAATTGGCTAAAATCACAAGGAATATTGCACTTTAAATCTTGTCCATTTTCCCCATTTCAAAATGGAGTATCTGAAAGAAAGAATGGTTTGCCACAAACCATGGTTAAATGTGTGTTAGACGATGCTGGCTTAAGCCAATCATTCTGGGCTGAGGCCCTTACTTATTCCAATTACACTATAAATCACTTATGGTCCAGTACAATCAACAAGACTCCATACGAACTCATGTATGGAAGGAAACCAAAAATTGGACACCTACACGTATTTGGTGTATCGGCTGATGTATATGTCCCCTCACAATTAAGGCGCAAAGGAGAGAAAGTATCCAAAAGACTAATATTTATGGGGTACGAATCAGGAACCAAGGGATATCGCTTCATTGATAAAAATAACCATTTTGTTGTATCCAGATCTGCCGTGTTTCATGAACACATGAACTGGTCAAAATTACATCTCAACGAAATATATCCAGAATCAAAAAATATTACACACACACACACAGAACATCATACATCAGATACCAACCCCAAAACCACAACCACGAACAGAATCAAATGCCCAAAAATAATTAATGATGAATGGAAGAAAGGACACCCCACTTTGAAGGTAGATCAATTAACTGAAAAAGAAGCTAAATATATGCATAGCGATGAACATCCCCAGAACAGGCCCATTAGATCCAATAGGGGCACAATCCCTAAAAAATTAGATGATTATGTACTGTCTATTCAAGCTAAACACCTGACTCCCAACACATATGATGACATACTTAAGTTACCTCTAGAAGAAAAAAGTAAGTGGGAAGAAGCAATGAAAAAAGAGATGGACAGTTTGAAAGAACTAAATGTATATACACCAACAGATCTACCCACTGAAAAGTCCCCCATTGGCACTAGGTGGATCTAGTGCCAAAGAGCTAGAGGATGGTAAATTCTTATACAAAGCCAGGTTAGTGGCTCAGGGTTTTGCCCAAAGGTTTCCGGATGACTATGAAGACACATACTCCCCAACCGTTAGATCAGAAAGTGTGAAAACAGCATTAGTATTAGCTTCCATTTTAAATCTAGAAGTATATCAATTTGATGTACAGACAGCCTATCTGCATGCTGATCTCGATAAAGAAATTTATGTAAAAGCACCCCCAGGAAAGGATACAAAAAAGGGAGAAATTTGGCTATTGAATAAGAGCCTTTATGGACTAAAACAGTCTGGCAAATGGTGGTATGAGTGTTTATCAAAGATACTTAATGATATAGGCTTTGTGGCTACTTCATCTGACTTTTGTTTTTTCACAAAAAGAAATAATGATTCTATTGAATATGTTTTGATTTATGTTGATGATATATTATATTTTGGAAGTGACAAGGTTAAATGTGATAATTTCGCTGAATAATTAGGCAAAAATTTCAACTTAAAAATATTAGGAAAGGTAAATAAGTATTTAGGAGTCCAAATTGACAAAACAGATAAGGGATTCAAATTATCTCAGAAAGACAAGATTATAGAACTCATACAAAAATGTAATATGGTTAACTCAAAAATTTGTGAAACTCCCATGTCAACTGATTTTTATAGAAATGTGTACAATGAATATGAGCCATTCAAGGATAACACTTTATATCGATCAATTATTGGGTCCTTATTATACATATCTAATTGGACTAGGCCTGATATCACCCTTGCCATAAATTTGTTGTCGAGACATGTAAGCAATCCTAACTTATACCATTGGGAAGGAATCAAGAGAATTTTGAGATATCTGAAATCTAGCATTAATGTATGTCTATACCTAGAACCATTCATTTCTGAAAAACCAACTTTGACCTGCTACTCCGATGCAGATTGGGCTACTGATTCAAAAAGCAAAAAAAGCACTTCTGGATATGTTTTTCTTATAAATGGTTGTGTGGTGCACTGGTACACTGGCAAACAGAACTTAACTGCCACCTCTACAGCAGAAGCCGAGTACGTTTGCTTATCCAAAGCGGTCAATAATTTAACTTGGTTCGATGATTTGTTATCTAATGTGTGTTATCTAATTTGTTATCTAATGTATTTATCCAATTATCATCAATGAGGATAATAAGGCAGCGATAGATATATCAGCTTCCGAAGCAATAGGCCAACGATCTCGACATATCGATATCAAATATAAACATGTGAGGCAACTGTCAAGTATAGGATTCATTAAAGCTGTTCACTGCGATACTAATGAACAAATTGCTGATATCCTCACTAAGTCATTAGCAACCAAACAACATGTATATTTGACTTCCAAACTTAATGTACATATATAATCTTAATAACCCATCATTAGTTAGGTATTTTAGAGGGGGATTTGTTACAGTTGAAAATACCTAACCTGCTATCTGTAAATATGTGTGCTTGTGTATATGTCATTGTGTGATGTCATTGTGTCTCTTACCATTGGTTACTACTTACCATTAGCCCCGCCTCTTCTGTATATAAGCTTTCGCTCCTCTCAGATTGATAGCTGTCCAAATGTGTTCCTGAGAAAGAAGAGAAATAAACATTATTATTACAAGAAAGTCTACAGTCTCTTATATTGGGCCTAACCAGGATAACTAAACTAGCAACAAAAACCTCAGTATTCAAGTTAAGTTGGCACTTTGCGATAAGTAAGTGGGTTTTGGGTTGCAGTTTGGGCACTCAGTCTCTAAAAGTTTCGCCATTATTGGAATAGGCTACTAGAGTGCCTAGGAAGCATTGGTTTGGGCAAAGAGACATTGCTTTGAAAAGTAGTTAATTACCTGAAGAATCCTTTCCCAAACAAAGAGGAGCACTCAAGACAACTGTAACATCAAGCAATGTACTTTGGAGTAAAGCAGGAAAAATGCATCTCAAAATAAAAAATTAGTAGAATGCAATATCAGCATTTTTATCTCCCAGAAATAATTGGCTCCCATTCTGATGACAGCATAACAAGATAGCATGGATAATGTGTTTTCTTAAACCCAGACTATTTGATTAGGTTATGATTGAATGTATTGTGCGAATCCTAAAAACATTTTAATTCCTTAAGCATACTTAAGCATACTCTATGGATCTACCCAAATAAGCAAACAGTATAGAAAGATGATTCTTAATAGTCCCTATAAGAGTTCCTGACTTTTATTCACTTCTGCATTTTATTCACAGGATCCTGGAGTTACTAAGTGTCCCAAATAACTGCATCTTATTTCTTTGCAATCATGGGAAAAGATGGTAACCACACACTTAAGAGAGCAACTATTTTTTTTAATTAGGTGCCCACTGCTCTGCATAATAGAGTAAGCATTTCTGAAAAATTTAATTAAGCTTTGTTTAATATTTAAGCTGAGGAACATTTCATTCATAGTTAAGAAGAAGGAGACCCTTTTACAAAATTTAGTGCCACATATTTAATTTTGACAATAGGCTAACAGTAACCAGGGGTGAAATCCAGCAGGTTTTGACAAGACCTGCAGTTTGGAGAACTGGTAGTGGAAATTTTGAGCAGTTCGGAGCAAATGCCACCTCTGGCTGGCCCCAGAGTGGGGTGGGAATGGAAATTTTGCAATATCCTTCCCCTGCCACGCCCACCAAGCCACACCATGCCCTACCAAGCCACGCCCACAGAACCAGCAGTAAAAAAAATTGGATTTCACCACTGGCAGTAACAACTATTATCTGAGTGGCTTTAAAGTTACAGATGTGCCAGTGCCTTAAAAATTGGAGGGCCAAAATCCCAGTGAAAAGTAAACATGTCTGATTTCTTGGTGAGCTGCATCAGATTAAGGTCATAAAATTTGAAGGGGCATAAGCCAGAAATAACACTGTTATAGTTGAATGTTTCAATTATTTTCTTTTTAATTGCACTTATATCCTACCTATTCTTGGATTTAAAAAAAGCTCCCTAATTTTATCCATACAATAATGACAATCTTAACAAATTTGCAAGGCAAAGAAAAGGCCAGGTGATTAGAAGGATGAAGCCAAATAATTAATGGTCCTTTTAAGCCCCCTTGAAATTTTCAACGTATAATACAAAATATGTATTCAGACAACTCCTTTTATCTAGGAATAAATATGCAAAGTTATTGTAGCAAAGCCAGACGCAGCTGGTAAAGCAAAATTTCTGCAATGAAGTCATTAAAGCACATACCCAAAAAGAGAACTAATCCTTTGCCGCCTGCTAATGTGAGGCAATAATTAATGTTAATGTCATCTGATTAAATATGCATATGAAGAGCAGTGCGAAAAGAAAAGAGGGGGAACCAATGCCTAAAGCCACTCTGCATTGAACCGCAGGAGTTGATCTATGCTTGCAATATTGCTTCTTTTAATAATTGATTTTACATGAAGTATACCGTAAACTTTTGCAGAGTTCAAGCCTATGGGACATTTCACAAGCGTGTTCTGGGAGAAGGCATATGGGGAAAAAAAAGTGAAGACTTTTAATTATGAATCACTATCTATTGGTGGATGGGCTTTGTGGGGGTGGGGTGGGGGGCAGGACAAGAGATATGTGCAAATTTTAAAAGCTATGTGAAATAGCTTGCTGAGATGTAACTCCAGTTTGCCCTGAACTTTATAGTTTTAAAGTCAGAAGGTATTAATTGGGGTTTCCAAGCCTGTTCATTTATTTGAAAAGGTAAATATTTCCTTAAACTGAACTTCTGGTAAATATATGGAGATGTCTAAATCCTTTTGCAACTGTGCAGAGGTGAGATAGCATTGTTCCCCCCTCCGCCCAAGTTTTACCCATTACAGAGAATCAAATGCAGCTTTCTGATTAGCTAGGAGTCCTGAGAGCTGAAGGTCATCCAAGGAAAATGCCCGGAAGTCCATTTTCAACACCCCCCCCCGAGAAATGATCCCATTCCCACAAAATGTAAGTCATCAATTGATGGGATACAATAGTCAGTCAAATAACTGAATCAACCCATAAATAATAGAAGCTTTGAGAAGCCAGTTGGACAAATAATCTACACTGTTCAGGTGTTGTAACAGCTTTATATTGGTTTTGGGTACATATATGGATAAGGCTCAGTGGTGAAATCCAATTTTTTTTACTACTGTTTCTGTGGGTGTGGCTTGGTGGGTGTGGCTTGGCGGGCTTGGCAAGGGAAGGATACTGCAAAATCTCCATTCCCACCCCACTCCAGGGGAAGGATACTGCAAAATCCCCATTCCCTCCCCACTCCTGGGGGAAGGATATTGCAAAATCTCCATTCCTACCCGGGGCCAGCCAGAGGTGGTATTTGCTGGTTCTTCCAACTACTCCAAATTTCCACTACCGGTTCTCCGAACTGCTCAGAATTTCCGCTACCGGTTCTCCAGAACCTGTCAGAACCTGCTGGATTTCATCCCTGATAAGGCTGCATCTTACCATGTGGATCCGTGATGTTAAGGTAGAAGAGGGTGGGTTGGAGGAAGGGGTGGACCACATTTGGTGAGGAGAGGATGTTGTCTGTCTGAGCTGCCCTCCCTTTGGAGGTTAAAGCTCTGACTTTATCTTCCTTCTGGAAAAAAGACAGAACACTTGCAGAGGGCATTTGATGTCCCCCTTTTGTTAGGTTTTTAAAAAGTATTTAAGAATCTATTATTAGCTTGCAAAAGTCAAATGTCTCTTACAAACTAGTAAGATAACTCTGCAGATTCTAAACATAGACTACTAGGCTTGGAGGTCTTCTAGTTCAACCCCCTGCTCCAGCAGGAGACCCTATGCCCATGACGGTGAACCTATGGCAAGCGTGCCAGAGGTGGCATACAGAGCCCTCTCTGTGGGCACACACAATGGCTAGCTGGTCTTGGGTTTACGGTGCTCCAGCGCATGTGCACATACACACATGTTCCGGTTTGGGCCCTCGGTGCCGAAAAGGTTCGCCATCACTGTCCTATGCCATTCTGGACAAATGACTGTCCAGTTTCTTCTTGAAAGCCTCCGGTGATGGAGGACCCACAACTTCCAGAGGTAAGCTGTTCCACTGATTAATTATTCTCATTGTCAGGAAATTTCTCACTATTTCTAGATTGGATCTCTCTTTAATGATCTTCCATCTGTTACTTCTTGTCCTGCCCTAAGGTGCTTTAGAGAATAGGTTGACTCCCTCTTCTCTGTGGCAGCCCCTCAAGTATTGGAAGACTGCGATCATATCATCCCTGGTCCTTCTCTTTGTTAGCCTAGACATAGCTAGTTCTTTAATCATTCATCATATAGTTTAGCCTCCAGACTCCTTATCATCTTTGTTGCTCTTCTCTGCACTCTTTCTAGGGTCTCAACATCTTTTTTTGTATCATGGTGACTAGAATATTTCAAGTGTGGTTTCACCAGTGCAGTATAAAGCAGTACTATCACTTCATGTGATCTTGAACTATCCCTCTGTTGATGCAGCCTAGGATTGTATTGGCTTTTTTGGCAGCTGCAGCACACTGTTGGCTCATACTTAAGTGGTGGTCATCTAGGATACCTAGATCCCCCCCACAGTTCCCACTACTATTGAGCCAGGTACCACTATTCTATACCTGTGCATTTGGTTTTTCTTTCCTATGTGTAGGACCTTACTTTTCTCACCACAGAATTGAATTTTGTTGAATAGGGCCCTTTGTTGAAGTCTGTCAAGATGCTTCTGAATTTTGAGTCTATTTTTCCCCAACTTGGTGTTGTCTGAAAATTTGATGAGTTCCCCCTTGTATCTGTTCACCTAGATCATTTATACAGATGTTGCAGAGTACTGGGGTCTAAGACAGAACCTTGAGGTACCACACTGCATGTTTCCCTCAATGTAGTAGTTCTACTGAGGATTAATTACTGAATGTGGCTGCTCAGCCAGTTGGTGGTGGTACTGTCTATCCCACATTGTTTCTATCTTATCAAGATGTAGACTGTGGTCTATTTTGTCAAATGCCTTACTGAGGTCTAAGTAAACTATGTCCACAGCATTTCCCTTATTCATTAATTTAGTCACTTTGTCAGATAAGTCAATAAGGTTTGTCCAGCATGAGTTGTTTTTGACAAACACGTCTCTAGTAATCATCTTGCTCATTTCTAGGTGCTCACAAATGTACACCTTGATTATCTTTTTCATGAATTTCTCCCCAGTTATTGATGTCAGACTGATTGGTCTGTAATTTCCTAGATCCACTTTCTCCCATTTTTTTGTAGATTGGAACCACGTCAGCTCTTTTCCAGTCCTCTGGCAGTTTCCCTGTGCTCCAGAAGCTTTGAAAGATTTTGTTCAGTGGTTCTGAGGTCACATCTGCCAGCTCCTTCAGAACCCTGGGATGTAATCAGGGGTGGGATTCTACCGGTTTGGACTGGTTTGGGCAAACTGGTAGTTCCGATGATCAGCTGGGAGCAAACTGGTTCGCTCTTGCGATCAACCCCCCCTGCGCTTTACTGACCTACATCTTCTCAGCTGATTCGTGCAGAGAGCAGATTGCCGTGCCTCAGCTGTGTTATTCCCCAGCAGTAATGTGGAAGGTAAGTTTTCATAAAACTGCACACGTATGCGCAGCTTCACAGCGAAGTAAAACTGTGTAGCGAAGCGCACAATCACCGAACCGGTTCTTAAACCAGCAGGATCCCACCACTGGATGTAATCCATCTGGTCCTGGTAATTTGAACTCATCTAGAGTGGGTACCGTTTTCTTGCCTATTTTGACTAGCCTTCCCATTCCTATGGTGCTTCTATCTCCTCCTAGGCTTTTGATAGGTTGGACTATTTTTTTCCCCTTTGCATGACAACAGATGCAAAGAACAAATTAAGCAATACTGCTTTTCCCCCTGTTACTCATCACCTCCTTGCAATCTTTTCCCATTCATGGACAGATCATTTCCTTGACTTTTTTCTTGTTTCTTACATGTTGAAATCAACTTTTTAAAAATCATTTTTAGGGTTTGCGAAAAGTCTTAGTCAAACAACAGAGTAAGCACAGGCATATGGGGGTCTGAAAAAGCCATCACTCACTCCTTAAGCAAGCTACTATGCAGTGAAAGACAACTGATTCTCTGTGCTTTAATTTTGTTGTAATCTGTCTAGACTCTGGATTGTAATGGCATATAAGTTTGATAAGCAGACAAACAAATTGGGAGCTTGCTCATTTCTGCTTTAGAAAGATCTTCAGACTGAGAAAAGAGATGCCATTATGTACACATAATGTTCTCTGAATTACCAAGACACCATATTTAAAGATCTCCTGCATCTATAGATAGCTGAATTATGCTAGCAGACTAGAGTTGCAAGGTAAATTGATGCAACAAATTAACACAAGGATCTGCCTTTCCTGGCCTTTACCAATGATATCATCATGCAAACTTCTAAGTTTGAGGAAGGGTGCCATTAAATGCCATTTTTCCCATGACCTGCCTGGATTTTCTGAAAACAGCTACCTATCCACTATGGAAAACAGAATGATCTACTAATGGACTGAGTTTGCCCTGAGAGGGTTTGTGTTATGGTCATTCAAGCTACAGAGCTGCTACCATGGATATTATTCAATCGTAAGTCTTGGGACAATATTTGATATGACTGAGACTTAATTTGACTTGCTTTCTTTAAGAATCTGAAGTTCTTTCTTACATAAATCAAAGTGCAAATCAATTTCAAAAAATGAAGAACCAAATGCTAGCCACGGCTCATTTATTTATCCTCAGCAATTTATCAGAGCTTTATCCATCTGTGTCATTTGAGGATGGATTGCTCTTCTAATAAATATTGGTTGATCATTATACCCTTTGGATATTTCTTTCAGAAACACACATGTAGATTCTGGAGAATGGGGAATAGGCACATTTTCCAGATATTGTAGAGAATACCCAAGTGTATGTATTCTTCCCATACAGAATAGGGAATTTTGTACATTGTCCAAATCATTTGCCAAGTCGACCCATGTGAAATAAATTGTTGGAAATTCTGAGATGCTTTAAATATAAACTCCTTGGAGAGAACATTTCTAGTAACTTGGCATCATTTGAATGTGTTATTTTCCCAGCATCGCTGGAAGATGATGGTCATTATTCAAAGAATATCCTAAATCATCTCCTCCATTTATTCTCATATGATGTCCTATAAAATTGTGCAATAAAAACATTTCTCCATACTGTATATTTTAATGACATTATAAGAATTAATAAATGTTCAGAGCTATGTTGTCCATTCAGAGTATGCAATTATGGCTCCTGAGTACTAAGGTTTACAAATCATGTTTCCCCCTTGCTTTGATCAGCGCCCCCCCCCCCCACAGTACTTTCTCAATGTACTATTGGAACAAGATGAATGTGAACTAGGAAACATTGTGCCATCCCTTGAAGCCACTTTATTAAGAGGAGCAGCTAATTTTAATTCATTTCAATTAAGTCATCTGCTCCAGCATGCAAGGAATTTATTATTTTTCTCCTAGGACACAATTAGCAAGCATTAGACAAAAGAGGCATAATTTCTCTGTGCTTGGGGAACGGCATGAAATTCTGGCTTTTGTGAACATTGTCTTCTCTTTCACTCTCATTGGCTGCCCTCCTATTCATGTATAAATCAAATAAAATTGACATCAGTGGAGACTTGTTTTGTAGTAGAATTTACCCTTTCAAGACCAGCTGGCACCTGAGCCTGAAATAACCCTGAAACACATAACCAACCAATTGTTTCCCTTGAGGGACTCTCTGTGAAAGTCTATGGAGATTCTCAGTCATCCCTATGAAAGCTACAATAGGGAGGCCCACTGTCCTTTCTCTTGTCATTCCAGAACGGATCCCCATCACTAATTCTGAGAATTCAGCAGCAGCTGCCAGCAGGTCCAAGGTGGAGTATAGTTACCACAAAGCAATGTTTGGTGAATAACCCAGTCTTCTCATTTATTAGGTTTGATCAGAAAGCAGAGGCAAGTTCTATGTGTGCCTTGTATCCTACTTCAATCAAGTTCCAAGAGAAAGCAGACTGAGTGTAGGCTTTCTAAATGCCTACTTGAGCCCATTAGTGGTCCAATGTTGCTTCAATAATTTTAATTCTCCTAGAATGCACGACAGTCTTGTCTTACCTTCAGATTCTCTTTAACCTGCTCCAGCAATTCCTCTTCCTGACCTGAGAGCCAGGTAGTTCCATAGATCCAATTCAATGCTCCTGGCTATTTACTACCTAGCACTTAGCACTTAGACTTATATACCACTCCATGGTGCTTTTACAGCCCTCTCTAAGCGGTTTACAGAGTCAGCATTCAGCTCCCAACAATCTGGGTCCTCTTTTACCCACCTTGGAAGGTTGGAAGGCTGAGTCAACCTTGAGCCAGTGAGATTTGAACTGCCAAATTGCAGCTAGCAGTCAGGTGAAGTAGCCTTACCTAGGCTCTTACCAAGGTCCATGTCATGCTGCATGTTTCCCATTTTAGCTCACAGAAAACACCCCTGGCTTTCCAGAATACATCTTGGTTTCCTACTCCTTTTCTCTTCAGTCCCTTGCTTGGTTGCTCACCTTGACCTTCTCTGCCAAGATTTTTAATTTTGGATTTAAACCAAATTGAACCAAAATTGTTTTATCAGTGCCTGGTTCAGGGGTGAAATCCAGCAGGTTCTGACAGGTTCTGGAGGACCTGTAGTGGAAATTTTGAGTAGTTCAGAGAACCATCAAATACCACCTCTGGCTGGCCCCAGAGTGGGGTGGGAATGGAGTTTTTGCAATGTCCTTCCCTCAGGAGTGGGGTGGGAATGGGGATTTTGCAGTATCCTTCCCCTGGAGTCGGGTGGGAATGGAGATTTTGCAGTATCTTTCCCCTGGAGTGGGATGGGAATGGAGATTTTGCAGTATCCTTCCCCTACCACCCCCACCAAGCTATACCCACCAAGCCACACCATGCCCACCAAGCCACGCCCACAGAACTGGTAGTAAAAAAAATTGGATTTCACCACTAGCCAGGTTTGATATTGCTTGGTCTAAATCATAGTTCTGAACTTGACGAAGTTGGATACACAGTTCTAATAGATGTTTGCTGAAAAACATCAAGGTGGTCAAAGGAATGTTTCTACAGTAAAAAACAAATCTCCAGCCCTCAAAGATTGTACCCCACATCTTACTTAGGAACCCTTGATCTCTTTCCAGGTGATTTCAGTGACAAACAGCTTGTTTCTTTCTCTTTTCACCACCACTCCCAGACCTGATCTGAGCTCTGATAAGAGACCCAACATGTAGGTGATTGCCCATTCAGAAAACATCCCCAGTCATTAAAGGAACATTAAGATTCTTTCATCAAATCCCTGGCTTCTTGACAGGCAACAATTTATGCAAAACTATCATAACCCATGAGCCCTACCTCTGTGTTATGTCAGCTACAATGAAAGCAAGCTTAAAGGGAATGCGTAGGGATCTAATTTAGCTGACATAAATGTCAATATATTATAAAGTACATTTGCCGTGTTTTCTGGAAAAGCTTGCATTGTCAGCAGGTTTCAAACAACTTTTTGTAAACCCCCTTACTGGGTCATAATCTCTGCTCTCCTATTACATCAAATGTCATTAAGAACTAGGGAAAATGTGCAAGAAGTTTTTTTTTGGGGGGGTGGATTTCAGAAATACACAGCTTGTATCCAAGGGTCATATTTCATCCACCCAAATCTTTGGGCATGACCCTTACAGCACTGTCCAAAAGAGGCCTCTAAATATTTCTTGTGTACATCAAGACAAACAAAGAGAAGAAGAATATGTTGGAAATATTGAATGCCTTTATAATATTTAATAGTTTGATTTGAATTTGAATGAATTTCAAGTTCAAATGAAACAATCCACATTTTATGGGTATCCCGACCCAACTAATATTTGGGTCAGGATATTCTAGTAACCAAAGACTTCAGCCTGAAATTGGAATATGAACATCAATTAATATTTGATGTTCCATGTTCCAATTTCAGGCTGAAGTCTTTGGTTACTAAAAGCCGGTGGTCTTCTTTAAATGAAGTCTGTTTGGAAAATACATTTTATCCATCTCCTAGAAGAGCATATTATCTTTAAAAACTAAAAGGCAGCTGATTTAGTGCATGGTCTCCTTGATGTATAGGACTAGATTTTTGTTGATACATAATTTAATATTGATCAATTAAATTTGCATCAGTTCTCCTAAAGGAAAAAAAAACAAGATATTCTCCTAAACATTATTTTGCATTTCTGTATAATAATCTTATCTATCTTGGTTTTATGAACTAAATGAATTGTGATATTGTTCTCAAATGTCCTGCCCTTTTTGGGCTACAGATTGTAATAAAGCATGCCTTAACTGTCTGTATCATTGAAAAGTCTAATTGGGTAGATATTAATTTGCACATCTGTAATTTTATTCTGTAAATTTGGGGTCAAATTTTAGACTGGGTGGGAGGAGGGAGTTATTATGGCCTTTGTAGTCCAGCAGTGGCTTGAACACAAACATAAGGGTACTGCCAGTGGTATATCACTGTGGAGTGGAGTGGAGTGGAGTGGAGTGGAGTGGAGTGGAGATCTCTGAGTTCAACCAGAAATTCTATAGATACTTGAGGGACAGACAACAAGTTTTACTCCAAAATTAAGAGCTAGCACCTCCACCTGCAAGAGCTTTAAAATCCATGTAAATTGTGTATTCCCAACACAGGCTATCTCAGAATCCTAGGCAGAAGTTGGCTATTTTACTTTTCCAGCTGGCAAGGAAGAGTCTAAATGAAGGTCTGGGTGTCATGATGATGATGGTGGTGGTGGTGGTAATGATGATGATTGATTGGTGTTGCTTCTTAGCCAGGAGACCACAATACTATTGCAGAGTTATAGATTGGCTGCCAATTTACCAATTCTGTTGTAGGACATGCTCTCGCTCTTCCCAAGATGCGCCATAGAAGAGTGAACTGGCTTCGCACCAGAAAGAAAGATGAGCAGCTTTTCCTGCAACATCATCCAAAGCCACTTCCCTTCCTGGAGCTGCCTTGTAAATGGGTGCTGAGGCCAGGAAGGTTCAGAACTGGCAGGAATTTGACAGCCTGCATGGAGGCCCAACTCGTTTCCCCACCAATGTGGTATCTATTTATAGAACATACTTTCAAATTGTTAGGTAGGCAGAAGCTGACACAAGTGACAGGCGCTTACCTTGACACACAATGCTAGGACTTATTTTATTATTTTTCTTTTCATTATTTTTATTTCTTGTATATATATATATATATATATTAATTTGATTTATATGCCGCTCTTCTCCGAAGACTCAGGGCGGCTTACAATGTGCTCAGCAATAGCCTTCATCCTTTTGTATATTTATACAAAGTCAGCTTATTGCCCCCACAACTGGGTCCTCATTTCACCTACCTTAGAAAGGATGGAAGGCTGAGTCGACCTTGAGCCTTGGCGAGATTCGAACCCTGCAGTAATTGCAGGCAGCTGGTCTTAATAACCAGCTTAATAACAGGGTGCCTTAAACCTCTGTACTACCAAGGCTCTTGGTATATGGTGTTTTTATATCCTTGTAAGCCACCTTGAGTTGCCATGGGCGAGTAGATGGTAATATAAATTTTCTAAATAAACAAATCACTGGAATAGAGACCATCTTCAGTATCATTAAGCCACTGAACCACGGCGTCTCTGATATCAAGATATAGAAGTATTAGCCTACTCATGATTCTTGTTACGTAGAGCAAGTGACTTGTTTGGAGCTATCCATGGTGCTGCCATCCCTTGGCTACCTTATTTCCCTATGACCTTCTTAAATTCAGAACTTGATATTTTCATATTGTTTAAGTGATTTAGTATGAAATGCCAGAATTATTAGACCAAAGGTGGGAGCCACCCATATTTCCCCCCCTACATTTATATATTTCCCATGTCTTTATCCAAGTTATTCAACCAGCTACAAGACTCTCTGAAACTTCAACAATTTTGAGAGCCCGATGAATGGAAAAATATTCCCAAAACTAATATAAAATATATAGAAGAACATCAGATATACAGATGTCTTTAGATTTTGGCACAAAAACAATTAAGATAATAATTCATACACTGCTGTCAATTATAGGAAATTTGGTTTTGACTTAGCATTATGTCAGAATGAGGTCAGTGAGTATAGCTGGTTTTAGCATCATTTGACCCAATTTTTGGCGGTCTGATTCAGTGTGAATGGATCTGTATAATCTATAAGCAATGTTCAATGCTTGGATCCAAAAGTTAAAGTGTGTGCATGCACTTCTCTGCAACTCTTTAATCCAAATGAAAATTTTCTGAGATGATGGACAGCTGTGAGATCCCAGCAAAGGATGCATCCATTTTAAGGAGTTCTAGAAAGTGCTACATGACTGTCCCTTTACCTTTGAAGTAATTTTTGCCCTTGTATTTGGCTAGTTTGCTCTGGCTTATTCCTGGATTGATTTAATACTCCATACTATTCTCTAGCAAATTCACAAAATGAAAAAGCAGTTTAGCTAAAAAAGGAAAAGCAAGCCCTCCAGAATTTGAGCAGGAAATTACAAACAAGCAATGGGAATTTATCAGATTAATTTATTTCTGATTTATTCAACAAATCATAATTAAAACAAAGCATTGTGCAAGGATTTCATTTTGTAAAAGAATGTCAGCAGCTCTTTTAGTTAATGAAGAATGTAGTAAAGAAGGTGATACTATGGGATCAGGAGAATCACAGAAATAAAAATGGAAAATGAATAATTGTGATTAGAGATATATTCTTGATCCATCACAGAATCTATTTAGATATCTTTTAAGGCAAGGGTAATCCACTTACGACCTGCCAAATGTTGCTAATTTGCAACTTCCTAAATCTCTGGGAAGCATGATTGTTGGTGAGTAATGCTGGACTTTGTAGTTCGACAATATCTGGAGTGTCACAAGTTGTGTATACCTTTCCGAATACTAAATATAAGATTTCTCTGCCCAGCTGTAAAGTCAATGTGGATTTATGGGGTGGGAAGTGAGACTATGCTGCTTGATTCATCTCCTGTTTTTCTTTTGAGAGTAACATATTAGGGAAGCTGGTACTGCTGACAGGACTATACCAAACAAAACAAAACAAAACAAAACAAAACAAAACAAAACAAAACAAAACAAAACAAAACAAAACAAAACAAAACAAAACAAAACAAAACAAAACAAAACAAAACAAAACAAAACAAAACAAAACAAAACACAAAACAGCAGGATCTTAGCCTTCTTTCATTCTTCCTTCCTTCCTTTCTCTTCTTTTCTTTGTTCCTATCTCACTTCTTTCCTATCCTTTGGATTTCCAGAGTGTTAAACTGATTGTCTGGGGAGGGCTTTTGGCATTTGAACAAGAACTGCCTGCAGCTCATCTACAGTATAACTAACCAAAGATGTACAAATCTTACATTTGTGATTGTGTGGCTGAAGATATGGCTAAAGATTGGGTGGAAGAGACTGTATGTAGTAGTGACATGGCTTGAAAATGAGAACAAGCTAAATTCGTGTTTTATATAGGAGAATTACTTCTGTTTCGTACTTTCATCCAAAGCGGGGGAGGTCATAACAATAATTCACACACACACACACATATGGCAACATAAAACTGAACACAAACAAAGCAGGTTAAGGGTTTTGGATTACAAAGAACATGATCAGTGCTATTTGCCTTAGCCACTGGAATATTATACTGCTGTATTGGAGGGCAGGAATGTCTCCTTTCCTCTCGTATGCAATAGCTCCATCTTACTCTTTACATTTCAGCACTCGCTATTTGATGCAAGTGATCTGGAAAATTGTTTCCCTTTTAAAAAGTGTCTTAGATTTCAAGTATCATCAACCATGTCACATTCCTGCTAAATGGCTGAATAGTGCTTCATTTTTATGTTGGGTTTCCAAAATGTTATTCGTGGAAAAGTATCTGCAGACACTCGGGGAAGCTGCATCCATGACATATTGCAACTTTTTTTTTAAAGGCTGCAATGTATTTTTTTAAAAAAAAAACACACAAAACATTCTGTTATTATTCTTAGAAGTCGCATTAGACTGGAACAACGAGACAACTAATCATATGGCATTTAGCATTTTAAGAAATAATATTAAAATTGGGTCAGAAGTTGACAAAGAACCAGAATAATAAAAATAGCCAAAATAATTATTAATGTACACTTTTGACTAATTGGAAGCATTCCATCTTTAATACCATGGCCAGTCAGATTAAAAACTGGTATCCTAAAATCTGAAACAAAATTCAGAGTACAATCCTATAACTCATAGAGTAGAGTGGAATGGAATGGAATGGAATGGAATGGAATGGAATGGAATGGAATAGAATAGAATAGAATAGAATAGAATAGAATAGAATAGAATAGAATAGAATAGAATAGAATAGAATAGAATAGAATAGAATAGAATAGAATAGAAATCAGGAAATCTGGATTTTAAAAGAAATCTTAAAATGTTGAACAAAGGCAGGATGGGTGATATTTTAGATCGAAGTAGCACTCTGACCTCTCTACACACTCTAACCTGAGAAAAATATTTAGACCTGTTCAATGTTCTTCAACCTTTCAAGAGAGACGTGAAACAAAGAGTGAAATAGCACACTACTTAGGAAGATGTTTATGGAGATTCTCAATCATATGCCGTTGGGTATATATATGACCTTTCTTTGTTTTCTTCTAAAATCTACTTATAGCTTGCTATTTTAAAATCCCATTGCTTCATAGACTAAAAGCTTTTTTCCTTGTGACCTGATTCTAAACTACTATTACAAAGATAGCTGAGATAACAGGCATACAAATGAAAGCTTCTTTCTGCTGATAGGCAGAAGGCAACTTCAAGGGATTTATTTGCTGTCATTTAAGGTTCTTAAATCTCACTTAAGTGACTCTGACCACTAACTTGATATATTTAAGGTCCAAATTTTAAGAAGTGAACCTACACTCAGGAACCATGAGCTTTTATTAGAATAAAGATGAAATAGATAAACAAAACAAAAACAAACCCCCAAACAGAACAAGAGTAGTATTGCATTCCCTTGGGAGTAAAAAAAAGATTTTGCTTTGAGTTTTCAGTAGGTGATAAACCAGCCCTATTCCACATGGCTTGGAACTAAGGAAATTCCACTCCCTCTCTTTGATTCTGCTCATATTACTTTGAGAGGTTTAGGAGAGAATACTGTGAAAGAACAGTGGTCCCCTTTTGCATTTTTTTAAAAAATGTCTGCTTTGGGGCTGGCTATACTCACCAAGGCGACCATTTTGTATGTGAAAGAGAAAAATCTCCCAGGAGCTTTTGGAAAATGGAAAAGGTGACTAGTTTGGTGTGACTGATCTCAAAGTTTCCATGTGCCCACCAGCTAAACACCAGGCTGGTTATCCTGACTTCTGGGTTCCTTGTAGGAACTGAGGCAGGGGTGAAATCCAGCAGGTTCTGACAGGTTCTGGAGAACCGGTAGTGGAAATTTTGAATAGTTTGGAGAACCGGCAAATACCACCTCTGGCTGGCCCCAGAGTGGGGTGGGAATGGAGATTTGGCAATATCCTTCCCCCAGGAGTGGGGAGGGAATGGGGATTTTGCAGTATCCTTCCCCTGCCACGCCCACCAAGCCACACCAAGCCACGCCCACAGAACCGGTAGTAAAAAAAATTGGATTTCACCACTGAACTGAGGCATGGTGAGGCAAGGAAATCATTTCCTAACTAATCAGACCAGTGGCATCCACAAAGTAGGGTTTTTAAATGGCCAGGCTATCTTTAGAGAACAATCAGTCCTCCTCACAATGTCTTTCTTAGGGATGTGGCTGCTAGAGTTTCTCAGTTTGCATAATCCCATTAAGAAATAGCTCTAGTAGAGAAATGCAGGTTAGGGAAACATATTTTCAGTCTCCCCCTCCTTCTCCTCCCTTTTATGATATTAGAAAATGCTTCACCAAAAGGAATATTTTTGTCCAATGGTAGGCCAATTTTTTTTTCTGAATGGAACAAATGGAAATAAGAGAAAAGTCATTAAAATAACTGCAGGATATTGCTTTTCCAGAGAGCAGTCTTGCTTTTCATTGCTCAAGTTCATCTCTTCCACTAATCATCCCTAACTTGCCACCACAGGAGAGGCAGTCCATTGGGGTTGCCCTTACTACTGAGTGGAAACAGATTGGAATAGTTGGCTAGAGGCACTGCACAAAAATTTCAGTCTCTGTGGTTTGTACTTTTTAAAGACTAAGCAGGACCTAGTCCTCTCCTGGTGTTTTGATTACATTTCCCCACCAATTCTTGCCATTGGCTATGCAAGTTAAGGTTGATGTTAAGAGTTGGTCTAAAGCCTCAGTAGCCATTGTGGCTCAGTGGTTAGAATGCAGTATTATTCACTGCCAGGAGTTCGATCCTTCCAGCTCAAGATTGACTCAGCCTTCCATCCATTAGAAAAATGAGGCTCAGTAAAATGAGGACCCAGATTGTTGGGGACAATATGCTGACTCTTTAAACTGCTTAGAGGGGGCTGTAAAGCACTATGAAGCGGCATATAAGTCTAAATGTTATTGCAATTGCTATCAACTGCCCTATCCCTGCTGTAGCCTTCGATCTGGTTTCAGCATGGATTATTGAAAGGCTAGTCTGGTTAGGAATTCTTGCAAACCATAGTCCAGTATTCATCAGGTTCAAGAAGGTTGATCTAGCTAATTAGAATTAAAATTGAGGAATGGAAGGACAAGGTTAGCTCTCTGCAGACATAATTTAGTATAACAGCCTTTTCATTCTTTCCTTTACCTCATCCAGAATTAATATAAATGAACGAATGTTTGGGTGAAGCAGATGATGGCATTGTACCAGTGATTTTTTTTTTAAAAGTTGTCTAGGTATATGTTTGTGAGCAGGAAAAAAAAGGATGACAAACATGGGCTAGATAATAAACCCTTTCTGCTAAAAACAAACAAGCCCCTTGTGGCTATGCATACTATGTGTGAGGCTTATTCAACACTTCCAAGCTTAAAAATAAGGGCTTAGATTAATGTATGGCCCCAATGAGTGAAAAGGGGCAAGTAAAATGGAAAAAAAGATAAAAAAAATAAGTATAGTAAAAATAAAAATGGATTTCATCATAATGAAGGGCTATGTCAGCTTCCAAGCTGCCATAAGGAAGGAGAGAAGAGGCTTGAACTTTCACCTACTTAATTCCCCTGAAGAACTGTCTCTACGGAGATGGGACGGGGGGGGGGACATTCCTGTGAACTGATGGAGATGAGATGGGGAGAGTGGCTTGGAAGATGGCCAATGAGACGCAGAGAATTGGGAACCGGAAAGAGAGGTTTTGGGGGGGCCAAAGTTCAGTGCTAACTGCGCATTGAGTCAGGGTCAGTTCGTTATGCTCAATAAAGAGAAAAATTTCCTCAAAGATTGGGCGTTTGGAAATTCATTTATTTGGAGATAACAACGAAGCTTGACAGGCTAGTGTCTGATAAGAGCAGAAAGGCATTGTTGCATTATTTCAAAGGGTTATTTAAAGAAATTTCAGTTTGCATCCCCATTTAATCATGAGACCTAGGCGATTAATTCTTATATAAATAGGGAGGATGATATTAATGAACATAATATGTGTATAGTGCCTTGAACTACTGAAGTCAAGGATTTGATAAAGAAGTGGTAACTTGTCCCAAAGGTGCTTTTTCAAAAGGCAACTCGGCTTTGTTTTTTTCCTTGAAGATGTTTCACTTCTCATCCAAGAAGCTTCTTCAGTTCTTTGTACTTATTTTATGATTTGTACTTCCATTTCAATTATTTATACTTTTGCACCAATACATGTGCACAATCGCACACACATTTTCCTTGTTGCCAATATGTCTCAGTCTAAAAAAGGCCCCCTTGGAGGAGTTCTTGTATTTCCCCTCTTGGATTTAATTGAAGCATAAAAAGTCAGAGAGTTTGTAGACCCAAAGGTGGTTTTCCAATATTCTTACCACCAGTTCGCCCCACGCATGCACGCTCACTTCACTCTCATGCGTGCCTTCCATGCATGCTCCCGGCCTTCCACGCATGCACTTTGATTATGCACGTGCCTTCCGTGCATGCGCCCAGCCTTCCACGCATGCACCCGGCCTTCTGCGCATGCACTTTGCTCCTACACGCACCTTCCACACATGCGCCTGACCTCAAAAACGTGGCTAAATAGGACGGCATTACACCAGGGCAGGTGGGCGGACCCACCCACAGTCGCCCCTACCGGTGTTCCCGAACCGGCTGAATACCACCTCTGTGTAGAACTTTGGAAAAAAAAGATTCAATATAAAAAGACAGGATAGTCACTCATATCCCTTGTTTTCCCCAAAAATAAATAACTTTGCAATACCATCCCATTTTACACTTAAGAATTTGACTGAAATGCTTCCCTATTCCTGTTGAATAGGGATTGACCCCACACGAAACATGTTTTTTTTCTCCTACGTGTATTATGAAGAAAAACCACTTCACTGATTCTACATTCTTCCTCAAGGGTACCATAAATATTACATTATTGCATGCTACCTATTTATATTGAGGCCCGAGAAATGAAGAACGAAACCAGAATTTGTTCTCTGAATGACTTAACTAAACATTTAATTTCTCCTGAAGAGGTGCTCCTTGAGAGTGGAGAGTTCGGTTATAACTTTTGATAATAGTTCAGGAACGGTTTCTTTTTCTATCCCTGCCAGCTGTAAATTGTATGAAATACATTTTTCTAATTTTCATGATCAAAGAGAAGCTGAAGGATAGGCTCGAACAAAACCGTCTTTTTTATCTCTGACCATCTTGTACCATTGCTTCCATTGTTCGTAACAGTCATTGTTGCTTTGAAAACATTCCAATTGAAATGATTTTTTCAAAAAGCACTCTGGATAGAAATTGCCAGCTGCTGTATACAACAAAAAGTACTGAAGGACATTCAAAACCGAAGTCACAAGTCTATAGGACCTTTAATTGGATCTCTCCCCAACCCCCAATGCAGTGTTCTTATTCCATTTGAAGTATAACAAATATTCGTCTGCACTCTCTCTCTCTCTCTCTCCCCCACCTCCCACACAGATTCTTACAAATTTGAAAATGTCCTATTGAGTTCAGTGACATTTGCTTCCAAGATTAGTGCCTCAAAGGCCAGAACATAGCTCATTAAATGGCGTTAAGCCATCATTGGGAAAAAAGCTGGTTTAAGAATGGATTTCTAAAAGTATTTATGTAAGTAACTGAGCAGTTCATTGTTCAATGTTGTGTCTGGATCCATTATTTTATAAAATGGAATCAGGATTGGAAGGTAGGCATTTGCTCCCTGCTTGGTATGGGAGCCCAAATTAAAACATTCTTGACAGATGGCTGTCCAGCCTCTAACACATTTGGTGAAAAGAATTTCTCCTCTGTGTGGAATTGGTTCTAGTGTCAAACTCTTTGTCAGACCTGGAAGCCATCTTTTGAATTGGGCCTTGAAGCTTGCCACGTTTACTGCTGTGGGAAACTGGGAGGGGGGATTGTATGGAGCATGATAATAACATTCCTTTCTCAGAAATTCAAGGCCGTCTTGCCCTGCACCTGGGAGGGTAGACCTGGGAGGCATCTCCGGTTGGGATGGTGCTTTGATTGGATCGTGTGATGGACTTGTAGCTGTTGGGGAGGGGCTTGAACTTTCCTTTGTGTGGGGAAAACCTGGAAACTTTCAGATTCGGGTTTTCCCAGATGTGCCAATATGACATCTCTAATAAAATGTAACTTTGAGGAAACTCAAGCCTCAGAGTTTTCTTTCTCTGGGGGTGTTACTTGGAACCCTGACACTCTTCTTATCTATAGGACATTTTCCTGACATCCAACCAGCATAGGTCTTCCTGTAGCATTATTCCATGTCCTATGCTTGGGAAGGACAGAAAATAGACTTACAACAGTTTATTTAGTGACCATTCAAAGTTAAACAGCACTGAAAAAAGTGAGTTATGATTTTTTTCACACTTGCGACCATTGCTGCATCCCTGTAGTCACGTGATTTACGTTCGGATGCTTGACATCTGACTCACATTTATGACGGTTGCAGTGTCCCAGAGTCACATGGTCTCCTTTTGTGACCTTCTGACAAGCAAAGTCAATGAGGAAACCAGATTCACTTAACAACCGTGTTACTTGCTTAAGAACTGCAGTGATTCACTTAACAAATGTGGCGAGAAAAGTCATAAAATGGGGGCAAAACTCACTTAACAAATTTCTCACGTAGCATCAATTGTGGTCGTAAGTTGAGCACTACCTGTATAAATCTTGACCTGCTTCTGTGTGGTATCAATCATAGCCCAGTCCCATCTTCTCTTTTCAAAATTAAGTTTCTCTTCTCTCTCATCTCCCATCAAAGCACTTAATTTGTATTCACATACCTATTGTCATTCTGTGAACATGATCCCATGTGTTTTATTTATTTATTTAAAACATTTATATATCTGCCAATCTTATATCCAATCTGGGTTTCTGATCTAAAAGAACTAGATGCAATTTTCATTGGCTCGGAGTAGGATAGAAAGTCTGTCTGAGAGAGGAAATCAAATGATGAAATGTGTAAACTCTGCCCATTTTGCATTTTTGTCATGAGGTTGCATAAAAATATACAAGAAGCCGAGGTCTCATCTTGAAATCATGATACAAGTTTCACCATTTTGGTATCATTGTGGCTGTCATGGGTATTTCTGAACAGAACTATGAATTCTTGTCACTTGGAAGTCATTACTGTTGATGAAAATGAATATTGCATTTGCATTTATTTATTTATTTTTTGCAGTCCATCAGTTTCGGGACATTTGTGATCAGTTATGATGCCAAGTTCCTTTTAAAACATAGCGTAGTCAAGCTAGATAGCCTGTATACTATCTGTGCATTTGAAGAAATTGATGTTTGTCTCCCTTGAATTTCAATGTGTAACTCTTCATTATATTTTTCTAACCTATCAAGATTATTTTGAATTTTATTTCTGTCTTCTCCGGTGTCAATTATCCATCCCAATTTTAGGTCTTCTGCAAATTTGATGAGCATTACCTCTACCTTTCTATCCAAATCATTAATAAAAATGTTGAAGAGCACTGAGCCCAGAAATAAATTCTGGGTCATCTCATTTGGTACCACCCACTGGCTCGATGATGAATGACTGCCTTGCTAATAATAATTCTGTAGGCTCTGTTGTTAAATGTACTGCGATAGTTATCCATCACAATTATCTGTGTTTTAGTTCCAGTAATGTTTTCTGCAGTCCTTCTCCAGTGGATGGGCTATCAATTCCATTCTCCAAATTCCAGTAGACATAGGAAGGAAGTTAATATTCTGACTGAAAGAAATGACTAGATGGCAGAAGTATCAGTATGGTTATGGGATAATGTAATTTATTTAACATTGAATAAAAATACACCCAATTTACATTTCACAAATCTACATGAAATTCTATACAATTCTCCGCATTCATATTTATATTGAAGAAAGTCAGTCATGTTTTACTGACATATTATTTTGATTGGTTAATAAAAAAAAATAAATGAACAAGGGAAGTATGTATGTGAGTAATTGTGTTAACTCTCTCCTACTAACATATTACATAAAGGTAAAGGTGTCCCCTATCTAGTCATGTCTGACTTGAGGGGGTGATACTCATCTCTGTTTCTTAGCCAAGGGAGCCAGCATTGTCCAAATAGATTTTCCATGGACATGTGGCCAGTATGGCTATATGCCAAGGCACACGGAACACTGTAAACTTCCCACCAAAGTGGTACCTATTTATCTACTTGCAATTGCATGCTTTCAAACTGTTAGGCAGGCGGGAGCTGGGGCAAGAACAGGAGCTCACCCTGTTGTTCAGCGCTCGGGTGTCGAACCTGGGCTGTTAGCTTTCCAACTGAGAACTCAGCTTCTTAACCACTGAGCCATCATGCCCCAACATATTACACATCTAGATCTATATTAGAAATAGTTCTATTATGAAAACACATATATTAAATAAAATTGCATATGAGAATGAATGTAGATCACGGGTGTCAAACTTGCAGCATCACGTTGCCATCATGTGATATTTCGCAATGTTTTTCCCATTCGTGGAGCTGGTGTAGGCGTGGTCTGCTCATCAGAAGGAGAGAGAGAAAGAGAGAGAGAGAGAGGGAGGGAGTGGGAGAGAGAGAGAGAGAGCGCTTTGAAGTTAGTGTTGACTTTTGGTGACTGCCTGGAAAAAGTCCCTGCAGTTTTCTTAGCAAGATTTTGGAAGTGGCTTGCTATTGCTTTCTTCCCAGTGGTGTGAGATAAGAACAAGTCCAGAGTCATCCAGTTGGATTTGTGACTAAGGTAGTACTAGAAGTCATAGTCTCCTAGTTTCTAGCCTGATGCCTTTAATCATTACACCAAACTGTCTCCCAAAATATTAACAGAATGGAATTTACATGAAACCTGTGCCTCTATCTGCATATCCCTAGAACTGAAGCTCAGAGAGTCACATATTATTCACCACCGAAATTGATCATCGTGTCTTTGGTCTATTTTGAAGAAGAGGAAGCTTTCATCTCAAGAAAGAAAGTCATTTATATTATATAGCAAGGCAAGCTAAGACATTTAGAAAACAGCTTTTGAAGAAAAGAGAGATTGAAAAACAACTGCAAAAATGCTTAAATAGATGTAAACAACTCTAAAACTTTGAAGCTAAGTATAAATTAGTAGCAATTACTGGTTGGTGGAAAAATAAAAAAAAGCACCACTGAATACTTTTCATAATGTATTTTGAATATGCTGCATCTTTATTTATTTATTTATTTATTTATTTATTTATTTATTTATTTATTTATTTTTCATATTTGTATACCGCCCTACTCCCGAAGGACTCAGGGCGGTGAACAGCCATAATAAATACAAATACATATAGAAGTTAAAAACTATTAAAAAACAGATTAAGTAATTTGGCTCAAAGATTAAAACATCCAAATTTATCTAAAAGAGGTCTAAAACCCGATTTAAAAGCCAATTTAAAAGCCAATTAAAAAGGGAGACTTAGGCCAGACCAGCTTGTTGGAATAGAAACGTTTTCAGGCCACGGTGGAATATGCATAAGTCTTGGATGTTTCGTAACTCCGGGGGAAGCCCGTTCCAGATGGTAGGTGCCCCCACAGAAAAGGCTCTCCCCCTGGGGGCCATCAGTCGACATTGTTTGGCCGACGGCACCCTGAGGAGTCCCTCTCTATGGGAGCGAACTGGTCGGTGAGAGGCTATTGGTGTCAGGAGGCGGTCTCGTAAGTACCCTGGTCCTGAGCCATGGAGCGCTCTAAAGATAGTAACCAAAACCTTGAAGCGCACCCGGAAGACCACCGGGAGCCAGTGCAGCTCGCGCAGGAGGGGGGGTTACATGAGAGCGCCACATTGCTCCCATCACCACCTGCGCGGCCGCATTCTGGACCAGTTGGAGCCTCTGGGTGCTTCTCAAGGGGAGCCCCATGTAGAGAGCATTACAGTAATCCAGGCGTGAGGTGACAAGGGCATGAGTGACCGTGCGTAATGAGTCCTGATCAGAAAGGGACGCAACTGGCGAATCAGGCGAACCTGATAAAAAGTCCTCCTGGCCATGGCCGTCATATGCTCTTCTAAAGACAGCCGCGAGTCCAGGAGGATGCCCAAGTTGCGAACCCCATCTGTGGGGGCCAATGACTCACCCCCAATAGTCAGAGATGGCACCAACTGACTATATTGGGACGATGGAAACCACAGCCACTCGGTCTTGGATGGGTTGAGTCTGAGTTTGTTCCTCCCCATCCAGATCCGTACGGCCTCCAGGCACCGGGACATCACCTCGAGGGCATCATTGGGGTGATCTGGGGTGGAGATGTACAGCTGGGTGTCATCAGCGTACTGATGGTACTTCATCCCAAAACCACGGATGATCTCACCCAGCGGCTTCACATAAATGTTGAATAGAAGGGGCGAGAGGACCGATCCTTGTGGCACCCCACATATAAGGGGCCTCAGGGTCGACCTCTGCCCCCCTGTCAACACAGACTGTGACCGGTCAGAGAGAAAGGAGGAGAACCACTGTAGAACAGTGCCCCCCACCCCCAACCCTTCCAACCGGTGCAGCATGATATCATGATCGATGGTATCAAAAGCCACTGAGAGGTCTAATAGGACCAGGACAGAGGAGCAACCCCTGTCCCGAGCCCTCCAGAGATCATCAACCAATGCGACCAATGTGTCTCTGTGCTGTACCCGGGCCTGAAGCCCGACTGGAACGGATCTAGATAATTTGATTCATCCAGGTACTGAGGCAGTTGTCATGCAACCACACTCTCAACAACCTTCGCAACAAAGCGAAGGTTGGAGACAGGACGATAATTTGCTAACACAGCTGGGTCCAGGGAGGGCTTCTTGAGGAGGGGCCTCACCACCGCCTCTTTCAAGACGGTGGGAAAGACACCCTCACTCAAAGAAGCATTTATAATCTCCTGGAGCCAGCCTCGTGTCACCTCCCGGGAGGCCAGTACCAACCAGGAGGGACACGGGTCCAATAAACATGTGGTCGCATTTAGTCTGTTCAGTATCCTGTCCACGCTTTCGGGAGTCACAGGATCAAACTCTTCCCAAATAATATTCTCAGGACCTGCCCCTGTCATCTCCTCTGGATCAATCCAGTCAGAGTCCAGCTGTTCCCGAATCTGAGCAATTTTGTCATACAGATATTGTACAAAATCCTCAGCTCTACCCTCCAAGGGGTCTTCCCGCGTCTCTTGATGGAGCAGAGAGCGGGTCACCCTAAACAGGGTGGCTGGGTGATTATCTGATGATGCAATAAGAGTAGAAATGTAGTTACTCTTCCCTACTCTTATCACCACTAGGTAATTCTTAATATGAGATCTTACCAGTGTTCAGTCGGATTCAGAACGATTAGCC
Source organism: Arizona elegans (assembly GCA_022577455.1). Classification (NCBI taxonomy): domain Eukaryota; kingdom Metazoa; phylum Chordata; class Lepidosauria; order Squamata; family Colubridae; genus Arizona; species Arizona elegans. Next base: position 15,203,587 of record JAKOOJ010000020.1, read on the forward strand.
CTCTAACTGCTCTTTAGGCGTCTTTTCCGATGCTTCATCTCCCTCAGCTCCTCAGTATACCAAGGAGCCAGGTGAGACCGGCGCCGGGTCAGAGGCCGCAAAGGCAAGACTCGGTCTAAAGCCTCAGCCGCCGCCCTATCCCAGGCAGCCACTAAGTCCTCAGCCGAGTCGTATGCCAGAACCTCAGGAAATGGCCCAAGCTCCATCTGGAATCTCTCAAGATCCATCAGGTGCCTGGGGCGGAACCACCTGGTCAGTTCTGCCTCCCTGTGGCGGGGTGTGGCGTTTCGAAGGAGGGAGTGATCTGACCATGACAAGGGTTCAATCACTATATCCCCTATCTCGAGATCACTCAACCACTGTCCAGAGACAAAAACAAGGTCCAGTGTGTGTCCCCCCATGTGAGTAGAGCCATAAATTAATTGGGTCAGGTCCATAGCCGGCATGGAAGCCATGAACTCCCGAGCCACCTCAGATGTCTCGCCAACTGATGACAGGTTAAAATCCCCCATGACCATAAGCCTGGGGGTGTCAACAGCCACCGCGGCTATAACATCAAGCAGCTCAGGCAGGGCTGCTGCCACGTGGCAGAGAGCCAGGTACATGACTAGCAAGCCCAACTGCACCCTATGACCCCACTTCACAAGGAGGGACTCACATCCAGCTGTCTGAGGAACAGTGGCCTCCCTCGGTCCAAGACCTTCGTTAATAACAACCGCCACCCCTCCACCCCTCCCCTGAGACCTTGGCTGATGGAAAGCACGGAAACCTGGTGGGCACATATCAACAAGGGGGGCTCCCCCTTCCTGGCCCAACCAGGTCTCTGTAATACCCGCCAGGTCTGCTCCCCCCTCCTGAATAAGATCACAAATGAGGGGGGCTTTATTTACCACGGACCTGGCGTTGCACAGCATCAGCTGAAGGCCTGGGGCCCGAGGTTCCGTACAACCTGGGGAACGAGAAGAGCCTTGAGGGTCAGAGCGCACCACCGCTTGTAAACAGTGAGGACGCACTCCCACAGGATGATGTGGCCCCCTGCTCCCGCCATATCTGCCCCTCCCACCTACAGTATCGATGTTATGGGCATCTGTATCATAAGATCTAATCATCTCCTTGACCCCCGAGTTCGCACCACCCATGCCACACCCTACGGCTGGCCCAGATACCCTCCCCCGCGGGCCTACCCCCGAACCCACGTAACCTACCCCCCTCCCAGAATCCCTTAAAATCTTATTAAGAAATTTCCCTAAAAAACCCCATAACCCTCTTTTTGCTGTATGCCATCTCTCCGGACTCCAAAGTCCGTCATCGAGATAGGCCCTCGATAAAGAAGAGGGCCAGACCTGCGAGAGGGGGGCATCTTGCAGTTTGAGGAGTTCTCCCAATGAGTACATTTTGTAGCTAGATAGTCTATAGCTGGTAGGCATGTCCTAGTTATCCAGGGTCCTGTGGAGAGAATATCAATCAGAGGTACAAGTCATTTTAGTCCCGCTGATCTCTCACATCAGCGGTAGAAAAAAGCCATTTTGAACTCAGATGTAAACATCGATCACCCTCTCACGGCAACCAGATATAAGGGAGAAAAACAGCAGCTATAGTCCTGTTCTTTCAATGTTGTACCTAGGCATAGATGGAATAGCCAATCCTTGAGATTAGAGACACGGATAGTCTGTGGGAAGTATATATAGTAGGCGAAAATCCAGGGAGACTAAGATGAAATAAAAGTAAGGAAAATTCTCATCCTGATATACAGGAAACAACAAACCTGGATAGCAAATGATTCACAAAAAGCCGAATATCCGGTCACAAAAGGAGGGACAGGAGATAAAAATACAGGAGGGGAGATGGAATAAGGCAGTCACTTTGTAGAAGCAAAGCCCCCATGATAGACACAACAATCCTTTCTAATCTCCTTAGCCTTCTTTAGGTCTTTTATGCATGAAGGTTTAAACCCCCTCCATAGAAAGAGAGCGGGGAGGCCTCTGGGAGGTAATCCAAGGCTGGCCCGACAATGGAAGGGTCGGCATCTCTCCACTGCCCAGGAGTTCAGTTGAAAATAAATAAGAAAGGTCCCATTCTCCTTTTTGTGGCCTCTTTGGTCTCTAAATTGCTTCGATTTTTGCCTCCTGTAACTGCCAACTGTAACTGCCATCTTGGGCGCCATTTTGGGCACCGTCATCACCACCGCCATCACCATCGGCCTCCTCTGCGCTGACTCCGCCCACCGCCGGCCTCCGCAGGCAATCTCCGATCTTGCCAAGGGTCCAATGAAGTCAGCCCAGGGTGCCAGACAGTCACCGCAGCCGCATATCGCCATCCCTCCAGCAGCCTCTGATGAATGCAGGGCCGGCTGTCACAAAGCTATCGGCCCAAACTCGCAGATTCAAATCCCGTCAGCAACCCCCGTCTCATTATAAGCTGTTTCAGAGAGCGAAGCCACAAACCGCTCTCCTAAAAGGTCTTCCGGAGCCGAAAACGCTCCCATCGGATCGGCAAATCAGCCCTCTCAACACACCATGGGCCATAGGTGGGTAATTGGCCCTAAGGACCCCCCAGTCGTCAGGACATTACCCCCGCAAAACCGGAGCTCCATCGAAAGTCGCCATCTTGGGCATGCGCGAGGGTGAAATCTTAAATTTCCATCACTAAGTTTGATCTTTTACTTTTGTACAATATTTAAGCAATAATAAAAATAATTAAAGCTTTAAAAATGAGCAACTTTTTCTGCAATACTGGGATAAATCGATACAATCTCATTTGATAATTGTTAGAACAAAGTTTTAGGTTCTTGAGAAAGGCATGAAAATATTTATTTATTTTATTTATTTATTTTATTTTATTATCAGATTTATATACTGCTCTTCTACCGGAGGACTCAGGGCGGTGCACAGCCAAAGTAAAAACATAAATACAAACATTAAAATACAGTTAAAAAGATATATATGCGTTTGGCCCCATAATTAAAAAACAATACCAAACCTATTAAAAACATTTAAAAATGTGTTAAGACAGCCCAGCTTGCTGAAAAAGAAAGGTCTTCAGGGCACGGCGGAAGGCACCGAGGTCTTCGATTCTTCATATCTCTGGGGGCAGCTGATTCCAGAGGACAGGTGCCCCCACAGAAAAGGCCCTCCCCCGGGGGCCACCAGACTACATTGCTTGGCCGATGGCACCCTGAGGAGGCCCTCTCTGTGGGAGCGCACATGTCGGTGGGAGGCCATTGGTAGCAGCAGGCAGTCTCGAAGATATCCAGGTCCTATGCCATGGAGCGTTTTAAAGGTGATAACCAACAACTTGAAGCACACCCGGAAGACCACTGGGAGCCAGCGCAGCTCATGCAGGAGAGGTGTTATGTGGGAGCGCTATGCAGCTCCCGTAACTACCCACGCGGCCGCATTCTGGACCAGTTGGAGCCTCCGGGTGCTCTTCAAGGGGAGCCCATGTAGAGAGCATTGTCGTAGTCCAGGCGAGAGGTGACGAGGGCATGAGTGACTGTACATAAGGAATCCCGATCTAGGAAGGGCCGCAACTGGCGGATCAGGCAAACCTGATAAAAAGTCCCCCTGGCTACAGCCGTCAGATGTTTCTCCAAGGACAGCTGCATATCCAGGAGGATGCCCAAATTGTAAGCCCTCTCCGTGGGGGCCAAAGACTCGCCCCCAATAGTCAGTGATGGTGTCAACTGATTATATCGGGATGCCAGAAACCACAGCCACTCAGTCTTGGATGGGTTGAGCCTGAGCCTGTTCCTCACCATCCAGATCCGCACGGCCTCCAGGTACCGGGACATCACTTCAAGGGCATCATTGGGGTGGCCCGGGGTGGAGATGTACAGCTGGGTGTCATCAGCATACTGGTGGTACTTCACCCCGAAGCCATGGATGATCTCACCCAGCGGCTTCACATAGATGTTGAACAAAAGGGGCGAGAGGACCAACCCTTGAGGCACCCCACATATGAGGTGTCTTGAGGTCGACCTCTGCCCCCCTGCCAACACAAACTGTGACCGGTCAGAGAGAAAGGAGGAGAACCACCGTAACACGGTGCCCCCTATCCCCAACTCTTCCAACCGGCGCAGCATGATACCATGGTCAATGGTATCAAAAGCCACTGAGAGATCTAACAGGACCAGAACAGAGGAGCAACCCTTGTTCCGAGCCCTCCAGAGATCATCTACCAATGCAACCAATGCCGTTTCCATGCTGTACCTGGGCCTGAAACCCGACTGGAATGGATCCAGATAAGACGTTTCCTCCAGGTATTGTGGAAACTGTCGTGCGACCACACTCTCAACAACCTTCACCACAAAGCGAAGGTTGGAGACAGGACGGTAGTTGGCTAATACTGCCGGGTCCAGGGAAGGCTTCTTGAAGAGAGGCCTCACCACTGCCTCTTTCAAGACCGTGGGGAAGTAACCCTCACTCAACGAAGCGTTGATAATTCCCTGGAGCCAGCCTCGTGTAACCTCCCAGGAAGCCAGTACTAACCAGGAGGGACACGGGTCCAGCAAACATGTGGCCGCACTAAGTCTCCCCAAAGTCCTGTCCATGTCATCAGGGGTCACAGAGTCAAACTCTTCCCAGATAACATTCTCAAGACTATTCCTCGCCACCCTGCCCGAATCTACCTAGTCAGAGTCCAAATCCCCCCGAATCTGTGCGATTTTGTCATACAGATATTGTCCGGAATCCTCGGCCCTGCCTTCCAGGGGGTCCTCCTGCACTCCCGGATGTAGCAGGGAGCGGGTCATCCTGAACAGGGCGGCAAAATATTGCTAATCAGCTAAACATAGAAGTTGATAGTAAAATGAAATGACCAAATTAGTGGTAGAAGAAAGAAAACTTGTCTCCTTTTTCTTTCATGAGTAAGTCTGCTTTCAACTTTCTCAGGTGCAGTATAAATACACTTCATAATTACATTCAGTGGAAAAAAACAAAGTAAGAAATATATCTTGTTTCTGTCAGCTAAAATAATTTACACTTCAATTAGATCTTTGGTGCAGCAAATTTCCTTCAAAAAGGAAAACAAAATGTGCAACTAAACAGGTATAAAAAGGGGGAAATCTATAATGCCCAGAAAAGGAACAAAAAGAGGAGGAGGAGGAGGAGGAGAAGGAGAAGAAGGAGAAGGAGAAGGAGAAGGAGAAGGAGAAGGAGAAGGAGAAGGAGAAGGAGAAGAATCTGATTTCAAAAATTAATCTGACTTCAAAGTACTAAAACATTTTCAGAACTTTTTTAAAAAGAGTTTGGGTAGAAATGCCATTTCTGAGGTCAAAAAAGAAGTCCCATCTCCACTCTCTACAAGTCAAATTAGCCACATTTTTGGAGTTCTGGTTTTTGTTTTGTTTTGTTTTGCCTTCCACTGGGCATCAAATAAAAAAATTATCTACCAGATAAAATGTCACTGGTAGGCCTGAATGCATCTATAAAGTAGATGAACTATCATTAAAAGAAAAAAAAAAAACCAAAAAATAAGAAAAGAAAAAGAACTGAAAAGAATAGAAAATTTTTCAATGGTATATTAACCAAACATCTGATCTACCCATTTGATTGAACCAGTTGTTAATTTTTCCCCCTGTAAATTACATTACATCTTAGTTATTCCACATTAAGTTCAACAAAACATGCAGCTGTAGACGGCAAGTAGGCATGTTGCCAGGAAGATGCTGTGAGGATTATGATGTGCAGTGGTTGCCTAAACTAGATAACAATCCAGATTATGCATTGTCCTATCCTCATAAGACTTTTACACGTGTCATTCTTTAACCCTGTCCTAATCTCAGTTTTGGCGGCACATAATTACACTGCCTTGAACAAAAGTCTTCCAGGAAGAGCTTTCTGATATCACAAATTTTATGCCAAGAAAGTACTGGCAAAACTTTATGAAACTGACAGTGATTTCTTCAATGGCCAGGAAGATGGGAATAGACAGGGTTGGCCAGTCTGGGAGATGGGAATAGGCAGGTGAGAATAGGCAGGGTTTGCATGTCTAACATATTCGGATAGATCATTGCCTCCATTGTGAAGGTCCATTTTGGAATTTTTGTATAGTGGGTGTGTCTAATTTCCTTCCAGGGAAATGATTTTAAACCATTTACTGCAGATTTTCAAGAGAACAGATGAATGTGGGGAGAGGAGGTATAAAAGAGAACCATCCCTTCTGTCTTGAGTTGTTTTTCTTGGAATTCAACAATGGATTTAGCTTGCTGCACACACTACACAACAAAGTAACCAAACTTATTTTGGTTTAGAGGGCTCTGCAAAACTAGCATGTAGACATAATGTTAACCCTTGGCCTGCTTTTTGCTATTGGGCTATTGATCTCCTTCAGAATTGATAGTTCTATGGGCAGGTAAATAATAACAATAAAAGACATAATGAAATTCGTAAAATCTCTGATCTCCATGTGTTTCGCTGTGCCCTCAAAACCATGTTCCGCCAGGCTGGGCTATCAATGTAAAGATTTTAATTGGTTTTAAATGGGATTTTAAATTTGGGGTTTTATAAATTGGGCCTATTATTTAATAATTTTAATTATTTTTAAACTCTGTCTTTGTGTTTTTAATTAGGCTGTACACTGCCCTGAGTCCTTTGGGAGAAGGGCGGTATAGAAATAAGATAAATAAATAAATAAATAATAAAATAATAAAATAATGTGTTAAATAAACTTGATAGTTTAACTGATTGATGCCTTTGAGTCAGTGTTGACTCCTGGCAACTACCTGGACAAATCCCTGAAATTTCCTTGACATTATTTTTCAGATGTGGTTTGCCATTACCTCCTTCCTAGGACTGAGAGGGAAGAACTAGCCAAGTTACTCAGTTGGCTATGTGCCTAATGCAGCACTAGAACTCATGATCTCCTAGTTTCTAGCCTGATGCATTAACCCTATTGCACCAAATTGGCTCCCATGGTTTAATTCATTATGGATAAATATGTCATGCAAAGACAGCCATTCAGTTGGAAACATTTTCATAAGCCATTTTTAGTACCATCTAGTCCTGCAATACATTTTTTTAAAATTAACTCTCCTCCTTTAGCATAATGTAGAAAGCAATTTTTGCAATCCTGTATATATAAGAGATTGCATAATTGATGTCTCTAAGGTTATATGCAACCTCCAATTCCAAAAATTATTGTCAAAATGTAAATATTAAGTTAGTTTTTGTCCTAGTTCTATAGCCACATTTAAGAGTATAGTTCCAGTACATATTTCAAATACCAAATGTGGCCCTCAACTTGGAAAATGTACACAATTTTTTTCTCTACTTTGCACTTTACTCCAAATGGTAACTTAATACTCTCCCCGGCAACCTTCTATAAATTACTTTAAACAGTTGAAGTGTCGACCTCGGGTGACAACTCACTTTTAGACCAGCTGAATCAGCTACACCTGTGCCCTGGGAAATTTGTAGCAATTACTTAGTTCAGTGTGGGCAATGAAACACACTGTAACATTGTCAGGACAAAGGTGTACACCAGGCCATAGAATCTTCACAGGAAGTGATAGTTCTGTCACTGGGAAAATTAAAACTAAAGTGGATAAATAAACTGAAAATGGGTTGATTCAAACCCTCTTTTGCTAGAAAGATATCAACTGTAAGATATACAAGTCTTCCTGCTCTTTCTTATTAATGATTCTGATCAGAACAGTCCAATTTCTGATTTTTCTTCTTAGAAAAACAGAGAGTGGGATCTCAGAACTTTTGATTCTGAGATATGGAAAGTTGTTGGCATTTCCTCCATGGAGTTGCAAGTAGCAAACATCTTGAAATTGTTTACGGCTGGACTTATTCCAAAGACTTACTAAACAGGTAGTACACTCATCTGCAACTCAACTAATTTATCAGGAAGTAATCATTTTAAAATTAACTTTGCCCCAGAGGCTCATGTCAATCCCCTTATGCAAAGTCATTGGATTCCCCCCACTCCCAAAGTCAGTTTATCCAGTACATTCTCTCTATGTGATTCCTTTGGTCTGGAACTATTAAAGTTGTAGCTAATGGGCTAAATTTCCTGTCAGATCCTCTCTCTGCAGAGGTTTCTTCATGTTTTTATTACTTTGATGTTTGTTTGTTTATTTATTTATTTATTTATTTATTTATTTATTTATTTATTTATTTATTGGTTCGATTTATATGCCGCCCTTCTCCGGAGACTCAGGGTGGCTTACAATGCATTAAGCAATAGCCTTCATACTTTTGTATATACCTGCTTAGTATGGCTTTCAGACCCCCCTAAGCGGTGTTCTTTTTTATACAAAGTCAGCTTATTGCCCCCACAATCCAGGTCCTCATTTTACCTACCTCGAAAGGATGGAAGGCTGAGTCAACCTTGAGCCTGGTGAGATTTGAACTTGCGGTAATTGCAGGCAGCTGGTGCTAGTTAACAGCACTTTAGTCTGCTGCGCCACCATGTTATTTTGATGAAGTAGACTTCTCAGCCTTTTAGCTAAGATCAAGGGCACATTTGGGATGTGGGATGTGCCCTTGATTTTAACTAAAAGGCTGAGAAACCTACTTCATTCTGTCTTTGGTGGCACTATCTTTTTTTCCTACTAGCCTATTGCTGAATGATGGCTTAGTGCTTATAGAACTTACAGAATAACAGAGTTGGAAAGAACTTTGGAGGCCTTCTAGTCCAACCCCCTGCTCAAGCAGGAGACCATTCTATACCATTCCAGGCAAGTGGTTGTCCAGTCTCTTCTTAGAATCTTCAGCGATGGGGCACCCACAACTTCTGAAGGCAAGCCATTCCACTGGTTGATTGTTCTCACCACTAGGAAATTTCTCCTTAGTCAGTATTTAGAAACTGCCCTAAGGACGGGTCATAGATGTGCAGGACAGGTTGTGCTGAGAAATAACATTGGGATGATCCTTTCTAGTACAACCTGGTTATCTCTCTGCACAATTTGACAAACCTGTTTTTTTCTATCTGCCTACCTGTCCCCACCCAATCCAATCTTGCTTCAACTCTGGAAGGGTGGCTGATGCTGGTTTTCCCATTGGCTTATGGGCAATGAGTATTTTAGCTCTTAGCCACCAAAGACATTCATTATGGAAAGGCAAATCAGATATTCTTCTCTTAATAAGTAGTGACATCAATAGTGGGTTTCAAAACCCATTGCTACTGGTTCACTCATGGATGCGTGCGCGCGATGCTTCTGCACATGCTCAGAAGCATCTGAGCAAGTGGGTGGAGCCTCCCACCACTGCTGCTGCTACTGATTTGCCCGATCCGGGGCGAACCGGTAGCAACCCACCACTGAGTGACATGCAAAATTACTAATACAAGAAACTATGTTTTTCTTTCATCAGTACCAAAAAAACCTACAAATTTTGACCAAGGGATCCACTTAACAACATTCTAATGTGAAAGGTTTTGGCCTAATGTCATAAAAATCTCCTTAGAACGTAAGAAGAGTTATTATGACTGAAACACTTTAAGTGCCGTATTTTGTTCAGAGAGTATAAAGTGAGAATATAAATTTTCCCATGTTTAAATATAATCACTGAAACACATACAGTATAGTTTTGCTTTCAGAACAATAGCTTGACAGCTGTATGGGATGGATGGAAGCTTGCTAATTTCTTTTTTCTTTTACTGTCAACACTGAAGTTAAGAATAATCTCAGCCACAGATTTTCCCTACATGAGCTTCGGATGTTAGAATTGGATACTTCGATAACATAGAATGCCATCCTTAGTTTAAGTATAGGAATATATATATATATATATATATATATATATATATATATATATATATATATATATATATATATATATATATTTTCTCAGGTTTTCGCGGGTGTTTGTATGTAGGTCTTTGGTTATTCGGGTCTTCTCCCACGTAAAATTGGAAGTGTCTTGGCGACGTTTCGACGAAGTCTCATTCGTCATCTTCAGGCTGGTGTTCTCGGCTTCGTGCTTCCAGGAGCAATGTAAGATCGCAGCTGTCTCTTCCTTTTAACTGCTAGTGGGGGTGTGAGCTGATTGGGTGGGAACTTGGCCGTGTTCTGATTGGGTGGAGGTGTGTTCTGATTGGTTAGGGGCTTGGCTGTGCTCTGATTGGATGGGGGTGTGTTCTGTTTGGGTGGGGGCTTGGTTGTGCTCAGCTTAGTCTGAGTTGCAGGGGGATTTGAGCTGGTGAGCTGCGTTGTTGTTGTTTGGCTTCGTGTTTGTGGCCATGCGAGCTCTTCATGGTGGGTGTCAGTCTGCTTCATGTATGGATTGGAGGGGTTTAAAGTGGCTAATGATGCAGCTGCGGTCTGGCTTCTGGTCCTTGGTCGTGGCTCATTATCAGTGTGGGTTTGAGTCTGTTTTCTGCGTGGATGTGTGGTGGTGACATCCTGTGTGGCTCTCGTGAGTGTGGGTCTGGTGTCATTCGTCATGTTAGGGACCCGTTTGTCAATAAGGGCGGGTTTCCAAATGGCTGGTAGGCGGGAGGTATCGTCTCGTTTGTTCATGCTGTGTGGGCGTTTTTCTATCTCGATGGCTTCTCTGATTATTCAGTTGTTAAAGTGTTCAGTTTTGGCGATAGTTCTGGTCTTTTTAAAGTCAATATCATGTCCTGTGGCTTTAAGGTGTTGGACCAGGGAAGAAGTTGGTTCTTCTTTTCTGACTGAGTTCTTGTGTTCTTCTATGCGTGCACTTATTCGTCTGTTGGTTTGTCCGATGTATGTGGTGGGGCAGGCGGTGCATGGGATTTCATATACTCCTTGATTTTCTAACTCAATTTTGTCTTTGGGGTTCCTTAGGATGGTGGATATTTTTCGGTTTGTGCAGAATGCTGTCTTGATGTTATGTTTGTGGAGGATTCCAAAGAAATAAGATCACCAACCTAATCCAAAAAGAAACCCCCACTAAAATCCAAGACAGAGAACAAGAAAACGGCAAAGCCCTCCTCCCATACATAAAAGGCACCACAGACAGAATAAGCAAAATCCTCCACAAACATAACATCAAGACAGCATTCTGCACAAACCGAAAAATATCCACCATCCTAAGGAACCCCAAAGACAAAATTGAGTTAGAAAATCAAGGAGTATATGAAATCCCATGCACCGCCTGCCCCACCACATACATCGGACAAACCAACAGACGAATAAGTGCACGCATAGAAGAACACAAGAACTCAGTCAGAAAAGAAGAACCAACTTCTTCCCTGGTCCAACACCTTAAAGCCACAGGACATGATATTGACTTTAAAAAGACCAGAACTATCGCCAAAACTGAACACTTTAACAACTGAATAATCAGAGAAGCCATCGAGATAGAAAAACGCCCACACAGCATGAACAAACGAGACGATACCTCCTGCCTACCAGCCATTTGGAAACCCGCCCTTATTGACAAACGGGTCCCTAACACGATGAATGACACCAGACCCACACTCACGAGAGCCACACAGGATGTCACCACCACACATCCACGCAGAAAGCAGACTCAAACCCACACTGATAATGAGCCACGACCAAGGACCAGAAGCCAGACCGCAGCTGTATCATTAGCCACTTTAAACCCCTCCAATCCATACATGAAGCAGACTGACACCCACCATGAAGAGCTCGCATGGCCACAAACACGAAGCCAAACAACAACAACGCAGCTCACCAGCTCAAATCCCCCTGCAACTCAGACTAAGCTGAGCACAACCAAGCCCCCACCCAAACAGAACACACCCCCAGCCAATCAGAGCACAACCAACCCCCCATCCAATCAGAGCACAGCCAAGCCCCTAACCAATCAGAACACACCTCCACCCAATCAGAACACGGCCAAGTTCCCACCCAATCAGCTCACACCCCCACTAGCAGTTAAAAGGAAGAGACAGCTGCGATCTCACATTGCTCCTGGAAGCACGAAGCCGAGAACACCAGCCTGAAGATGACGAATGAGACTTCGTCGAAACGTCGCCAAGACACTTCCAATTTTACGTGGGAGAAGACCCGAATAACCAAAGACCTATATATATATATATATATATATATATATATATATATATATATATATATATATATATATATATATATATTTACACAAACCAAAGCATAAAATACAAAGCCAAATGATCCATTCTTCTGAAGTATGAGTGGTATCATCAGGAAATGATTAACAATATTAATATGAGTATTTAGTCTGGCATAGTTGCATAGTATTTTTTCAAAAATTAATCATAGGCTGGTACAAGATCTTTCTATTTAATAGAAATAACAACTGTTATGAGGGTTTTACTACTGTTACCAAGTTTAGAGTAACAGTAGTATTGCTCTAAACTGTTACTTCAGTTTAGAGCAATAAAATGCCAAGATTACAGTAGGTGACTTTACCATGTGGTAGTCAAGCCAAGTACATAACTTCTAGATTGGAGACCTCTGAATTTTTCTGTAGAGTATAAACAAATAAAACCCACACTCTAAAAAAAAAAAAAGTTAGCATGGTAGAAATTAGGGTTGTCCTTGATGTCCTACTTTACATTTGCAAAAAGGAGTTTTGGTTTTATAGGAAAGCGATTCAGATGTGGTTTCTTTCCCCTTAGAACTCTACCATTTGCTATATTTATTTATCAAATTTATTTGTCACCTATCTTGCAGTTCAAGGCGACTCTGAAAGGGTTACAGCAAGAAAAAGCACACAAATATTTGACAATTATAAATATTAAAACAGAGCTACAAAAATTAAAATGAACTAAAAAACAAGGATTTGGAGGAGAGATTTTCTTTATTAGTGCACCAACCATCTCCAGCCAATAGCTTCTCCTTCAAGACCCCATGCTAGTTGGCATAGCCAGGTTGCCCCATCATGAAGGCTAAAAGGGATGGGGCAGATCTTACCTCCTGTGGCAAGATGTTCCAAAAGGCAGGAGCCATGGAAGAAAAGGCTCTTCTTCTGGATCCCAGCAGCCAAATTCCTTTGCTGATGGGATTTGCAATAGGTCTCTTCTGCAGCACAAGTGTGATGGACCAATTCAACTGGGGAAACAGTTCTGCTAAATGTTTTGGACCTATGCATCACAGAAGCTAACTCACTACGCTCCCGTGCCCTCCAAGTTCGTGCAACGATACCAACTCAGACAGCGCGTGCAACGAGAGGGAGAACCGGTCAGCGCTTACATGGTGAGCCTGCGTAAAGCCGCAACACATTGCGACTATAGAGACTTGGACGATGCGCTGCTTGAGCAGCTAATCTGTGGCGTTCGAGATATAAGACTGCAAAGGCGACTACTCGCTAAGCCTGATCTAATGCTTGCTGGAGCCCTAGACAAAGCCAGGGCTCATGAAGCTTCCACAAAAGCCGCAGAAACGCTGCAGTGTCCGCTGACCAGCAAGGACAGTCCCAAGTCTACACCAGTGCACAGGGAAGACGCCGGATCCAGCTCAGAGTCCGAGTCTGATGAGGATGTCTTCCGCACAGAGCACCAAAGAAAAGACGCAGGCAGCCCCCGGCATAACTGCCCCAGCTGTGGCGGGCATCATGATAGACTGTCCTGCAAATACAGAGGCTATTTGCAGGCGCTGCGAGAAAAAGGGGCACTTGGCGCGAGTCTGTAGAGCCATACTACCCAGAAAACACCAACCACGTGAGCGCCGCAGCCAACCAGAATCAACGCGCCAGATGCACCCAATGAGAGAAGGCGGCGCTAGAAAACGTTGCAAATTTGAACCGCGAGATGGCCGCAGCATACACATCGACCAGGCCAGCACGGCAATCGAAGACAAGGTTAGCACGGTGGTCGAGATCAACGGCAAACCATGCACAATGGAGATCGACACCGGATCAGCTCTCTCCATAATGTCGTGGGCGACCCTGAAGACCATCCTGCTGTCATTCCGGAAGGACCAGCTATCCAAACAGAGACTGCGCATCCTAGACTACCAGGGGAACCGGGTCCCCCTCGAAGGAGTAGGCACGTTCCGAATCACCTACGGAGACTTCGAAAAAGACCTGCTGCTAACAATCGTCACAAAACAGCTGCCCAGTCTTCTGGGCATGGGGTGGTTCCGAGCCCTGGGCATTGGCTTCACCGGCGTTCACTGAATGTCCGAGCCGTCACTGAAGGACAGCCTCCTGACTGAGTTCCAGGACCTCTTCGGAGACACGTTGGGCAAGTATGTGGGAACCCGTATCTCCCTAAATTTAGACCCCAACGTAGCCCAAATAAGACTTAAAGCCAGACAGGTGCCTTTCGCATTGAAACCAAAGATCGATGCAGAACTGGACAAATTAATTAAACAAGGGGTGTTGGTTCCCGTTGACCATGCAAAATGGGAAACCCCCATAGTGACCCCAGTTAAATCTGATGGCTCAATCAGGATTTGCGCCGACTACAAGTGCACAATCAACAAGGCTTTGCAGCCGAGCGCCTATCCGGTGCCGATTGTGCATCATCTACTACACTCCCTGGGGCCCGGAAAATTTTTTGCCAAATTAGACCTAGCACAGGCCTATCAACAATTACCCGTTGACAACGCCATGGCAGAGGTGCAAACAATTGTGACTCACAGGGGTGCATTCAAATGCACCAGGCTCCAGTTTGGGGTGAGCGTCGCACCTGGCCTATTTCAGAGCACCATGGAGCGCCTCTTGCAAGGGCTCCCGGGGGTGGTGCCCTATTTTGACGACGTTTTAATCAGCGCCCAGGATGAACATCAACTAGGGGACAGAGTAAGGAACGTCCTATCCAGATTTAGGGAAGCGGGACTTAAACTAAAAAAGAATAAGTGCATGATCGCTGTCCCCTCTGTCGAATTTTTGGGGTACAAGGTGGATGGCACAGGCATCCACCCCACTGAAAGCAAAGTGAGAGCTATCAAGAGCGCACCAGCCCCCAAAACCAAATCTGAGCTCCAAGCCTTCCTTGGACTGCTCAACTTTTACTCTATGTTTTTAAAAAACAAGGCTACCGTCGCAGATCCCCTGCACAAACTGTTAGGGAAGAATGTTCCATGGGTTTGGGGTAAAGCAGAGGCAGCCGCATTTGAGGCTGTAAAGAGACTCTTATCTGAGGATAGCTTCCTCATTCAATACAACTCAGCGCTACCGCTTGTATTGGTTTGTGACGCCTCCCCCTTTGGAGTTGGTGCCATCCTAGGCCATAGACTGCCGAACGGCCTAGAGGCGCCCATTGCGTTTTACTCTCGCACTCTGTCCAGCGCAGAGTGCAACTATAGTCAATTGGACAGAGAGACTCTGGCTGCAATTGCGGGGGTTAAAAAATTCCATGAATATCTCTATGCCGTCAATTCGAACTTGTGACAGACCACCGGCCCTTGCTGGGACTTTTGGCCGGTGACAAGCCCACTCCCGCTGCCCTGTCCCCATGTTTGACCAGGTGGGCCATCTTCCTATCGGCCTACTCGTACCAGCTTGTCCATCGACCCAGACGGACTTTGGGCCACGCGGACGCCCTCAGCCGCTGTCTCCTACCCGACCTGCTTGCTAACCCCACGCCGGAAGCCCCCGTCCTTTTGATCAACACTATGACTTTGGGACCTATCTCCTCTTGCGAGGTGGCTAAAGCCTCTGCTAGAGACCCTGTGATTCGTACTGTGATGGGGTGGGTCCTTAAGGGGTGGCCGGTCAAGGTGGACGGTGGGGATTATCAGGGTTATGTTAACAAATGTAACAAATTGTTTATGCAAGGGGGTTGCTTATTGTGGGGTGATAGGGTGGTGGTACCAACGAAACTGAAAACAAGGGTCTTGGAGTTACTGCACGAAGGGCACCCAGGGATAGTTCGGATGAAAAGCTTAGCCCACAGTTACGTATGGTGGCCCAACATGGACCAGGTCATCACTGAATGGGTGGGGAAATGCAGGCCCTGCCAGGAATCTCGCCCCGATCCCCCGATAGCGCCCATCCGAGAGTGGGAGAGACCAAAAGGGCCATGGGGGAGGATCCATATTGACTTTGCCAGGCCCTTCCATGGGCAAACATTCTTAATCGTAGTCGATGCCTTTTCAAAGTGGCTCGAAATAATACTAATGTCTTCAACCACAATCGAAGCAGTCATTAAAGCTCTTCGGAAACTATTTGCTACCCATGGGCTACCGGATACTCTTGTTTCTGACAACGGCCCTCAATTCACAGCGACTCTGTTTGAGGGCTACCTGGCCGGACTGGGCATGTGCCATGCCCTATCGGCCCCTTTCCATCCAGCTTCTAATGGCCTTGCTGAACGTTTCGTACGAACGGCCAAAGAAGCATTGTCCAGGCTAGATAACGGGGACTGGCAGGCCAGGATAGATCAATTTTTAGCAGTCCAGCATGCCACACCTTGTACGACCACAGGGAGAAGCCCAGCCGAACTCCTCATGGGCAGAAAGCTTCGGTGCGTATTAGACAGGCTTCACCCTAATTACTCGCACAAGAATTTTAAGGGAGAGACCACCGGACTAAGGCAGTTCCAGGTTGGGTCCCTGGTGTTCGCTCGCAATTATGCTAGCGGACCTCTATGGGTTGCAGGAACCATAGTGGGCATAACGGGCCCAAAATCTTACACGGTAGACATAGGGGTAGACAGAATCTGGAAACGCCACATAGACCAACTAAGGAGGAGAATAGTCAGCGAGGCAAACATCAACTTAGCTATCTCCGAACCTAACTACAACAACTTTCCCAAAATAGCTATCTCAAGCCTGGGTTCGAGGGAATACTTAGCTGAGAAGCCCTGGTTCCAGCGCTGCCCCAGGGAGTCGCCACTCACAGCCGGGAATAACCACGCCCTGGACAAAATCCAGGAGGTTCCATTGGCGGAGCCGGGAGAGGCAGAAAGTCCCTCCGACCAGCTTGACGCCCACCAAACACTGAACTGCGCAGATCGACCAGAACGAGAACTCGCCCAGGTCACCTGTGAGATCTTATGTGTACTTATGTAAATATTTGAGTGTTAGTGCCTTCTGGGAAGGGAGGGGTGTTATGTATTGATACATTTCAGCGGGAAATTCAAACCTGCCTAAGTTGCTGATTGGCTGACAGCCTCTCCAGGATTGTATATAAGGAGGGCTGCAGCCTCAGAGTTTTTGCTGAAGTCTCACTGTATATTAAAGAGCTGTTGTCACTTGCTTGCTTGTGCCTCTCATTATTCCCGAACCACTTCAACTGGTTCTCCGAATTACTCAAAATTTCCACTACCGATTCTCCAGAACTGGTCAGAACCTGCTGAAACCCACCTCTGGGTGGGAGGGGCCATCCAGGAGTGTGATTTGGGGGTTCTCCGAACTGCACAGAATCTTAGGTAGAGGTTTTCCCAAACCTCTGCGAACCCCCAGCAGCACACCCCTACCCAGATTGTATTCTATAAATTGCCGGTTAAGGGTACTTGTGTGATATTTGTGTTTCCAAATACAGTATGCCTGTTCCCTTCATAGAGTAGAAAGGAGGGGTGTCAAGCTATTATCCAAAGCACCTGAGGGCAGAACATGATGGAATCCAATGGATGGAATCTCCAAAGGGAGAAGCAACCTAAAACTAAGGAGAAATTACCTGACAGAACAATTATTCAGTGGAACAACTTGCCTCCAGAAATTGTGAATGCTTCAACACTGGAAGTTTTTAAGAAGGGAGTGAACAGCCACTTGTCTGAAATGGTATAGGGTTTCCTGCCTAAGCAGAGGGCCGGACTAGAAGACTTCCCCAAGGTCCTTTCCAACTCTGTTATTCTATTCTATTCTATTAATGGCTGTATACTTACACATCTAACATGTCCTTGAAACAATGGCATTTGGATGCTTTTTCTTCTACTCCCTAACATGAAATTGGTGTACGAAAATGTCACTGAACAGCAGCAATGAGAAACACCAATTCCTTATGAAAGAGAGTAAAAATAACACTACCATACTTACCATGCCATTATGCAAACACATCCATGTACTTCAATTTGGAATACTAAATACCATTCTGGTTGCTGCAATATCTTACAGAAGATATTATAAAGCTAAAAGAAAGAGCAGCTGAAATGTTTGAGAGCTGAAACAACTCCCCCATAATGAGAGGTTATATTTGCAGCTTTTAAGCTTAGAATGGATCAGCTATGGCTGTATAAAAATATGAATGGCATTGAGTATATAGAGGAGGTTTTCTGTTTCTCACACAATACTAGAATTTAAGCGCATCCAATTAAACTGTGAGAGAGTCTAGTTAGACAAAAGGAAACCCTCTTTCAAACAGTCCATGGTTTAAACTATGGGGTTCATTTTCTCAAGATTTTGTGATAGTCTCAATTATCATATTTCAGCCACAAAGGCCTTGCTCTACAGAGAAGGCTCAGGAAAGGGGGAAGGGAAAAGAAGAAGATAAACAGCAATAAGTTATACTGGTGTTAGGTGCAGAGTTGGAAGACAAGAAGGACCAGATTAAGGACAGATCAGTGTCCTTTTAGAGCCACATCTGTCTATGTGGTTCTAAAAAATTGACACCAACTTGATGGCACATGATCACTGTCCCAGTTACGGGATTTAAAGTGGGGTTGGGAGTAGCTATGGAAGATGCAATTTATCAGTGGTTTGCAAGTAATCACAATGATACACCAAATCAACAGTTTGGTCCAAGCTGTTAGATGTTAAGATAAAGGTTCCCCTTGAACATATGTGGTAGTTGTTCCTGACTCTAGGGGGTGATACTCATCTCCATTTCATAGCCAAAGATCCAGTGCTGTCCGAAAACGTCTCCATGGTCATGTGGCCGGCATGACTAAATGCCAAAGGCGCACGGAACACTGTTACCTTCCCACCAAAGGTGGTCCCTATTTTCTACTTACATTTTTTACGTGCTTTCGAACTACTAGATTGGCAGAAGCTGGGTCAAGTAACGGGAGCTCACCCCGTTACGCAGCACTAGGGATTCAAACCGCTGAGCTGCCGACCTTTCAATCGATAAGCTCAGCATTTTAGCCACTGAGCCACCACGTTCCTTCTGTTAGATGTTAGCCAGGAGAAATAAGGAAATGTAAGCCTGGGTGGCAAGGACATGTGTTTATAACAAAAAGTTATGGCAGGAGTATAGTAACAGCTTTAGGAGAAAGCAATTAAGTGGTGTTTAAGTGAAGGAAACAGTAACCGCTTTAGACAATTTGGGTCAGTGAAGGGAATCAGAGGTAGGGACTCTTGGACAAAGGAGACTTAGAAGAAGCTGAGAAACTCAGAAAAGATTAAAAAAAGTGATAAATATAAGAAACTGGGTGCAAGAGAGACAGACATGGTGGAAAGAGTGAAAGAGAAGAACCTGAGTTCAGACTAATGATTATGAAAAAGAACAAAAGGTGAAGTTTAACCAAGAAAGGGGTGACCAAAGAAACACAAGAGAGAGCGAGAAAACTACTTATGAATAAAGGAGAACAGAGCAGCCCTTGTGAATGCGCCAACTTGCCATCCCTGCTCTAATCTAAGACTTAAAAAAAAAGCAAACTCAGAATGTAATTAAGTGAACGTTTACTTTTTAGTTGTTTCTTTCTTTCTTTTTATGGAGCAGACTATTTTCTCAGTCTGATTAGAGAAATAGCAACATTTGGGAGTAATGAAATAGCTTGTCTTTTGAATGGGAGACAATATGGATGCCAATTGCATACAAAGGCTTCTTATTTGCACACAAATATTACTCTTTCTGCACATCAATAGAAGTATTCAGAGTTTCCAAAAACATTTTCCTTTAATGGGGTCTTGAGCAAAACCACCCACTCAAAGTAAGCCTACAAAGCAATGCCAGTCTCTACCCAGGAACTGGCACACAACATGATGTTGAGCAAAGACCTTCCTAGCCATGACTAGGCCCAAAACCGAGAATAACAGGTGGCAAATCTTCCAAGTTCAGTTCTTTATTGTTTAACCCCTATAGGCATTGCTTTCTTCCCAGTGATGAGAGATAAGTACAAGCCCAGGGTCACGCAGCTGGATTTGTGGCTAAGGTAGTACTAAAAGTCATGGTCTCCTAGTTTCTAGCCTGATGCCTCTACTATTTGTGTCTACAATATACTCTGTGAACTATTAGGGAGAAGCTGTCTTCATCCTCTTTCTCTCACACATACTACTTGGATTGAGTGGCCTCTTACTCATCTGGATTCTACCTCTCCCTCCTGGGAATTCACCTCCTCATTATTTATTTATTTATTTATTTATTAAATTTATATACCGCCCTATTCCTAAGGGACTCAGGGCGGTGAACAGCGAACGATAAAAATACATTTAATACAAACGTTAATAAAATAAAATAAAATAAAACCAGTTAAAATATACTAAACACTCTGGTCCTAGATAATTCAAGACATCCCAGTTTAAAATAAAATCAAAAAGCAATATAAAGGGAAAGTTAGGCCAGGCCGGCCTGCTGAAACAGGAATGTTTTGAGGGCACGGTGGAAAGTGCGCAGATCCGGAATCTTCTGTATCTCTGGGGGGAGCTCGTTCCAGATGGTGGGTGCCCTCACAGAAAAGGCTCTACCCCTGGGGGCCGCCAGTCGACATTGTTTGGCTGACGGCACCCTGAGAAGCCCCTCTCTATGAGAGCGTACTGGGCGGTGAGAGGCTATTGGTGGCAGAAGGCGGTCTCGTAAGTACCCCAGTCCTAAGCCATGGAGCGCTCTAAAGGTGGTAACTAAGACCTTGAAGCGCACCTGGAAGACCATGGGGAGCCAGTGCAGCTCGCGCAGGAGGGGAGCCACATGGGAGCGCCATGCTGCTCCCATAACTACCCACGCGGCCGCATTCTAGACCAGCTGGAGCCTCCGGGTGCTCCTCAAGGGGAGCCCCATGTAGAGAGCATTACAGTAGTCCAGGCGTGAAGTGACGAGGGCATGAGTGACTGTATTTAACGAGTCCCGATCCAGAAAGGGACGCAACTGGTGAATCAGGCGAACCTGATAAAAAGACCTCCCGGCCACAGCCGTCAAGTGTTCTTCTAAAGACAGCCGTGAGTCCAAGAGGACGCCTAAGTTGCGAACCCTCTCCATGGGGGGCAATGACTCATCCCCAATAGTCAGTGATGGCATCAATTGACTATATCGGAACGTCGGAAACCACAGCCACTCGGTCTTGGATGGGTTGAGCCTGAGTCTGTTCCTCCCCATCCAGATCCGTACAGCCTCCAGGCACTGGGACATCACTTTAAGGGCATCATTGGGGTGGTCCGGGTTGGAGATGTATAGCTGAGTATCATCAGCATACTGATGATACTTCACCCCAAAACCACGGATGATCTCACCCAGCGGCTTCACATAAATGTTGAACAGAAGGGGTGAGAGAACCGACCCCTGTGGCACCCCACATACAAGGGGCCTCAGGGTCGACCTCTTCCCCCCTGTCAACACAGACTGCGACCGATCAGAGAGAAAGGAGGAGAACCACCGCAACACGGTGCCCCCCACCCCTAACTCTTCCAACCGGTGCAGCATGATACCATGGTCGATGGTATCAAAAGCTGCTGAGAGGTCTAATAGGACCAGGATAGAGGAGCAACCCCTGTCCCGGGCCCTCCAGAGATCATCTACCAATGCGACCAATGCCGTTTCTGTGCTGTATCCAGGCCTGAAGCCCGACTGGAACGGATTTAGATAAGCCGATTCATCCAAGTACTGAGGAAGCTGTCGCGCTACCACACTCTCAACAACCTTCGCAACGAAGCAAAGGTTGGAGACTGGACGGTAATTAGCCAACACTGCTGGGTCCAGGGAAGGCTTCTTGAGGAGAGGCCTCACCACCGCCTCCTTCAAGGCGGCAGGGAAGACACCCTCACTCAAGGAAGCATTTATAATTCCCTGGAGCCAGCCTCGTGTAACCTCCCGAGAGGCCAGCACCAGCCAGGAGGGACACGGGTCCAATAAACATGTGGCCGCGCTCAGTCTGCCCAGTATCTTGTCCACGTTTTCCGGAGTCACAGAATCAAACTCTTCCCAGGTAATATTCTCAAGACTTGCCTCCATCCTCCCTCCCGAACCTACCCAGTCAGAGTCCAAATTTTCCCGAATCTGAGCGATTTTGTCATACAGATATTGTACAAAGTCCTCGGCTCTACCCTCCAAGGGGTCCTCCCGCGCTTCCTGGTGGAGCAGGGAGCGGGTCACCCTAAACAGGGTGGCCGGGCGATTATCTGATGATGCAATAATAGCGGAAAAATAGTTACACTTTGCCGCTTTTATTGCCACCAGGTAGGTCTTAATATGAGACCTTACTAGTGTTCGGTCAGATTCAGAACGGCTGGCCATCCAACTGCTCTCCAGGCGTCTTTTCCAGCGTTTCATCTCCCTCAGCTCCTCGGTGAACCAGGGAGCCAGGTGAGATTGACGCCGGGTCAGAGGCCACAAAGGCACGACCCGGTCCAAAGCTCCAGTGGCCGCCCTATCCCAGGCAGCCACTAGATCTTCAGTCGAGCCGTGTGCCAGAGCCTCAGGAAATGGCCCAAGCTCCCTCTGGAACCTATCCGGGTCCATCAGGCGCATGGGGCGGAACCACCTCATCGGTTCCACCTCCCTGCAGCGGGGTGTGACGGTTCGAAGGTCAAAGCGAAGGAGGGAGTGATCTGACCATGACAAGGGCTCGATCGCTATATCCCCTATCTCGAGACCACTCAGCCACTGACCAGAGACAAAAACCAGGTCCAGCGTGTTTCCCCCCGTGTAAGTAGGGCCATGAACTAATTGGGTCAGGTCCATGGCCATCATGGAAGCCATGAACTC
The DNA here is from genome assembly GCA_022577455.1 of Arizona elegans. Lineage (NCBI taxonomy): Eukaryota > Metazoa > Chordata > Lepidosauria > Squamata > Colubridae > Arizona > Arizona elegans. Next base: position 15,226,248 of record JAKOOJ010000020.1, read on the forward strand.
CTGAGCCACCTCAGACGTCTCACCGATGGATGGCAGGTTGAAGTCCCCCATGACCATAAATCTAGGGCTATCAATTGCCACCGTGGCTATAACGTTGAGTAGTTCAGGCAAGGCCGCTGCCACGAGGCAGGGAGCCAGGTACGTAACCAGCAGGCCCATCTGCACCCCATGACCCCACTTCACAAGGAGGGACTCACATCCGGCCGTCTGAGGAACAGTGGCCTCCCTCGGACTAAGACCCTCTTTAATGATAACTGCCACCCCCCCCGCCCCTTCCCTGTGACCTTGGCTGATGAAATGCCCGGAAACCGAGTGGGCACATCTCTACGAGAGGGACTCCCCCCTCCTGGCCCAACCAGGTCTCTGTAATACCCACCAGGTCCGCTCCCCCCTCCTGAACAAGATCACAAATGAGGGGGGCTTTATTTACCATGGACCTGGCATTGCATAGCATCAGCCGAAGGCCCAGGGCCTGAGGATCTGTGCCACCTGGGGAACGAGAAGAGCATTGGGGGCCGGAGCGTGCCACCGCTTGAAGACAGCGAGCGCGCACTCCCGCAACTTGATGTGGCCCCCTACTCCCGCCATATCTGCCCCTCCCACCCATAGTACTGATGTAATTATGGTCCAACACATCTGCCACCTCTTCTTCAAGCAGGAACTTTGAGTCTAGGACAACCTGGCCCATTCCACCGGCTTCACCGGTGGCTACCCTGCCTCTTGACCGCTACCCAGACACCTGCCACCCAGTTGCTCATTGCCCAGGGGTACGCTGTTCAGCCATTCCTCTAGCTGCCAGCTGCTTAGCTGTTCCTTGTGCTAGTTACTCTGTTGTTCGTCAGGCAGACTACTCCATTGTTCCTTAGGCCCATTGCTTAGCTGTTTCCTGTGCTGGCTGCTCAGCTGTTCCCTATCTGGCCAGCTGTTTTTCAGGCCAACCACTCAGCTGATCTTCAGACTGGCCACTTAGTTATTCTTCTTCTGAGCCACTACTCAGCTGAGCTGTTCCTTGGTGGAATGGAACAACTCGCCATGGCTATAACATCTTACCATGGCCATTTTGCCACCCGCACTGGGAAGATGATCTTCTGGTTTCTAGCATGTGCATGCGCACCATCCAGCTGGTCTTTGCATGTGTATCCATGTCAGAAACCGGAAGACCAGGTGACCGGTGCGCATGGCGAAATGGCCATGGTAAGATGTTACCATGTCACATGGTATGTGTGAAGACCAGCTGGCTGGTGCGCAAGCGTGCACCAGAAACTACAAGAGAAGCTGCCCGGTGTGCATGCGTGCACCAGGAAGATGATCTTCTGGTTTCTGGCACGCGCATGCGCACCAGCCATCTGGTCTTCCTGTTTCTAGCATGCATGCGCTTGCAAAGACGAGCTGGCTGGTCCACATGCACATGCCAGAAACCGGAAGATCAACTTCCGGGTGTGAGCATGCGCACCGAGTGGCTGCTCTTCCGGTTTCTGGCGTGCACGTGCGCACTGGCCAGCTGGTCTTCACACACGCATGCATGCCAGAAACTGGAAGACCAGGTGGCCGGTACACATGCACGCACCAGAAACCAGAAGATCATCTTCTCAGCATGCTCATGTGCACCGGGTGGCTGCTCTTCCAGTTTCCTGCAGGCGCACGCTCCCATTTCAGCACTTGGCGCCAAAAAGATTCTCCAACACTGTCCTAGATCCATTCCTTGGGCTGGCACCACTGCTAGCTGTTCTTCTCTTTTGGTAGAGATATTTGGGGGGTGGGGGGGAGGGGAATAAAGGCTATTTTTCTTTTCTTGTTTGCAAACAGGGAGAATCCCTCCTTCATGGTATTATTTATTTGTCTTTTCTCCAAGTGACTCGAATCCTTTATTAGAGTCCCCTAATTAATCAACCAAGAATGATTATACATGCACTATAGAGTAGGGCTCTGAAGAGTGACAAATTCAGGTAGCCTTTGAGTTACAACCAAAATGGAGCATGCCCATCACGGTTGCAACTTAGTCATAAATCAAGTCACCCACATAACTGACCTGATTTTACAACTTTTTTAGGGGCGGCCATTAAGCAAATGCCGTGTCATTAAGCAAATCCATGCTTCGGTTTTGTTGAATAATGGAGGTAAATGCTGGTTTTCAGCAAAACTGTAATAAAATGCAGTTATCTGACTTTGGGATATCGTAAATGGCCATAATTGTATCTTTGAATCTGGTTCATACATACGCCCCAAGTAACAGTAACAGAGTTAAGCTCAGTGTCTTAGCCACTGAGCCATCTAGTTAGGCTAAATAAATCCATTGTAACTTTGCACAATGACTAAGTGCCTGGTCTTAAGTTGAGAACTATCTGTATTGGGAACCTTTCAATAGGCAAGGCAGGTGGAAGAGAAGGCTATATACCCAAGTCAAATGCTTTCATCCTGTGTAGCTTGGTTTTCTGAGAGCTTCTGGCTGGATACTGCTATGAAGTAGATATTGGATGTATTGATGGAACATTTCCCAACTGAGAAGTGAAGGCTAAGCTCTTCCAAATCCCAGATTGTATACAAGGCCTTTGTTAGCTCACCATGTGCAGACTAAGGGTCATGATGTGCTTTGTGCAACCTGCCTCATGAGAATGGCTGATTGCGATGACTATTACAAACATGAAGCTTAGGGAGCCCGTTTTCTTCCGTTTCCAAGGGAAGAGGCTTCACTCTTCTAAACCCTTTGTTTGCAGCAATTCCCTGCAGCTGTGGAAAGCTTTCTTGCCTTTTGCTTTTACAAGACTGGCTCCTGCTTGTTGCAAGGGCACTTGCAACGGATTTAAAGGCATTGTTCTATTCTCAGCAAGGTTTTTAAAAAGAGACACTATTACACAAATGCACTGCAACAAAAAGCTTTCAGATAAAATGCACAAAAAGCAACTAGTTACATTAGTGGGATATTTCAACTGAGCTGCTAAACCCAGATTACTTTTAAACAATCTAGAAAAAAAAACAAACAGCATTTGGGTGAGCCCAAGAAAGGCATAATATTTTAATACTTGAAGAAGATTGGAAGAATTATTTCAATTAGAGGGTTTCTCTAATACAAGCAAGAGCTAAACTACTACACTTTGTTGAAACTGGGTAATTCTCTATCTGTCTGTCTGTCTGTCTCTTTCTCTCTCTTTCTCTCTCTCCCTCCCTCTCTGCCACCCACCCACCCACCCACCCATCAGTTAATATAATTGACAGGTGGATGTGTGAATGGTTTCCAAGGAACATTGTTACAATTGTGACAGCACCAGATGCTATGGAATTTTTCAATCTGGTTTTAATCTTCTGATATCTCATGTGCTGTATGGGTAGTTATCAATTTATGGGGAAAAAATTGTAATTATTAGTGGATTCATTCTCCAAGCCATTGTTCTTTCTAAAATTATCATTTTGCTTCAATTGGCTTTATGCAGGTTTTCAGAGGATTAAGTAACTAGAATTACATGAAGAGATGGGTAGGTCAATAGGATTACCTGTTAAACTACTAAGAATCTTATTGGATTCTTGCTTATTGTTTTGAAATGAAATATTTTGGAAATATTGAACACTTTATATTTAGAGCTTTATGTCAGATTTTCAAAGGATTTTTTAAAAAACTGATAGCTCATCCAGAAACCGCCTGTTCATCTTTCTCAAATCTTACTCGCCAACCTTCTGTTGTTTGCCTTCAGTACTTTTGAATACGTTCTCAGTGATTTTTTATGGAAATGAAAACAAAAAAGGACAATTATTATAAAACTAAGTCAGAAATCAGTTTCCGTTATCTTAGTTTAAATGACAGAGATCAAAGGAAAAAAATGCATGTATAGTTGGAGCTGCAGTTCAGCAAATAGGACCATGATGGCGAACCTATGGAATGCAAGCCATTGCTCTCCCAGGTTCTGGCGTGCTGGCCAGCTGGTCTTCACGCGTGTGGGAGTGATGGAGATCAGAAGAGTAGCCACTTGGTGCACATGCACGCACCGAGAAGATCTTCCAGTTTCCGGCACATGCATGCTCACCGGCCACCTGGTTTTCCAGTTTCTGGTGCACATCCATGTGTGAAGTCCAGCTGGGTAGTGCTCATGTGCACACTAGAAACCAGAAGAACATCTTCCTGGTGCGCGCATGCGCTGCTCCTCTGGTTTCCAGTGCCCAAATGCGCACCAGCCTGCTGGTCTTCAAATGTGCATGTGTGCCAGAAACTGGAAGATTAGGTGGCCGGCATATGTGCGCATACCAGAAACCTGAAGATCATCTTCCCAATGCACTCATGCGCACCGGGCAGCTGCTCTTCCAGTTTCCGGCACGCGCGCGCTCCCGTTTCGGCACTAGGTGCCGAAAAGGTTCGCCAACACTGATTTAGGAGTTCTATCTCTGGTTTAAAATGAAAAAAGGAAAAATAATATCAATCAATCTTTGTTACGATTGTGGGCCAATACCACAAAGAAAAAGCATTAAGAGCAACAATAATAATAGTAAAAAAATAAAATAAAAGGCAGACAGAATAATATAGTGTGGTTGGTAGTGGATTATCAGAGGGCTGTTAAAGTTTGCCTACAGAAGGTAAATACTATGTCTCAGTTATTATAGGCCTGAAACCAAAATATTTGCTTGTGGGAAATTGAGATTCCATTTATTTTAACCAGTAGTTCTCGCCTCAGGTAAGAAAGGAAAGAAGAGGCTTTAAACTGAAGACATAGCCACACTTACAAGTTAAAGACCTGGTTTTTTCTTATTTTGCCATCCTCAGATTCTCCTCCCCCACCCAATATTGCTTTCCAGCCAAAGTTATATGTGGAGTTAAATGGATACCTTCGCACATATTCCTTTTTGAGTGCCTTCTGCCAATTTTCTCCATTATCATTAGCAGAGACATCTGTAGCCACATTCTTAAAGTCACCTGTGACAGCTATTACTTGTTTTTTTTAAAAAGAGAAAACGGTTTTAAAAGATACTTCGTAAATTGTTGCACCGCAGATCCCTCAGGAAAACTTGTTCCATTTACACATTAATTTGGGACGTAGTCCTCTACTTATAACAATTCATTTAGTGACCGTTTGAAGTTACAACAGCACTGAAACAAGTGACTTATGACCATTTTTCACACTTATGACCGTTGCCGCATCCCAATGGTTATGTGATCAAAATTCAGACGTTTGGCAATTGAATCATATTTATGATGGTTGCAGCGTCCTGGGGTCATGTGATCCCTTTTTGTGACCTTCAATGGGGAAGCCAGATTTGCTTAACAAGCGTGTTCCTACTTAACAGTGATTCACTTAACAACTGTGGCAAGAAAGGTCGTAAAATGGGGCAAAATTCACATAGCAACTGTCTTGCTTAGCAACAGATGTGATTGTAAGTAGAGGACTGCCTGTATGGATCTAGGGAATCACTTAACATTGCAGCCATAATAATTCTTTCCACATCCCTAGCGTGACGTGTTATTCTTTATAAAATCTGTTTGATTTTTCTAAAGCAGCAGTCAGCTCCTGTCTCTGAAGGCAACATGCTGTGTCACAGGAGGCTCCTACTGGCAATGCAGGGGAGAGAAGATCAGCATGTGGTGGCTTCCCATCTTTTTTTTCTTCTCCCTTTTGCAAATTCCCTCCCCCTTCATGAAAAGGATTGTACAGTATCTGTGCCATCTCCAAGATGGGAAAATAGTTCTTTTGGAACCAGCACGATTGACAATTCCTCCAGCACAGATCTGAGAGCAACCCTTGTTAGACCTTTCTTAATGTTGGAAAGAAGTGGCTTTGGAGATTTGTGGCAGGAGAGGGTTTCTGATTTCAGATTCCCCTTCTTTCTCTCCCTACTCCATAATACAGGTAATCCATGACTTACAACAGTTCATTTAGTGACTATTCGAAGTTCCAGCATCACTGAAAAAGAATGACTTATGACCGGGATGGGTTCTACTTACCTTTACTACCGGTTCGCATCATGCCCGCTTCTGCGCAGATCACCTATGGTGATGTCAGTGGGTGGAGCTTCCCTCCAGTTTTACTACCAGGTCTTGCAAACCGGTCTGAACCAGGAGCAAACCACCATTGCTTATGACTATTTTTCACACTTACAGCATCCCCATGTTCATGTGATCAAAATTCAGATGCTTACATTCAGATTCACGTAACAATTGTGTTACTACTTTAAGTTTAGTGATTAACTTAGCAACTGTGGCAAGAAAAGTTGTAAAATGGGGCAAAACTCACTTAATAAATGTCTCACTTAGCAACAGAAATGTTGGGTTCAATTATGGTTGTAAGTCTATAGTATAGTATAGTACAGTACAGTACAGTACAGTACAGTACAGTACAGTACAGTACAGTACAATACAATACAATACAATACAATACAATACAATATTTTGATTCTGACTATTTGCAGAACCATAGAGCTGAAAAGAGAACCATAGAGTTACTTCGTCCAACCTTTGCTCAGGACAGGTTCCACTATTGATTAACTGTTGAGCCTCCAGCCCTGTTTGAAGATCTATAATGAAGGAAAACTCTTTCTGAAATCCTTGCTCGCCTCTAGGTTTCTGCTGCAAAATAAATCATTTATAAAATTGCTTATGATTGTACAATGTAATTACATTTTAGCGCCTTAACAAATAATGCAATGGCTTTGTGGGTTTAATGAAAAACTCCAATCACTATAAAAACACCAGTTCAGAAATTTCCAGTAAGAATGGCACAAAGTCAATTCTAGGTCTAAAGTGGTATTATTTAGAATGGTCCGTGCTAAAGTATTTGTAGAAAATGTTCATGCACAGCTCTTGTTTGATACCCAATTAGTCTCACAAAGGTAGTTCTTTTGTCCCCTTAGACAAAATACAATGTACATTTCTAGGGGTTATTTTCTAAGTGGTATGAACTCTACCTAACATGCTCCTTCAGCATGAAGTTACTGTGGCTAGACTGGAAATCAGCCTATGGATATCTGTGTTGTCATTTGGGTTGAAATTACATTTCCCCCCCCCCCCCGGGCCTAAATCCATGATGACGAACCTATGGCATGCGTGCCAGAGGTGGCATGCAGCACCCTCTCTGTGGGCATGTGAGCCATCACCCCAGCTCAGCTCTGCTGCACATGCGCACCAGAGGTGGGTTCTACTTACCTTTCTAGCGATTTGCAATGGGATTGCTCGTGCGTGTGCGTGCTTCACTCGCACGCACGCCTTGCTTCTGCGCATGTGTAGATTGCTTCTGATGACATCAGGGTCAGTGGGTGGAGCCTCCATCCGGTTGTATTACCGGTTCTATAGAACCGGTCCAAACCGGGGACAACCCACCACTGATGTGCACAGGCCTCCCACTGGCCAGCTGGTCTTCAAGTCTCTGCCACGCATGTGGGGGGGGCGCATGCAGGAGGCACGTGTGCATGCATGGGGGCAGGGCACATGTGGGGGCTGTGCATGCATGCATGGGGGATGGGGCGCACACATGGGGGCTGAACGTGCATTGCATTTTGGGGGATGGGCATGCACGTTTTGGGCACTCGGTCCAGAAAAGATTAGCCATCCCTGACCTGGGTTCTTTGACTCTGGCTGATAACTTTGAGCTGAGTTGACTTGGAAAAGATGAATTTATCAGAAGTTGCAGAGTCATGGTTTTTCCTGGCACCTATTACAGATGATGAGTTATAAGCAGACAGGGCCAAGCCTTAAATATTGTGTTAAATATTTAGAGAGGGCTGTAAAGCACCGTGAAGTGGTATATAAATCTAAGTGCTATTGTTATCTCTGTGGCTAAACACATTTGCAACAGCCACTCTTGAATGAAAGTTCAGGAAGCTCCTTTATTTTTTAAGATGCTGCCTTTGTGGGGAACAGGTCGGAAACTTTACATTCCCTAGTTTCCTTAACTGCTTGAAGATTATCAAAATATCAGGGTGCAACAGGTTATTCATTACAGGAGAAGCATGGTTATGATCAGGGGTGGGCTGCTGGGGGTTCGCAGAGGTTCAGGAGAATCTCTAGCTAAGATTCTGTGCAGTTTGAAGAACCCCCAAATCCCACTCCTGGCTGGCCCCACCCACCCCACCCCACCCCTTCCAGGAGTCCCCACACAACCCATTTTGGTTGCAGGTAAGTACAGGGCATGCGCAGAAGCTTGGGGAGGGCGAAAAACGGGCCTACCAGAAGTTCAGGAAGGCCGGAAATGGGCCTGTTTCTGGCCTCCAGAGGGCCTCTGGAGCCTGGGAAGGCCGCTTTTGCTCACCCGGAGGCTCAAGGAAAGCCTCCAGAGCCTGGGGAGAGCAAAAACGCCCCCCCACCATGGTGCAGGAGGCCGACTAGATGACGCCCACCATGGCCATGCCCATCCAGCAACCGGGCAGAGAACCCCTTGCTAAAATTTTTGAAGCCCACCCCTGGTTATGACGTATAGATTTAAAAGGAGGAGGCTTGAACCAGTTCAAATCTCTTGCAGCCAGGAAATGAAATAAGGCATCAAAAATGCAGTGACACTGCAATAGAAGCATGGTTCATTATGTGACTTCTCCCTTCTTTTACCATTTAAATTGAGCTCTTTTCTTTTTTTTAAAAAAAATCCACAATATAGCTTACGAATCACAGCCAGCAAATGAGAAATATTGTTAGATTATATTCTAATACAGCAAACTGAAATACAGACACAGAAACGAAATAAAATAAGGAAAACTTTAAGCTATGCAAAAAAGGAAAAATCAGTGTGATTCCTATATTAAAGCAAATAATAGCCTTTTATAAGTGCATTGTGTTACAGTGATCCTTCAAAGCCTCCTCCCAAAAGGAGGCATTTAATAGTAACACAGTAAATCAGGCCTCTAGGATGCAGGCTTTTGAGAAACTAATCTTAACACATAGGCTACTCAATAAGCCTCGGAAAACATGCGTTAATGCTTCCTATTAGAAACCCCATAGCAATGTCCCTAGCTTTTAATGTACAAATCTCTTACCATTTTCTTTTTCATATATTTTATTCTTTTTAAAAAAATATTATTTATTGTTTTATCATAAAAAGTAAAATGCAAAACCAAAAAACAAACAAAACAAAACAAAACATACATTTAAACCTAACAGCAACAACAACAAAGAAAAAAAAATAGTGTACCAAAAAAAAAAAAAAAAGAAAGAGGAAAAAGTGATAAAATAAGGTTAACATTTAACATGTAGGATCCATCCTGGCTGGGTGCTGAAAAAAAGAAAGAAAGAAAAAGCAGTAAATTCTCCTCCCCTTTTACAAATATATATATGTTTATGTAAGTTTATATATATATATATATATATATATATATATATATATATATATATATATATATATATATGCATATTCTTTCTAGCCAGGTTTTACCTACGTAAGCTAGGTTGTTCTGCAGCTCTGGCTGTGTGAAATCTCATTCACCATCCTCAGAGCTCCTCCTCTGCTGACAAACTGCAGAGGAGGAGCTCTGAGGATGGTGAATGAGATTTCACACAGCCAGAGCTGCAGAACAACCTAGCTTACGTAGGTAAAACCTGGCTAGAAAGAATATGCACATAAAAGCCTACGAAAAACAGAAAAAGACATATATATATATATATATATATATATATATATATATATATATATATATATATATGTATGTATATGTTTATGTAAGTATATATATATATATATATATATATATATATATATATATATATATATATATGTTTATGTAAGTTTTTTTTTATCTATCTATCTATAGATAGATAGATAGAGAGAGAGAGAGAGAGTAGAAAAAGCAATCAAGAGGTTAAGCTAAACATTACACTAATTCTTTTCATATATTTTAGAAGAGCTGGCCATTCTATATTAAATATTTATTCCATGAATGATTCAACAGAGATCAGTGTCCTATAGAAGCAGCAGTGTAAGTTAACATGATCATTGCCCTACACTGCATGGTAATTTCATTCAAATAATTACATACTAATCAGATTTATATAATTACAAGTGGCTCTCGGGTTACAGCCATGTATTCAGTGACTGTTCAAACTTGCAATGGTACTGAATAGCAATAGCACTTAGGTTTATATACTGCTTTACAGTGGTTTACAGCCAGAGGTGGTATTCAGCCGGTTTGGACTGGTTCACCCAAACCGGTTTGCCCAAACCGATAGTGAAGATCGTGAGTGATCTCGGTAGCGAAGATCGTGAGGAGATCACCCACCCACCCACCCCAGCTACAAGTCATGCTATTTAGGCACGTTTTCAAGGCCGGGTGCATGCGCGGAAGGTGCGTGAGTGAGCAAAGCACATGTGCAGAAGGCCGGGCGCATGCGTGGACAGTGCAAGCGCATGGCGAACTGGTGGTAAAGGTAAGTGAAACCCACCCCTATTTACAGCCCTCTCTAAGCAGTTTTCAGAGTCAGCATATTGCCCCCAACAATCTGGGTCCTCATTTTACCCACCTTGGAAGGATGGAAGGCTGAGTCAACCTTTAGCCTGGTGAGATTCATTCTGCCAAATTACTGGCAGCTGGCAGAAGTAGGCTGCAGTATTGCATTTTAACCACTGCGCCACCATGGCTCTTAAATCCAAGAAGGACTTATGATGGGTCTTCAGAGATCTGGCTGTTTCAGCATCCCCATGATCACATGATTGCAATATGATTGCTTGGTGTTCAGCTTGCAAGTGAGATATTGCAATGAGGTGCAGTCACATGATTGCAATGTCTGATGTTTTCTGCGAGCTTCCCGCAAGCAAAGTCAGTGGAGAAGCCAGCAGGAAGTCAGAAGTCATGATCATGTAAGGTCCTCACTTAATGGCCTGCACAGTCCTCATTTAATAATGGCAGTCTGAACTGTTGGGATGCAATTGCTAAGTGATGTAGTCACATGATGTTATACTTTACAACTGTGTTAGCTATTGATAGCAGTTTCAGTCCCAATTGCTCTCATAACCTAAGAATTACCTGTATCAATCTAGTAAAGCATCTTTATTAATGATAAAGAGATCAATCTGTAAGCATCTTAAAAGCAATGTAGTAATTATCAGAAATTAGCATACATTTGTAAAGAAAAAAAAATCTTGCCATATTAACTTTCCTCATGTACAATGCAGTTATATTTTACTGCCCTAGCAAATAATAAGTTGGCTCCATTGGTTTAATTAAAAACTCCAATTACTATTAAAGATCCATAATATTTTTAGTAGATCGAGGAACCACTGTTGATGTGATATATCTTGATTTAAGCAAATCAGAATGAATTGCCTGACATTTTAATTAGCAAAGTTGGTTGTGTTTGGCATGAATCAGTGGATTCATAACTGGCTCAAAAATCATACTAAAAATAGTTATCAGTGATGCCTCATTAAACTGCAGAGATGTATTGAGTAGGGTCCAACAAAATTATATCCTCAGCCTTTATTCTTCAGGTTGCGGGGGAGGGGGGGAAGAGAAATCCTACACAAGCCTTCACCAAAAAATGGATCCTACACGATCCTTCCTTTGGGCCTGCTCACTCAGCATTTTTCTGCAACAGAGCAAGTGGCAGACTGTAACTGTTACCCTACAATCTTCTCCAGAACTTTTGATGGAACAACTCTGTAATTCTATAACTCCCTTTTAAAAGCATGCACCTGTTCTTATTGATCCCCTTTTGAGACCTTCTGACAAGCAAAGTCAATGGGGAAGGCAGATTCACTTAACAACCTACCTGTACTACCTGTAGTTATATTAATCTTAATTTATTTTAATTTTCCATGGTGTTGCTGTTTATAAGCTGCTCAGAGCCTTCTGAAATGGAGTGAAACCAAAGTAATAAATTAATACTTTTTTTTTTTTTAAAAAAAGCATCTTTGCAGAGAAAATATATTCCAAATGGTGTTATTCAGTGCAAATCTCCTTGATGGTGATTCCTCTCCGATTGTATAAAATATGAATAAATAAAACTAATGATGGAGAACGTGCTTATAACAAGATAATTGCATCACCAGATGCACATAAGAGACAGCTGAAGTTCTTCCAATTTCCCCAAAGGTTAGGAATGGTTCTTGATAATCAGATGCATCCGTGGCACACTAATTGGCTTTATTGAAGCAGCATATTGCACGACAAATTGTATTTTCAAGGGACTAAAAGAGGATGGAATTAGAAATGCTGTCAACTAGTGATCACACACAACTCCTGCTCTCAACTTCAGAACAGCCATTGCCCACTTATTGCTTTAATCTCATGTGGAAAGTTGAATACGCATGAAAAAAGTTCTTTTTTATAGCATTCAGAGAAATGGGAGAAGGCCGACCTTGAAGCTTGGAGGTAAATGAGGATTAATGAAGGGAGGATTGCTAATTGGCCCCATTTTGGGAGTATGTGGGAAGCGTCTCCTTTGCAGGCTTTTGATTGGATCTTCCAAATGGTGCTGCAAAGGCCTCTATAAATTCAGCTTGGGGAAAAACATTTGTGGATCAGATGTTTATGCGAAAGATTTAAATGTGACAAAGGTTCTGTGGTCAGCAGGCCATTCAGATCCACCTACCTCTCACTCTATGTATAAATAAGCTTCTAAGAAAAATGATGTTTAAAACTGAAATAGAGCTGAAAGACACTTGCTGGACTCCTCATAATCATAATCATAAGTTTATTTGTCAAGCATATATAAGATAACAGGTAAAAGTATAAACATAATTTGAATACATGAAAAGCGTAAGTAAAAAGGAATATTAGGACAGGGACGGTAGTCACGCTGGTACACTTATGCACGCCCCTTACAGACCTCTTAGAAATGGGGTGAGGTCAACAGTAGACAGTTTAAGGTTAAAGTTTTGGGGGTTTGGAGAAGAAACTACAGAGTCCGGTAGTGCATTCCAGGCATTGACCACTCTGTTACTGAAGTCATATTTTCTGCAATCGAGTTTGGAGCGGTTTACCTTGAGTTTGTATCTATTATTTGCTCATATATTGCTGTGGTTGAAGCTGAAGTAGTCATTGACAGGAAGGACATTGTGGCAGATAATTTTAGGTCATGCATTTTGAAAAGGAAGTACAAGTTTTCCATTTCTTGAAGTCCCTTCCCTTAAAATTTTATAAGCCACATTTCAGAGCCGATTGAGATAAACTAGAAAAAAAGGAAGAAGTCGTGAAAGACATTGAGCAGCAGAAGAGATATAGGGACAACTGTTTTGATATGGAGGAACAAACTCTGTGTTGAGTAAAACAGAGTGGCTGGCCTTTTTGGTAGGCAAAATGCCTACCAGACAATAATGCCAAGAAAGTGTAAGGTAGTGACAAGAATTTGGAACCCAGAGCTATGTATCACTTTACTCTTCAAACAGACATTTGGTTGAGAACAAGGATGTTTCCAACTTGTTCTTTATTTTACTATCTAGCCCAGGGTCAAACTTGATCCCATTGTGGGCTGTATCAGGATTTTGTTTGCCCTTTGGGGGGGGGCTGGGGTGTGTGTGGCCTGGTCATCACGGCTGACTGGGTGGGCCTGGGTGGGCTGGTCTGGGACGGTACAGACTGATCCCTCACTATCTCTGGGATGGCTACACGGGACAACTTTGTGTTCTGTCCCCTTACCACGCACACCCCCCCACAGACGGCCCGGAGTTAAGAAGCCACACGACAAAACTCTTTGATGATAAAGCTGGTAGCAACCCAGTGGCTAGCTGCCAATTCAGACTTTACTCACACAAAACAAAGATTAGACTGCAGCATTCCGATAAAATAGGCAGAGGGTCAATAATACAAGAATTAGTCCAAATGCAGTCCGATAAAGCAGGCAAAGTCCAGTAACGCAGAGATCATGGAGTATTTCCAATTTTTGCTCGTCACAAACTGAACCAGCCACCACACCCACATTTATACCCGGTGGGGTGTGGTCCAGTGACTCAGCTAATCTCTGGCACACCTTCCCCTCTGCTGTGCACGCTTCTCCCTGCGCCTCTGTCAAGGGTCCACCCAGCACTTATCTTCCTTGTCACTGTCCACCTGTGGCTGCGGGGACGTGCTTGGCTCTGAGCCTATCATTTGGCCTTCGGTGTCCTCCGGAGGCATTGCCAGAGAGGAGGATCCTGGAGAGGGAGGCCTTGCCAACTCCTCCCCCTCACTCTCAGAGTCTGCATCTGTCGATAGCCCAGGCTCAGGCAATGGAGCCACAACACTTTGGGCCTATTGGGGGCTGAATGTGGCCCGTGGGCTGCATGGATCAGTGTCAAACACGCAGTGTCAAACTGCTATATCAATGTTTGATTTAGTCTATGTCTATTCCAATTTCCTGTTCTGGCCTCCAGTTCACGGTGAGCAGTCCCTCTATGCTTCAGAGTTCGCCTATAGAAAATGGCAGTCTTTATGGATTGTTTCATATAGGTTTAGGAACTTTCCCCCCCTTTAGATAGGACCTTCAAAAGTATGTTGCCTTGCAATGGAGTAGTCATCTATCTCCAGCAGCAGAAACTGTGTGGAAGACGAAATAGACAGAAGTCCTCATGCGATCTGTGTTTTATTCCCAAAGGGAGCTACTGCTCTTGAGTACAATGGGTAGTTTAAATTAGAGTTGCACTAAAATTAATTGGATGGTTTCAATTGGTGTAGCAGTAAGAAGCAGTGTACTCAGATACGGTGCCAATTCGGCTGATTTGAGAGAGTGAGGATGAGGAGAATTTACGCAGCCTTCTCTTGGATCAGCCCAGATTATACATCATTAGTTCTGACTGATATCCTCCTTGGTTGCCAAATGCCTTTTACTTTGTTATTTGCTGCTTAATTCTGAATGGAAAGTTGCCATTTGTGAACTGAGAACACTTCTTCCTCTGCCAATAACTTTGTCCTCCCAGGTTTCCATCTGCTTATCTTCAACCAACTTGAGAATTTTTTATTTTATTTTACATGCACATACATCCCTGCATACAGCCATCCCTGTGCACAATGCTGGTTTATCTAGAAAAGCTTCGTAGGAGGGAAACAAGGTCTGCAAATGACGCTGTGTGATAGAAGGACTTCTTGATGTTCAGAGAAATGCAGTCACAAGGCAAAAGAAAGAGTTCTACTGCAAACCGAGGGATAATGTTGTGACATAATGTAAATACTTAGAAAGGACCTGAGAATGTCATATTCCTGCTATTATTTATTTATTTATTTGTTTGTTTGTTTATATTTATATACCGCCCTTCTCCCGAAGGACTCGGAGCGGTGAACAGCCAACAGATAAAACACAAGAAATACAAAATTTAAAAACAGTATTAAAATCCAATTAAATTAATTTGGCCCACAATTAAAACACCCCTATATTAAGACTGATAATTAACAATTTAAGAATTAAAACAATTTTAAAAAGTTAGGCTAGCCTGGCTTGCTGGAATAAAAACGTCTTTAGGGAACGGCGAAAGGTGTGAAGATCCGGGATCCACCGTATCTCAGGGCAGCTCATTCCAGATGGTAGGTGCCCCCACAGAGAAGGCTCTCCCCCTGGGGGCTGCCAGTCGACACTGTTTGACCGATGGCACCCTGAGGAGCCCCTCTCTGTGGGAGTGTACTGGTCGGTGGGAGGCTATCGGTGGCAGAAGGTGGTCTCATAAATACCCGGGTCCTAAGCCATGGAGTGCTCTAAAGGTGGTAACCAATACCTTGAAGCACATCCGGAAGACCACCGGGAGCCAGTGCAGCTCGCGCAGGAGAGGTGTTACATGGGAGCGCCGAGTCGCAGAATCACTCAAGACTTTAGGTCATTTCAGCTGTCTAGCTAAAGCAAGTAGGCATTGATATTAGGCACCAGAAATATAAGAGGACGTTGAAGGTACATGATCACTTTAGTGACTATGGCCAAGACATTATTTCATATGGCAAATTTTGGGGAAAATATTTTATAGACTGACCATATGCTGGACCTCTCAAATTGAATGGCACTCAACATGTTACTGTGGAAGAGCTGAGGATCTTTTAGAGTAAGTAATGAAATGACTACTCAAAGCCTTCCAGGCATCTAGTGACTCATGCTGCCATGCAATAAAAGAAAAGCCGAAGCTTGAAAGACAACATTGCAGTGAAAATATGAAAGCATGGAAGAGGAAGAAATATTGTATGTATTTTCTGCCTTGTATTATTTATAAAAAGAATAAAGGCAGGATAAGAGCAGTGGTGCCACAGCTGTTAGAATGAAGTACTGCAGGCTAACTCACTGCTCGCTTCAGGAGTTTGATTCTGAATGGCTCAAGGTTGACTCAGCCTTCCATCTTTCCAAGGTCAGTAAAATGAGGACCCAAATTGCTGGAGGCAATATGCTGACTCTGTAAACTGGTTAGAGAGGGCTGTAAACTTTAAAGCACAATGAGGCGGTATAAAAGCCTAAGTGCTATTGCTATAAAATTGTTTTAAAAGCTATCAATTTAGTATCAAATGATATAATCAATTTAATTTCAAGTGATTCAGCTAGTTGCCCGGTTCCTTCAACAATTCCTGAAGCAAATCTGGTGTAATTCCTTTCTCTGCAGGTTGCTCTAACAATCTTCTCCTCTGCTTTTTTGCCACTTTTTTTTTGGGTGGTTCATTATAATATTATAATTGAAAAATGAAAGTGTCACAAGCAAGGGAAAAAGAAAAGGCAAGCTTCCCCTTTTCTCTCTACTTTGTCTTGTCCTTGATACTTTGATCTCCAATGGCACTCCATAGCCATAGTAAGCATCACACTCAGCATCTTCGTTATTATAGTCAGCATTATAGTCTGCTCATATTTTTATTTTTGTAAAATCCACCAATTTTCTGTGCCTTTTAATAGTACACAAAAAGCATTCCCACAAAGGTTCAGTTCATTTGTCTACTTTAATTCCAATTTATTCAGAAGCGCTTTCACCAAACAATAATATTTCAAACTAACTGCTCCCTTTATCTGTTTCAAACTTGCTTATATCCATTATTTGGTTTTTTTGCCAGCAGTTTGTAATCTTTAAAACTCTCCCCCCTACCCCCACCCCCACCCCGTAATCCAGAAGAATATGGACTCCACAGGTGGAATTCTCTTATCTGGCTGCTCAGAAAATCTCTTTAGCTGTAAATAAATTATATCCAAATGTGTTAAGAAATGAAAGTCATTCAAAACTTTTGTCCATTTGGCCACATTACTCAACTCATAAATTGATTGCAAAAACCTCAGTTCCTGCACAGGGGCAGCTGACCAGAGTGCAAATGGGTAATCTCACAATCACTCTTTTATTTGGAAAGATTGCACTGACCAGACTTCACCATCTGGCTGCTGATCTCTGCCACAAGTATGGCCCACTTCTTAAGTAATGTCTAATTTTCCATGACCCCTCACTGGAAATTTTTTAGCTTGTTTATGGAATACAAATGTTTAACATGGAATATAAATGGAGCAAATGCTTCTCAAAACAGGAAAAACCTGATTATTTGAAAAAAAAATACAAGATATAATTTGTGTGCAAGAGACACATATTATAAAAAGGACATAAGCTATTTGCTTTATAAAAATTTGGGTGAACTTATTTCAGTAGAAATTGAAACAAGAAATGGAGTTGTTTCATATATAAATCCCCAGCTGAAATCAGAACATGTACTGATGGATGAGTAGATTTTTGAGGGTCTGGAAATTAACTTCCATAGGACTTTTGATGTTGGGAATGTATGCCCAAAGTTCTAGTCTATAAAGCATGAATTGAGAGACTAATAGTTTTCTCTTATGAAACTTTATGTTTGATAAGGGATTGGAATGGAGTAGTGTCCCCACAACTAGTTAGAATTTAGAATGCAGCCATACGAAAAGCATTTCATCAATAATATTCCATTTTGTATAAAAGAGAAACTAGATCAGAGGTGGGTTTCAGTAGGTTCTGACCAGTTCTGGAGAACTGGTAGTGGAAATTTTGAGTAGTTTGGAGAACCGGTAGCGGAAATTTTGAGTAGTTCGGAGAACCAGTAAATACCACCTTTGACTGGCCTCATCCCCATCTATTCTCTGCCTCCTGAGTCCCAGCTGATCAGGAGGAAATGGAGATTTTACAGTATCCTTCCCCTGCCATGCCCACCAAGCCACGCCCACAGAACTGGTAGTAAAATTTTTTGAAACCCACCACTGAAATAGATGAATATGTAAAGAAACAAAATTTAGCAAGAATTACAGAGGAGTAGAGACAGATTATGAATGCATCCATAATAATAAGGATGTTGAATCTATAAAAAAATTAAACCAGAAAAAGTCTCTGGATCAGATGGATTACCAAGTTCTTATCATAAATATTTCAAGGAAGAACTTTTACAGCATTCACAATTTAGGACAAACTATTTTAAAGGGAGGAAGATGCCAGACGGCTGGAAAGAGGCCAATATTGTATTGATACCTAAAGAAGGACAAGAGTTGATTTCAGTTAGAAACTATAAGCCAATATCATTACTGAATAGTGAGTAAAAGTTGCTCACAATAATTCTTGCTGACAAACTGAAAGTAACTTTCAAGAATGTATTCATATGGATCAATGTGGGTCTTTATCTAGAAGACAGTTAAAGGACAATGTTAGAAATGTATTGGAAGTTTTGGAATAGTTGGAGAACAGAGTGAAAAACAGGCCGCATTGATTTTCTTAGATGCAAAAAGGGCCTTTGACAATTTGAACTGGGTTTTCTTGTTTAAGGTTTTGGAAGATACGAATTTTGGAGACAACTTTATTAAATGTGTAAGATTGATTTACACTTCACAGAAACCACAGATAACTTGTTAATAGAGATCTAACAAAACCCTGTGAGATATAAAAAAGAACAAGACGGATTGTTTATTTTGGTTCTTGAAATACTAAATAGAGATGTAAAATAAGATGAGAGGATTGTGAGAGTAAAGATTTAAAAATACACTTGTAAGTTAAGGCTTTTACAGATGATGCTGGTTTTAAAGGAAATTGAAACATTAATGGGACAATTCAAATAACTTGGTGCATCAGAAGATTTTAAGATTAATAAGCAGAAAACAAAGGGGTTAATAAAAATATGATCAAACAGAATTTATGAAAATAGGTTTTAATTAAGAATGTAAAATATCTGGGTATTACTATGGAAAATATAAACTGTATGTTATTTTAAAACAATTATGTTAAGCCATGGAATAAAATTTTAAAAAGACATATTAAGATGGGAGAAATTAAATGACTGTGATAAAAATGAACACATTACCTAGAATGATGTTTTAGATGATCATCATTTAAACAGTGACAGAAAGATATGACTACATTTGTGTGGCAAGGAAAAAAAAAACATGAGTTAAACATAAGGTGTTACAAGATACAAAGGAAAGAGGAGGATTGGGTTGATCTGATTTGAAATTATATTTTGCAGCTTGCTGTTTGGTTTGGTTTGAATGAAAGAGTGTGAGTACTGCTGCAAAACAGAAGACTCTTGGAATTAGCAAGACATAACTGAGATTTGGGTGGCATGGATATGTATATCATGTATGCACAAGAATGGAAAGATTCAGCATTTTCCGCAGTGGAGAAATGGTTTGTGCCAGTGATGAAACTTGCTAAAATGGCTAAATGAACTTCTTTGATCTGAGAAAACCCAATATCTACATTTACTGCTGACTGGAAACTCCTTATGGGCATTTTGCGTAAAAGAGAAAAAGATGAATTTATGATTTATAGTTTTAATGAGAAATAGAGTTTACAAGGGAGCCATATTGTAACCTTAAAGTAAAAGGGAAATTTATAATGGTATTTATAACTGCTGTAAACAAGCTTGGAATCCAGTTTATATTTCTTCCTTTCTTGCTTAGCAATAAAAATTTTGAGCTCAGTTGTGGTTATAAGTCGAGGACTACCTGAAATCAACATACCTTAGAACAGTGATGGCTAACCTTTTTACCATTGCATGCCAAAAGTGAGGGGAGCATGCGGGGGTCACGCACGTGTGTGCCCACACCCATAATACAATGCCCCTGAGCGCCCCGCCCCCCACATGCATGTGTGCCCCCCTGTGCTCCCCCCACTCCCGTGCACAGGGGTGGGTTCTACTTACTTTTACTACCGGTTTGCAATGGGGCCGCGCATATGCGCAGAAGTGTTCTGATGATGTCAGACTCGGTGGGCGGAGCCGCAGTTTTACTACCGGTTCTACAGAACCGGTCTGAACAGGGGTAACCCACCACTGCCCGTCTTGTGTGTGTGCCCCCCACGTTCTGCCCATGCATGGCATAGGGGCACACTGCCCATTTTGTCATGGGGACACACCGGTCCCCCCCACATTCCCCCTCCCCCTGTGCATGCACGCACAACCCCCCCGTCCCCCCGCATGCAAACTCCTGTGCATGTGCGTGTGTCTCCCACATGCGCTCCACCCCCGCACCAGAGACATGAAAATCAACTGAGCATGCACGGTAGAGCTGAGCTGGGCAACAGTTTGCGTGCCTGCAGAGAGGGCTCCACGTGCCACCTGTGGCACGCATGCCATAGGTTCGCTATCATGGCCTTAGAAGATATTCCTTATTTACAAGAACATCTAGTACTAGAAAATGAAATTAGATCAGGACTCCAGTCATTTCCAAATTGGAAAGCCACAAGAATGGATGGAATATCTGCAGAAATATGGCAAACAGCAGGAAAATGAAGCAGTAAAAGGTTCTACCCAAACAGTGCCAGCAAATCTGGAGAATGACAACGTAACTAACTGATTGGAAGAGATCAGGCATGTTATTAATATCAAAGAAAGGAAATTTAATAGTGTGAATAAATTAAAAGAGATCAAATATAAATATCAAGTGGGTGGGAGAGAAATTTCTTTTGGGATTTTCAGAAAAGGAAAGGGAGATCGTCTTCACTCTTTCTTTAAGAAAGAAAGATTATCTGACCATACATTATTGTTTGGCCAGGTGATTGGTTTTGCAGGAAAAGTAAAGAAAATGGAGAGACTTCTGAATAGTCCTAAGTACCGGTAGCTATGAAATACCTAATTTCCAAAGCACCAGAAGGCAGGACAAGAAGCAGTGGATGGAAACTAATCAGGGAGAGAAGCAATCTAGAACTAAGGAGAAATTTCCTGACAGTGAGAACAATTAATCAGTGGAACAGCTTGCCTCCAGAAATTGTGGATGCTGCAACACTGCAGGCTTTTAAAAAGAGAGTGGACAGCCATTTGTCCAAAATGGTGTAGGGTCCCCTGCTTGAGTAGGGGGTTGGACTAGAACAAAGATGATTAGGGGATCGGAGGCTAAAACATATAAAGAATGGTTACTGGAATTGGGTATGTCTACTTTAATGAAGGTAAGAACTAGGGGTGACATGATAGCAGTGTTCCAATATCTCAGGGGTTCCCACAAAGAAGAGGGAGACAGCCTAATCTACAAAGCACATGAAGGCAGGACAAGAAGCCATGGATGGAAACTAATCAAGGAGAGAAGCAACCTAGAACTAAGGAGAAATTTCCTGCCAGTTAGAACAATTAATCAGTGGAACAACTTGCCTCTAGAAGTTGTAAATGCTCCGACACTGGAGGCTTTTAAGAAGAGATTGGACAACTATCTGTCTGAAATGATATAGGTTTTGCTTCCTGAACAGAGGGTTGGACTAGAAGACCTCCAAGGTCCCTTCCAATTCTGTTATTCTATATTCTAGAAGACCTCCAAGATACCTTCCAACTCTGTTAGTTTGTTAAGTAAAAGAGGAAGAAATAAGATAAATGTCAATATGTACTAATGGAATCTCCCCAACTACCTGCCTTTCAAGAAATTTATATAAAATTATGGGGGGGGGGAACACCTCTTTAGTGTGGATTAAAGAACCTCCTGACTTCAGCCTGTATTGAATGCAAAGGAAAAACATTCACTGTGTAGAAATGATTCTAAACCATTTGTGTTCCTTGAGTGTAACATTTAAAACACTGGCAATAGGGGAGTAATCCCCTCTCCCTTAAGAGTGAGCTTTTTAATCCAGTTTTTGTGAAGCTGAATATTTACTGGATGGCAAATGCCAGAAGGTTGTTAATCAAGTGGCTTCTTTGACAATTTTGTGGAAACTGCTGGACTGCAAAAATAGCAATCATACTCTTTATTCTTCATATGCATTTTTAATATACTGCAATAAAATGAGAAGAGGTTTGAAATCTTAATCTTCATTTTACTTTGCATGTTTGTATCCACTTTTCTTATTTTGAGCAAGGAAGCAGACATTCGTATTTTTATGTTGTGTTTTTGGATCTGATGAGCATTTGATGGCATAAGCTAGCAAAGAAATTGGATTTTGGTCTCTGTTGCCCATTTCCCCTGAAGCTGTAATGAATTATATTCACCAATCTGCTGATAATCAGACTATCACATAAAAACAGTCACAACGACGGAAGACTCAATGAGACAGAATAAATACATTTGTAGGCTCGTTCATCCCTCTAGACTATAAATCTAGGGCTTTGCACATAACCCTGTAAGAAAGGGCTCCTTCTGTTCCTTCTATGAAAGTTATTAAAATGTTTGATCTATCAAGCTCTATGTAAGTCACGCATCAGAATTTGTAAGATATTCAAATTGTGCTGCAGATTTTCTCTTTGTTGTAACACACATAGACGGCCATGTATGGGCCACTCCCTAAAAAAAGGAAATCCATCATCCTTGGGGAGAAATATTAAAAATACCGGTATATTCTGTTAAAATTTACAGTATGTACAATTAGTTCTCAACATACGACTGTAATGGAGCCTTCCCATTATGGTTGTATGTTGTAATGGTTGTAAATTGAGTCGGTTACATGACCAAGCCAATTTAATGACCTTTTTTGTGGCAGACTTTAAGCAAATCCTGCAGTCATTAAGCAAATTCATTGCTAAGCGACCAGTCGTAAGTCAAGAACTACCTGTTTACATGCAATTGTCAAAATAATTACTGTCATTGCAACAGAGTTGACTCTTAATAGGCAATATTTCTTCAATGTCCCTGCTTTTCCTTTGATTCTATATGTTTCCAGGAGAACTGGAAGAGGTAGCCTTCTCAACAAGCTCTGTTTAACCAAGGGTGGTCTTCCTTAAAGCAATCACTCTGCCAACCAAAAGAGCCAATGTAGCCAATCCTCAGGGACCCACCATGGATACCAGAACGACAGATCTGAGTCAAAGAGGTCACCAAATTTGGTAGGCCTTTTCTGTAAAAATGCATATATGATTAGTATGGTTATCTAATTTTGCATATACCTGCCAGGATTTAAAGGTTAGAATAGGTTAGAAAATGGCCCATTGAAAACAACAACAACCCAGAGATAACCTGGATCATTAGGATGCTGAATTCTACCCCAGCAACTGTCTTTGTAGATCTTCAACATCCGTGTGCAAAATTAACAGCCTGGTGGCATCTTAGCCATGTACCAGATAGCTATAACTTTCTGGATATATAACTGGATAGATAACTGTCTGGTCTGGCACTGCAACCAAGTGAGAATGACACAGACTTCAATGAATAATTAGAACTGCCAAAAAAACAATTGCTACCAACCTGCCTTCCATTGAGGACCTGTATATTGCACGAGTCAAAAAGAGGGCTGTGAAAATATCTACAACCCCTCACACCCCGTTTCAGCTTCTACCCTCAAAATGACGCTATAGGGCATTGCACGCCAGAACAACTAGACACAAGGACAGTTTTCTCCCATGCCATCATTCTGCTAAACAACTAATTCCCACAACACTGTAAACTAACTAGTAAGGTTGTATTCTATTATTCTTTTCATCTTTCCTATTACCTATCTCCTCATCTTCTTTTGACTATAACTTTGTTGCTTGTATCTTATGATTTATATTGTTTACTTAGTAAATCCTAGTATAATTTAGGTTGATTGCTTATTTAGTATCCTATGAGGGTCACTGTGTTGTATCTTATGATTTATGATGAATGTATTTTTATGATGACTATGATCATGATTTATCACTTATTGCTTGTATGTACACTGAGAGCTTATGCACCAGAGACAAATTCCTTGTGTGTCCACTCACACTTGGCCAATAAACAATTCTATTCTATAGATTGAGGCTGATTTCACAAGATGAAACCTTTAAGGGAGGTTAAGAGTTAAGGAGATAGCTCTTTTATAGATGAAGTTAACATTCATTTTATTTTATTTTTAATGTCGAGGGAAAGGAAGGTAAGCTGACAAAAGGGAGCAAATAGCTGGAGATGTCCTGTTGAATTTGGGACTTTCCACTCCAGAGTGTCAAATTGCTTTGTTCTTTCAAAAATACCCTCTTTGTCGGTGAAGAAATGGAAAGTGAGAGACCTGCCTAAACTTTCTCTGCTATGGCTGACATTGAGGTCTTGACTGTTGGGAAGGGGAAGACAAAAATATGCTGACTCCTGTCAATGTTGGCTTATCTCTTTTGCTGAAATTTGACAACAGTCTGAAGTTGCAAACAGGAGGCTTTATTTGACTCAAAGTCTAATCCTGAGAGTTTCTAGGGTCAAGTATGACTGAAGACATCTTTCTCACTGCTTTCCTGCACTTACAACTGGTTGGTTACTCCCTGCCTTTGCCCAAAAGGGCAATCTTCCACAGCATACAATAAATAAAGAACTACAGTAGATATCAATGCCTCCATTTTTCTGACCTTGTGACAAAACACAAAATACCTTTTTTTAAAATTCAATTTTGATACTTTTGATTGTATCCAATTAATGCCATTCCATGTGACATTTAGCTTCTGTCAATGAATTAGGGAGATAACAGTGGTGTCACCAGGAGCTGGGTCATTGTGGGAGTTTGGGGAGTGGGACTTCAAAAGAGTAGGGACTTCCGGGTTTGACTGCCACCGGCGAAGACGGTCGCTTTTGAACGGCCGCCAGCCCCGCCGCCTGTAGAGCCGCCCCGAGTGAGGGAAGCGGCTTGAAAACTCCAGAATCCTGAGGATTTGAGGAGAAGAGCAAAGCAAGAAGCAGGTTGAGCCCCCGTGAACCCCCAGAAGTTTGCTACTGGGGAGGAAACGGGTGTGGCTCCCTTCTAACTTGCGGAGACTCCGGACGGCGTGGGACGACTCTGTTCATCAGAGCAAGCCGGTTGCAGCAAACATTTAAACTGATGGGAAGATAACTTTGTTATAAAACAACCTCAACCCCCAAACCAAGAAACTGCAAGTAGTTCTTCTCTTTTGAACTTTTGATTTGGGGAAAAGCTAGAGCGAGTGGAAACGGCTTGAAAAAATGGCGCCGTTCCAGCGTTAACGAGCTGAAAGGGAGAGTGATTGCGCAGAACTATTCTAACAAGCTACATTGTAGCAGTGCCTGTTGCAAGCGAACGGAGAAGAGTGGAAAAGAAAAGAAAAATAAATTTGAGCTTGCTTCAATCTATTTAATTCTGGGGGACTTTTTCAAAGGATATTGTGGAGGTGCAAAGGAAAGGGAAAAAAAAAGATTTTCTTCTTTCAGAAAAGTTAATTTACGTGGCAAAATGGCTTCAAAGAAACAGGAAGGAAAGGTGGCAGGGGAGGGATCTCCCACCCACAAACCAGAACAGCAGCCCCCTCCTAGTCAGCAGAGGGAGGGAAGGGACTTTGATGTGCAAAGTTTAAAAGATTTTATTACCCAGGTTTTGGATGAAAAATTTCAAAAATCACAACAGGAAATGAAGAGGGAAATTAATGAATTTAAAGAGGCAATGAAAGAAAATTATGATAAGGTGTCAGATAAATTGTCAAATGTGGTTTCTGACTTGGCAGAATCCATTACTAAAGTGGACTCCAAACTGGAAGAATTTAAATCAGAAGTCAATGTCAAAATGAAGGATGCTGATATTAAAATTGCAGATGTGGATAACAAAGTGGAGAGAGTCGAAAACGAAATTACAATGATACAGTTCCGATCCATGGAATTTGCTATTAGGCTTCAAGGAATTAAAGAGAATGATAGGCAAGATCTGAGACAGATTTGTTCTGATGCCTTGGCTGTATTGCTAAAAATTGATCCAGCAGATGTGGTCTATAAAATAGATAAAATTTACAGAGTGAATTCATGGGTTGCTAGACAAAGAAAATTGCCCAGAGATGTGGTGATATACTTTACTGATAGAAGAATAAGAAATGATATTCTGCAAAGATCCTTTCTTTCCTCTGTGCAAGTGGAGGGAGCTCAAATTGGAATTTATAAGGAATTACCACCTAAGATGTTAAAAGATCGAAAAGAGTACAGGTTCTTAGTGAATGAATTGCAAAAGCAAGAAATACCATTTCGGTGGGATGCCCCAACTGGTATAATTTTGAAATATAATGGAGAGAGACATCGATTGAATACTTTTCAGAAGGCGGAATATTTTTATTATAATATCCTTAAAAAAAGATCATCATCCCCACGTACATCTACATTGTTGGAGATAAAAAGTGATAAAGAAAAGCAATCTCAGCACGAGAGGGCACAACAGTCTAAGCAGATGGAACCAGTGGAAATGCAGGGTGCGGCACGGGGAGGAGGCCTTTTGGAGGAATCATTGTCAGAACCTTCCCCAATTCTGTCAACTGGTGCTGTTTTGGATGTAGCTGGGATGCCTGAAGTTAAAGACCAGCGTATAACTCGTGCAATTTCCAAGCAGATAAAAGAAAAACGTGAAGCCATGGGAGGAGCTAGGCCGAAGACTTCAGAAGAAGTTAGGCAAAGCAGCTCATCACTTCAGAAAGGTCAAGATGACAATTAGGCTTTTATCTTGGAATGTTAATGGACTAAATTCACCACAAAAAAGGAAGAAATTATTTACATATTTGAGACAATTTAATAATGATATAATTTGTTTACAAGAAACTCATATTCGAACTCAAGATCATAAACATTTGATAAATTCTAAATTAGGAACACATTTTATAGCTTCAACCTCGGAAAAAAAGAATGGTGTGGTTATTTATATGAATAAAAGACTGTCCGCTAAAATTATAGAAGCAGATCAAGATGGTAGGTTTGTTGCAATTGAATTGCACACAGCAAATGGCCAAATTCTTTTGATTGGAATTTATGCTCCGAACCAACAACAGGATCATTTTTATAAGACTCTACATAATAAAATACTGCAATGGGACTATAGATCTATTCTAATAATGGGAGACTGGAATGGAGTAATTGATTCTAAATTAGATAAAAAAAGTTTGGCGAAATCAAGGATCAGACTGCCACAGACTTTTTTTGATATGAAAGAAGATTTGGAATTAAAGGATATCTGGAGAATATATAACCCAAAAGAACTGGACTATACTTTTTTCTCTGACAGACATAGATCTTTCTCCAGGATTGACTTTATTTTGTTATCAGATGATTTACTTATTAAAACAAAAAGAACAAAGATATTTCCAAGAACTTTAACTGATCATAGCTCTGTATGGATAGAAATCGAGATGGGAAAGTCTGAGAGAAGGTCATGGAGACTAAATGAAAATTTGTTCAGATATGAAAAAAATATAATAGAACTTAAAAAACAGATGAAAGAATTTTTTGAAATGAATTTGAATAAGGGTACCCCAATTGAAATAGTATGGGACGCGAGCAAAGCTTATATGAGAGGGGTACTTATTTATATGAACTTCAAACATAAACAGAATCGACAAAGGAAAAGACTCAAATTGGAAGCAGAAATAAAGAATAAGGAACAGTTACTTATTAAAAACCCAACAGATGAAAGAATATGTGGTGCTATAAAACTTTTGAAAGATCAGTTTCAAATGCTTTTGGCGGAACAAGCTGCAACAAATCTACAATATGCGAAGCATAATACGTTTTGTAATGCCAACAAACCGGGGAGATGGTTGGCTTATACCTTAAGGAAAAAGCAGAGTATACGGACTATTGAGAGTATTGACATTGGGGGAAAAGAAATTTTCCAACAAAAACTGATTAAAGAAGTCTTTGTAGATTACTACGTTAAATTATATGCTAAAGATGACATACAGAATGGACTTATAGAAAAATATCTAGAAGAGAAAAGAGTCTCAAAAATTACTAGCCAACAAAAAGAAAGAATGAATTACCCTATAACAGTTGAGGAAATAATTGCAGCAATTAAACAATTGAAAACAGCCAAAGCTCCTGGAACAGATGGATTGACAGCAGTGTATTATAAAACTTTACAAGCAGAAATGGTGGAACAACTTAGAGACTTATTTTGTAATATACAACAAGGGGGTAAAATACCCCCATCATGGAAATCAGCATATATTACTTTAATACCAAAAGAACAAGCAGGTCCTAAAAAACCGGAAAATTATAGACCAATATCTCTTCTAAATAATGACTATAAAATTTATGCAAAAGTATTAGCCAACAGACTGATGCCAGTAATTCAAGAGGTGATTAATGACGACCAAGCTGGGTTCATAGAGGGTAGATACATGAAGGACAATGTAAGGCAAGTTATAGATTTACTGGAATATCTTGAGAAGAATAAACAGATCTCTGCAGTGCTGGTTTTTTTGGATGCGGAGAAGGCCTTTGATAGAGTGGATTGGAATTTTCTACTAAAGACTTTAAAAAAAATGGGATTTGGAGACCAATTTATACAGGCGGTTTCAGCAATCTACCAAGAGCAAAAGGCACAGATTATTATTAATGGAAGTCTGACATCAGAGTTTAAAATCGAAAAAGGAACAAGACAGGGATGTCCGTTGTCCCCATTGTTGTTTATTTTAACACTAGAAGTCTTGTTAAACACAATAAGGGACTCTAATATCTTGAAAGGTATAATGATAAGGCAAGAGGATTACAGAATAAAGGCATTTGCAGATGATCTGGTTGTTACCCTAACACAGCCAATGGAATCAATAATCCAGATGAAGGACATTATACAAGACTATGGTAAAGTTTCAGGTTTTAGTCTGAACCAGAAAAAAACTAAGATGATAGTCAAAAATATGACACAAGATCGTAAACACGAGCTTGAAAGGAGGGCAGGTTTTGAGATTGTACCAAAGGTAAAATATCTAGGAGTTCAGGTTGCAGAATCAAATATGAAATTGTTTCAAAATAATTATGAGGTGTTGTGGCGAGAGGTGCAAAAAGACATGGAGACTTGGAAAAAACTGCAGCTGTCTTTACTTGGAAGAATAGCAGCAGTTAAGATGAACATTTTGCCAAGATTTCTTTTTTTGTTTCAAATGATTCCGGTGCTTAAAAATGATAAACAACTAAAAGTATGGCAAACTGGAGTGAACAAGTTTGTCTGGAACGAGAAAAAACCAAGAGTAAAATTGAAAATTATGCAAGATGTTCCAGAAAGGGGAGGTCTTAAACTTCCAAACCTACAGTTATATTATGATGCCGCAGCTCTGACTTTAACAAGTGATTGGTTTGGAGGAAAAAAGACTGGAATACTAAACGCAGAAAGTTTTGACTTGGAATTTGGATGGCATGCTTATTTATTTTATGACAGCAAAGTGGATAAAGTATTTAAAAGCCATATACTTAGAGACTCTTTGTTGAGAGTTTGGAAGAAGCACCGACTCAAATGGGATTATAAAATACCGCTATGGCTGGATCTTGGTCATATTTTGTGGAATACAAATATAATGTCACTCGGGGGGGTTTTATACAAAGAGGTTCTTTTTACAGATGCGGGCAGATGGCAGCTGAAGACATTACAGACACTGTTGGCTGAAGGGATTAATTTAACTTGGTTACAATATAATCAATTGCAATTGAGATGGAAAGAGGACCAAAGAACTGGTATTATGTTGCATGAGGAAGAATTGGTTAGACATATAAAAGAGAAAGGTCCAATGCATATTAAAAGGCTTTATAATGTTTTGTTAGAAAGGGATTCGGAAACTGAATTAGTTAAAGATTGTATGATTAAGTGGGCACAAAATTTTGAAGAACCAGTGATGTTGGAAACATGGGAAAAAATTTGGGTTCAGAATGTTAAATTTACACAGTCGCAGAATTTGAGGGAAAATTTTTACAAAATGTTTTATAGATGGCATTTAGATCCTAAGAAATTGTCGTGTATGTACCCTAATGTTCAGCCAAAATGTTGGAGGTGTGATTGTTTAGATGCTACATATTATCATATTTGGTGGACTTGTAAGAAAGTTAAGGCTTTTTGGATAAAAATTTGGTGGGTCATGCAGAATGTTTTAAAGAAAAAAATCCAATTTTCTCCACAATTGCTTTTATTGGGTATAGTTGAGGGTTTTACAGTGGATGAAACAAAGTTGATTTTGTATATGATTACAGCAGCGAGATTGTTGATAGGTAAATATTGGAAAAATGAAGCTCTGCCCACCATAGAAGAATGGATTTTGAAGATGGCCAGCTTCGCGGAGATGGTGAAGATTTCAGCATACTTAAAAGATCGCTCACAAGAGACTTATGAATGTGGATGGAAAAAGTGGATAGATTATGTGCAGAACAAATACCAAACTAAGAAGTATCAAATAGCTTTTTATTGATAGTATTATATTATATTAAGATAGAAATAGTCGAACTATGTGAAGATGAAAAATGACATGGGGGTTGGGGGGGTTCAAGGTTTTTGTATAGGGGATAATGATATTCTATGGAAGTCCGGGGGGGAGGGGAGGGTCAGGGGGGGTTTGGGAGGGTGGGTTGGGGAGTTTGGGGAGGGTTAGGGGGGTGAAAATGGGGTGAAAATGTAATTGTAAAACTTTTACAATAAAAAAAAAAAGAGTAGTTACTGAAGTTGTCCCACTCAACTGTAGTGGAATGAAGAATTGCTGAAGAACATAAAACATAATAATAGGATTAGGAGGGACCTTTCAGACAAATAGTTGTCCAGCCTCTTCTTTTATTTATTTATTTATTTATTTATTTATTTATTTATTTATTTATTTATTTATTTTTATTTCTATACCGCCCTTCTCCCGCAGGACTCAGGGTGGTGCACAGCCAAAATAAAATATTGTATACAAAATTTAAAAAACAATTTAAAAACAATTAAATAATTTTGGCCCAAATAATTTAAAACAACCCAAATTAAAACCGAATCAATTAAAACTGAGAGGACGGGATCAAGCCAGCCCAGCTAGATGGAATAAGTGTGTTTTTAGGGCCCGACGAAAAGTCCGGAGGTCTGATATCGTGCGTATCTCAGGGGGTAGGTCGTTCCAGAGGGCTGGTGCCGCCACAGAGAAGGCTCTCCCCCTGGGGGTCGCCAGCCAGCACTGTCTGGCCGACGGCACCCTGAGGAGGCCCTCTCTGTGTGAGCGAACCGGCCGGTGGGAGGCTATTGGCGGCAGAAGGTGGTCTCACAAATACCCCGGCCCTAAGCCATGGAGCGCTTTAAAGGTGGTCACCAACACCTTGAAGTGCACCCGGAAGACCACAGGAAGCCAGTGCAGCTCACGCAGGAGAGGTGACACATGGGAGCGCCCCGTCGCTCCCATAATCCCCCGCGCGGCCGCATTCTGGACCAACTGCAGCCTCCGGGTGCACCCCAAGGGGAGCCCCATGTAGAGAGCAGAGAGAAAAACATCCAATGGTTTTGAAGCACCCATAATCTTGGAAGGTAAACCATTCCAATAATTGTTTTCACTGTCAGGAAATTTCTCCTTAAAGTTGGTTCTCTCTTTAATGATTGTCCACCTGTTACTTCTTGTTCTGCCCTTGTGCCTTGGGAAATAGGTCAACCCCTTCTTCTCTGTGACAGTCCCTCAAGTATTGGAAGAGTGCTATTCTATCACCCCTAATCCTTTTCTTCATTAGATTAGACATACCTACTTCTTTCAATCATTCATCATATGGTTTGGTTACGAGACCCTCTATCACCTTTGTTGCTCTTCTTTGCACTTTTTCTAGTGTCTCAACATCTTTTCTATATCATGGTAACCAGAATTCTATGCAGTATTTCAAATGTGGACTCACCAGCACAGTATAAAGTGGTACTATCACTTCATGTGATCTTGAAACCATCCTTCTGTTGATGCACCTTGGAATGCATTAGTTTTTTGGGCACGGTACTGGCTTATACTTAAGTGGTGGTCTGTTAGAACACCTAGATGATCCCTCTCAGAGTTGTTTCTGTTGAGTGAGGTATCACCTACTCTATAGCTGTGCATATGGTTTTTCTTGACCTTATTTTTCCCATCACTTAATTGCATTTTTGTTGGATAGGCACCTGTGTCTGCCAAAGTCCTTCTCTATCTTGAGTCTATCTTCTAAAGTATTAGCTATTTTCTCCCAGCTTGGTGTCATCTGCAAATTTGATGAGTTTTCCTTCTATCCCCTTATCTAGATCATTTATGAAGATGTTGAAGAGTGCTGGGCCTAAGGCAGAACCACGAGGTATCCCACTGCATGCTTCCCTCTATGGAGGTCTTGAAGGAAGACCATTTCTGCTCTGAAAATTTCTGCTCTTCTTATATGCCATCGCTGCTTCATTTTTATTCTGTGAACAGTCAAATGACTTTGCTGAATTTTTCCTTTGAACAGAGCACTGTGTCTCTTCCCCAGCTTTCCTTTCTGCTAATGTGTACTATATTTGGCATCACAATGAAAAGTGATTGTGATTTCTCCAAGTCAGCTAAGAGATGCAGACTGATTATAAGAAGAGGATGTTTCTGCTTATTCCCTACAATGCAATCAGTCTTGATAGGTATGGCTGGTCTGTGTTTATCTACATAGAACATAGAATAACAGAGTTGGAAGGGACCTTGGAGGTCTTCTAGTCCAACCTGCCCAGGCAGGAAACCCTACACCACTTCAGACAAATGGTTATCCAATACCTTCTTAAAAATTTCCAGTATTGGAGCATTCACAACTTCTGGAGGCAAGTTGTTCCACTTATTAATTGTTCTAACTGCCAGGAAATTTCTCCTTAGTTCTAAGTTGCTTCTCTCCTTGATTAGTTTCCACCCATTGCTTCTTGTTCTACCCTCAGGTGCTTTGGAGAATAATTTGACTCCCTCTTCTTTGTGGCAGCCCCTGAGATATTGGAACACTGCTATCATGTCTCCCCTAGTCAGGAGTTGATTCTACTTACCTTTACTACTGGTTCACAATGGGATTGCGCTTCTGCACATGCGCAGATTGCTGATGATGACATCCGGGTTGGTGGTGGGGGCCTTCCACCAGTTTTACTACCGGTTCTTGCAAACCAGTCCGAATCGGGGGCAATCCACCACTGCCCCTAGTCCTTCTTTTCATTAAACTAGACATACACATTTCCTTATGTTTTAGCCTCCAGTCCCCTAATCATCTTTGTTGCTCCTTGCACTCTTTCTAGAGTCTCAACATCTTTTTTACATCGTGGCGACCAAAACTGAATGCAGTATTCCAAGTGTGGCCTTACCAAGGCATTATAAAGTGGTACTAACACTTCACGTGATCTTGAGTCTATCCCTCTGTTTATGCAGCCTAGAACTGTGTTGGCTTTTTTGGCAGCTGCTGCACCACTGCTGGCTCATATCTAAATGGTTGTCCACTAGGACTCCAAGATCCCTCTCACAGTTACTACTGTTGAGCAAGGTACCACATATACTGTACCTGTGCATTTTGTTTTTCTTGCCTAAATGTAGAACCTTACTTTTTTCACTGTTGACTTTCATTTTGTTAGATAGTGTCCAATGTTCAAGTGTGACAAGATCCTTCTGTATCTTGAGCCTATCTTCTGGAGTGTTGGCTATTCCTGCCAGCTTGGTGTCATCTGCAAATTTGATGAGTTCCCCATCTATCCCTTCGTCTAAGTCATTGATGAAGATGTTGTGACATAAAAAACATATAAAGTGTGGTTGCACATTGATTGTGCTTCACTTAATAATTTCTATCCTGATACCAAAGAAATCATTTCAAACAATTCTGATTCCATGGATTTGCAAAATGATTTTCTTTATTGAAATGTGTTTGAATATAAGATTTTCTTTATCCTCATGAGGATGAACTTGTTTTTTTAATTGAATAATTTATTGACATAACTTTGTTCCCTGGAAACATTTACACCTTTAAACAATTTTGGGGTTTCTACTCATACTAATACAATTTTTCGCCATCTTTGGAAAGAAACATATTTAACTGCAATTCTTCGCAAATCAAAAAATGTCTAAAGAAGGTGGTTCTTGCTTGATATATCTACAGTGCACACCTGGATTGAAGCCAACATTAATTTTTTCCCTGTATTTTCTGCACTGTCCTTACTCAGTTTGTTGCATCTACTTGCTCTGAGGATTGGGTTTGTTTGGGGTTTTTTATTTGTTTCAAAGAAAAAAACAAAATTGCCCAGTTTCTCAACCTTTCCTTAAACTTGGGTACTTAATAGAATTAGAGAAGCAGTTTTCTGTGTTTTATGACCCCACACAGTAACCTCTTCAGTACTTTGCAGTTGTGCTTATTTCCATGCTACACTTAAATCCTAAATGATGTGGTGATGTGGACAATTCTGATCTTTTTAAGACCTGTAGTCTGGAGGTGATAATGGAGTACAGTGCAACAGGACACACAAATATACACCAAACACAAAAATAGGGTCTTCACCTTCTTGCAATGATAAGACCAACTTTAAAAAAAGAGATAATTTTAAGGTTGCTGAGATGAGATGTTAAAACAGATATTTTTTTCCCAGAGAAGAAAAAGCACGTAGGTAATAGAGGACGGATTTCAGCACAATATTAACAGTAAGTTTATTGTCTTGCACAATTTTGGGGCTATGTAAATGATATTATTTTACTAACCATCATAGGAAGTCCAGTTTGAGAGGACAATTTATCTTTTGAATTCATTTGCCAAAGTGTCCATCCCATCACAGATTTTATTAATCTTCCCTGAAGAATTCCTGATTCCATTGGAAAGTTTCACGGAAATAAAACTATTTTTAGTTTGCCATCATTCCAGTTCTCGGCTAACCATCTTTCTCAGTGGGCTCCTTATCTTGCAATATAACTTTACATAATTAACATCATTGGGCTTTTAATTACAAAAAATGCATGTATGAATGAATGGATTTTACCTCTTTATCTATTTTTATTTATGACTGAGAGATCGCAACGCTATTTCCTCCTTGCACATTTAGTAATTCCTCTTGATGCTCATTATTAGGTCTTTACCCTTTTCCTAGTTATATAGCTGCAGAATCACCCCACTTGCGTTCTGTAGACTTTGGATTTATAGCTAACTACTGTACCCTGTAGCCAACATTTTGGGAGAGGTCAAGGAGGGTAGAGATTTAACAGGCAGAGCTAGAAGATTGCAAAACTGCAGACTGAATGCATTTGCTTTCTCTTGATGCTTATCTAATTATAAAGTGGAAATGGGGATAAGCAATGGTCTAAAACCATGGTGGCAAACCTATGGCATGTGTGCCACAGCTGGCACACAGAGCCCTCCCTGTGGGCACGTGAGCCGTCACCTAGCTCAGCTCTACTGCGCATACGTGCGTGTGCCTCCCACCGCCTGCTGATTTTCGGGATATGCAGGGGGGGCGCATGTAGGAGATGCATGTGCATAGCCAGGGGGTGGGGGTTGCGTGTGCATGCACGGGGATGAGGCTCTCACATCATGTGGGGGGGGGAGCGCTGGGGGCAGCACTCCCCATGGCCCATTTTTGGGCCCAGGAGGCTGTAGGGAGGCCTGCTAGGCTCAAAACTGGGCTTGGAGGGATGCAGTGTGCCACCCCATGGGCCAGTTTTTGGGTCCAGAAGGCTGCAGGGAGGGGGGAGGGGGCCCATTCACATGCATGGGGGTGTGTGGAGCATGGGGGGGTCGTGCATGCATGTGGGCACATTGCATTATGGGTGCCGGTACACATGTGCACTATTGGCACATGACGAGAAAAAGGTTAGCCATCACTGGTCTAAAACGTTATTTCACACTAAAAAGAAACATTATTTTTTTCCTGAGATCTACATGGCCTATGCTTGTAATTGGTTACATCATTCTAGATATCTGTGGTTAAGTTGAAATCTGGTTATGCATCTTTTGCCAGTCTTGCGAGGTAATCCAAACAAGAAGCACCACCCAGAAGTAATAGTTCTTAACTTTGTTGAAAGGTTACATTAACAGAAACTTGCAACTCTGAAAGTAGTTTTCTTCCTTGTAGCCTTTAAATCCAAGAAACCAGGGAGGTCCCTTTTGAGACATTTGCTATATCCATTCTTTCTGAAGACCCACATGACTTTTAATTGACTGTGATATAGTCTGTGGCTCTTCCTTCCACCTGCCAAAGTCATTCCCATCTATCACTATACCCTTAGAATATGTCAACCTTGCAAGGTTGCAAGTGTATTTATTAAGCCATAGTAAATAGCAATAGCACTTAGATTTACATACTGCTTCATAATGCTTTACCGCACTCTCTAAGCAGTTTACAGAATCAGCATATTGCCCTCAATAATCTGGGTCCTCATTTTACCAACTTTGGAAAGAGGGAAGGCTGAGTCAACCTTGAGCCAGTCAGGATTGAATTTCTGGCAGTCAGCAGAATTAGCCTGCAATGCTGCATTCTAACCACTGCACCACTATGGCTCTCTTTAACCTGAAAATAGACTTAGAAAATAGGATGAGATAAGCAATTATTTGCTTTCCATTTTAAAGACACCTCAGATGATATTACATTTTTAAATCCAAAGAAGGCTACTTTTTCAAATTTGCAAATCTTCATTTATTCTGATCTATTCCAGTGGTGGGTTGCTCCTGGTTCGGTCCGGTTCTTGTGAACCGGTAGTAACGGCGGCGGGAGGCTCCGCCCACCCACCCGGATGTCATCATGAATGATCCGCGCATGCACAGAAGCTCGCGTGAGAGAGGGCGAAGTGAATGCGCGTGCGCGCTCCCATTGCGAACCGGTAGTGGAGTTAAGTAGAACCCACCCCTGATCTACTCCAATAAAAAATGCTTAAGCCCAGGGAAGCACCTGCATAACAATGGACATCTGTGTGAAAATAATACTTATACAGTGGAAAGCATACATACATATCACTATTGAGTACAACTGGATACCAAAATGCATGCACTGATTTGGTGATACGCAACACTGAAATGCATTTTTTGTGTAAATGTCTTTTTTTAAAAAAAATCTTAAAATGATATAGATCAAGGCCAAGCTGAATCTGGGATGAAAAACATGAACCTGCAAAATAAATAAATAAATAAAAAATGGATGGACCTCAACTTCTTATTGAGGGTGACATATGGAGGGACAATTTTTGGAGCTGTCTCTTATAAAAGTGATGTTTGTTCTGTTTTATGGAAACCTCATAAAAAAAAGAGATTAGCCTGTCATTGTGAGATATTTAGCTGTGCCATCTAGCCTGTGCATGTAGTAGAATATTGATTTAAGTCATTCAGGTTTTTCTTCCTTTGGAGGGCATCGTATTGCATTTGAATGAAATAGGGAAGTGGCGTGTATGTGTGCCTGACGATAAATCAAGCTCCTTTAAGATCTTCCTTGCCATAGAGAAATCTGTTCAAAGAGAAATCTGCAAAGAAACACCGAGCGT
Source organism: Arizona elegans (assembly GCA_022577455.1). Classification (NCBI taxonomy): domain Eukaryota; kingdom Metazoa; phylum Chordata; class Lepidosauria; order Squamata; family Colubridae; genus Arizona; species Arizona elegans. Next base: position 15,263,574 of record JAKOOJ010000020.1, read on the forward strand.
CAAGTGCTTTACATTGATTGAGGAAGAAACAAACAAGTTATTGTGCCATTAAAATAATAACAACCACACACCAGCACACTAGCCTTTTGAGCACAGCTGCATCTCTACGTCTTACTGAAGCTCAGAAACAAAAATTGGAATTCACAAATCCTGCAGAAGCAGAGTCGTTTCGCACAGCTTGCTATATAAAGCCGAGTACTTTTCAGAGAATGGATTTGGAAAGATGAGCAATGAATGACTGTAAATATATGATATGGTAAAGATGCCTTTTGATTCTACTCAGAGAGCCAACCGTGTTTGCTCTTTTTTAGTGTGAAAACATCCTTTTCTGTATGAAATGCACTTGTCAAATTCAAAAATTAGTTGTCAGCATTAATTGGAGAATTTGCCAGAGTTCTGAGATACAGGTAGTCCTCAATTTATAACCATAACGGAGCCCAAAATCTATGTTGCTACGTGAGACTTTTGTTAAGTGAGTTTTGCCCCATTTTATGACCTTTCTTGCCACAGTGGCTTCCCCATTGACTTTGCTGGTCAGAAGGTCTCAAAAGGTGATCACATGACCCCAGGGGGAAAGTGCAAATGGTCATAAATATGAACCAGCTGCCAAGCATCTGAATTTTGATCCCATCACCATGGGGATTCTGCAACGGTCTTAAGTGTAAAAAATGGTCATACAGTAAGTCCCTTTTCTCAATGCCATTGTGACTTTGAATGGACTCTAAACAAACTGTTGTAAGTTGAGGACTACCTATACTCTCTGTTTTGTATCTTTATTCTTGCGCTGTGAGATTCCCCCTTCTCGCAGGTTTGGCCCTCCATGTTATCGAGGGCCTATCTTGATGACGGGTTTTGGAACCCCGAGAGATGGCATGCGTCAGAGAGAAGATTAAGGGGTCTTTTAAATGTATTATTAACTAAAATTTTAAGGGGTTCAGGGGTGGGAGGGGGTAGTAAAGGTAGACCTGGGGGTGTCCATATAGCTACTGAGCGGGGGATGGGTCGATCGGACTCAGCGGAGGGGTCATGGAAGGAAATTTGACCAGGGAGCAGGGGGGTGATAGGAAGGGCAATGTAATTGAAATAATAAGTGGGAGGGGCAGATATGATGGGCGCAGAGGGCCATATCACGCTCTGGGGGTGCGCACACACTGTTTACGAGTGATTGCGCACTCCGGCCCCCAATGCGCGACTCATGTCTGGGGTTGCACAGAGCCTCAGGCCCTGGGTCCGTGGCTGATGTTATGTAACGCCAAGTCGGTTGTTAACAAAGCCCCCCTCATTTGTGATCTTATTTTGGAGGGGGTTGCGGACCTGGCAGGTATTACTGAGACCTGGTTGGGCCAGGAGGGGGGGTCCCCCTCGTTGAAATGTGCCCACCAGGTTTCCATGCATTTCATCAGCCAAGGGCTCAGGGGAGGGGCAGGGAGTGGCAGCGATTATTAGGGAAAGTCTTTGTCCAAGGGAGACCACTGTTCCTCAGATAGCCGGATGTGAATCCCTTTTTGTGAAGTGGGGCTGTGGGGTGCAGATAGGTTTGCTGACTACATACCTGGCTCCCTGCCACGTGGTGGCAACCCTGCCCGAGCTGCTCGACGTTATTGCCGGTGTGGCAGTTGATACCTCCAGACTTATTGTCATGGGGGATTTCAACCTACCATCCGCAGGTGAGACGTCAGAGGTGGCTCAGGAGTTCATGGCTTCCATGGCGGCCATGGACCTGACCCAGTTAGTTCAAGGCCCCACTCACATAGGGGGACACACTCTGGACTTGATTTTTGTCTCTGGTCAGTGGTTGAATGATCTTGGTAGAGGGGACCTAGACATTAAACCCTTGTCATGGACAGATCATTCGCTCCTTCACTTGGACTTTCCAGCTGCTTCCCCCCGCCGCAGGGAGACGGAACCGACCAGATGGTTCCATCCCAGGCACCTGATGGATCCCGAAAGGTTCCTGACGGAGCTTGGACCATTTCCTGAGACCCTGGCACATGACCCGACCGAAGACCTGGTGGCCACCTGGGAGAGTGTGGCTGCTTGAGCTTTGGACTGCATCGTGCCTTTGCGGCCTCTGACCTGATATCGATCTCAATTGGCTCCTTGGTTCTCCAAGGAGCTGAGAGAGATGAAGTGTTGGAAAAGATGCCTAGAGAGCATTTGGAGGACTAGTCAATCCGATTCTGACCGGACACTGGTGAGGTCTTATATCAAGATCTACCTAGTGGTGATAAAAGCGGTGAAATCTAATCATTTTTCCGCTCTTATCGCATCTGCAGAGAACCGCTCAGCTGCTCTGTTTAGGGTGACCCACTCCCTTCTTCGGGGGGGGAGTGCGGGAAGATCCCTTGCAGGGTCGAGCTGAGGATTTTGTGCAATTCCTGCATGATAAAGTCACTCGGATTCAGGAAGGCTTGGACTCCGATTGGATGAGTCCAGGGGAGGAGACGAGGGTAGGTCTTCAGAATGTTATCTGGGAGGCGTTTGATCCTGTGGCTCCTGAGGATGTAGACAGGGTTCTGGGTAAGATTAGTGCCACCATGTGTTTATTGGACCCCTGTCCCTCCTGGTTGGTACTGGCCTCCCGGGAGGTTACATGAGGCTGGCTCCAGGGGATTATAAGTGCTTCTTTGAGTGAGGGTGCCTTTTCCACCACCTTGAAAGAGGCGGTGGTGAGGCCCCCTCCTCAAGAAGCCTTCCCTGGACCCGGCTGAATTAGCTAACTATCGTCCGTCTCCAACCTTCATTTTGTGGCGAAGGTTGTTGAGAGTGTGGTGGCACGACAGCTTCCCTGGCACCTGGATGAAGCTATCTATCTGGACCCGTACCATTGGGCTTCAGACAGGGGTACAGCACAGAAACGGCATTGGTCGCTTTGGTGGATGATCTCTGGAGGGCTCAGGACAGGGGTTGCTCCTCTGTCCTGGTCCTATTAGATGGCACCTCAGGGTGCCATCGGCCAAGTTATGTCAGCTGGTGACACCCGGGGGGGGGCTTCTCTGTGGGAGCCCCTGCCCTGTGGAATGAACTGCCCCCGGAAATGCATAAGATCTTCGACCTCTGCATATTTCGCTGTGCCCTCAAGACCCTGCTGTTCTGCCAGGCCGGGCTATCGATGTAATGATTTTAAATTGGGGGTTTTAAATTTGGGGTTTTAAATCTGAGCCGAAATTATTTAATAATTTTAATTAGCTTTGGCTTAGGACCTGGTTATTTACGGGACCGTCTGCTACCACCAATAGCCTCCCACCGACCAGTATGCTCCCATAGAGAGGGGCTCCTCCGGGTGCCGTTGGCCAAACAATGTCGACTGGCGGCCCCCAGGGGGAGAGCCTTCTCTGTGGGGGCACCTACTATCTGTAACAAGCTCCCCCCAGAGATACGGAGGATCCCGGATCTGCGTACCTTCCATCGCGCGCTCAAGACGTTCTTATTTCATCAAACTGGCCTGACCTAAGTTTTTTCCCCCTTTTTAAATGGAAATTTTAAATTTGGTTTTAAATTATTGGGGTTTTAAATTTGTTCAGCCAAATTATTTAATCTGTTTTATTCTATTTTAAATTTTGTATTTATATGTTTTATCCTATGGCTGTTCACCGCCCCGAGTCCTTCGGGAGTAGGGCGGTATACAAATTCAATAAAATGAAAAAAAAATTATTTTTAAATTGATGTCTGTCTTTGTGCTTTTAATAGGCTGTACACTGCCCTGAGTCCTTTGAGAGAAGGGCGGTATAGAAATAAAATAATAATAATAATAATAATAATAATAATAATAATAATAATAATAATAATAATAATAATATTTATTCAAGGTAGACATTTTTCCTATTCTTTTACAGGAGCAAAAGGGCATGCGTTACTAAAATGAATCATGTAGCAGGAAATGCAGGCAAAGGGGAATGGAATATTATCTCTTCCTTCATTTTCTACTGAAAAATGACACACAAAACAAACACTTGAAAACAGCCTGAATACTATATGTTTGGGAAGCTACATGCACAAAAAAGAGTGGGTTGCACTAAAATATATGTTGGGGAACATTTATTTTGAAAGATATATTAGACAAAATTGCGCATGAAAACAAATCCAGATTTTCCAGCTGATTAAAAAATAATACAAAATATTTGAGGGGATGGAATAAGATGTGATAACCAACACAAGTGATGTGAATTTGATTCAGAGTGTTCTGAACTTCCTTAGGGTAATTAAAAAATAGATTTCTGGATTAATGGAATGAAAGGAAGGGGCTGACTAGCCACCTTTTTATAAGGAAGGTGAGCAGAAGGCTGTAAGGAATGGGAGAGATAAATGTGAGGAGAGGGACATTAATTCTGGACACAGTAAGAAAGAGAACATAAAGGAAAAGAAGATTATCAATATAGATAAGACAAGAGAAGACACTGATAAAGCTTACAGAAAAGTATAAGCAGGTGTTCAAGCATTGATCTAACTAATTAATGTCCCCCCACTAACCTACATTTAAGATACTATACTACCAGTGAAGGATCAATAAAAGAAGAGACACCTTCAGTATAAGAACTCTAAGCTTATGACTTTGTGACGGTGGTAGTGAGATTTTAACTCCATTTATACCCCAAATAAATTTAGGAGAAATTATGCTCTTCCTGACCAACCAACCCCCCCCTTCCAGGTTTTGCACCATGTAGTCATAATATATATTCAATTAGAAAGGAATTGCCAAAAGTAAGAGCAGTTTGCTAATGGTGGAAGCTTCACAGAGGTAGTAGGTTCCTCTTTGTATTCAAGTAGATGGACAGCTGTACATGAGAGATGGAATGGGACAACTTGTCATGGGCAACTTGCTGCGGCCAAGTCACCACTGCCAACTTGTCATGGTCAACTCACTGTGGCCAGCTCGCCACAGCCAACTCACCCTGGCCAACTCAACACCAGACGACTTGCCAGACAAATCAACAATTTTATTTAATTATTTAAAATAATTTTTAAGATAATTTAATTTTAGTCATTCGTGTTTCATTTTGTCCTTCCTTTTGCATCTTTTCTTTAATCATTCTACTACACAATTTCTTCGATATTATGTAACTTTTGTCCCATGGCAAGTTGGCTGTGGCAAATTGTCTGCGACAAGTTGGCTTTGGCAAATTGGCCATGGTGAGTTGGCCACAGCAAGTTGGCTGTGCCAAGTTGTCCTAGACTCCATCAAAGACTCCTCCATGAAGCATTGGAGCAAAGCATTGGACATGATAGAGTAAATCAGGGGTGAAATGTAAAATGTGTTACTACCGGTTCTGTGGGCATGGCTTGGTGGGGTGAGGGGGTAATGTGACTGGGTGGGCATGGCCAACTTTTTTTTTTTTAACTTTTCAAAGCATTTTTTCTAAAGCTTTGAAAAGCCTCTGGCAATCAGGCAACTCAGCTGGATCGTCAGAGAGGCTTTTAAAAAAATGCTTTGAAAAGCCTTTCTGACGATCAGGCAACTCAGCTGGGATCGTCAGAGACTTTTCAAAGCATTTTTTTAACCACCTCTTCAGCCAACAGGTTGCAGAAAAAAATGCTTTGAAAAGCCTCTGAGGATCCCAGCTGAGCCACGCGATCATCAGAGGCTTTTTTTTTTAAACTTTTAAAAGCATTTTTTCGTCGGAAGAGGTTGTAGAAAAAATGCTTTTAAAAGTTTTTAAAAAAAGCCTCTGATGATCGTGCGACTCAGCTGAGCATCGTGGAGGGGCGCAGGGATTTTTGCTACCGGTTCTCCGAACCACCCACCACCATCGCTACCGGATTGGGTGATCTGGTCCGAACCGGGAGCATTTCACCCCTGGAGTAAATAGTACGCAATGCCTTTTTCTTACGAATTTGTTTTTCTATTTATACATAATAGAGATTTCTTCAAAGAGATTTCACTTCTAGTATTGTCAAGTAAGTATGCTTTAAGTTTAGGGATAGATGCAAATCGGTTTTATCATTTTAAATTTATTTTTCCATCATTTCAATTTTTAAAAAAGGAATAACCTTAATGCATAAGAACAATTTTGCTCATAAGATCAAGGCCCATCTTTGTCCAGGTTTTTCTTTGTCATAATCACTAGCCAAACACCTGTGGTGTACTCACAAACTGGAGGCAGACAGGGTCTTCTCTGTTATCATTTTTCCTCTTGTGACAACTAGTATTTGGAAGCTTGCTGCCTTCAACATGGAGTCTTCAAGTCTAAGAGCTCTGGACTGATTCAGCTGCAATAAATTTATGCAATCCTTATTATTAATTTAATTTAATTTAATTTAATTTAATTTAATTTAATTTAATTTAATTTAATTTAATTATTTTATTATTTTATTTTATTTTATTTTTATACCATCCTTAATATTAAATAACTCAGCAAACACACATAATGCACCTTCCTCCTCCTCATTTCCCCATAAGAACAACTTTGTAAGTTGGGCTGAGAGAGAGTGACTGGCCCAAAGTCATCCACTTGGCTTTAGGCACTAGAACTCAGAATCTCCTGGCCAGCACCTTAACCACCACACCAAACTGTCTTTCGCCAGTTTCTGTCAGTGTGGCTTGGTGGGCGTAGCGTGGCTTGATGGGTGTGGCTTGGTGGGAATGGCAGGGGAAAGATAATGTAAAATCTCCATTCCCACCTCACTCTGGGGGAAGGATACTGCAAAATCCCCATTTCCTCCTGATCAACTGGGACTTGGGAGGCAGAGAATAGATGGCCCCATCTATTCCAGTCAGAATTTTTACTACCGGTTCTCTGAACTACTCAAAATTTCCGCTACCGGTTTTCCAAAACTGGTCAGAACCTGCTGAATACCACTTGGCATAGTAGGATAGTTAAATTTCCGAAATCTAAAGGCCACTCTATGAGAATGTGGAGCCCTGAAAGGCAAAGCACAGTACACTGACTACCCGGTTAATGGCAATATAGTTACAGTGTCAAAACGAGAAGAAATAAACTGGAATGCTTGTTTGGCAAAGAGATTCTCTGTTTGATTTCCTGATCTTATGGGGATTCATTAACAAGGTAAACAAACATGTAGAAGTACACTCAATGTACAGATTCCATGGAAACAAGAGGAGTGTCAGGACTGATTCGCACTTTCACTTACATTTTTTTGTTTCACTCGCAAATTAACAATAAAACTGGTTGCAGTGGCTGGAATGAAAGGTGGGGGTGGGGGGAGAATGATATCCAAGCATCCAAGCTTCCCATGAGACATTATTGGCATCCCAAGGACATGTCAAACAGATGTTCCAGTGTGGTTGACTGTTTCCCATAATAAAATGAACAAAAGTGATTGGTGGACGTATTGGACTGTGGGTGGCCCGTAGGGAAAGGGGGGAATTAACTATGCTTGCTTTGGCATGGGAAACCACTGGTGAAATCTAATTTTTTTACTACTGATTCTGTGGGTGTGGCTTGGTAGCCATGGCAGGGGAAGGATACTGCAAAATCCCCATTCCCACCCCATTCCAGGGGAAGGATACTGCAAAATCCCCATTCCCGCCCCACTCTGGGGCCAGCCAGAGGTGGTATTTGCTGGTTCTCTGAACTACTCAAAATTTCTGCTACCGGTTCTCCAGAACCTGTCAGAACCTTCTGGATTTGACCCCTGTGGGAAATCCAGAGCTGGTTTCGCTTCTTCTGTGCCAACGTGTTTTTTTTTTGTTTTTTTTTAAAGTAAAGGTTTATTCTCTTAGTAAAATAATGTCCCAGGAATTTCTTTTTCTGGATTTGCAACTGGACAGTTGACAGGAAGAAGGAACAAGGCAAACATTCACATACTTTATGGAAAATCCTATTATGATAAATGTGCAAATTAGGCCAATTATGCAAATCTTCCAAAGGATTGATTGATTGACATGTCTTTTTTGGATAAGAAGTTGCAAGGTCTGGCCCTCTTGTTAGTCAAGTGGAGGCATCCAGCTCGTGTAGTTGGCAACAAAGAGTGGCAATGATAAGTGAGGCAAAGCTATGTGTGCCAAGCCAGGTCTCCCACATTGGCACACCTTATCTGTGGTGGAAGATATTATTTGCTGCCAAGAATTTAAGCACGCTGGTAGTGAACAGATGCTATGTCATAATAAGGCCCAAGTTCAGTCTCCGAGATCTCCAGGTAAAGCCACTGTCAAATCTTGCAGACAACACAGAGATAGATAGACAGTTTCTAGTGTTGATTTCTGCACATGGAATTCTGAATAGGAATAGAGACATGGTGGCACAGTGGTTAGAATGCAGTATTGCAAGCTAACTCTGCTCACACTGCCAGAAGTTCGATTCCTTTGATCCTGACTGACTCAAGGTTGACTCAAGCCTTCCATCCTCCCAAGGTCAGTAAAATGAGGACTCAGATTGGGGGCAATATGCTGGCTCCTATAGACTGCTTAGGGAATACTGTAAAGCACTATGAAGCACTATATAAATCTAAGTGCTATTGCTATCACTCCTATTCCATTCCATTCCATTCCATTCCATTCCATTCCATTCCATTCCATTCCATTCCATTCCATTCCTTTTTGTACTATTGTATAAACTTTGCTCAAAAATGAAAGATAAAAAATAAAGCTGTGAAAAGGAAGTGAAATAAACTATAATAAAAAAGGCATTGTAAAAAAAAAGGCATTCTTTCTCCTTCCCCTTTTCTTTTCCCCAACCACTAAGTACTGCTTAGATATTTATAAGTTGCTTTAAACTTTAATGGTTACTGTTTACATCTGTTTGAGTCATTTCTTCCAATTGTTTTTATATCACTTTCTCCTTTTTTCCTTCATGACATATTCTAAATGTCTTAGTTTGCCTTATATTACATTTCTACTTGAACTTGGTTAGACTTCTGCTGTGAATATATAAAGTCAATTTCTCCATCGATACATATTCTCCAATTCTGGTCTCTCAGTCTTGGCAGGCTTTTGATCCAAAGAAGATATCACAGTCTTGTAATGTCTGCTGGGTTAGGCATCAGTGTGTCTTGGATCATTTCTGGTCATCTATCTCAAGCATTTCAGCCAGGGAGATTTTCCTCACTGGAATCAGAGACATAGGAACCAACCATGGGGCATTAACATCAAAATATGTTTTCCATTTTGTAGCTAAGGTTAATGGTATCATCGTGTGTGTGTGTGTGTGTGTGTGTGTGTGTGTGTGTGTGTGTGTGTAAAGAAAGAAACAGACGTTCTGCAAACTCTGGAACTAAAATAATTAAAATTTTATTCTGCTAAGCTTTCATCAGCCATCGGCTGACATCGTCACCTAGGACTAAGAGAAAGTGACTGGCTGAGTGTCTCCCAGTAGGTTTTGTGTCTAAGACAGAACATCATCTCCTGGTGTCTAACCAAGTGCTTTTACCCATTACATTAAACTGGCTCAAGGGTACCAACTAGTTATCCATTATCTATGGGTTTTTTTTAACCAATTCATCATTATCACAAACTTGACAGGGAATTAGGAGTCCACACTTTGTCATTTGTCAGTTGCCCCACCCCTCAGAAATCCAATGAACTCAAAAAAAGAGAATTCATTACCAGGTAATGAGTTAAATAATATTAATTATCAACATTTTAACTGCTCACATTTTCCCATGTTTTGTCAATCAAGGGCTTGTCTGCTGGCTAAACGAAATACTATAAAAATGAGTATTTTGTGCTATCATTTGTGAACTTAAATTGACTTCTAAGTCAGAAAGACACAGTGAAAAAATTAGCTCCTCTGCGCAATCAAGAATAGGGTGATTTCCCCCCACCCCGGTCTCTCTATGAATGTATCACTTTTAATAAATACTCTGATTATAGTAACTCAATGCAAAAGAGGCTTACTCGCTTAAGGTACAGAAGATGGAAATAACAATCATGACGATGATAATGGGGTTTCATTAATATAATTATCAGTGGTGAAATCCAAATTTTTTTACTACTGGTTCTGTAGGCTTGGCTGGTGAGCATGGTGTGGCTTGGTGGGTGTGGCTTGGTGGGCGTGGGTGGGAGAGGATATGGCAAAATCCCCATTCCCTCCTCACTCTGGGGCCAGCCAGAGGTGGTATTTGCTGGTTCTCCGAACTACTCAAAATTTCTGCTACTGGTTCTCCAGAACCTGTCAGAACCTGCTGGATTTCACCCTGATAATTATCTAGTATGAGCCTACAGCCATTCACATCAGAACAATTAAAACAAACTTAAAAACAGCCACCATAATGACACCAACAATATCTAAAATGGTAAATAAAGACCTTGGTCATCTCTGTGCTTGATTGCTTTCATGCAGATGTTTCATTATGTGGTTGGGTAAAATCTTCAGTGGGATATTACTAGCCAGGTAATGAAACATCTTCATAACCAAGGTCAGAGAAACAACAGGGACTCCATAGTTCAACCCTGAGCTGCATATATTTTCTTCCATTAGTAGTAAATATAAAAATTAAAATTTAATTCACTTCAAATGTAGAGCATGTTTTTTGGGAAGTCTTTCTGCCGGGTTAATAGCAGTTTCACTCTGAATCACATGATCAGGAGAAAGGAAGACTTAAAATGGAGAATTTGATCATTGTCCTGGGGACTTCTCTCTTTCTGTTCTGGTTCTCAGGGAGTTGTCTAGCTGACCAAGGGACAATCAGTCAGCTTCAAGCCCCTTAACATAATTTCTTCCTAACAGTCTTTGAGTTGGAAAGGATAAAGAGCAGGCCAGCACAGAAAGAAGTAAGGTATAAAGCAGAATTACTTTGACATATAATTTTAACTGCAGAAATGCCCCTAACTAATCTTAAGATCTGTGGAAAGGAACCTTTTAAGTACTTTAAGCAGTGGTGGGTTTCAACATTTTTTACTACCGGTTCTGTGGGTGTGGCTTGGTGGGCATGGCCTGGCTTGGTGGGCATGGCTTGGTGGGCGTGGCAGAGAAAGGATACTGTAAAATCTCCATTCCCACCCCACTCCAGGGGAAGGATACTGCAAAATCCCCATTTCCTCCCAATCAGCTGGGATTTGGGAGGCAGAGAATAGATTGGGACGGGCCCAGTCAGAATTTTTACTACCGGTTCTCTGAACTACTCAAAATTTCCACTACCGGTTCTCCAGAACTGGTCAGAACCTGCTGAAACCCACCTCTGACTTTAAGATGTTCCTTGATTCTATGGTGCTTTTATCCAAATTATACAGATCCATCTCGCTCTTCCTCTCTCTCCTCTCTCTCTCTCCCACTTCTCCCACTCCAGTTCTGCTCCCAGCCTACACTCCAACTTGTCCTGTCTCATTTGGCAACAACTTCAGCATGTATTTGCATAATAATGGTGTAGTAATGGGTCTTGGGCAGAAACTTGAGAGAAACTAAACATTTTGAATAACAGGACAGTGTTAGTCATTGTGAAATAAAGTATGCAGCTTGGGGAAGCAATATAGAATATAGATAGTAAAAATGAGGACCAGATGTCAGTCAGTCTTCTGTACATTCAAAAACAAACAAACAAACAAACAAAAAAACCCAACCCTAAGATATTCTGGCTGATTTGTATAGATGAGAAAGTGTTTATGGTTGGATTTAGGATGTGGTGAATAATTCTTTGAAGGAGGAGGTGGTACACAAATGGTACAATTCCATAACATTGTCATGACATCTGATGCAAGTAAGCTACATCATTTGTATCATGATGTCATGACTCACGTTTTGTCATTTGCCCTGTGGACACTTGCCCTACCTGAATCCCAATAAATAATTTCCATTTACAAGAAATGTTGATAAAATATTTGTTTTACAGAACACAAAAGTCTGAACTAAAGCTAAAAGTAACCCAATAACAAAAAAATAAACCTAAAATTCAATCAAAACACCAGCCAAAATCAGTTTTGTGAGATGGGCAGCCGTGTAAGTAAAATTAGCGATATCCTTTGAATGAATTTAAATACTTGTTGGAACCCTGACCCTTGTGCCCAACTCAATCTCCAATTCTTCTATGAGAAAGAATCTAGGAGGCCAATGTCAATTATTGGCAATGTGATAGGTATGATTCCCACATCTAGCTTTCTTATTCTTCAACTAATATGTTATCTTGCTAGCTGCTTATTTACTTGTTCCAACAGGTCTTTTTTCTTCCTGACAATCACCTTTCTTGCTCTCTTGAGTCTAGGTGGTTTCCATTTGGATTTTTTTGGAACCAGGACTGTCCTCAGACGTGTTGTCAACGTCTAAGAATGGCACAAGCCTGTTCCTTTTTTTTGTCAAAACTGCACAACCTTCCAGAATCTTCCCACTTTTATCCAGAGGTGAAGTATACACAATTTTCCCCAATTCAAAGCACCCCAGATGAGGGCTGTGCATTGCTTCAGATATAATTTCAGAAAGTGTTTCACAGTACAAACAGAGAAGCTGTCTGCAGGTCCTTGAATATTAAACATGTCTTTCCTTGGGGTCACTTGGCAGATGTGAAGATCAAACCAGCTGCCATAAAAAGCTGCAAGGCGGGTGCTCCATTCATGTTTCTGAATGCCCTGAAGTGCCTTTTTGGAATTGAATCCAGAGAGCTACTTAAAATGTTTCACAATTTTGTGCATTTTGGCCTGGACTCAGATTCCTTCAAGGCCCAACTATGCCCTGAGTGGACAATACGTTTTAAACGTTCCCAGAAAAAAGATATTTTGGAAATGCACCAGGGACTTAGAGAAAAGGATGTATCCTTTTTTGCTGGAGCAAACTCTCTTCCTTGTAGTTAGTACTTGAGGCTGGATCCTTCACCCGAGCACTTCCCATAGAAACCGAATGACGAATCTTATTTAAAGACTTAGATTTAAATCACACACAAGAGGAAAGGAGGGAGATAGATTAATCTTCTTGTCAAAATTGTTGTCACGGTCATATCTGGGCAGTTTAAAGTATTTTTATTTCAAATAAAAAAAAATGTATAAAGCTTGCCATCTTTCTGTCTACGGAACATGAAAGCAACTAAGTTGTCCCACAAAGCAAGGCAAACAAATAGTAAGGCAGCTACATATCTCACACTACCTTAGGGGTCTTTTTCTTTCACACATATCTCTTCATTGCAATTTGCCCTCCAGTTTCCACCTCTCTGTCTGTCTCTCAGGCACAAATTCACATACATCATGGTCTTTCCTCCATTGCTGAATTAACTTATTGCCCATCTGCCTCTGACTTGACAGAAAATTCTGTTGACCTAAAAGTTGTTGTGCCCATTTCCAATCCCTATCCTACTTCTTGTTGCCCATATTTTGCCTTAGCATCCAATTATGGTAATAATTGTACCAATTTTGAAATTACACAAAGTAATTGAATAAATCCTTTGGCTTTGCTCTCTGGACATCACTCACTGTGGGAAGACACCCCCTGGTTAGGACAGGGTAGATGGGCTAGTGATGGCATTTGTGGACTCACTCATGGGCTGAGGACATGATGAAGGTATGGGTACAAGGTAACCAAGATATGTTCATACCAAGGTTAGGTGCAACTTGGGAAAATTTCTTGTCCCCCCCCCCCCCCGTCAGTTTTTATTTTATTATACATAATTTTCTCTCATTCTGTACAAACCACACTGTGTTTCACTCTCTTTCTCCTTGTCAATCCATGCACTTTTATCCTTGGATGGCTATGGAATATTGAATATTGAAAGGAATAATTATATCTAAAATGGAGAATATAAGTTGGGAGGATGTTGCAATGAACATATGTGTCAGCATTCCAGAAAGTACCAACTCCAATTACTGGACTCATCCAGATGGCAAGTTGGCCATGGCGAGTTGGCCCACGGTGAATTGTCCAAGGCAAGTGACCAGGGTCAGTTGGTTGGGCCAAGTCAGCTGTGTCAATTGTCCCATTCCGTATTTATGTGGAGGGCTTTTTTATGTACTGGCCCTGCAATTCTTTGCCTTGTCATGTTTCTTTTCTATCCTTCATTTGCTCTTTCTTGTAGACCAGTGTGGCTTCTTAGTTATTCAGTGTACTTATTAGTATATCAGCTTCCATGCATCTTCTTCACTGTCCTTCAGATATTCTTCCAATGGCTTTTTTTCTTCTTCAACTGTCTGTCAAGATTGAACCACTTTGCTTCTTTCAAACCTTAATGCTATTCAACTTGCCAATGAATTGTGGGGAGGGAAGGGTGAAATAGAATGCTGAGAATGTACTGTGAGAGCCTGGCAACTATCAAGGTCACCACCACAGGTGCTTGAGAATGAGATGGACTGTTCCCATAACAAAAGGTCTTTATGGCTGTTAAGCCATTTTTGTCAATCAAACCTGGCTGAAGCCATCTTTTCCTGCCTCATAGTTGTCATGAACTATGGAAGGAGGATGAGGGGGAAATAGTTCGACTGTCTTGTAGACATAATAAGAAGCTCTTCTGTGGGAACTAAGGTCATCCCAACAGATGGCAGTTGGAGGAGGGACGGACATGGCCAAGGAGCCCACCAACTCTTTTGGTTGGACAATCTGACCGGTGACACTCGAGGAGGGGAAATCTTACTTTTAATTGTACTGGAAACATGGAAACTTTTTAGAGTTGGTTTTCACTAGTTGTGCTGATATGATGTATCCAATAAACATGTTCTCTGAAACATGTTCACGCCTTGGAGTTCTGATTTCTTTGGATGCGTTACTCTGAACCCTGACAATTTTATTGAAAAGTGGAAACAAAAAGAGGAACACATTCAACATTTAGTAGGAAGTGGGATACCAAGAGAGAACCATAACAGAAAAAAAAAAAACCCTTAGTTGTATGCTAAATAGATATGGGTTCATATAGCATCCTCAATCAATGAATCTTTTTCTTCATGATTGTTGACCATTCAGTCAGCGAATTTTCTTCTCCATGTTTATTCAGATAGCTAAACATTCCCAGCAGATTGAAGTTTTGGGCAGGGAGAAGATCTCTGCGTTTTTATCCACAGCATTGGCAGATCAAAACAGCTGCTGTCATCAAGGCTGTACAAATCTACTAATCATTTCTGACTGGCATGAGTTTGCAGGACTCTTGGGATAATGGGAGACCACTGAGTACTCAGCAAAGTAGGGCAACTCAGCCAGACCTGGAAGTCAGCTGGTATTGACATATTCGTGAGGAGCAGAGAAAGAAAATTAAATTAAGGAATTGTCTCACCAGATGTGCTGTATACTGGCACCAGCATGGCTTCAAGAATGGCCTTGAATCAGTAGCGCCTATCTTTAGAAAGTGGGCAAGCAAACAAATCAATGAAACCACAGCAAAGATTATATTGTGATCCACCAGTAGCCTGCAGAACTGGCAGCTGAGTTGGACAATGAGGAGACAGGGGAGAACAATGGGCCAGTCCTGGAGTCAGGGAAAGGCCCAGATGAGGGCTCTGCATCGGAGGCAGAGATGGGGCCAGGGCCATCTGGGAGTGATGTGCGGATTCCAGAGCCTCCAGAGGCAGATAGCAGAAAGGCAGAGGAACAGGAGGAGCCTGTTCCTAGTGCACGCATGAGAAGAGCTGCCAGAAGGCAAGAGCAGCTAAAGAAAAAAGGATGACTCGGGAGTAAGGCCAAGAGATAATTGGCCCCTCCCATAAGGCTTAAAAGACCAGCAACGGCTCTTGGGCTCTTTGTTGGAAAACAATGTTGACAGATTTATTTCTTGTCTTGCTGCATTTATTTCTTGTTGGCATCTCCTGCTTCTGAACTTTTGCCAAGAAAAGGCTTTGGCAGGTTGCCAAAGTAGACCAAGGTTGGTGATAAGGCCGAAGAACTGTGTTATGAAGAATTTATTTTGAATTAGTTTGGACTATGCTCAGATGTTCTAATAAATTCTGTTTGTTTAGAACTGATTGCGTCTGATAATACCTACATGGGCCTAGGTCACAACAGATTATAGTCCAACTCACATTAAACAAGAACTAAGAAAAGAAGTACATAAAAAGACCACAGTGATCTTAATTTACACAGTGTATCTCATATCCTTCATATTACTGCTTCACAGAGAACTTCATCATACAATGAAATGCAATTCTATAATTAAAGCATTCCCTCATTAAAACAAAAAACACCAGGTTACTACAAAGGGACTTTACCACAGCTTCAGAATGCAGTAAATCAGAAAACTAAGGGTGTTTAATGTCTTTCCCATTGGATAAATCATATTGCATGTTGATACAAATGAGCAAAATCTTTCTCCAAATGGGAAGTCATAAATAAGGTTCCACCAGAGTAGATGGAGAAAAAAAATAAAGAGAAGATCAGCACTTTCATGTAAATTAATAATTATTGCTAATTATTACAACTTACAACCATTTATTTAGTGATTGTTCAAAGTTACGTCACTGAAAAAAGGATCCGTTTTTCACACATATGCAACATGCCCATGGTCATGTGATCAGAATTCGGCCACTTGGCAACTGGTTCATATTTATGACTGTTGCAGTGTCCTGGAGTTATGTGATCCCCTTTTGTGACCTTCTGACAAGCAAAGTCAATGGGGAAGCCAGATTCACTTAACAACCATGTTATTAATTTAACTGCTGTGGTGATTCACGTAACAACCATGGCAAGAAAGGTCATAAAATGGAGCAAAATTCACTCAACAAAATGTCTTGCTTTAGCAACATAAATTTTAGGCTCAATTGTGGTTGTAAGTCAAGGACTAACTGAAGTGCCATTGCAGAGTGGTAGATAAATATACAACAGATGTAAGATTTTATCAGGGGTGAAATGCTCCCGGTTTGGACCGGATCGCCTGATCCGGTAGCGATGGAGGCGGGTGGTTCGGAGAACCGGTAGGAAAAATCCCTGCCCCCCCCATGCCCAGCTGAGCTGCACAATCATCAAAGGCTTTTTAAAAAACTTTAAAAAGCATTTTTTCTACAACCTCTTTGATGGAAAAGATGCTTTTAAAAGTAAAAAAAAAAGCCTCTGATGATCGCGCGACTCAGCTGGGATTGTCAAAGGCTTTTAAAAGAAAAAAAACCCCTATTTTTCTTTTAAATGCCTCTGACGATCCAAGCTGAGTTGCCTGATCGGTAGAAGCTTTTTAAAAAAGCCACTGCCGATCAGGCAACTCAGCTGGGATCGTCAGAGCCTTTTGAAAGCATTTTTTTACAACCTCTTCACCGAAGAGGTTGTAGAAAAAATAGTTTTAAAAGTAAAAAAATAATAATGGCACATTACCCGCCCCCCCTCCATCAAGTCACACCCACAGAACCAGTAGTAACAAAATTTAGATTTCACCACTGGATTTTATTGATAAAGCCCGAGAGGGGTTGTGAGGTGAAAAACATCAAGATGGCTGCTGCAATTGGGGTCAATACATTGTTGTCTTTTGAGCTCACCTATAGATAGCTCTGGAAACAGTAGTACATTAATTATGGCTAGTATTGAAGTACGCCCTGTATTTGCCTGGTTTTGATATTTTGTGTTCTGAAAACATCTCTGTTTATTGTTTACCACATGTTTCTTCCCCTGGTATAGGATGCCTTTTGCTGCTCTGTCAGTTCTTTACTTCCCCTGTCCTTGGCCTCATTTGCTTCCCTTCTATCTGGCTCTAGAGAGTTTACAGATTAAAAGATGCAGCAAAAAGAAAATGGTACCCAGGAGAAGCACCAGTGGGGAAGGAGATCAAGGATGCTAAGCAGCACTAGAGCTATAGATGTGTTCAGCAAGGTGAGCATTTGGGGATAAAGAGATTGGTTGTATGGTACACAGCCAATATTGCTTTGTTGACAAAAGAAGGTCAACATTTGTCTTTAAAAAACCCCCACTATAGACTGATTTCTAAATAATCATTACAAACTTTTACTGAAATGTTGGCTAAAGATGGAAGCTTTACAAACTTTTACTCATGAGGACCAATCTAGAGTTTGCTGAAAAGGCAGTTAAGGGACAATGTGAGAACTTCATAGGATATTATTAAGGGTTTGCAATACGATAATGAGAAACAAGTAATATTAATATTCTTGCATGCGAAGAGAGCTTTGGACAATTTAAATTGGATATTTATGTTTAAAGGTTTGGAAGATATATACTTTGGAAAGAATTTTATTCAAGGGTTTAAATCTATCTATCATCTATCATCTATCTCTCTATTTATTTATCAATCTATCATCTATCTATCTATCTATCTATCTATCTATCTATCTATCTATCTATCTATCTATCTATCTACAGTATCTATTGTGTCTACTATCTATATCACCTATCATCTATCTATCATTTATCTATCTATCTATATCTATCATGTGAAGTGTTTCCACACATGAGGGGGAAACTAAAATTTGCCCTTAATAAATTTATAAAAAGTAGTTAAGCTTGATAATGAATAAAAATAATAAAGGCGACAAATATGCAAGTATCAAAACAAAGAACCCCACCCAAGGAATAAAAGAGATGTATAATTTTCCTGGGAAAAGGACAACAGGTAGAATTTTTGAAGGAACACCAGTTTCAAAATGCAACTATGCTTACTCTAGGATTGAGGCCCACCTTATAACTAATGGTGAGACTTTGAAAAGTCAGTTACTCCTGATTTTCATATATTATTTCATTTATTCCCCCTCTTCTTTTATTTTATACCCAGCCCACCTAACTCCATCCACCTGGAAAGGCTTTAGCTGAACTTTATTTTTTCTAGAACTACTAGCTTTCTCTGTACAATGAAGGATTTGCTGGTAATGTCATTTTTTGGTCCATGGAGTTGGTTGCTGCCTGAGAAGCTGGCCTTCAAGGTATCAGGGAGAACTCTGACTTTCCTATCATTTTAACATCCTCTGTTGGATGCCAGGAACTGAATTTAGAATGTGTGTATGTGTGTCTCACACACACTCTCTCTCTCTCTCACACACACACAGCAAGTATAATTCTTACCACAAAGTCATCTATTGTGATAGTAGAAGCTATTTTTTTACATTGTTAACAAAGGAAGGTCTTAATTTCATTCTTTTCAACCAGACTGGTGGAAACCCTGCTGTTCAGCCAATAATTATAAGGCAGTAATTTGTCTGCGGTTTCCCCCCCCCCCTCTCTCTATCTCTCTCCTTCCTTTAAAACTCTAACATCTTTTTTTCTTGGCCCAGTTGCAGGACGTTCACTTTTTAAAAGGGATTTTCCAGTTATTCTTTAATTGCTGAACACCAACATGTCTCTTTGTCTTTTCAATATATATACGTATACACACACACACACACACAAAGTGTTTTTCTGTCGAAGCACCTGGTCTACCCCAGCATATGGGAGAGAGTATACTGCTTCCCTTTCACCTTTCAGCTCCAATCCAGGAGCCCTCAAGCAGTCACATTCATGACAAACCATTTTATACCGAATTTATATTTGCTGATAAAGAAATAAAGAGAGACTAGTATAGATCTATTTCAAGCTATTTAGCTCTCATTAGCTAGCCATACCCTTACTCAGATTTGAACTTGGGCTGCCTGCATATTAGATAGTTGTGTGTGTGTGTGTGTGTGTGTTGTGTATATATATATAACCATGTCTTTGGTTATTCGGGTTTTCTCCCATGTAAAATTGGAAGTACCTTGGTGACGTTTCGACAAAGTCTCATTCGTCATCTTCAGGCTGGTGTCTTCGGCCTTGTGCTTCTAGAAGCAATGTGTGATCGTGATTGTTTCTTCTTTTCAACTGCCAGTGGGGGGTATGAATTGATTGGGTGGGAGAATGGCTGTGTTCTGATTGGGTGGAGGTGTGTTCTGATTGGATGGGGGGTTGGCTGTGCTCTGACTGGCAGTTGAAAAGAAGAAACAACCACGATCACACATTGCTCCTAGAAGCACAAGGCCAAAGACACCAGCTTGAAGATGACGAATGAGACTTTGTCGAAACGTCGTCAAGGTACGCGGGAGAAAACCTGAATAACCAAAGACCTATATACAAATACCCGCGAAAACCTCAGAAAACAAATGTGTGTGTGTATGCCCTAGGAATGCAAACCTGTTTATCTTAATGTAGAAATAAGAGCCAGAGCATTCAATAGAATTTATTTTCAGTAATTATAGATCAAACTGCAGCCTTTGGTTATATATGAATGGATCTCCAAATGAAATCTATTGAATTCAGCATGACTTTGAAGAAGTAAGTCTGCCTGTGTTTATTCTACAGAGTCTGCATATTTCTTCAGTAGGAATAGCTCAGTCCTATAGAAATCTGCTTTATAGAAAATCCTAAGGAAGCCAATGGAGCTTACTTCCAAATGAGCTTTCATAAATCTGCAGCCCTAGAATTGCTGAACCAACTGAAACATAAACTCTATGATAGTGTTTCTCTGCCTTCGCCGCTTGACATTGTGTGGACTTCAACTCCTAGCAAATCAGACTGCGGAATCCTGGGAGTTGAAGTCTGCACATCTTCCAGCAGCCAAGGTTGAGAAACACTGGAGTTGTGTATGTAGGGATGTAGTACCATCTGGAAGAAATTATTCTGAACTATACCCTTTTAATAGAGAATTCATTCAGTATTTATAGAAAAATTGGAGAAGTTTTAACTGGAAAGTGAGCTCAACTTCAACTCGCAAAACTCTCCCATCTAGCATATGAGTTAAGGCCCCTACCCGATTTCTCATTTTCTTCCTTGTACAAAAAGGAAAGGACTGATGGTATAAGGTCAAATAACCTATAGCCAATTTAGGAGTTGAGGGAGGAAACCCTTCAACTTCAGATGGTTGGAAAAATGGTAAACTATGTAGCACTGGAATTTCTTTCCATCTTTTTTGGTCAAGGAGAAAGCTCAGGGCGAAAAAAAATGCTTTGTTTTTTTTAAAAAAATTACATTTTGCCAGGATTCAAACCAGCAACTTTCTGTTTACAAAGCAATACCGGTAGTTATAGTCTTTGTATTATTTTAGCACTTATAATAAAGGCAGCTGTAAAAAGATACTACAAAGAAAAAGGACAGTAAGAAAAGATTTTAAAAATCTGCTGGCTGTGCCTGGGCATTTTGATTTCTTTAATTTCATATATATGAATTCATTTTTTTATGACTTCGTGTGTGTTTGTGTGTGTATTGATTCATTAGAATATGCTTAAGATACCTCCCTATTGTGAATTGGGAAGACCATATTCAATTCAAAGCAGAGAAGAATCCTTAAAATAGTCATTACATAGAAGTTGATTTAAAGTCATAATCCCAGTTTATGTCCACACTTTCCAATAAAATGATTTGCCACCAGTTCTCAAAGCAGAATTTTTCTTTTTTTCTTTTTTTAATTTTTTATTATAAATTGGATACAAAAAAACACAAAAAAAGACGATAACGAAACAAGATCACATATATACAATTGGGGTTGATTCAGCCCCCATATACATACAGTTCCTAAGTAACTTTACATACCATCATACTACATCTTCGATTAAATTTTCCTCACATTGCATCTTACTCTTGTTAGTCTTCTTACATCTAGTATTACCTTATGTATATTTAGCTTAGTATCAACAAATCTATGCGCTATGCTTTCCTAACATCTACCTCATGGCCTTTTTACTTCTATCCATTTGTACCATTTATCCCAGCTTTGATTGAAAATTGATTCTTGTCTATCTTTAAGAATATATGTTAATCTATCACATTCTGCACACTACAAATTTTTTTGATAATAATCTGGTCCGATGGTACCTCCTTCCCTTTCCAAAATTGCGCATATGCAATTCTAGCCGCAGTGGTAATATGTATAAAAAGGTACCAGTCTATTTTCCTTATACACCCAGGATTTATTCCTAATAAGTAGACCTCTGGTCTCAGTTGAAAGTTAACTCCTGTGATCTCCATGTGCCAATCCTTTATCTTACTCCAATAGCTTTGGGCTCGTAAACATGTCCACCATTGGTGGTAAAATGTACCCCTGGCTGCCCCACATTTCCAGCATTCTGCTGAAGTTCCAGGGAACATCTTTGCAATTCTTGCTGGTCGTATATGCCATCTATATAACATTTTAAATATATTTTCTTTGAAAGACACTGCCGTTGTCATTTTTGCATTTCTATTCCATATTTGTTTCCATTTTTCCAGATCTAACATGTATCCGAAATTCCTCCCCCAGGCTATCATCGAGTCTTTAACTACTTCTTCAGCTACAAAACGGGACAGGAGGAGATTATATACTTTAGTAATACATTTCTTATCACCTTCCAGGAGGGCCTTATCGAGCTCTTGTGGTGAAATAAAGATCCCCCCATTAGCTTTATCTTTTTGGTACCTTGTTTGAACTTGTGCGTATGCCCACCAGTCCAAGTTAATTCCCCGTAATTGTAGGTCCACTCTAGATCTAAGGTTACCCCCACCATCCAACAATTCCTTGTACATCACAGGTTTATCCAAATTATATAGAGGTGGGTATGTAGTCACTTCAAGGGTCACAAACCAATATGGGACCTTACTATACATCATTCTCTTACTCTTATCCCATACCTTAATCAAACATCCCCTTACATAGTGGTTCATGAAATATTTATGCTATCCTGTCTTGATTGGCCAGAGAAAATAATGCCATCTCTGCTGCAAATTATACCTTTCAATTTTTAATATACACTTCCTCTTCAGTGTTATCCAATCTTTTACTCAAACCAGGCAACAAGCTTGGTAATACCACTCCCAATTGGGGAGCCCCAAACCTCCCCTTGTTTTATGTTCCTGCATCATTTTCCTTTTAATACGTGGCTCAAAGCAGAATTTTTCCAAAGGGTTAGATAAACATGAGCCACATTATCAAAACTCAATTTGTATTGTAAAATGTATTGTAAAAACATTGATGACTTGCTTCGACAGTCTGATTTTGTGATGCTGGTTGTAAATTTGACATCAGAGACCCACAATCTCATAGGAAAAAGAGAGCTAGAATTGATGAAACCCACAGCCACACTCATCAATATCTCATCAATATCTGCAGAGGTGCAGTTGTTGACCAGGATGCATTGGTAGAAGCACTCCAAAATAAGGTTATTAAGGCTGCAACTCTGGATGTGTCCTATCCTGAGCCATTGCCAAGAGATCACTTGCTATTGCAGATTAAGAATATCATCATAACATCCCACATTGGCACTGCTACAGACCAAGCCCTGCGTATGATGACAGAAGAAGCAGTGGAAAACATCCTGGCAGTTCTCAATGATCTTTCCATTCCTAGTGAAGTGATCTCCAAATGACTTGATGGAGAACATACAAAAAAAAATCATGAATTATCAAGAACAGGACATTAACCTCTGAGAATCATGACAGATAGCCAGACAACATATTCCCATCAGTTTCAAAATGTGTGACTGTGATTATTTTTTGTAGTTGAATTAATTCTCTAAGCCACCCAGAGTCACTTTGAAACAAAACAGATGGCAAATAAATTTGATAAAATAAATAAATAAAATCTCATTGGAAAAAAACAAACAAACCTCAGTTTGCATCCCAACATGGCCCAAAGTTTTATCACCACTCATGCTCCTGAATATAAGACAAGATGTTCTGCTATAGGGTGTTCCAAGCACTTGTCATGATTACAAAGAAAATTGATAATATCTTTCCAACTAAGCCCATAAGAAGTAATATATTTTCATTCCACCAGCAAATATGTATGTTCTAGGTCAGGGGTGGGCAATTGTGGCTCTTTTACAACCTGTGGACTTCAACTCCCAGAATTCCTGAGACAGCCAAGGTGTCTCAGGAATTCTGGGAGTTGAAGTCCACAGGTTGTAAAAGAGCCACAATTGCCCACCCCTGTCCTAGGTAGTCCCATCCTCAGGAAGGAAAATGATTAGCCATTGCTTTGTATAGAATTTGTTTATATAGAAAGAGGGGAGGGCACAACAGAAGGGTGTTCTGACCTAAAAGGTAAAGGTAAAGGTTTGCCTCGCACATATGTGCTAGTCGCTAGGGGGCGGTGCTCATCTCTGTTTCAAAGCCGAAGAGCCAGCGCTGCCCGAAGACGTCTCCGTGGTCATGTGGCCGGCATGACTAAACACCAAAGGCGTACAGAACGCTGTTACCTTCACACCAAAGATGGTTCCTATTTTTCTAATTGCATTTTTTAAGTGCTTTCGAACTGCTTGGTTGGCAGAAGCTGGGACAAGCAACGGGAGCTCATCCTGTTACATGGTATTAGGGATTCGAACCGCTGAACTGCCGAACTTTCGAGCAACAAGCTCAGTGTCTTAGCCACTGAGCCACCACATCTCCTAGGCTAGTTCTGACCTAGGCTCCCTTAAAAAGCAGGAAGCAGGAATTTGTCCCAGCAAAACCACTTTTATTTCTACGACTGTGAATTACTTTCATTCACAGTCAGCAAGGTTTGCCCAAACAGTTTTTCAAAGGAATAGTTATCAACACACCTTATCTTGCTTGGCAAGCTGCTACGTAACTTGTTTCCAAACAAGGCAAAAGGCAAAACATGGCACAGAGTTTCTCAGAGTCACGGAATGAACAAATTGTTTCGTGCAAAAGCCCCCTCCCTGTTCGGTCCTCTTTTGTTTCCTATGGGAGGGGCCAATCACCTCCAAGATGTGGCTTTACTCCCAAGTTGACCCTGCTTTCTGAGTTCTTCTTGTCTTCTGGCAGCTCTGCACATGCACACACTGGGAACGGGCTCCAGCTGTTCTTCTGTCTCACTGCTGTCTACCTCCCTCTCTGCCTCCGATGTAAAGCTTTCGTCCAAGCTTTCCCCAGCCCCCAGGACTGGCCCAAGTTCCTCCCCAACCTCCTCACTGTCCGACTCAGCTGCCAGCTCCGCTGGCCATCGGCGGGCCACAACAAAGGGCAATTGTCCAATCAATGAGGCCATAATAGCCTTTTGGTCTAGACCAGAGGTCTCCAAACTTGGAGATTTATGGACTTCAACTTCCAAAAGTCCTCAGCATGGTTGGCTGAGAAATTCTGTGGGTTGAAGTCCACAGATTTAAATTGCCAAGTTTGGAGACCTCTGGTCTAGCCTGAATAACTTGTAAACTATTGCCAAACGACTCAGTTTGGGCAGGATATTCTGAAGCCAGCATAAACACAAGACAGGATTAGTTTAGGCAGCAAGTGCAAGATTATCAGAAGGCTTCATATTCCCTTTGGTAGACAGAAATATTCCTAGCTATTTATGAGGATCTCAGCACTAATTAGATGTGATGGAATGTAGTGAGGAGGTGAATTCCCAGGAGGGAGTGGGAGGGTCCCAGAGGAGTAAGAGGCAACTCAACCCAGATATTATGTGTGAGAGAAAGTGGATGAAGACAGCCTCTCCTTAATAGTTTGCAAAGTATATTGTAAATGCAAATAGTAGAGTCTTTAGTCTGGCAAGATTTTGTGTATAGGAGTGAAAGAATAAAGAACTCATCTTGGAAGAGTCACCACATGTCATGCCTTGTTTTGGGCCCGACATTAGTCTCACGAACTAACAAGTGGGTGATGTCACTCTAGGCAAAAGAGTTCAATTACTTTCTTCTATGGTTGGCACTGGACATAAAAGGGATTGCTTGGGGTGCTTCATAGGAAGGAAAGAGCAGTTGTGGGAGAACAAAACAAAACAAAAAAAGCTCCCAGAAGGCAATACTCTGTCCAGCCACTTTTTTCTTGTGGGCATAGAAATGGAGAGAGATACAGGTAGTCCTTATTCAGCTGCAGAATTGGGACTAGCAATTGAATTGTAAAGCAAAGTGGTCTCTAAGTGAAACTGCAGCTATGTTTATGACCTTAAGTCAGCTTTCCTTTGCTTTACAGAACTGCACAGGTTGAAAATACGAGCAACAGTATTGAGGGTTCCAGAATGCCAATTTAGTATAACGGTTAAGGCACCAGGCTTGAAATCAGGAGCATGCAAGTTTTAGTTCTGTCTCAGACACAAAGCCAACTGGGTGATCTTTTTTAAAAAAATATGTTTTTAATTTTTTGAATCTACATCAATATACATCTAGAGAGAGTGCAGAGAAGAGCAACAAAGATGATTAGGGGACTGAAGTAGTGGTGGGTTGCTACCGTTTCGGTCCGGTTCTTGCAAACCGGTAGTAACGGCAGCAGGAGGCTCCACCCACCCGCCCGGACTTCTTCACAGATGATCTGCGCATGCGCAGAAGCACACATGTGCACTCCCATTGCGAACCGGGAAGAAAAGTAAGTGGAACCCACCCCTGGACTGGAGGCTAAAACATGAAGAACGGTTGCAGGAACCGGGTATGTCTAGTTTAATGAAAAGAAGGACTAGGGGAGACATGATAGCAGTGTTCCAATATCTCAGGGGCTGCCACAAAGAAGAGGGAGTCAAGCTATTCTCCAAAGCACCTGAGGGTAGAACAAGAAGCAATGGGTGGAAATTAATCAAGGAGAGAAGCAACCTAAAACTAAGGAGAAATTTCCTGACAGTTAGAACAATTAATCAGTGGAACAACTTGCCTCCAGAAGTTGTGAATGCTCCAACACTGGAGGTTTTTAAGAAGATGTTGGATAATCATTTGTCTGAAGTGGTGTAGGGTTTCCTGCCTGGGCAGGGGGTTGGACTAGAAGACTTCCAATTCTGTTATTCTATTCTAATATCAATACGCAAACAGTGAGGCATCTGAGTGTCATTTATTTGAATACAGGTAGTAATGATAATATTATTTGCTATTTAAATCATACTTATGCAATTGTAATAATATTCTTATACATATTTGGTGATCTTGAGCCAATCACGTTCTCCCAGCTCTAGAAAAAAGGCAATGGCAAACCACTTCTGAAAAACCTTGTCAAGAAAACTGCAGGGTCTTTTCCAGGCATTCTATGAGAACTGGACATTTATTTAAACAGAAGAGGGAAAAAATGAGGGTTGCATCGAAACAGACTTTTGGGACCTCAAGCTGACCAGTCCTGTTGTAAAATGCTTAATTGGATTTCTGCATGGATGGCTTTCAATGGTACAAAAATAGCACCTTCTGCAGCCATTCTATCTTTCCTTCTGATTATTTTTAAATTAAAAGTTAAAATTTAAACACTTTATTTATTTTATATGTATGTGGGTCTGCGTTTTGAGAGCAGACAAAACTAAACAATAGGAAAGAAAAAATATTAGGAAATTATGGGAAGATGAAGGTCTCACCTGGAGTACGTAAAATTCTGTACACAAGGCGGGGTGATTTTCAAATTCCATCTGGAAGCATTCATAATTTTTTAAAGGCTGTACTCCTTGGTACTTCCCATGATGAGTGTAAAAAACCATAGCATCTCTGTGGCTGGAATTAGGTTGCCTAAATCTCTTGGGTGTAATTCTCTAATGGGTAGAATTGAGATCCAAGTCTTCAATGGATGTGGGCCACTCTCATTTTGTAATTCTGGGGGAAAGCAAAAGATCTGCATTAACCAGACAAAAATCACAGACTGGGGTTGATCCAGGGATACAGACCCCCTGCCAGTGGTGACTAAGCAAGGAGTGAATGTGATGTTCCCAAATATAAAAGGAGGGATTCTGTAAGCATTTCTGGAACACATTTCTCAGCAGTGAGCTTGCTACACAGGAGTATAATAAGCTCTTCCAGGAAACACTCTTGGTTTGGATATAGCTGCACAAACAATAGCAAAATGTAGGTATAAAGAGGGCAGGAAAGAAAGGATACATGGCAGGTATAATTAGGGAGGTGCCACTGACGTGTCTGTTCCTACCCAAAAACACTTTTGCCTAAAGGCTGAATATTTGAATAGAGGAGTGGGTGAAAGTTTTGGCTCCCTGAGGATTTGCGGAGATGAAATTAAGGGAGAAACGGGAACTTTAAGTTTAAAACTCACCTCAAGGAGAGATTAGATAGAGGGATAATCAGGGGTGGTATTCACTTACCTTCGCTACTGGTTCGCAAATGTGAGCACGCGCGCATGCACAGATCATAAAAAATGGGATGTGATTACATCTGGGTGGGTGGGCGGAGCCTCCCACAGCCGTCACTACCAGTTCGCCTGAGCTGGGTAGAACCGGATGAATACCACCACTGGGGATAATGATAGATAGATAGATAGATAGATAGATAGATAGATAGATAGATAGATACTGTAGAGATAGAGATAGATAGAGAGAAAGAGAGAGCGAGAGAAGAGAGAGAGAGAGAGAGATGAGAGGGAGAGAGAAAAAGAGAGAGAGAAAGAGAATTGATTAGTCTTATGGTCATACCAAAAAAGTAAAATAACTAAAATATGGGATGTAATTCCAGAGTAACATAGATGCCAGAAATACAGTAAAAAATACATAGAACAATTAATCAGTTGAACAACTTGCCTCTAGAAGTTTTGGGTGCTCCAACACTGGATGTTTTTAAGAAGATATTGGACAACCATTTGCCTGAAATGGTATAGGGTTTGCTGCCTGAGTAGGGGGTTAGACTAGAAGACTTCCAATGTCTCTTTCAGCTCTGTTATTCTGTTATATGTGGTAAATAGCAATAGCTCTTAGACTTATATACCGCTTCACAGCCTTCTCTAAGCGGTTTACAGAGTCAGCCCATTGCCACCAACAATTTGGGTCCTCATTTTACCCACCTCAGAAGGATGGAAGGCTGAGTCAATCTTGAGCCTGGTGAGATTTGAAGTGCCAAATTGCAGAGAGCCGGCAGTCAGCAGAAGTAGCCTGCAGTACTGCACTCTAACCACTGTGCCACCTCGGCTCTTAAATAAAAAATAATCAACATTCAGATAAATTCATCTCTTTTACAGGATACCCCAATCTATTTGAGGCCTTAGGAAATAATGGTGTTGGAAAACTTTAGGAAGATACAGACAATAAAATATCCATTTTTCTTTCTAAGCATCCCTAAGTCCAACTCAACAATGGGAACTTTCACCTCCCCAATCTAGGACTATAAAAGAGGTGCCAGGATTTAGTATCCTATTTGCTTTCTAAGCCATCATCAAGTGGATAACATTATGATAACCGACCATTTTAAACACTTTTCTTCTTCCTTTCCCCTACAATATGTGAAATCCAGAGAATTTTCAATGCTCAGTGGGATTCCTCTAAATTTCAAGTCAACTATATGGGTTTAAATTAATTGGTCATTTTCAGTGAAATTGATCATTTTAATGGTGTATGGAGAAAAACCAGCTAGAATTTTAGAGTTTCTTTGCAAGCACTTGGCAAGTATTCGAGTGTCATTCGAGCTCTTGAAAGACAAGTTCTAGCACACAAACTATGGTGGTTGATGGTTTTATCCTCTGTAACTTGATGAAACTCATCAAATTTCAAGGCAGGGTGTTGTTTACAAACAAATAAAATATTCAGAAAACTAATGAGGCCCAAAGGTCTTCGGTATATAAGATACATCAATGTAACTTTTCCATAGTAAAAGAAATTAAAGCAAAAAATGCTCAGATTTTGTCTCAAGTCCTGCAATTTCAGGAAAGTATTGCATTCCAGGGTGTGATGGCCCAGGACTGGGCATGGAAGCAACACAGATGGAATGAAGGCTTAGCTCCCCTTTATTGCTCCAACTTTCCCCTAAAAGTCCCATCATTTACTGCAAGTCCAGGAACAAAGCTCTAAACATGCATCTCCAATAGTTCCTGGCTGCTATTAGTCCAGAGGAGCAGCACAGTTCTGAGAGCAGCCACAATTCAGGGAATTTGGTTCCAAGGAGTCCTCGTCACAGGAAGAGTTCACTGGGACTGCAGCACAACCCGGAGCAGAACTGGGTTGCTGCAAACTCACACATAGACAGGCCAGGCAAGCAAGGCAAGCAGGGCAAGCAGGGCAAGGCAAGCAAAGTATCCAGACATCAGTAACAGCACGTGAAACTGGGAAAAGGCAATGCTTGTTCCCGACAAGTGCTCCTCCCAATAGCGTCTCTTTAAATTTCATTCCCCAGGTGAGCCTTGTGAAGAAGGGTGGGGCACCCTCCTCCTGAGTCTTCAGGTCGTCCTATGCTGATCCCGCCTCCATTCCCCATGCTCGGGGATCAGAGGGGAAGTAATTTCTCGTCGCCGGAGCTTCGGCGCTCTTCTGCTCCGCTGCCTGTCCTCTCCTCCCTCTTTGCTTGGTCATCCTGCACCTCTCTCCTTTGCTAGCAACCCTTCCCAGGCCCAAGACACCTGGGACTCAGTAGTGGATTGCAAATCCCGTTGCTACTGATTCACTCATGAGTGTGTGCTCACTCGCACGTGACGCTTCTGCGCATGCACAGAAGCATACAGGCAGGTGGGTGGAGCCTCCTGCCACTGCCGTTATCAGTTCACCAAGATGAGCAACAGGGTGGAGTCCCATCAGCCTATCGGCTAATCGGTAATGAATTGGCCTGTGGTGAGTTGGCCATGGAAAGTCGGCCAGGGTGAGTTGGCTGTGGTGAGATGACCAGGATGAATCAGCTATGGCAAGTTGTCCCAGACCAGGGGTGAAATCCAGCAGGTTCTGACAGGTTCTGGAGAACCAGTAGCGGAAATTTTGAGTAGTTTGGAGAACCGGAAAATGCCACCTCTGGCCCCAGAGTGGGGTAGGAATGGAGATTTTGCAATATCCTTCCCCCAGGAGTGGGGAGGAAATGTGATGAGATTTTGCAGTATCCTTCCCCTGCCATGCCCACCAAGCCATGCCCACCAAGCCACACCACGCCCACCAAGCCACGTCTACAGAACTGGTAGTAAAAAAATTTGGATTTCACCATTGTCCTAGACCCATATTCCTTGCATCTATCTGCCTGAAATTTGTCAAGCCTCATCTCCTCCAAAGACATTCAATGCCTGCCAATGTTCATAAAAATGTCAGAATAGCAGAAAAAGGGCGGGGGGAGTTGCAATGTATAGGCATGTATTGGTTTCCCATTATAGCTAAAGGCATGCAAAAAATGTTCTCTTTTTGAAATCAGCTATTTTCTGAATTGCCAAATTATGCCCTGATCATTCATAACTCATCCAGGCCTATATTTCTTTTTCTTGTCCTCTTGCTTTTCTGTAGCCTTCCCCCCACCTTTCTCCAATTGTTTAAAACATTTGCAACCTCCAGAGCTCCCTGTTGTTTTCCAGTGACCTCAATTTTTCTACATGTGCATGATAACTCAGCCTGATGCATTTAATCTATAGCCAACTGCATAGATTTAGAGATGGTTTTTAAAGAAGGGATTTTACCATAGTCTGTTTCTGAGCTACAGAAATATCATCTTCCATCAGAGCACTATTTTATTATTTCCATGATTTACTAAGGCAAAGTAGTCCTGGATCAAGGGCATTATGTGGTAGGTATCCTTGTCCAAAAAGCCCTGTCTATCCACTCTGTCTAAAGGAATGAAACAAACTGAAAGAAATATAATAGAAAGTGACATAATTTAGGACTTTGATAACCTTGCATATCCCTAAAACTTAATTCTGTCACAACTAACGTAAACACTGGATCAGATGTGAGTAAATTTACCTTCAAAACTACAAACTGAACAGAAGAATTATCACAGCAGGTTTCCAAGGAGCCTATCGCACGAGATCCCAGCCATAGTATAGTGAAGGACATACTCTCAGAAAATCTTCACTTGATTGCACCAAGCAGAAGCAACCAAGCTAGAGAAGTAAAACTGATTTATTGACAAGGGCGTCATATACTACATGAATATGGCAAAACAATGCCTGCATTTTCTCTTCTTCTCTTCTATTCCTTCTTTGCCTGACTTCTTTGCTTTTAGTTCCTTATTAAAGCCATATTGCAGGAGAAGACAAGTGTAAATCAGGGGTGGGTTCTAAATTTTTTACTATCGGTTCTGTGGGCGTGGCTTATTTTGTGGGTGTAGCTTGGTGGTCATGTGACAATTCTTTAGGATTTAGCAGAGGTACTGGTCTACCAGGCTTTTAACTGCTTGCAGAGCTGTCTACTCATTTGTTTTTGGAGGCACTGGACTACCCATTTATTTTTGCAGGCACCGGTCTACTCATTTGTTTTTGGAGGCACCAGTCTACCACCACACTGCCTTTTAACACTGATCAGCTGTAGGGAGGACCTTTGAAGCCCCGTGGCAAGAGTTTAAACAGTTTTTTTCCTTCTAGCCGATCAGCTGGGACTCGGGAGGCAGCAATAGATAGGGGGTGGGGCCAAATAAAAGGCAAGAATAACGCAGCGGGGTGCGGGAGGGTGCGGGAGGGCCCAGTTCCCAAACAAAGAGAACTGATTCGGTGACATCATATCGTCACTGCTACTGGCTTGGCGGAACTGGGGCGGAACCGGAAGGAACCCACCACTGGTGTAAATGGATCTGTAGTAATAATCTGTTTTTGTACGAATTTCATTCTGATCAGTGGTGGGATTCAAATAATTTAACAACCAGTCCGCTCATGGTCAGGTTGGCTGTCGTGGGAGGCGTGGCTCCTCTCCATCCTCTAACTCCGCCACACATGAGAGACGAGTCTCCTGCAACAGCCAACCTGACCCTGGGCGAACCAGTTGTTAACTTATCACCACCCTCCCACTATCAAAGTGGATCCTGGGTGCTGTGCTGCAATGGATAAATGGACAACAGAGCGACTGGCACGAGGGAAGGAGGAGGAGCAGGGAGAAGGAAAGAGGGAAAGTGACCTCCTCCTTCCCTCGTGCCAGCCACTTCATTGCCCATTTCTCCATTGCAGCGCAGCACCCAGAATCCACTTTGATAGCAGGAGTGGGGGGTGGGGGGTAATTTAACAACCAGTTTGCCCAAATCAGTGCGAACCGGCTGAATCCCACCACTGATTCTGATTCATTTTAAATCTAAACAATGGATGAGTTCTCCCAAATTATCAATGATATTTTGGTGAACTTTGCTTTGATTGCTTTTGCTATTTATGTGCATACGCCTTCCAGCAGTCTTTTACCATTGTCCTTGTTCGTCAGGAAACATAGCTTGCAAAGAAAGAAACCAACTAGGCCCATAACCAGGTAGATCCATTAATTCACCATGCATGGAGAATAAAAACTACTTTTAGCATACAGCCAGGTTTACTACAGCTCGTCTTGTGGCTGCAAGGGAATCCCTATGCTTGTGTTACATACATGCCAATCATGGAGAGGAATTCACTGGAGAAAACAAATGTGTTTGGAATAGTAAGCGGTAAAAGGAAACCAGACCACCAAAGAACACAGTGGCTGGACACCAACAAAGCTGACACCAGATCATAGAACAACTCAAAGAAGCAGTGAAAGATCAAAAGATGTGGAGCAACCTGGCTCATAGAATCGCCAAGAGTCGGATGTGACTGAATAGATAACATCATCTTCACTTACCAATCATTTACCAATCAAGAGCTGTGCTGCCACAGTGATTAGAATGCAGTACTGCAGGTTACTTCTGTTGATTGTCGGCTGCCGGCAGTTCAGCAGTTCGAGTCTCACCGACTCAAGGTTGACTCGGCCTTCCATCCTTCTGAGGTGGGTAAAATGAGGGCCCAGATTGTGGGGGGCAATATGCTGACTCTGTAAACTGCTTAGAGAGGGCTATAAAGCATTGTGAAGTGGTATATAAGTCTAAGAACTAATGCTATTGCTATTTACTATGGCTTAATAAATACAATTGGCAGAGTTGACATACTATACTGAACCATAATGATTCTTGATGATCATATCTTTTCTTTTATGTACACTGAGAGCATATGCACCAAGACAAATTCCCTGTGTGTCTAATCACACTTGGCCAATAAAAAATTCTATTCTATTCTATTCTAAAGTGATCACAGTGGAGCTGGATTCACAACGCACTAATCGAAAATGTGATTGACATGAACACTATTCTTCTTGCCTTTGTGTGATACTAGGGAAGTTTAACCAACTGACAATTGGCTTCATCGCTCTTCTTATTCACCACAACATCGAAAATATTTTATTCATATTAAGGACAACATGGCAGACTTGCATTGCATTTACAACAGTGTTTCCCAACCTTGGCCATTTTAATGTTGGGGGGATTTCAACTCCCAGAATTTCATAGGCAGCATTGCTGGTTGAGGAATTCTGGGAGTTGAAGTCCACCCAACCTAAAATGGCCAACATTGAGAAACACTGATCATAGGTTGAAAGGCATTTAATGTAATTCATTTTAGGAATTTATTCTGATACATAGGAGCGGGCTGTTTTTTGTTTCAGAATGCCAAAAGGAGGAAGATAGCCATCCATTTTTGATTGCAAAGGAGCCATCCATTTCTGCCCCAACTTTTTTCTTTCTGTGTCAAAACAAGGTGGGAACTTCTTCCATCACACTCCCTCTTGTTGGATATTAGGAAAAAGACATGTCAATGAACTAATTTTTGCTTATATTCACAGCAGTCTGTGTGCTACTTGCTCATCCATCTTTCAGCAAGTCAGTGTCCTGTTGTATGATTGATGGTGGAGCAGAATGAGGAGTGTAAGCCAGAGGCTATATTCCTAGCTACAGAAGCAACTGACCTTTTTCAGAGTGCGTTTATTTTTCTCTAATGATTTAGAACTGTGATAAGGTCTCTCTCTTCCCCTATAAGCTGAGGCAGATGCCAGAGTTAATATACCTACAAAGTTGCAACTCTTTCTCCCTCAAGATAAATGGACCTTTCCAACCCTATGGTCAAACTGCACCTGTGACTTGATTGGCCCATTTTGCTACCTGCTCACAACTGCAAAAATATCTGCTTGAGTTGGCAAAGCTTTCCATGGCTTTGTCTTTGAATGTTTGATCAATTTAGCCAGTGTGATTTTTAAACCATTGTGTGCATAGAGCAGGGGTCTGCAACCTTAAATACTCAAAGAGCCATTTGGACCATTTCCCACAGAAAAGAAAACACCGGGAGCCACAAAACCCTTCCCATGCCTGACTACTTCTTGAGTGGCCACAAAACTAGCCTTGTAGTTGAATTAAACATTCTGTTTTCTTCTGAAACTTTTATTTTCTTGAATTTAAATCATGGCTGGCCTACTGGGGGTTGAAAAGCTCAATAAATTGCGTGCCAGCAGGTGTCACACATTGGCAGTTGTGACGCATATTTTGAGTGACAAGGAGCCACAGCAGAGGAGTGAAAGAGCCACATGCGGCTCCACAGCTGACCCCTGGCATAGAGTAAGCCTATTGTTTGAATTGTTTGAATCCAGTTGATTCTGGTTAATCCATGCAGTAGAAATCACGGTCTGGTCCAGGTTATATAGTTAATGTGTGCTACAATGTGTGACTTACTGGTGAGTCACAAGAAATTCAGTTTCATTACAGAGATACAAAGGACTGGTTTAAGATTAATCATGCAGGTTTTTTTTTTTTAAATAATTACTTGGTCTGTCTGATCAATATTATTTATTATTCTAATAAAATGAGACAGAGGGCACCTGGTCTGGACAGAAATTGAAATGACTTAATCAATTGTCAAAAATTAAAATAATGCTAATATTTATTTAGGTACTGAGACCAGCCTTTGTGGTGCTTGTTGATAAACTTTGGTGGAGCCATGATAGTGATGGTGCATCCATCCTTGTTCCCCTTGATTTCTCAGGGGCCTTTGATACCATTAACTATTGTACCCTTCTAGGATGGTTCCATGGATTAGGAATTTGGGGCACCATTTTACAATGGTTGTCTTGATTTTCTCAAGACCAGTTCCAGTTGGTGTTGGTTGGGGGGGGAGGTAGATCACTCCCTGGGCCCCTCCTACAGGGCGGGGGGACACACGGTTCTACTCTCTCTCCCCTCCTTTTCAAAATCTTTACAGAGCCTCTGAGTGCTGATATGCTAATGACACCTAATTATATCTTTTGACCATGAGTTAACCATTTGAGACTGCCAACATTCCATCCATCCCAGTGTCTGGAGGCTATGCAGTTTTGGATGGGGCGGACTCTGTCTCCAAGTCAGTCTTACCACACCCAAGTGGCAGTGAGTGTTTGGCCCAGCCAGATCTGTGGAAGTTTCATCTTTGACCTCAAATGCAATAGAATTTCAACCTTCAAGATTGACATTCCATCTGGAGGTCTCCTGGAGCTGGAGGATTCATAGCTCCTGCTTGAAGAGGATCTGTAGACTCTAGGATGATCTTTCTACAACTCCATCTGGTGTGCCAGTTGTATCCTTTCTTATATTGGGAATGCTCTTCAGACAACTAGTCATGCCCTAGTCACCTTGCAATTTGACTACTACGATGTGGTCTATATGGGATTGCCCTTGGAAGCTTCAATTTGCCCAGAATGCAGCAGTGTGAACAATAATAGGCATGCCTCAGTATGCCATATAACAACTCTGCTGTTTTGCTTCTGGGTTTGATTCAAGGTGCCAATTGTTACCTATAAAGCTCTCCATGGCATAGGGCCTGTTTACTTGAGGACCCAACTGTCTTCCATAATATCTCCCTGGCCAATTGCATCTTGTAGGATTAGCATCATCTGGGTTCCTTTGATTAAGGTAAAGGTAAAGGTTCCCCCACACATGTGTGCTAGTCATTTCTGGCTCATCGCCATTTCTAAGTTTGCGCTGCCTGAAGACGTCTCCGTGGTCATGTGGCCGGCATGACTAAATGCCGAAGGTGCACGGAGCGCTGTTACCTTCCCACCAAAGGTGGTCCCTATCTTTATACTTGCATTTTTTACGTGCTTTCGAACTGCTAGGTTGGCAGAAGCTGGGACAAGTAACGGGAGGACACCCCATTATGCAGCGCTAGGGATTCGAACCTCTGAACTGCCGACCTGATTGACAAGCTCAGCATCTTAACCACTGAGCCACCATGTTCCTTCCTTTGATTAAAACAGGTCATATATCATAATTCCAGAAACAGGCCTTCTTTGTAGTAGTATGTGCCCTTTAAAATAAGGTTACCCCAGAAATCCAACTGGGCCCCACTCTGTTGTCGGAGACCTGGCTGTTCACCCAGATCTTTGGCAAGGGAGAGTGAGAACCCTCGCTTCATTGCACTTGCTATCTTTTATCTTTATTTTGTGTGTGTGTTTTATTGATTTTATTGCATTGACTGTTGTGAGCTGCCCACTAGAATCATTGACAGTCAGGCAGCATACAAGTTTAATTAATTAATTAATGGGGAAAGTTCCCCTGCAAGAAAATTAATCAGCCCATGGATGGGTGGTTAAGATTGCAATAGTGTTTTAAATGCTATGTGGAGAAATATTGAAAGTCATTCCAAAAGACATGACAAAAAAAGACCCGGGGGGGGGGGGGTTAAATTATAAGGAAGCAAATGTTGGTTGGGCTTCAGGAGAATTTTCTGAATGATAGTAGCTACAGAACAGACTGTCTGAGGGAGTCCTTTGGAGTGGGCAGCTGGTCCTGGGTCAAGGATGCTATAGCAGTAAATTCCTGCATTAGGTAAGAAGTTAGCCTAGATCAGGGGTGTCAAACTTGATTTCATTGAGGGCCACATCAGGATTGTGTTTGACCGTGGGGGCCAGGGTGGGTGTGGCCAGCTTGACATCACTCATGTCGGGAGCGCCTGTGGTGGCCTGAGCACTCTGTCAGTGAAAATGGGCTCCTGAGCTCCGTTTTCGGCTAGGTGGCTTCCTGCAACCCTCTGCCAGTGAAAATTGAGCTTGGGGGAGAGGATGGGGCCCTAGTGAGTTCTGTTTTTGCCTAGGATGGCCTCCTGCAACCCTCTGCCAGCCAAAACAGAGCACGCAGCCCTCCCGAGATCCATTTTCGCTGGCAGAGACACTGCGGGCTTGTACTTTGCTGTTTTCAGGGGTGGCCCCATGGCCAGATCTAAGCACCCTGCAAGCCAAATCCAGCCCCCGGGCCTTGAGTTTGACACCCCTGGCCTAAATGAATTCAGACGTTCCCTCCCAATGCTTCCATTCTATGATAATCTAGGATTTGAGTAATACATTCCATAAAAGGCAGTGGGGCATAAAAGCAGTACATATCGTAGGACTGGATTACAAGATGTTGGTCAAATACCCACTTTATGAGTAGTTCATGTCTCTAATGAGTTTCTTTCTTATGCAGCATCTTATCTTACATCCTTTTGAAGCTTGTTTCAAATCTAGCTCTGCACGGCTACTGCCATCCACACAAATACCAAAGGGCTAAGGAAAGAGATAAACATAAGCACGATTGTGAACATGCTTTGTTCAACCTCAAATGACTGATGTGCCACGCGTGTAGCCATCAGTAGTTTTTCTTGCGGTTGAATAAAAGGATAAAATTCAGTGACATAGTGCTAATTCAATTAGATCAGCAAATCTGTCTCCAATAGCGAGACTTGGCTTGTAATTGAACAATGCAAGCAAACAGCTAACAGGAAAAGCCAAGGAATTGTGTCAGCACCGGTTTTACATCTTCTTATCCAGAGTTTGAATTCCTGTATAAGAACTTCAAATGAGAGCTTTGGGGTTGCTTCTGTGCTATAGATATGTGATCGAGGTGGACCAATGTCAATTTCAGTTCTTCATTTTTCTAAACTTGGTTCATTGAATTTAACGGGGTGGTGGGGGTGGGGGTTTGATCCAAAGTTTATATTATGTGTATGACGATGCCTATTTTTCCAAATTTACCCAGCTTTGTTCACACATTTATTTATTTAGTTCTCCACCTTTATTATTTTTTACAAATAATTCAAAATTGTGAACATACCCAACACATACCCTTCCTCCTCCTATTTGCACCTGTAAAATCCTGTGAGCTGAATTGTGCTGAGATACAATAACCAGCCCAAGATCCCCCAGCTGGCTTTCATGGATAAGGCAGGACTAGAACTCACAGTCTCCTGATGCCTTTCTAGCCTGGTGCGTTAACATATCTGATTTTTGCAAGCTGTTCACTCTTTTCATGAAGGATTTTCCCTTAGGTTCTTCTTTCTAGCAGGCAAATTGCATTATAAAATTGGGAAAAGTACAATTTTTGAATAACTCTGCTTCAGTCAGTTAATATCAGTGTTTGTTGATTTGCAAATGTGAGACCAAATAAATTAGCAATACCTGCTCCTACAGGCAGTCACCAGATAAGCCCCCTTTGCTTGAACATGGAGCTGAGCTTTTTTTTTCTTTTGCAAGACAAAGAAATGGTGTTGCGATCAATGGGGTGATTGTTTTTATTTTACAAAGAGTTGTCCAGAGGAAGTGGGCCAAGTAGAAGTAAAAGGTCAGTAAAGCTCCTTGGAGACTGAACATTTACTGTAGTTCTTCTGTCAAGCACACTTTCCAATATTTTTGGAACTTTCTTATCTTATATATCCACTGTTTGCTCCGGTTTATGTTTTCCAGGATCTTATGTTCAGAGGATGTGATTTGCATCTCTAGGCAGGGCATTGTTCAGAAACATAGGGGAGATAAGTTCAAAAATGGAGCCCCATTATATCAAGCCATGATTTATTGAACCATCTTGTATTGAATTAACCACAACTGGATTTTCATAATACTCTAAAGCCATATATCACAGTCTGAAAACTGTAATATCTGGGTACATAAATCACCCTGATCCGGAGCCAAACAAGCCACATTATGGTTTGGTGATTTGCATGAACTCATCCTGAACAAGATTGTTTCTTATATTAATCAAACATGGGCTCTTCCTGACCAGCTTGCTGCTCTGATCTTGCCTTCAGCTTCTTGAACTGCAGGGAATGGAGCATGCTGCTGGCATTTTCATTCAAGGCTCATCCCCAGTAACTCATGAAGAACAGAAGATGGGAATTGGTATGGAATTCTTCTTATCTCAGTTCATATTGTAGTACTTTTTCCTATATATGTTCGGCAGCAGGATAGGGTGATGTTTTTTTCTCATGCATTTGACTAAGTCTAATAGCAATAGCAATTAGACTTATATACCACTTTACAGTGCTTTACAGCCCTCTCTAAGTGGTTTACAGAGTCAGCATATTGTCCCCCAACAATCTGGGTCCTCATTTTACCCATCTTGGAAGAATGGAAGGCTCTGAGTCAACCTTGATCCTGGTGAGATTTGAACTGCCAAATTGCAGTCAGCCAGCAGTCAGCAGAAGTAGCCTGCAATACTGCACTCTAACCACTGCACCACTGTGACAAAAGTTGTATATGCATGCAGTCAGACCTGCATGCCATCCTCTTAAATGGCAAGAGGGAAGAAGTGTCTACAAGGTGTAAATAAAATAATGTGATGGTGTGATTGGAGCTGTTTTTATGTGCATTGCCGCCTTGATTTTATTTTATTTTATTTTACTATGCTTATAGTCATCCTTGAGAGAGAGAGATTGCCTCTTCTCTAAAATACATAATACAAGAGCACATCTGACATATCTTTACACACAAAACACACACACAAAACACATACAAACATATACACAGACAAGCACACCGTTTTCCAGTTTTAATGGAAAATTTCCTGAATTTTTCCTATAAGTTCCAGTTAGGTCTCAGTTCTCAGATAATGGAATTAATTGAGTAAAATATGCTGGTCATCAATTGCTCATCCTTTCCTGCCAAGATCTGAATGGGTGGTGGTGGGTTTTGGTGTCAGGGTTCCAGCCGATGCCCGAATTAAATCATGAGCCTCAAGCCAAGCTTCAAAAAAAAAAAAAAAAAATCCAGTTATTTATTAGGTGCACAAACCAAGTGAAGCAACTCTGACCTCACTTAATTCACACCTTGGCTCTGAACCTGTTTCCCCCTCCCGCCCCCAAAGAGTGTCATCAGTCACATTCCCCAACAAAGCAATTTCATGGGTTATAGAAGTCACTTCTTCTTGCCACTGTGGGTACCCCTGGAGATGACCTTAACAATGCTGCTCCAATGTGCTTTGTTTTGACTGAAGTGCAAGTTTCTCGATGCAGCTGTGAGGCTTGGTTTTCCCATCCCCCTGCCTATGGCAATTCGAGAGCAGGTCAGGAATGCTTCACAAGTTGACAGGCACCTTTTCTGCAGCCATAAGACCCTTCTGGTCAACATAACTTCCTCCAGATGGTGGATCTGATAGTTTAGGTTGCTGAGTAACTCTTACTTCTGAAGACTGCATAATACAGCTAATGTAGTGATTCAAAGATTTTGCAGAAGATCAATATTTTACAGAAGACTGAATTTATCCAAATAGATGCCATTATAATGATTTTAAAACATAGCAGTGCCATGAGTAAAAGCTGAATTAAATTATGAGCAGAAATCTTGATTTTGTGAGGTGATGGTATAATGAGGTAAGGCGTTGTCTGTTTCAGCAGATTTTCGTGTAAGGTTATAGTTTTACCATTGTACGTTAATTCAGTGGTTTAAAATTAGATCTATTAATAGTAACTGAAACTGTATTAAAATGTACCTTTAAAGAAGTGAGAGAAAATTCACCTTCTGCTTGTCTGTTTTAGTTCAATGCAATGAATACATTCATGTGACACAAGAACAACAAATAATATAATCATATTTTCGCCTAATGTGTATATTGCACAAATCCAGCTGTCTTAGTTTGTGGTCCAGTACTGTGTAAAACTATAATATCTAGTGTTGTACAAACCCAGTAAATCATGATTGACAAATATGGGTAAGCATACCATGAAAACATGCTGATGTTCTGTGAGGCAAATACAATCAAATGCAGACTGTCTGAAATCAAAGTTAATGGCTCTACTCTATGTGAAGAGGTCCTTAGCAAAATGCTTTGGATTCTTATTTCATTTTTATACCTCCCAATAGAAGAAATGTTCGAGGGAAATGGCAGAGTGTGTATTTAAAATTTTAGAACATAGAATAATAGATTTGGAAGAGACCTTGTAGGTTATCTAGCTCAAGCAGGAGATCCTATACCATTTCAAACAAATTGCCATCCAGTCTCTTCTTGAAAGCTTCTAGTGATAGAGCACCCACAAGGCGGGTCTATTCCATTGGTTGATTGCTCTCACAGTTTAGGAAATTTCTCCTTACTTCTAGGTTGCTTCTTTCCTTGGTTAGTTTCCATCCATTGTTTCTTGTCTTTGTTTTTGCCGCTGTTTCTTTGTTATACTTCAGTATCAAAACTTGTTTGTGTTAACCTGCTTTGTAGATACAAAGCTTTGTATCTGATAGCTAAGGTTAAAAGTAATTTAAGTGGGTGGAATGAACAACAAAGTGCCTGAATAGAGATCCTGCCCTTTTCAGCAGGTGGCAACAGTTGGCTGACCTTGTCTGAACTTTAAAGCTTAAGTTGGGCTGGATCTGATTAATACTTGAATGGGAAGCCTCCAGCTGTTGCCAGGTGTGTTGGGAACAGTGACAAGTTAAAAAAAACCCACCCTCTAACTGCCATACTGTTATTAAGAAAACTTCAGGTTTACACTACTTGAGAGTGTATTTTATCTTTATCTTTTAGAGAGAAAAAAATCAGCTTTGTTTCTCTGCCTAAATTTTGTTAAAATAGATATGAAGAGGAAGGTGCTTCTGACAGATCTGAATTTCTACGGAAGAAAGATCATTTAAAATAGATCTTTTGGGCTAGGTTTGCACAGCATTCAAGTAGGCTAAAATAAAGTTAGTAGCTTGTGGTTTGAAGTGTTGTGGGAATCCAATCATAGCATATTGGGTGGATTAAGCTCTTGTGTGCATTTTATTTTATTTCTTTGATTATGGAATGTTGTGTTGTTGTTTTTAACCATTTCGTCATCTTTGCCAAAGTCACTTTTGGTGAGTTTATAGGCAAGTGCTCTCCATGCTACCTTGCCAAGCACAGCTTCTTTCAATTGTTATATGTTCGACTTTGCATCAGATTATTATCAACCCTTGAACATGTTTTTTTGCTCAACCCTTATTCACTAACCATTCCTAGCATCATTGCCTTCTCCAATGAACTTGATGTTCTGTCCCCGTACCACGCACACCCCCCCACAGACGGCCCGGAGTTAATAAGCCACACGACAAAACTCTTTGATGATAAAGCTGGCAGCAACCCAGTGGCTAGCTGCCAATTCAGACTTTACTCACAGAAAACAAAGATTAGTCCAAATGCAGTCCGATAAAGCAGCCAAAGTCCAGTAAAGCAAAGATCATGGAGTATTTCCAGTTTTTGCTCGTCACAAACTAAACCGGCCACCACACCCACATTTATACCCTGTGGGGTGTGGTCCAGTGGCTCAGCTAATGGGGAAGGCATGCCAGTGACTCAGGCATGCCTTTGCCTCTGCTGTGCACGCTTCTCCCTGTGCCTCTGTCGAGGGTCCAGCCAGCACTTATCTTCCTCATCGCTGTCCACCTGTGGCTGCAGGGATGTGCTTGGCTCTGAGCCTATCGTTTGGCCTTCGGTGTCCTCCGGAGGCATTGCCAGAGAGGAGGGTCCTGGAGAGGGAGGCCTTGCCAACTCCTCCCCCTCACTCTCAGAGTCTCCATCTGTCAATAGCCCAGGCTCAGGCAACGGAGCCACAACACTTGCATGCATAACATGGCCAAAGTAAATCAGATGTAATCTTATGGTTTTAGCTTCTAGTGGTGTGTTTGGTTTTATAATGAACTGTTATATTAACAAAGTAATTGTGTTTTGTTAACTTGGGCTTAGCTTATTGGATAAATCTAGAATACAGAATAACTTGGATTGGAAGGGACCTTGGAAGTCTTCTAATCCAACCCCTTGCTGAAGCAGGAAACCTTATAGAATGCCAGACAAATGGTTATC
Organism: Arizona elegans; assembly: GCA_022577455.1. Taxonomy (NCBI): domain Eukaryota; kingdom Metazoa; phylum Chordata; class Lepidosauria; order Squamata; family Colubridae; genus Arizona; species Arizona elegans. The sequence continues at coordinate 15,306,913 of JAKOOJ010000020.1, forward strand.
CAATCTCTTCTTGAAAAGCTCCAGTGATGGAGCACCCACAACTTCTGGAGGTTAATTGTTCTCACTATCAGGACATTTCTCCTTAGTTCTCAGTTGCTTCACTCTTTGGTAAGTTTCCAATCATTGTTTCTTGTCTTGCCTTTAGGAATCTAGCCTCAGAACAGAACGGTTGCTGGAATAGGTGTTGCTGAGTATAAAAGTGTTTGAAGATAAGAACAAGCATTTTGATTGATTTGATCATAGATCAGGAGAAGATCATAGAGAAGTCAGAACTGGGGTAATTTGCATCTTGTTAGCCAATTCATTGATACTGTTCAAGTTTAAGATCTGTAGCCACTGGATATCACCTAAATTTGATCTCACTAAAGTTCACTATATATATGCATCAGTGGGATTCAGTCGGTTCTGTCCAGTTCAGGCGAACCGGTGGTAACTGCAGGAGGCTTCATCCACCCGCCTGGATGTAATGCGCGAGGAAAGAGCATGCACAGAAGGCTGTGCGCATGTGCAGAGGAGGCACGTGCGATCGAAGCAAACCGGTAGGGAAGGTAAGTGAATATCACCTCTGATATGCATGACTCTTGTCCATTGTACCTCCTCTGGATATCATGAATTAGGGGATACCATTGCTTTTCCTCTCCTCCCAGATGCCACTCACTTTCACTTATTAAAAAAATCCCCTCCCAATTGTTGAGGACTGGCTGTAGAATAGCAGAGTCCTCCATTCTTTTTTCCACCTTCTGACAAAATGAACTTGTCAGCAAGAGAAGACAAGAATGTAGTGGATCTCTTGTGCTTGGCAGAGTTATATTTCCAGTAGGTGTTATTTATTCTGTGAGATTTTGGTATTTTCATACCATATGACAGTAACATCTATGTTGGTGGGGTTCTGTTATTACTGGGCATTATTTATATTACTTGTGCAAAAGCATTTTACTCCTCCTCAAAAGCTGGATTTGAATTGAATTTGGCCAGCTGTTCGGATCCAATGGAAAGCATTATCTGCACATATGCAGAAACTACTTTTTGCATCCAGACAAGACTGATCAAGGAGAGATTCAACCTAGAAATAAGGAGAAATGTTCTGACAGTGAGAGCGATCAACCCATGGAACAGCTTGCCTTCGGAAGTTGTGGGAGCTTCATCACTGGAGGCTTTCAAGAAGAGACTGGACAGCCATTTGTCAGAAATGGTGTAGAGTCTCCTACTTGGCGGGGGGTTGGACTAGATGATCTACAAGGTCCAGGGCTGGGTTCTACTTACCTTTACTACCGGTTTGCAATGGGACTGTGTGCACACATGCGCAGAAACTTCCTGATGACATCCAGGTCGGTGGGCGATGCCTCCAGCCGGTTTTACAGTGAACCTGTCCAAACCAGGGGCAACCCACTACTGACAAGGTCCCTTCCAACTCTGTTAATCTATTAATTTAGTCCAGGAAGTTATTTTGGTCCAACAGCAAACTGAAAGATTCAGTCAGTCAGAACTTTGTTGAATTGAAGAATTCCTTTAAAGCACTAACATTCTCTCTCTCTCCCTCTCTCCCTCTCTCTCTCTCTCTCTCTCTCTCTCTCTCTCTCTCTCACACACACACACACACACTCATTTACACACATACAAACATATATATTTCCTCCAGCGATTCTTAAACAGCCACCTTTTTAATAGCAGCATACTAAACAGAGATACAGGATACTTAAAATTTCATCTGCCCACACATTACTCATCAGAATGATTCATCTTTTAGAAAAGTGTGGATTCTCCCCCTCTCTCCAGTAAGGAGTTAGATACTTTCAAAAATTATAGCATGAGACTTGTCAGAAAGAAAATTAGAGATATTCGATGAATTGAAGAAGTATAATGGAACAGGGTTTTCTAGATAGTTTGGATTAATACTCCCAGAATCCCTGTCATTTGCTTTACTGATGGGAAGGCTGGTGAGGGCTAAACTACCTAGAGCAACCCCTGGGCCATGGCCCATTACCTGTTCAAAACCAGCCCACAGCTTGATCAAAACCGGGCCGCGGGAGAGATGGGCAAGGGTGCGTGCATGAAGCTGCACTCATGCGAGCAGAGGACACTTGCGCTTGTGTACAAAGCTTCACTCACGTGAGTGGAGGGTGCTTGCACTCATGTGAGTGGAGCTTTGCTCACAAACACAAGCACCCTCTACTCAAGTACTCCACTCACGCGTGTGGAGCTTCATGTATGAGTGCAAGTGCCTTGCATGAGTGGAGCTTTGCATGTAAGCACAAGCACCCGCCACTCAGGTGCAAAGCTCCATTCTCCTGATTGGAGAGTGCCCACACCCACCGATCGCACAAATGGAAGTGTGCATGCATGTGCGACTGCCACTCACGCCCCCTCCCCCCTTTGGCCACTGATCTAGAGTATCTCAGGTGGTCTATTCCTACCATAAATCATAGACCTTTGCATGCAGAAGCCTTACAGTCGGACATGGGCATTTCCAGATGGAAGGATCTCAAAGAATAGATGAGACATATCTTCTATGGTCACACAGCTTTCTATTCAAGCTCTGTTGTCAGAGTACACAAGAGATTCTTTGACAGAATTTAGGAATACAAGCATCCACTCATGCACTTATCAACAACTCCTGTAAATAGAAAGGAACAGCCAAGCTTCATGAAGGCCAATTCAAATATCTACAATTTAGGAGCACGATATGAATATAATAGGTCTCCACATCTATGTTCCTCACAACATAAATACATCTGTTGAAGGCCTTCTTCATGAATCTATCTAACTTGCTTTTCAATCCCTCCATCCATCATTTTTTTTTTGTTTTGTTTGTTGCTTTGAAAGCCAGGTTTTCCATTTAGTTATCCAAATTAGCACCTTTATTTTTGAACTGTAGCCCATTCCTTTGGGGAATTCAATACAATTTTCTTTTGGCTTAATAGGTCGACAGAAAACATCAAACAACTATAATCTTAAGTGGAATTTTTTGCAAGGGTGATATGGACATGTTATCTACCATGGATCAGACATCACATATTTTCTCTAGAGTGAGTGTTGAATCACATGACTATTATCAAAGTATATATATATATATATATATATATATATATATATATATATATATATATATATATTTGTAAAATTATGCCTACTCTTATGTTAGAGATTGAATATTATGTGATATCAAAGCAATATATGAAAATGTCTAACTATTCCAAAAGTCTTTCAACATGACAAAGCTGGTGGTTATCCATACATGATGTGGGAGCCAATTGTGAAGTTCAACTGGGCATTATAAATATAAATAAAAATCTTTCCTCTGTATCTGCCTCCATTCAGCTTCACAGCATGATTCTCAGATTATGAGAGAGCTTTCTCCCTGGGTCCATTTATGATTACTGAGGTACATTAAGGATAATGACAGGCCCGCATGGAGAAATGCTTAAGGGCTGATAGAGTTGGGCCCTGTCATATTTCAGCTCACCTCACTGGATTATTTTTGTGCGGGAAAAAAATTGAAGGAGAAGACAATTATTACAGGAGAAAAATCCATGTTAGTGTACAGTAGCCCAGAATCAGGAGTCTGGTTGCACTTTTGCAGACAAATAAAAGTACGCTTACATCTTTTAATAAAGTTTGTTAGTTTGAAATGATGTTACCAGACACCTGATTTGTTTTGGAGTTGGGGTTTTTTTTTTCATACTTTAGCTTTTAGAGAAAGGGCAGGATATTAATCTAAGAAATAATATTTAAAACTAAACTGAAAAAAACCTATTTTATTTCTAAAGGACTCCTATACAATCCTGTTTATTTTTATTTTATTTTATTTTATTTTATTTATTTATTTATTTATTCATTTGTCAAACACATATAAGATTACAGATATAAGTATAAACATGATTATGAATACATGAGATGGATACAAATAAATGGGGACAGTAGGACAGGGATGGTAAGCACGTTGGTCCGCTTATGCACGCCCCTTACAGACCTCTTAGGAATGGGGTGAGGTCAACAGTAGACAGTCTAAGGTTAAAGTTTTGGGGGTTTGGGGAAGAAACGACAGAGTCAGGTAGTGCATTCCAGGCACTGACCACTCTGTTGCTGAAGTTGTATTTTCTACAATCGAGTTTGGAGCGGTTTACTTTAAGTTTATATTTATTGTGTACTCGTGCATTATTGTGGTTGAAGCTGAAGTAGTCTTGTGGCCCGTATGTGGCCTGTGCAGCTAGTCGCTGATTCAGACAGCAAGTAGGCTGGTGTGGTGCTGCACCAGTAGCCTGTGCAGCTGGCACTCAAGTTGGACAATGAGGAGGCTGGAGAAGATGTGGTGCCAGAGGTGGGGATTCAGCCAGGGCCATCAGAACCTCCAGAAGCTCCTTTAAGTGAAGAGGATGAAGAGGAGGAGCCTCTTCTCGATGCACGGACGCACAGAGCTGCCAAAAGGCAGGAGTGGCTCCTCAGGAGGAGGTCTCCTCAAGAGTAAGGCTTGGGGCTAATTGGCCACTCCCTTAGCCTATTTAAGGAGGAACACCAACTGAAGCAATTTGCAGGGAACAACTTAGTTCACATACCTTCATGTCTTGTCTTGCTTATCTTATCAGCTTCCTGCAAATTGCTTCTGGGCATTCTGCCAACCATAGTAAGCTTTCAATTATTATTCTTTGAATTCTTGATGGCTGTTAATGCAATTAATTAACAGCCATTGTTGTAAAAGACTGGTTTATTTAGTAAACTAAGGTTTGAATGGACTTTGTGTGTGCTGCGTTCTTTGGGGTCCGTAGCTGGGGCAGAACAAGTAGTCATTGACAGGTAGGATGTTGTAGCAGATAATTTTGTGTACTACGCTTTATGTTTATGTTTATGACGTTTATGTTTATTAGTTTAAACTGAATGCATTTTTATGATTTGGATCTGTCCATTATGGTAAGACAGTAATGTGGGGCACCTTGTTTCTTTCTCAAGGACATCTTTAAAGCATCTGAAAGCAGAATGCTCTGAAGCCACATCAAGTGGCCCCGCATAAGACAAACTCATACTACAAGTTGCCATTCTGCTACCAGATTACTGATTCTGGGCTATTGTATACTAACATGGCTCTTCTCCTGGAAGGTTGATAATTGGCTTCTCCTTCAATTTTTTTTGTGTATTTTTCTATTCATATCTGCCATTAACATTGGTACAGTAACATACATGCTGGCTTCAAACCTTACATGACATTTTGGCTTTTTAAAATTATTTGTTAAACTAGCTATAGTGATCTAGTTAGGCCAAAAATCAAAAGTGCTGCACAGTTTACTACATAGCTTATCATAATGCATTGTGGTCTTCAAAACCCAATAATCATTTAATATTTAGCTGAATACACATATATTAACTGAATGGTTGGTCTGCAAGTACTGTCCTCTGGAACAAATTTCTTTCCTCTTTATCTATTTTCCATACACACTTTGTGAAACCAGTAATGTATTTTCTAAAAAATGTAAATACCTGCCATGCAATATAACTTTTAATCTTATATTTTGTATGAGGTTACGTTAATATTTATTTCTTTCTATTTGTATCTGAAAGCACAATATAATGTTATTAATAACTTGCACTAACTGATTAATGTTTGATAACAGCACAGTTGGCACCATGTGGTAATTCAATTTAGAGACCATCAAGATCAACATCTCCTAAGGAACACCCAGAGTTTTTAAGCATTTTTTTTAATTATTTGATTTATATGCCGCCCTTCTCCGGAGACTCAGGGCGGCTTACAATGCGCTAAGTAATAGCCTTCATTCTTTTGTATATTTATACAAAGTCAGCTTATTGCCCCCACAAACTGGGTCCTCAATTTACCTACCTTAGAAAGGATGGAAGGCTGAGTCAACCTTGAGCCTGGGGAGATTCGAACTTACAGTAATTGCAGACAGCTGGTGTTAATCACAATGCTATTACTCTGCTGAGCCACCAGGCCCTTTTTTACAGGATAAGGAACTGGGGCTGAAAATTTACTCCTTAATAGGAATTCAAATTTTGACTTTCAGATGTATCATTCAGAATCAAAGTACACACCACAAAGTGGCAACACCTGATGAAAGCAACTATCTGAAATGGAAGGGCTGAAAATTTACAAATGTCAACTCATGGGCATTCATGGCTTTTTAATGCAATGACCAAATATGTGCTAAGCATAATTCTGAAACTTTGCCCAGATACATATTCAAATTGGCTTAGTTTAGTCCATCCCCATTACTGCTTTTCTTTGTCACTGACTTCAAACTCACCATTGTGGAAGTAGCCTGCAAAGGCAGAAGTCCCGTTGCAGATTATTCACGATGTTTCAGACTGAGTAAAAATTAATTCTGTTCTAACTTGGCAAACAAGATGATTCTAGGGTTTCATGTATATTAATTGTCACACTCAATTATTAAGTTCACTTCAGAGACCTTTGTATGCCCAACGCATAAAATTCTAATGGATTCCTCTTCCAGCTTCCTACTGGATTCGTTTGTTCATCTCAGGAATGTAAGCTTCACTAAATACAATTTCCATACAATTGCATTGCAGCCTGATTAGCTATCCTGCAATCCATCTTATTTAAAAACTATTTGCCTGCATTTATACATGCATAAACTCTTCTGTTGCTAATAAATAGAAGTTAGGGTGGAGATACCTAAATGGAGTAGGTGAGGTTGGAAGGAGTAGAAATGCCACTTGTGTAGGAGACAATAATCAAACATAGTTTGCAGAATTCCAAGAGAGATCCAGAGTTCTCAGAGAGCAGATACAGTTTTAGTTCTCATCTTTCAGTAGGACTCCTCGCCTTTACCCAGAGAGGAAATGCGCGTATTTCATTTACTGTAGCAACAGGTTGGTCTGTCCTCTAGATATATCTGGTCTCACTAGGAGGAAGTCAATAGCAAGTGGTCTCTAATTCTCTGAGAGCGTTTTTGGAATTCTAGAGCTTATTCTATCATGGTAATATATGGCTTAGGTTTCCAGAAAATAGTTAAGTGGATATTTGTGGTATGTTTGCCTTCCTAAAGATGGCATTGTGCACATATCAACCATTAGATTACTTTCAGGCATGAATGAAGGAACATGGGAAAGAAAAGTAGGTGCCTGAAATATGTACGAGACTGCTTCATGCCCAGCTATACACATTAATGGATATTCTGCTTGGCTATTTACTTAATTGGACCACTAGTGGCATGTTTTGGATGGATAGTTATTAATTCACTCTGACTTTGTAACCATGCTCCCATAAAAAGCATGGTGTTCAAAACGACACGGGTTATTTGTTTCCCGTAAAAGTTTGTGGTGGTTTTTATGAGCATGCATGAATGAGACACTCTACAGTTCTGTTTCTTTATCCATCAAAAATAACTCACATTATGTCTTTGTTTATAAGCCATCTAAACTCACTAAAGCCACACGGATAAAATGTCCATGGCTTCATGTCTGCAGGCTATTTTATTTACTGTATTTTTTGGAGTATAAGATGCACCGGAGTATAAGACACACCTTAGTTTTTGGGGAGGACAATAAGAAAAAAAGCTGATTGGCAGGTGTATCGGCCTCCCAGAATACCCCGAATCAGCTGTTCCCAGAGGTGAATTTTAGCAACAGGTTCCTTGGTTGTGAGCTCTGTGCTTTTTTTTTTTTTCTTCCCCCCGCCTTTTTTTTCCTGCCTCTGAAAGCCTCCAAAACAGAGTTTCATAAAAAGAGCCTCTGAAGCCCTGTTTGGGGGCTTCTTTTCTGAAGCTTCTTTTCTGATGCTTTTTTCAGCCTCTGAAACCTCCGTTTGAGAAGCTGGGCGGGGCTACATACATTCGGAGTATAAGACGCACCCAGATTTTCACCCTCTTTTTTGGGGGGAAAAAGGTGCATCTTATAATCTGAAAAATACGGTAGTTTCTTTTTAAAAAAAATACCGGGAGGCATTTTACCTTTTGTTTAGAATTTTTAAACTCACACATAATCAAGATATATTAATTGTGAATGCTATTGTAGGTAATGGCTGGAACCACGTTGGTGCCACTTTCTTAATGTGTTGGATTACAGGTCCCATCACTTCCACCCAGCACCATCTCCCTATTATTTTCAGCCAGCAGTAATATAGCTTAATGAAAGGCATTCCCTGCAGTGGGGAAAGATAATACAGCCACAGTCCATCAAAGCAATCTTAAGAACTCCCATCTCTTTGGCGCTTGGCTTGCTTTATGTCTGTGAAGAAAGATTCTCTCTAATCTGATTGAGAAGTTATTAACTTGTCAGGGTCTTCTTAATCCAGGGGTGGACCACCTTTTTATAGCTAAGGCTGTGCTTTCAATATTATTTGTGTTTCATTTGGTCACTGAAACCTTTGGGAAGCATTATATTGATATGACAACATCCCAGGGGGATAGCAGTTGAATTGTAGTCCCTTCTGCTCTTTAAAAACTTTTTTTGGGGTTGGAAAGATTAAGTAAAATAGGAAACTAAATATAGTCTGTAACAGATGATCATAGCCTAAACACAGGGGGAATCTGCAGTCTATGGAACTTGGGTTGTCCACTTCATTCTATATATTTAAAAATCAAGGAACTTTCAAAAGTTTCTCCCATTTTACCATGGTGATCTAATGATGGTTTTCATCCATTCTTTTTTTTCCCTTTCCCTTTTTTCCTCTTCTTTTTTCTGTTCTTCTTCTTCTTAAACTTTTAAAAATTGAGCAGTCTTATTGTGAACAGTAACTCCTACACAGCAGGAAGACAATAACTTCATCTCCACCTTATCTTGAGGGGGTATACAGAAATCAAATGGACAATATCATTGCTAAAAGCAGTTGAAGGAGCTCAATTATAGCACCAAAGATAAGGCCAGGAGCTAATTGTGGTACAGCTCATGTGCAAATTTAATTTGGAAACTAAAAAAGGAAGAAGGAGAGGAGGAAGAGGAGGGAGGAAGAGGAGGAGGAGGAGGAGGAGGAGGAGGAGGAGAAGAAGAAGAAGAAGAAGAAGAAGAAGAAGAAGAAGAAGAAGAAGAAGAAGAAGAAGAAGAAGAAGATGATGATCTTGAGCATATACCCACCATTTTCAAGGAAAACATCAGGAAGTATTTTGAAGTCCTGAACCTAAGAATCTGATAAATTGTGGAATAAACTGATAGAAGTTGTTAATGATGAATATGAAAAAAAGACTGTCAAAGATGAAGAAACAAAACTGGATGACAGAATGAGCTGTGAAAATTGCCAAGAAGAAAAGACAAGCCAAAGTCAAGGAAGTCAAAAATTTAAGGAACTTAATAAAGAATTTTTTTACAAGAGACAAGACGCAGCATTACAATAACTTTTGTAAAGATATGGGAAATGGAAACACACATGGAGAAACAAGGGAAGCATTCCATGTCTCAACTCAGAAGGGGGTTCCAATTTCAAGGTGTAAGGTTAAACAATGTCATTTGTTCTACATAGAGTGGTCTTCTCATTGCTCAGCTTCTGGGAAACCAAATAGTTCCTCTTACTTACAAGGGAGAGTATGTGCTACACCTGAGACTCTGTGACAAGGAACTGAAGTTGAATATCATCTGAAGTGTGTCGATTTGCTGCTGTCATGCTAAGCAAGCAAGGATTTGAAGAGTTGTCGCTGGCTGAAAAACATGGGTGACACCTCTATCATTAGGCCACCTTTTTGGTCATTACTGTATAGTGTAGAGGCTGCTTGTAGATGAATTATGATTTTTTTTTTGTTTTCATCTAATATTTTGGAAGGGATATTAGATTTTGGAGGTCTGAGTGCTTTGCATCTTTTTAGATAAAAGCTGAAATTATTTTTAGGGCTGATGGAATTGTCAAACTGCATTTCTCACACCTCTATTTAAGTCAATTTATTTTCACATTCATTTGTCATTTTGTTTTTTTAAAAGTCTGCCTGAAAAATTTTAATGAATCTTGCATCCATATATGTGAGTTGTATATGCTGAAATATTTTTCCAAGCATATTTATCAAATTTCATGCACATTTAGACTAGTTTCTCCAATATAAAGTTCTGTGTACATTTTTCATTTTTATCTGATATTCGTATTTGTGTGTAGCCTTTTTTATTTTTGCTTCTTTTCCAAAGGATCTTTCAAAATTCAGAAAAGCATTACTTGAACAATTATATTTGCAGGCACCAATTTTCACCACCTGGCCTTCTGACCCCTGAGAAAAATCATTTTGGGGATTGAAGCACATACACTTCTGAGCAGAAATTATTTGAGGGATTAGAAAATATATGCAAATTACTTAATACAAATAATTCCTCATCAGGCATCTGAAGGCAAAAGAGTCTTGCCCTAGCTGACCCTGTTTAGTATTGGTTTCTTAAGGTCCTGATAGCCGGGAAATTATAGGAATTGAAGTCTGGCATATGTACCAAAGGTGCCTTTTCAAAAGGCAACTGGACTTCCTTTGTTTTGGCTTGAAGACATTTGGGACAATCATGACCTGGATTACTGAGAATCTCCATAGACAACTGCCCTATGTAGATGACACCATAGTAGGTGGAAACGTAGCTACACACAAGTAGGAGCCTGGATAGCTCTGTAGACAAGGCACTGTAATTTAACACCAGCTGTCTGCAATTAAAGTAAGTTCGAATCTTGCCAGGCTCAAGGTTGACTCAGCCTTCCATCCTTTCTAAGGCAGGTAAATTGAGGACCCAGTTTGTGGGGGCAATAAGCTGACTTTGTATGAATATACAAAAGTATGAAGGCTATTGCTTAACACATTGTAAGCCGCCCTGAGTCTCCGGAGAAGGGCGGCATATAAATCAAATTTAAAAAAAAAAAAGTGCTTCACATCAATTTTAAATATAGTGACTTTCAATGACACCTGTTCACATATAAGTCATCTATACTATACCTGATAAATCAAGGACAGATAATCCTCAACTTATAATGATTTGTTTAGTGACCATTTAAAGTTACAAAAGTACTGAAAAAAAGTGAGTTCCGACTAGTCTTTGCACTTATGACAGTTGCAACATCTCCACGGTCATGTAATCAGAAATTGAGCACTTGGCAACTGGTGTGTATTTGTGACAGTGGGAGTGTTCTGGGATCATATGATTGTCATTTGTAACTTGTCCCAGCCGGCTTCCAACAAGAAAAGTCAATCAGGGAAGCCAGATTTATTTTATTTTTATTTTATTTTTATTAAATTTGTATACTGCCCTTCTCCTGCTGGACTCAGGGCGGTGCACAGCCAAAAATAAAAAACATCCCAATACAAAATTTAAAATTTGTTAAAAGAATTACACAACTTTGGCCCAAAATTTAAAACATCCCAACTAAAACCCATAGACAATTAAAAATCTAACATCTCAAAAGGGGTGGGGGTGGGGTTTATGCCAGCCTTGCTTGGTGGAAAAGAAAAGTTTGGGCACAGCGAAAAGCCCAGAGATCTGGTATCATGCGTATCTCCGGGGGCAAATCGTTCAAGAGGGCAGGTGCTGCCACAGAGAAGGCCCTCCCTCTGGGGTTCGCCAGTCGACATTGCCTGGCTGACGGCACCCTGAGGAGTCCCTCTCTGTGAGAGCGTACTGACCGGTGGGAGGTTATCGGCAGCAGAAGGCGGTCCTGCAAATACCCAGGTCCTATGCCATGGAGCGCTTTAAAGGTGGTGACCAACACCTTGAAGCGCACCCGGAAGACCATCGGAAGCCAATGTGGCTCACGCAGGAGAGGCATCACATGGGAGCGCCCCCTCGCTCCCATAATCCCCCGCGCAGCCGCATTCTGCACCAGTTGGAGCCTCCGGGGCTCCTCAAGGGGAGCCCCATGTAGAGAGCATTGCAGTAGTCCAGGTGGGAAGTGACGAGTGCCTGAGTGACTGTGTGTAAGGAGTCCCAATCCAGAAAGGGACGCAACTGGCGAATCAGGCAAACCTGATGAAAAGCCCCCCTGGCCACGGCCATCATATGCTCTTCTAAAGACAGCCCAAGGAGGACGCCCAAGTTGCAAGTCCTCTCCATGGGGGCCAATAACTTGCCCCCAATAGCCAGCGATGGCACCAGCTGGCTATATCGGGATGCCGGCAGCCACAGCCAGTCGATCTTGGAAGGGTTGAGTCGAAGCCTCTTATTCCCCATTCAGATCCGCACGGCCTCCAGGCACCGGGACATTACTTCAAGGGCATTGTTGGGATGGCCTGGGGTGGAGATGGACAGCTGAGTATCGTCAGCGTACTGATGGAACTCCACCCCAAAGCCACAGATGATCTCGCCCAGCGGCTCCTCGTAAATGTTGAACAGAAGGGGTGAGAGGACCAACCCCTGCAACACCCCACAAACAAGGCGCCTTGGGGTCGACCTCTGCCTCCCTGCCAACACCGACTGCGTCCAGTCAGAGAGATAGGAGGAGAACCACCGCAGAACGGTGCCCCCACTCCCAACCCCTCCAACCGGCGCAGCATGATACCATGGTTGATGGTATCAAAAGCCGCTGAGAGATCTAACAGGACCAAGATAGAGGAACAACCCCTATCCTGAGCCCTCCAGAGATCATCCACTTAACAATTGCACGATTCACTTAACAAATGCAGTGGTTTGCTTAATAACTCTGGCAAAAAGTCCTTCCCCTGTCCTTACCACTTTTTACAGAGACAACTGAGAGCATCCTGTCTTATTGCATTACAATCTGATCTGGAAGCATTACTGCTTCGGACAGGAAGGCGGTGCAGAGTGGTAAGGATGGCAGGGAAGATTATTGGCAGTTGACTTCTGTCTATCCAGGACATAGCATATAAGCAACACTTGAGCAGGGACTGCAGGATTGTCTGGGACTTTGTGGGCTTTGTAGTATCTGAACCTCCAGATTCAGTCATAGTTTTGTTCCATACAGTATCAACCTTGTGAACTATCAAGCTTCCTCCTTCTGATATGTACTCAAGTGGATAGTAATGAACATTTATATGTATTATATGTATGTATAAATATGTATATATTTATACATATATACATGTGTATACATATACTGGCACACATTAAAAATGAAATTCTGTTGCCTGCTGTGTACACATACATAAAAGACATATACACAACACACACACACACACATATACACGCATATATATACATATATACACATACACATCAGTAGTGGGTTTCAGTTTTGTTCGCTACCGGTTCACTCATGAGCGCACACATGCGATGCTTCTGTGCATGCAGAGATGTCTGGGTAGGTGGGCGGAGCCTCCTGCCACCGCTACCGGTTTGTCTGATCTGGGGCGAACCAGGCGCAACCCACCACTGATACACACACACATACATATACACATACACACATACATATAATGTGTATATAATGTGTATATGTGTGTTATGTATGTGTACACAGCAGGCAGCAGAATTTCATTTTTAATGTGTGATAGTGTGCCCACAGTAAAAAAATGACAATAAAAGTTATCTTATCTTTTATCTATCTTTTATCTTATCTTAAAAAGTAGTAAAATCGGATGTGACTTACTTAACAACTGTCTTGCTTAGCAGTGACAATTCTGATCCCAACTGTGGTCATAAATCGAACACTACCTGTAATGTAATTCATGCATGCATCTAGTTTAGTATACAGTTTCTTGTAAATAGTTTAGAGATCACATCATTCATATTATGTGGTATGGGTTGTTTTCCATTTTGGCTTCCATAGCTTTCAAT